>CM071598.1:191410147-192035147 GCA_036435485.1 Saposhnikovia divaricata | reverse complement strand
TAAAACTCCATTATGAAAATACTCATTTTGGAAGTAATTGGTTATTTATAATAAATGGAATATCCATTTGTGAGTTGGGTATCTCATTTTATATAGGATATTTTTAATTTCTTGGGATACCCATTTATGAGTGGGGTATCTTATACAAACTGAGATACCCAATTACTATCCCATTGGGTAAAAATAATCATACACTTTGAAAATTGTTATTTTTGTCATTTTTAACTCAAAAATGGGCATTTTTATCATTTTTCCTCAAATATATGTCCTTTTTATTTTTTGTACATATATTAAAATACATAAAAATGATAATTGGGAATTTACAAAAAATACTACATTTGAAGTTTCTATTTGCAAAAATACCATCTTCTTTAATTAATTACAATTTTACTACATTAACTTTCAAAATTGCAAAAATACTACAAATTAGGTCAACCCTTCCCCCCCTCCCCCCATGTGCCCAGCCGCCGACTTCAACACTCAGCCTTCAACATTTTTTTTTAAGGTAAGGTGATATTTGATTGCAACTGAATGCAACCACATTCAACTTTTTTTTAAAGATAGGGAGATTTTGGTGGATTTGGGTTGCAAGGCCCCGTCACGGGCAACTTTTTTTTTTTTTAAGGTGGGGAGATTTTAGTGGATTTGGGTTGCAAGGCCCCGTCACTGGCAATATTCAACTGAATGCAACCACATTCAACTTTTTTTCTTAGGGTTTCTTAGGGTGGGGAGATTTTGGTGGATTTGGGTTGCAAGGCCCCGTCAGGGGCAATATTCAACTGGTTGCATTCAGTTGCATGTGGCTGAATGTGGTTGCATTCAATTACTGATTTCAAGTTCCATTTTCAGTTATCATTTTCGACCTCTTTTTCAAACTCAGAGAGAGCGAGAGAGAGAGTTTGAAAAAGAGGTCGAAAATGATAACTGAAAATGGAACTTGAAATCAGAAATTTAGTTGCATGTGGTTGCATTTAGTTGCTGATTTCAAGTTCCATTTTTCAGTTGTCATTTCGACCTCTTTTTTGAACTATATATATATATATAGAGTTCAAAAATGAGGTCGAAAATGACAACTGAAAGATGGAGGTTGAAATCAGAAAATTAGTTGCATATGGTTGCATTCAGTTGAATGTGGTTGTCCCTGCGGGGCCATCAACCCAAACCAAAATAGAATCCCTTCTTTAAAAAAAATGGTTGAATTAGGCGGGCATGCAGCTGGGCAGAAGAATGAGGGTTGCCCTAATAGATAGTATTTTTGCAATTTTGAAAATAAGGTTAGTAAAATTGCAAATAGCTTTTCTTAACAAAAGTAAAATTTCAAAAATTTACTTTTTTATATATATTTATGAAAAAAGCCCATGATAATTTCCCATATTATCTTATATTTTTTTTTTATTGAATAAGAGTTTAAATAATGAATTTCAATTTTAAAAAGAAAATTTACAAAATGATATGTGAAATTATATTTTTCATTCATCTTAATTTATATATAAAAAAAATCAAAAAAAACATATATTTTGATATGGAGGGAGTATTTGTTTTTCGACACAGCAGTTAACAGATAGTCAATCGTCATTACATTACAAATAAATTCTGCAGGGAACTCACGTGGACACACGGGCATACCTCGCCCCAGTGTCAGGTAAAAATTTATGACTAGTCTTCCGATTTATGCGATAATTTTAATTATGAATAAAATAAATGAAATGGAAGGAGTAAGAAATTTGAAGACATGATTGGAGATATTTTTACGTGCTTTATTGATCTATTTCAGTATGAAAAATAGGACATTTAAGGCCTTGAAGAACTGGATGGACATTTTAAAATTAATATTCGATAAATTAATAATATATTTAAGTTAATAATTTCTTTCATCCCAATTTGAGTTAGTTCAAAAAATGATCAATTTCGATAAGGTAATAAGATAATAATTTTTTTGAAGAATCCTATATAAATATATGGTCCCAATAATATTATAAATTAATAATTCCTTTATAATCATAAAAATATATGTATTATCCTTTTGTAAAATATGATTCTAGGTTCTTAAAATTTGAATTTATACGAAACTCATCTTTAACATCTTTGTTGCATCCAAGTTCAAATGTGGTGTTTTCATAAAACATCCATTAAGAAGTTATTAATCAATGTTTTTGATATCTTGGTGTTTCTTTACGTGAAAAAAGTTCAAAAAATGTTATTTTATCCTTGATATCATCTAAATATACATGAATATTTACTTTGAATCTCGCAATTGCTCATTAAATTTGTAAACAATATATATTGAATTAATTGAATTAAGTATAAAACATAAATTTTACAATCCATTTTATTTAAATGTACATAATTGGAAACTAATTTGATCTGGTGTCAAAAATTCTCTATAAATTAATAATTATTAATTTATCGATTAATTAATACATCTTTAAATTAATAAAATTCTTCGATCCCAACTATATTAATTTATACAGGTTTTACTGTATATACCGATATGTGAAATACCGGCATTGTTCGAGCAAAAGTCCATATTAAAATATGAAATATAAATTGAGATTAAAATATTAATCTATTTGTACAATATTATTATAAATTCAATGGGATATATTTGATTAGTTGGTTGATTGATTAACATATTTTACAAAAATAAGCATCTTCTAAAATAAATTAATTACATATAATTAATTAAAAATAATATAATCTTTTTAGTTATATCCCAATCAAAATTCTCGCGGACCCATAATTCTTCCTACGACTCTTTCTTATACGATTTTAGGTGTACAAAAACCAAATAACTCAACAAAGAACTTTGTTTAAAGAAAATTATAACATGACATATATGGGTGAACAATATAATAAATTTAAAAATCTATATCTATATATAATAAATTTAAAAATCTATATCTATCTATACTATACTATTATAAGCAAAATAGAATTAATTCGGGTTTAAAATTTAAATCCATATCCAAATCTAAAAATTCGGATTCGGTATATCCAAAAAATCGAATTTTAGATCGAATATTCGGATTATTCTATTTTTATATAAAAAAAGGAAAATTTCAAAAATAAGTTATGGAACTATCATTCTTAAAATACGTGCCGATATTATATTTGAAATATTAACAATTGGTCGGGACGGAAGGAGTAGATCGTAATAATTCCCATGCATGGAGAAAATGAGCACAGATAAAAAGCTACCCACTTTTGGTTACTATTCTTTTGTCATTTACTAATTTATAGCATTTGAAATGGTAATGCATACATCTCTGTTTCCCTGTTTTATTTGACTTGAATTTCTGTGTCATCCATTCGTAACCCACACCCAAAGGGCCTTGAACTGCAAACAGAAAACTCATTCATCCCCTCAACTCGCCACCTCCATTGCATGCTCCCCACTTCCTTAGTCTTTCCCTATATATCTCATTCTCCTAAACAGTTTCCTTCATATATCCACTTTCTCCTCACTCAACTTTTTCTCTAGCTATTTATCTCAATTTCTCAACAAATGGCACTTGAAGCTAGGCATCACAATCAATTCTCTCCACAAATCATCACAAACAATAGGTACTATATGTCTATATTATGTGTACAACAACTTGCAAACTCGTGTGCAGTGACAAAACCAGAATTTCGAAACAGCCGAGGCTAAAAAAGTTATCGTTAACTTTTAAAAATGTTTGCTAACTTTGATTATTCTCTTCTTTGTGTGTGTCTGCTTTTGTTCAGTTTTTTATTTTATTTTATTTTTAACATGGTCTATGTTTTTGCAGGGAGTTTGTGAAGATTGATGAGGCAAAACTAAACAATTTTGTTCAAATGGGCTGTGCAAATCCTTTTCCTACAACAACGGAAAATCCGTGGTTGGGCTTGAATCCTCAGTTTCTGGGAAGGAATAATATGATTATTCAACCGCAAACTAATTTCGTGAAGCCTGAAAGTGGATTCTCTAACAACCTGCCAAATGGCCCAAGAAAGCGTTCGAGAGATTCGATGGAAAATCAGTTCAACAATCTGAGCATGCCCCCAATCGGAAATTATGTTCCTATCCAAGGTTTTGCACCACAAAGTAATTTTCCATATGATATGCAACATCTCCGGGACATAGACGATGTCCTTTCCCAGTTTGTAAGTTTAATCTCTCATAACATTTGTTATCCTAATGAGGTCCGAGTATAATTTTGAAATTTTAGGATGTTACAGTATAATTGGTGGTAATTAGTTATTGATTTTAATTATGTATCTTGTTGCTGATGCAGAACAAGAACATTAAACAGGAATACGAAACACAACGAGAGCGAGACGTGAAACTCGTGCTGGCTAGTGTAAATTCAAAGTTTGTAAAAAGGCTAAAAATACAAAGTGAAAAAATCTCAAGAATGGCAAAACTAAACATGGCACTCCAAGAAAGAATTAAGAGTCTTTATGCAGAAACACAGCTATGGAAAGATGTTGCGAACACAGCTGAAATCACTGCCATGTCTCTCCGTAAAGATTTTGAAAATATCATGGGCAAGTTTAGCAAGCTATACGGGCCAACTAATGCTGTGGCGGTTGAAGAAGATGCAGAGTCGTGTTGTGGAAGTACTGATTCCGGAAAGAATTATCAACAAGTCGGACAGGGTTTTATCGACAGGAATAGGATGTGCAAAAAATGTGGGGAAAGAGAATCAAGTGTTTTGCTGTTGCCGTGCAGGCATCTTTGCCTTTGCAATGTTTGCGGGGGCAGTGTTCAAGCTACCTGCCCGGTGTGTAATTCTTGCATGACTGCAACGGTGCATGTTTGCCTCACCTAAGTATATGTTTAGAAAAACAATGAGGTTAGAACAGGGATAGCTATGTGTAGAGTTTCTCTGTATCGATCTTTAGTATGTTTATCTAGAATTCCAGATTTGCTAGTGGTACTTGATGCTAAGCTATGGAGCAAGTTTTGTACAGTTTTAATGTTTCAGCTAATGAATCTTTTATTCGTTTCTTAATCTCTACTCGTTTTCAATAGTCTTCCCATTCTATAATGCTCGTGAAAATTAATCTTTTCCAATAAATATTTCGGTCCAATTAAATAGTGGATCAGTTTCGACCAAATTAATTTCAACATTTTCTCATAGTGTACAGATTTTTTTTTTCTTTTTCTTTTTTTTGCTAATTAAGCACACCCATACATCCATATTATCTGATTCTCGATATTTCGTAAAAGAAATGAGTAAAATACCATTACAGCAAGAAGTGTTGGGTTAATTTACAGTATAGTTTAAAAAATTTCTAGTTGCCCGGAAGAGAGAGTGATGGAGCGAGTCCAAAAATGTGAAATGAGAAACACACTTGGTTTGAGGAGCAGGACAAAAAGCAACCCTTAAATCAAAAAAAAAAAGTAGGGAGATCTCTATCTCTATCTATTTACAATTCATTTTAGCTTTGTGCTTACATTGCAATAAACCGTACATTTAACGGCGATCTTGTTAAAATGCTTCTTCTGTTCTTCATTTATAGACAATATAAGAATTCTCAGGAACATCAAAACACCATACTATAACTTTGGGTTTTTGCTCAAATTAATCCAATTGAATAATTCTATAATATCAAAATCACGATGTAATTGTTATTTTAAAATATGTGGAATTTTTTTCTTTAAGCTAAGTAATATGTGTCGAAAGTTATATAGGAGTACGTACGAAGGCGTAGCAATAATGTACTAATGTAATGGAAATCAAAGTTCAAAGGCATAGTAACACAAAGGGCAAAATAGCTAATACATCACTGAAGTCACCTAAAACTTGCAAGTAGGTCACCAAGTTAAAAAAACTTTCAGTTAACTCATGAAGTACTTAAAAACTTGCATTCGCACCACTCCCGTTAGTTCTGTTAAAAATCTAACGTTTCTTGCTTAGGTGGACTGCTTACTTGGCAGTATCTCCCCAATAGAAACCCAGCAGCATGGACTGATATACTTACAAATAACCCAATTCAAACTCTTAACTTTAACATTAACAAAACCTGGGTACAAACGTATAAAATGACAAACGTATAAACGAAAGATAGAATAGCATTGGCCAAAAGGTGGATAATTAGATTCCTGCACACATTGTGCAGTTACATTGTTCAAAAGAGAGAATAGCATCTTATGCATTCAATTAAAAATATAAGATAGTAGACACATAATAGCATCCCACTTGCAACACTTTTATAATCCCACTAGCAAAATACATTAGCATAAAATACTTAAAGCTGTCTGCAATCACTTGTTCTGATTTCTTGGGGCTTTGAAAGCATTGACTGGATGGCCTCTTATCACAGGCATCTTTGGTCTCCCTCTTCTAGTAGTCCCATGTGATGGTGGCCTTGAAGCTGGTGGAGTGCCATTCTCAGCATGTGTAGATTGAGCATTGGGTGTAGGCATCTGCATAAAGGACACAAATAAATTAAAATACAATATTGTGTTACAATATTAAAATACATATGTGAAGAACTTACAAACTGAAATCTTTGGCTCCTTCTAGGTGTGGTAGGTTGGGCTGCATTCATTTCCATCTCAGCTATCTCCATTAACTCAGCCTCACCAGTCTCTCTCTCTCTCTCTCTCTCTCTCTCTCTCTCTCTCTCTCTCTCTCTCTCTCTCTCTCTCTCTCTCTCTCTCTTTCAGCCCTTTGTAGTTCAGCATTAATTTCTGCCTCATTTTCTGTCGTAGCCTTCCTTTTTGGAGCTCTCTTCCTAGTTTTATAAACATTATCTGTAGTCTTTTGAGGACATTTGCCTCTCTTATGCCCCCTCTGCCTGCAAATGGAACAATGCATAACCCGAGCCATCTTTGCAAATGCTACTTTTGGTTCATTCTTCTTCACTCTACCAGAACTACCCTCCCACCCTTCTCTCCTCCTCTGTCTTTTGGGCCTCCCCCTTAGCTGCTTCACAAATGGTGGTGGTAACACTATATCACCTTCAGTTTCCTCCCAGAAAGGCTCACCCCTCAGTACTTCCAAACAATGTGAATATGTGTTCATGTATGCATCTTTTTTAAACCAGTATGCAACATAGTCAACTGGATCCTTTCTCATCTTCTGATATCAATGTATATCCAGTGCCATTCGTCAAGTCAAAATCTTCAATCAACAACATCAAAAACCAACTCCAACTAGCATAAGATTCATTCTCCACCACAGCCATGGAAACTGGATACATGCTGTCATTACCATCCTACATCCAGCTTTCCAACCCTGTTTTAACTGATCATAGCACACATAAAATCTCTCGAAATGTGGAACATCTTCTTCATTGTGCCTTGTTGTAGTTATCTTGACTGTGTTGTTCTTATTGCTTCTTAAAATTTCACCAGCAAACTTCCTCACACCAGCATAGTGTTTTTTCATCTCATCTACCACTTGACTGAGGGCCCTCTGTCTTACCCTACAGCATTTAGATTCACCTACTTCAACCTTCAAAATTCTTTTCATTTCCTATTGCATTTCTTTAAGTTTCCATCTTGGATTTCTTCTAATCCTGTTACCATATAAGTCTGCTAGACACTTGACAGTTACAAGTTTCTTGTTGTAGTGATAGATGCAATTATGCTCATCATTCACTGTTTTCACCTGCCAACACTCTTTTTCTTTCAAGTATGCCAACCACATCTTAAAGGGACAGCCTTTTGCACAAATGACTTGAATCCTCTGCAGGTCATCCACACTATACCTCAGTGGTCTCCCAGTCTCAATAGAAAAGTCCCTAACTATTGCTTTCAATGTAGCCTTATCCCCAAATGTTAGCCCTGGAACCCACTTCACACCTTTACCACCTGTAGCTATGTTAAAATGTTGACATTTCATTATTTTCTTTTTATTTGCCCTTGGTTCAGCATATGCCACATCCTCATCTGTCTCTTCATCACTATCACTTGCCACACTATAATTTGAATCAGACTCAGACTCCATTTCCATATCTTTATACTTATCTAAAGTGGACCTAATTTCCTGGTCCATTTCTATATCCAGTGCCTCCTGTTCTTTTCTAACCTCCTCTCTAACTTTTCTACACTCAGACAAGTCTGAGTCACTACCACTTCCTACATCTCTTTCAACATCATCCCCATCAGTTTCACCATCATCCCCATTATCAGCATCTTCCCCATTTCCATCCTTACAATGCTCATCATTTTCTCCCATATCATTCTTTCCCCAATCTTCTCCAAACTCCACATTTTCTCCAACATTTTTACCATTCTCCACCCCTTCCCCCCTTGCCAATCTCTCAGTTTCTTTCCAAGAAGCAACTTCCTCCTCTGACTCAGATATACCCCAATCCTCCATGTTGATATGGTACACATGCAGCCTTACCACTCCTCCACCACCCAACTCTTTGCCAGATAACATAAGTCTGCTACTTGATCATCCCTTTCAAGTAATTTATACCCATTGTTGGGAGTGATTCCACTACGCATATAATACAAACAATCATGTAGACCGATAACATCAGAGAACATATTTTTAATATCTTGGACACTTAATTTCTCAACTTCTACATGATTTTTGACCTTCTTTTTTTTTTTTACCTTCGTATCTTCTAAGCCCAGTATAAGGAGATGCAAGAAAACCCCCATTGTAATAAACAACAACTCTTAGCGGCTTGTTGTTTACAATCATTATATTTACAAGCATAAATAACATAAATAATCGAACATAATCAAGCATAAATATGATAAGAAGAGAGAACTTACATGATCGTCTCTCGATCTTCTTTGTCTCTCGATCGTCATTCGCCGATCGCTGGTCTCTCGATCGTCAATCGCTCGTCTCTCTCTTTCTTTCTATCGTGACCTAATTTAATTGATTTTGGGGTAATTGATTTAATCTAATTTTGGGGATATAAGAATATTTGGGTGTTTGGCCCATATAAAAGTCCTTGGAACCCAGTTGAAAGAAATTGGATGATCGAAGTAAAAAGGTGGTTAATTTGGGTAAATAATCAGGCACTAAGGCATATCGTTTGTATGACCAATAGGAAAAACGTGTCTATGTTAGTCGTGATGTTAAGTTCGAAGAAGACAGGTCTTGGCCATGAAATCTCCAGCATGAACACAAAATGGATCAATTAAATTCGTTTTCAGTTGTTGATATCGATGCAGGAATGGACAATAACCTGGGCAGTCCAAGACATTTATATACAGAGGGATCAGCCGAGTCTCAGGTAACAACTCCACAATGTATGCATACATTACATGTTGATTCAGATATTTATGATCATAGTACTGAACCAAAGAGGTTCAGAATGTTTAAAATGAAATGGAGAAAATTAAAGTGGATGAAGAATTGTTGTTTGTGGAAGCTGAAGAACCTGAATGTTATGAGTGTTCAGCAAAGAAACAAGAATGGAAATTGGCTATGCAATGAAAAATCGAGTCTATTGAAAGGATTGGGACTTGGAAACTTACAGAGATGCCTCGAGGGCACAAAATTATTGGACTGAAGTGGGTGCATGTATAAGCTCAAGAGGGATGCAAACGAAAATATTGTGAAATACAAGGCACGTTTGGTTGCGAAGGGGTACGTTCAATAGCATGGAATTGATTTTAATGAGGTCTTTGCACCTATCACTTGACTTGAGACAGTGAGATTGATACTGGATTTGGCAGCAAAGAATAAATTGGAAGTTCATCATATGGACGTGAAAACAATGTTCTTGAATGGAGAAATCACTAGAGACGTGTACGTTGTTCAACCAGAAGGTTTTATGAAAGAAGGTCAAGAACACATAGTTTACAAAATATTGAAGGCTTTGTATTGGCTTTGTCAAGCCCCTCGAGCATGGTATTCTAAACTTAACAACTGTCTGGTTAACCTTGGTTTTGTACGTTGCCCTTATGAACATGCTATTTATACAAAAAGAGTGGGAAGTGAAAGTTTGATAGTGGCTGTATACGCGGATGATTTGTTGGTTACTAGCAATAATGTTTTACTTATTGAAGGCTTTAAAAAATAGATGACTGCTAAATTTGAGATGATTGATTTGAGGAAATTGTCTTATTATTTGAGAATTGAGAAGGAACATGGTAATGGCTACATAGAACTTAAAAAAACTGGATATGCTTAAAAGATTATTAAGAAGGCAGGTATGGCTGGCTGCAATCCAACGAAGTATCCGATGGATCCAAAAGAAAGCATCACAAACGATAAAGTGGGAGAGGCTGTAGATGCAACTCAAGGGATGTTTGGGGGAACTTTTTTTCAGAATAAGTCAACTTGTTTTAAGACAAAGTTAGAGATTCCTAACTTTCCAACTTATTTTCCAACTTATTTTTGCAACTTATTGAATCTCAAACATACATTAAATATTTGTATAAAAAAATAAATTCCAAATATAAAATTTTTACCCGAAAATAAGTCCATAAGTCCGTAAAATAAGGTGAGGCAAACAAGCTCTCGGTACAAAAGCATGGTTGGAGGCTTGCGCTACCTTGTACATACAAGGTCTGACATTGTTTATGCTGTGGTTATAGTGAGTCGATAGATGGAACATCCTACAACTTTACATCTAAATGCTATGAAAAGGATCTTACGCTATATAAAGGGAACACTACAGTTCGGGTTGGTTTATACTGAAAAGAGTAGTAATAATGTCTTAACTGGGTATTCTGATAATGATCTATCAGGAAATTTGGATGATCGAAAAAGCACTGGAGGGATGATGTTTTACTTGAATGACAGTCTTGTGTCCTGGGTTTCCTAGAAACAAAAGTATGTGGCCTTCAATTCGACAGCAAGGAAATGAGAGGTTATATCTGACAATAGAAAACAATTCGACAGCAAGGAAATGAGAGGTTTATGTGAAGACCTTAGAATTGTAAAAGGCTTCTCTGTAGTCTGCCACCCACAAAGCAATGGCCAAATTGAAACTGTTAATAAAATCATTAAACA
Organism: Saposhnikovia divaricata; assembly: GCA_036435485.1. Taxonomy (NCBI): domain Eukaryota; kingdom Viridiplantae; phylum Streptophyta; class Magnoliopsida; order Apiales; family Apiaceae; genus Saposhnikovia; species Saposhnikovia divaricata. Next base: position 192,024,246 of record CM071598.1, on the reverse strand, counting down.
CACTTTAAAGGCGAAGTTGGAAGATAAGAAGGGTTGCTGACCAGAAGAGCTCCCAATGGTGTTATGGTCCTACAATACAACACCTAGGACTACGATTGGTGAATCCCAATTTACCCTAACTTATGGGTGTGAAGCAATGGTACCTGTGGAAATTGGTGCTGGTTCATTCAGGAGGGATAACTTTGATCCCGTGGAAAATGAAGTTAATCATCGTGTGTATTTGGATTTGGTGGAGGAGGTTCGTGCAACCTCTCAGCGGAAGCTTGCAGCCTATCAACAAAGGACTCGCAAGTACTTTGATGGTAAGGTTCAAGCACGACCTCTAAAGGTTGGTGATCTGGTTTTAAGGAAGATGATGCCTAACATGAGGACTCCAGGATATGGGGCCTTTGAGGCAAACTGGGAAGGCCCATATGTGATCAAATCAGTCTTATGGGAAGGTACTTATCATTTGGAGGATTTGGACGGGAAGCTAATCCCGAGGGCCTGGAACGCCGAACACCTTAAGAAATATTACCAGTTCTGAATCCAGGTAACATTTCTTGTAGACCTCTTTCAGGTATAGGAGAATAAAAGTTGTTTATTAGTTGTATCTACCAAGATATTAGGATCAGTCGACTAGGAATTTCCCTTTCATGTTAATAAAATGCTCGGGGGGTTGTGAATGTACGCCTACCTGTTGAACACCAAATATGATTTGATTTAATGAATACAAAATCAACTTGTTTTGCTTTTATCTCTATTTTATTCATAAAAATGTATAGATATATGTGGATGAATGCATGTTGTGTGTAACCTGCTTTACTTATGCTTAAAAGAGGATACGACTATTGAACCTAGTTCTTCACTATAAGTTTAATTATATTAAAGAACTCGGGGGGTAGTAGGTATACACTAAGTAATGGAAAGATGACCTGGCTTAAAAATGGATAAATTTTAAAGCAAAAATTAATGTAATTTCTATAACGGATTGGAAGCATATGGATTATATTCCTATGGATGGAAACATATGGAATATATGTTAACGGATTACACGGATTATATGGAACATGTATGGATTATACATGAATGGATTGGAACGCACGTGGTTTATGTGCGCATGGATTAGAGCATGCATGGTTTATGCATAAATAGGGTGGAATCCCAAGGCAGGAAGGCTCCAGGGAAACAAGGGCATGGGTTTCCCATATGATGAGGGTTCGCTCATAAGAACCCCACGTGGGCGTGATGCCATTGAATTGCCGTGTAATCAGTATGGTGGATAACCAAACCCGTTATGGGATTTATGTACAACTGTGGAAGCTACATACAAATTGGAAAATGGCTTTGCCACGACCCCAGGGAAATTGGGTGAGTGAAGTCCTAATTTTGGAAATTGGAACGCTAAAGATATTAGCAGTGTGAGTAAATCACATGGGAAAGGAATTCATGGATAAAGGGAACCCCGGCGTGTTCCAATAGCAGTACACATAGGGGTACAACTGATGGAACATTGGTTACCCCTTATAGAGGGTACTTACGGAAAATGAAGATTGGATTCGAAATGAGGATTACAAATGAGAATGACAAGCCTAGTGAGAAATCAGCTTGGCTGAGGGGATTTGGAAATTCATAATGTCTAGACAGGTTTTGTCAAGACATATTAAGGATTTGGCAGGTGGAATACCTATTTTTCCTAAGTCATGGGCACGTGCATAGGTTCATCAAACATCAAATCTCTTCATTTTGGATTCATCCCTAATGACTTGTTTGGCAATAATCTCTGAGATAAACAAAAGACATAGTTTCATTTATGGTATTATAAGTTTAACCCAGTATTGGCATCCGTTCTCATATAAGGATATAAGAGCTGAACCCTGAAGGTTAACAAGAGCTCGTTTATTCTAAGGGGAAAACATGACATTGACTCCCTGCAAAGCAACTCATGGCATGGATATTCTACAAAGTATGGCATACAAAATAGGGAATACTAGCTATTGGATTACATGTGGGTGTGTGCATACATGCATATGTAATTTAACCACATGATAAGCATATATCAAGCAAAAGTAGACTAAGTTCATAAAACCATTCAACACGAGTTTTAAAAGAAACCAAGTTATGGTTACATCTTGTGAGGCCTTCAGAGGAGCCCACACCCTCAAAATAATCATTTCGTGGTAATCATTGCTAAAAGAGTTCCAAAAAGGCTTACTTAAAAGAGTTCATAGTAGAAGGATTACTAAACTGTCTTGGTTGGGTAAGTTGGTGAAGTTGCCTGAGCAAGAAAGGTCTTCGCGACTTCGGGACCAGATGGTTGGATCATATCCTGGGGTGCCACCGTTGAACCCCCATATCCAGCTTCAATTTCTGGATTCTTCACTGGTCCCACCGCATCCTGAATGACCGCATCAACAAGCATCTCATCAACTTTGTCTTGAGAGGTTTCATTTATGTTCACCTCCGGTGCAGCTACAGCCTACTCAGCTTTAATCAGATTAATGGCATCAACTGCATCTTGGCCAAATAGGCTCCAGTCCAAGTCAGGAAAGGCCTCGTATGTGGAGGTCATATAGTCCTTGATCCCGGCCTTGTAACTATCATTATATTCTTTGCTTCCAGCTTGGATATGGCAACTTTATACTTGGCGATCGCACCCTGGAGGTGACCTTCAACTCAAGTCTATCCTTATCCTTTTGGCTGGTTGTGGTGGCACCTTCTCTTTCTTTACTCATTTTTAGGATGGTGGCATCCATGGTCTCCTTCTCCTCCAGCAACTTCTCTTTATCCTGGATTAAGGCACCCTCACTCTCATATAATTTCTTGTTGGAATCAAGAAGCTTCTTTCTATCGATTTGAAAGGCTTTCAACTCTGAGCGTACCCTATCGAGCTCCTTGTGTACCTTTGAATCCCCTTACGTAGCTTCAAAAATCTGGCTGCTATGCTTCAGGTATAAAAAGAGGCTCTCAGCATTCACAATGGGAACCCTGCTTGCAGCCTCCTCAAAACTGAGGCTATCCTACTCCAATATGAACCTTGTTGGGATCCGTTCCTTTATAGCATCAGTAAAGGTAGCAAGTGGAGCAAGATGAATGGTCTCTGGAGGGCTACGTCCAACCTCGATCTTAAAACGCTTGCCTTCACGAGAGCCAGAGGCTCCAAGCACTTCAGGGGTACGTTGTGAGGACCTTTTTCTGGAAGAGGGATTCTTCTCAGCTGAAGCTTGATTGATCTTGGCAGCTTGAACAGGGTCTCTTTCAACAGCAACTGGGGGTAGATTTGTTGACCTAGAGGCGTTCTTATGTGCTAGGCACTTGGTGAAAAAGGAAGGCACTGAAAAAGACATGTCTGCATAAAAAATGAAAAAAATAAAGTTAAAGACCTAACAGGAACAGGAAATAGGAGTGGCAAGGATATCATATGTAAACTGCATATAAAGAAACATAGAGCAAGTACGATGCATGAAAATTGTGGAAAAGATACGTATATGGGAAAGAGTGGTACGACTGGTAACCTGACTCAGCTGGAGTTCTTCCAATTGGGGTCCCCTTACTAGGGGTGTCCTCAACAGGGGTACCCTCAACCTCCGAAGCCCCAACAGTATGATCACTGCTGAAACCCAGTTCAATTAACTTGTCTTTTGTTAGCAGGCTAGCACCATCTCTTAGCCTTGCACATTTCTTCAAAGCCTTGTGGGCTCTCTTTAACTCTTCGTCTTCCAATGGAGTTTGAAGAGGCATTGATGGATAAGGGTTAAAATTTGTCTTGTACTTGGAACAGTCGTAGCAAGACAAAAATTGGTTATGTCATCCGGACATGCCTATCTTGTTGCCCTTTATGCATTGGCCTTGGTGGACATTCCAGGTAGTTAAGTAAAAGAAGCCAGTGGTCTTGCCCGTCTCCTTGAGCTGGTAGAAAAAACCCAACTCTCGAGCCGTAAGCTTGACATGAAACAAAGAGTCGTAAAGGATGTACATACAAACCGCCATGCGGTAGGAATTGGGAGTTAGCTGGAGAGGTGCAAGGTCATAAAACTCAAGTATTTCCTTGATAAAAGGATGGAAGGGCAGGGATAGTCCTAATCTGAAGAACTGAGCAGACAAGATGGCACAAGGAATCATTTGGTCAGGTTCAAAGTTTGAGAAGTCATGGCATCTCTCTTCCGGTTGGGGTACAACCAACGTACACCCCGGGTTGCAGGCCCCTAGTAGATTTGCTAATTTCTGAGATGTCATAGATGAACGAGTATTGGCACAGGAATATTGGGGTTCGGGAACATTAGAAGCTAAAACAGAAGTGACTTCAGCTGAGGATTCACTAGCTGTATCCCGGTCTTTGAAGGGTTCAATTGTCGGGGATAGGTGACCCAATGAGTCAATATCCTCCCCGGATTCCAGAGAATTCGAACTAATGGCAGTGGGTGTCATGGGAGATGGGCCTAAGGAACAGGATTTGATCGATATCTGAGCAGTGGATCAAGGATTTTGACTTTGGAACGGGTACGCCTACTAATAGTTGAGGACAAGGGAGGAAATCTGGATATGGGACTCGGTGACGAGAACGAGTCGACTTCGGAGGCTGCCACCGTTTGGAAAACCTCTTTGGCAATATAATTCTGAGATTCTTTGGACGTGGATTGACTCGACATCTGCACAAAGAAAAGCAGAGTGAGCCCCAAGTCCATGGTGCAATTCTTGAAGCAGGGTAGTTCTCATACCAAAAAAGGTAGTGGAATAGTGTTAACTATAGGGGTTCCAACATAAGAACCCCAAATTCATCCAGGGTCATATTGTTCATGGGTTCCAACAGGGTAAAAGCCGGTGGTGTCAACATTCAATTGAGGGTTTGTGCATGACAAGCCATGGGGGTAGAAGGCTATAAAGGAGAGATAGTTGAAGCTTTTAACCAGACCTAATTCATAAAGGCCGAGTCTAATGAGGAGTTCAGTTTATGAATCCCTAGGGCAAGGGTCAAGAATCAGGCCAATTGGGTTGAATTGAAGTCTAGGAGCAGGGAAGACATATAAAGGTCGGTTATTACGAGGTATGAATGCATAAAAGGAAATTCAGCAAGCAAATATTGGGTAAAAAAAAATCTAAATCTATATGCCTTTGGAGGGATGTGTTCCTATGTGCAAATGTGAGTTTGAGAGAATATGAACAGATACGATCAAAATCATCAGGACAGTTAAGCAATCAAGTCAATTCAGATGCAGAATATGACATGTGTAAGTTAATGATGGCATGGAACACCTAGGGCATGGCCTGCAAGATGTAGGAAGTATGGAAAAATGTGAATGCAAGGTACTGATAGGAGTATGTGCACATCAATATTCATGTAAACGGAGGAATACACTATGATACGAAAGGTAAATTAAGAAAGGGAGCAGAAAATACCTTTAGAGTGAAGAAGGTGACCGAAAAACAGAAGCCCTCGCCGGAGTTGAGTCTGGGAAGACGAAACGCTTGGGGAAAAAAGAAAGGGTTTGGTGTTATTTCTCTGTGAAAAGGTGAAAGTGGAGAAGGCATGTGAGGATGTGCATATATAAGCGTATGGGGATACGGACAGGCAGGCCACATGTCCTTACTTGAATAGGCCCGCATACGAGATTAAAGAGTAAAGATAATTAAGAACAGGTTTTTGGGAATATAAGGATTTTAAATGTGAACGGGTGGAAGGCTCAATACATGGGATTTTGTGGAGGAAATGGAGTAGTTATGTGAGAATCAAATTTTTAAATATTGGAGTTTTACTGGGACTTTATGTAATTGTGAGGTTTATCGTTTATAAAAAATGTTTATCCGAATGCACTTTTTAATTTTCGAGAGGATGGATGTATATAAGGAAACTGGTGATATGGGGTTCGATAATGGTACCCCAGTGTGAAGGTGTGCGAACCCCAGAGTTTAAATTCAAGGGTACGATTGTTAACAAAAGAGTTTCATGATCGAATTCCTTGTTTCTTACGACGAGTATGCTCATGTAAGCTTAGGGGTTCACATGAAATGAGGGTGTGACTAAGGTATGAATGGCATTAGGTTCCTTTTGCATTTAAATGGCTACAAGGAACCGGGGGGTATTTGTTATGCCCAAAATCCATCTTGGGCTTAATTTAAGGCCCACTAAGGATATGGACTCGGATTATCTGAATATGGAGGGATAAGTTGAATATGGGGGCATGATGATCTAATGTGCCTTAGAAGTGAATCAGACGACAGGACTCTGGCATCTAGCTCAGGGTTTTTGATAAGTGCATATTTTTGCATATTTTTTTTACCTATTTATTGCTTGAACTCGTATTTTAATAATTTATTTTGTTACATTTCAGGAAATTCGTGAATAAATAAAGAAATGGAAAAATAAAGAAATAAAGAGCAGGGAAGGGAAAAAGAGGAAGAAAAAGGACTTAAATGAAAAAAGGAAAAATAATTAGGAGCTTGGAGGAAAAGGAATCTTTCAAGACACATGGAAGGTGGAGATCATCCCAACACATTAAATAACTGTATGGCCAAGATCCACTCAACAAAGCTTAAGGAGGAAGGAAACAATTGGATGGCTAGGATTTCTCCACCACATTAGAAGGTGTATGGTGGAGATTCACCCAACACACCCCTAAACCCTAATTCTTATCCTATAAATACCCCCTTACCACCCTTGTATTTATGAACCTAGATTTTAGTGTAGTTTTAGGGTAGTATAATTTTCATTTCTTTCCTTGTTTTGTAGTTATAATTTTGTAAACACTTCCTTTAAGTTTAATGCAATTTCAAGTTTTCTTTAATTTCTTGTCTTGCTCTCTCTTTTATATCGTCTTGCTTTCGTTATTTTCGTAAATCCGATTAGTGGACAAAGTAGCGAAATGCTAACCACTTGGGGTTGAAAGTAACGAAATTTTAATTTCTTGTTCTTAGTTAGTTAATTATATTTGAGCCCTTTTAAACCTCAATTTTATTGTTGACAATTTATTTAAATCATCGTTTTAGTGTAATCTTAACTTTAATTTCGTAGTTAATTTCTTTGTTCTTGTATTTAATTTTCAAAAAAAAAACAAAAAAACAAAAAAAATTAGATTTTCTAGTTTCATAAAATTTTCAGTAATTAATTTTTTTTGTCTTGTTTTATTTTGTTAATTTGAAGCAATACATAGCCTCCCCTGTTTTCTTTTCATCAAACCCAGCTCGAGTGTTTGTTTTTTTTCCTTACCCCCTCTGCAACCTCAACGCACCCATTTCCTTCTTTTGTTTTTTCTTCTCTTCAAATTAAACAACCCTCCTCTATTTCTCTATTACTTCTGTTCATAACCATATCCCCTCTCCTCATCTTCTTCATCAAACCCAAAACACCCTGCTTCTCCTTTGTTGTAAACACATTTTTCTTGTTTTATTCTTCGATTCTGAGTCCTACCGAGTTACCGAGTCGCAGTTCTTGGTCCTGTCTTGTTTGATTTCTGTTTTGTTCTTTTTGAGTTTTCCTGTAAGTCCGTTTCGTTTTGGTCATTTCGAGTTACTGCATTGTTTCTGAGTTATGTTGAGTTTTTATTGTTTTGTCCAGTTAGTTGCTGAGTAGTCGAGCTAATATTCGTTGTTGTTTGTTCGTTGCTGACTATGTCTTGTTTTCGAGTGCTATGAGTTCATGTTTTTGTTTTGTTGGGTTCGTGTTATGATGCTGAGTTACCGAGTTGCTTGTTGTTTTGGTTTTGCTTTTTGATTTACGGTTCCTTGTTCCCCATTTTCGTCTAATTTTATTTGTCGAGTTCGTTCCATTCGTGTTTATAGATTTTGTTAAGAGTACCTTTGTTTGTTTATCGAATCAAGTTTCTAGTCTGAGAATTTTCTGAGTTTGTTCTGAATAGCCTAATTTTATTGTTGTTTTGATCGAGTTCAATAACAAGTTTCATGTTTCTGTTTCTTTTGTCTGTAAATCTGACATTTAATCGAATTGTGAGATTGATTAATTTGAGGTTGTGGGTAATTATTTGGCTAATTCAGTTTACGAATACTCCATGTCGAATTTTTTTAACATTTTTTGTAAATAATTTTTAATTCAAGTTTAAAAAAAATGTTTTAGAATAAAATCTAGTTATAATTTAGAATTTTTAGAATAATTTAGAATTTAGAATTAGGAATTAAATAGTATAAAACTGAATTTTTCAAAATCCAATTGTTCTAGTCCGACTGAATTAAATTTTATGGTTTGCGAAAATAATAAGTCTCTGTGGATCGATATCTCAAGTATTAAAACGATGAAATTGTGCACTTGCAGTTTAAACCTTATTTTTTAGCACATCAAGTTTTTGGTGCCGCTACCGGGGACTAATTATTTTTCGCGCCTTACTTTTTAATTTTTCGGATTAGTTTTTACTTGTCTTATTTTTTTCTTGTTTTTTTAGATAAATTGGAAATTTCGGGAATCTCCACTTGAAGCTTGAAAAAATTGGAATTTTCGGAAGCGTGCTTCGGTAACCCGTATTTCTCTCTTTTCGCCTTTTTATTATTTTAGAAAATCACAAAAAAAATCAAAAAATCACAAAAAAATTAAAAATTTAAAATCAAAAAAAAATTATTTAGAAATTACATACTTGTTACATCATGCATTTAATCATTTAGGAGCACATCATCTAGATTTTTATTTTCTTGTTTTTAATTTTTCGTACCTTATAATTGTGGTGATCGCTGGAGGACCCCAAGGTACGTTAAATTCTTTCTTTTCTTTAGTTAGAGCATGTAGTTAAGCATCCATAAATGTTTATAGTTTTTTTATACCTCTTTGTTTGTTGCATCATTTTGTAAGTAAATTTTAAGGCCAAAACCTCTCAAAAGATAAGGGAAGGGATTTCATCACTCTTTCCTTAGCCCAAAAATAATTAATCCCTTATTTTGCATACCTTAGCCTTAATAAAATTGAATTAGACATGACCCTTAGGAATTTCGCGATCAATTAGGAAGGTACCTAAAAAACGACGTTATCTTTAATTATTCCGACGTTTTGGTATCTAGGCAAGCGAAAGCTTACCTGCTCAATTAAGGTTTGGTGTCTAGGCTGGTGTTTAGCCTCTTGGCAATGCTTGCACCTACTTGGCCAAATCGGTACGAATAATTATTGATTTACCAAATTTATGGTGGTCCTTAAAGTTAGGAGCAAGGTCTAGTTTATTTTATTTAAGGAACCCTAGATATAGGATTTTTCACCCTTTCTTTTTGTGTGTTTAATTATCGCACTTATTTACTACGTGTTCCCTTTCGTGGTTTATGCGAACTACTTGGCATAGGGATAATTCTGCTAGGCTAGTGAGATCATTTGAGATTCCATCCTCTTCTGACTCCGAGTCTTTAGAAAATTCTGAACCAATAGTAACCATGGCCATGTCACTTAAGGACCGTTGCTATCCCACCCGTTTGCCCAACCCTCGTGTATCACTCTTCCTCCCGATAATGGTAATAATTTCGAGATTAAAGCTCACCACATTAGCATGTTACCTAAATTTATCGGGAGTGATGGTGAGGACCCGTATCTTTTTCTTCATGAATTCGAGGAAACTTACAAAAACTCCAACATTTAACCGAGGACTCAGTTAGGCTTAGGCTCATTAACTTTGATATTAAAGAAAATGCTAAAAAATGGTTATATAGCCTACCGGTTAATTCTATTTCCATGTGGGTGGGATTTGTGGTAATTTTTCTAAAAAATATTTTCCTAATCATAAGACTACAAGGATTACAAATGAGATAGATCAATTTCATCAAAAGGAAAATGAGTCTTTCTGGAAATATTTTGATCGTTTTAAAAATCTTTTATCACAATGCCCCCACCATGGAATAGAAAAATGGAGACTTTGTAAGATTGTTTACGAGGCCTTAGACAGTCCGACAACCGCATTGTTAGAGTCTATGTGCCAAGGTAAATTCATGGAAAAAGATGAGGATGACGGATGAGCCTTTTTCGAGGAATTAACCGAGAAGACCATGTTGTGGGAGTCTACTAGGGAACCTAACAAGTCCAACGAGTCATCTAGTACATCTAGGGGTTTGCATTCGATTGGAAATTTTATTGCAACCGATGCCAAATTAGCTACTCTAACTAGAAGACTCGAAGCCCTATAAACTTGTAACGCCCCCTCACAAGTGTCTATGTGCTCTAATTATAATCAAGGTTTTCCAAACTTTCCCGGTTGTGATCAAGTCAATGTGGTGTTTCAACCAACCCCTAGGAATGATCCTTTTGCTCCTACTTACAATCTCGGTTGGAAGAATAACCCAAATTTCTCGTGGAACAAAGGCCAAAACTACCTATCTCCGCCACCTTCTTTTCAACCTTCTTGTTTTCAAAAGCCCAATCAAAACTCTTACCCAACTCCGAACCAAGTTCCTTTTCCAAACCCGACTCAAAATCACGGTCCTTATCCAACTCAAGCACCCGCCCACCCTCCCGGCTTTCATGAGTCGGATAAGAGAATTAATTCTTTGGAAAAGACTCTTGATGCGCCTTTGAAATCAACAACTAATTTGGCTCAATCTCAACAAACCTTCATGCAAACCATGACTCAATATAGACAAATTTTGAATGCTAGTACTCAAGCCTTATCTAAGTTTGAGGTTCAAGTGAGTCAATTAGCCAACGCCATGTATGAGAGAGAGAAGAACAAGTTCCCGAGTCAACCTAAGGTCAACCCTAAATTTCCCCTCAATCAAAGACCTCCCGAAAATGTTAATGCTATCCTTTCTTTAAGGTCGGGGAACCAACTTGATAATCAAATAGGAGTCGAGCCTTCCGAAGACGAAGAAGAGTCAAATGTTGAACCAAAACCTAAACTTGATCATTCAAACCATATTCCAAATCCCGAGCCTCTCGAGTCATCTTGTCCCACACCTTCACCACTTGAACCTTCATCTTCAAAATCCACTTCCGAGTCATCAGAATCTTCTCTTAAATCATCATCATTGAGTGAACCTTCATCTTTTAGCAAATCACCTTCAAAATCCACTCTCGAAGAACCTAGTGAACGTGTCTTTAAGCCTAAAGCTCCGTATCCTGAAAGACTCATCTCGCCTAAACAATTGGCTCAAATGGATAAGATTTTTGAAGTCTTTAAGCACGTCGAGATCAACATTCCTCTTTTAGATGCCATTCAACAAGTCCCTTCTTATGCTAAGTGTCTAAAAGATTTGTGTACTCATAAGCGATCCACTCATGTTCCTAAAAAAGCCTTTTTGACCTTTCATGTTAGTTCAATTCTTTCGAATCAAATTCCCGTGAAATATAAGGACCCCGGTTGTCCCACAATTTCATGTGTCATAGGCAATACTTTTGTGGACAAGGCGTTACTTGACTTAGGTGCTAGTGTGAATCTCTTTCCAATTTCTGTCTACCAAGTCCTAGGGTTAGAGGAACTTAAAAAGACGAACATGACACTTCAACTTGCTGATCGTTTTGTCAAAATGCCTAAGGGAATAATTGAAGACGTCTTAATTAAGGTTGGTGATTTCATTTTTCCGGTTGATTTTGTTGTCCACGAGACTCAACCCGTCACGAATCCTAAGAACCAAATTCCGATCATTTTAGGATGACCTTTTTTTGCTGCATCCAATGCCTTGATTAATTGTAGGGATGGTTCAATGAAATTCACTTTTGGTAATATGACAATTAACCTTAACATCTTTAATGTCGGAAAAAAACCCAATGAGCTTTATGAACAAACAGTAAGGGTTAATCTTGTTGATGACATTGTTAATTGGTCAAAACTTGAGGATAGTGAGATTGAGTCACTTCTTGTTGAGGATTTTCAAATAAATCACGAAATCAATCGAGAGTATCATGAGTCGTTAAGGGATATGACCTCGGAAGAGATGTTGAGAGAGTTGGATAACATTTGTTCTAAGTGGGATACCAAACCTTAGGAGGTCTCTTGTGAACCAAATCTTATTGTTAAAACTCCCGTTGGTGAACCACTTACATTTGATGAATTGTCAGAAGATTTGAATGAAATATGTTCCAAGTGGGAGACCCCTCCCGAGGTTGTTAGTGTTGAGCCCTTTCTTAAGAGTCCCGTGGGAACACCTCCCACATTTGACTCAACTTTGTATCATCCCGAGTTTGATAAACAGCCATTAGGAAAAGATGGATCCTTATCTTATGTCATTCTTAGTGATTCTACCCATGACCAAACTTTCATTGTCTCTAATTTTCTTAAACAAAATAAAGAATCCTTAAGTTGGTTTAGGGAAAACATTAGTGACACTTGTTCTATAAGGTTGAATGATTCCGTGTTACTTGAGAAAATCTTTTCTAATCAAAATTTTCAACAATGTCTTGATATTTTCTCAAAGCTTCATCCCAATTTTCCCACCGACATCGGTTGATTCAATTTTGTTCCTTTGCCTTCCCTCGTGATTCAGGCATGGGGGAGTATAAGTGTGCGTGAGTAGTGTTAGTTAGTTGTTTTTCATTTTCGTTCCTCTCCGTCATCCCTTGTCAGGTATTATCTCCTCATTCTCCCTTGTCATTTCTCTTGCATTTGTATACATTGAGGACAATGCATGATTTAGGTATGGGGAGGGTTTTAGTGTAAATACATAAAAATGAAAAATAAAAAAAAATAGAAAATTTAAAAATCCAAAAATAGAGATATTTTAGCTTAGTTGTCCTTCCCACTCCTTAAATTTAAGAACTAGTTGGTGTTAACAATTTTTCAAAAATTATATGTATAATGCCTTTAGATGATTTGAACGTAGTCAAGTAAGGTTTTACTCATGAAACTTGTGTTGAACAAATTTTTGCTTAAAAGTCCAAGACGACACATTTGCAGAAGACCTTTGATGGAAAGATTGTATAGGGATGTTATTCGATACCTGAGAGAGAACCCACATGTTAAAACAATGTCGAATCAAACCTTTGCGATAAATTGTTCATATAGTGTCGTAGTAAAAAAAAAGAAAAAAAAGAAAAAAAAAGAGAAAAAAAGAGAAAAAAGAGAGTCAATAAATGTTTGTAGTGTAGAGTGCTAGTGGAAGAAGTGACCAGATTGGGCTCATTAGTACCCGAGCAATTAAGTCTGAGGGGACTTTGTGCCTAGTAACCTAAAGCCCTTTGTGGTTTGGGATTGCTGACCCAACGCTCGTTTCATGAGTGCATAAGTCTTTTGGGACCTCAATCATTTCACGGTCATTTCAAACCCTAGTGCTAATAAATTCTTAAGTACTAATAAATTCTTAGTAGGCAAATTGGCTAGGTTGGGCTCATTGATAACCCGAATAAGTAAGTCCGAGGGGACTTTGTGCCTAGCAACCTAAGGTCCTTTGTGGTCTGGGATTGTTGACCTAAAGCTTGCTAAATGGGTATCAATGCAAAAGTCTTTTGGGACCTCAACCATTGCACGGTCGGTCTAACTACTAAGAATGTGAATTTTGGCTAGATACTTGTTTTGATAGAGATTGGGTCGGTTCAATATTAGTTGAAAAAGAGAAAATGTTCGTATGCACTTTATCCATCAAAGGCCTTAAATTCACTACACACCATGGGATTTTTTGTAAACTTTTAGAGTCGACTCATGTGGATTGTGGGAACTTATAACTTGGATATTATTAGAATAATCTTTAAGGCATATATTTTCCTACAAAATTGTTTTGTTGACACCAATGAAAGCTAAATTGTAAGAGGAAAGTTGGATACTTGCTGATTATCTCAAATATTTTATGGGTATATCTTCTGTAAACCCTTACGAGACAACACTCCTCCTGTAGAGATCGTCTATGGGTTTAACGGGTTGTTAAACCTAAAATTACCCGTGATTCCTACGACAGTGAGTATAGGTTTTTCATTCTGCATTTTTCTTTTTGTTTCACTCGAGGACGAGCAAAAGATAGGTATGGGGGCATTTGAAAAGTGCATATTTTTGCATTTTTTATTACCTATTTATTGCTTGAACTCGTATTTTAATAATTTATTTTGTTGTATTTCAGGAAATTCGTGAATAAATAAAGAAATGGCAAAATAAAGAGCAAGGAAGGGAAAAAGAGGAAGAAAAAGGGCTTAAATGAAAAAAGGAAAAAGAATTAGGAGCTTGGAGGAAAAGGATTCTTTCAAGACACATGGAAGGTGGAGATCATCCCAACACATTAAATAAGTGTATGGCCAAGATCCACTCAACAAAGCTTAAGGAGGAAGGAAACAATTGAATGGCTAGGATTTCTCCACCACATTAGAAGGTGTATGGTGGAGATTCATCCAATACACCCCTAAACCCTAATTCTTATCCTATAAATACCCCTTACCCCCTTGTATTTATGAACCTAAATTTTAGTGTATTTTTAGGGTAGTGTAATTCTCATTTCTTTCCTTATTTTGTAGTTATAATTTTGTAAACACTCCTTTTAAGTTTAATGCAATTTCAAGTTTTCTTTAATTTCTTGTCTTGCTCTCTCTTTTATATTGTCTTGCTTTCGTTATTTTCGTAAATTCGATTAGTGAACAAAGTAGCGAAATGCTAATCACTTGGGGTTGAAAGTAACGAAATTTTAATTTCTTGTTCTTAGTTTATAAATCATAGTTAAGCCCCTTTAAATCTCCATTTTATTGTGGGAATTTTAATTCTAAATCATCGTTTTAGTATAATTTTAATTTCTTAGTTAATTTTCTTTATTGTCGTATTTAATTTTTTTTAAAAAAAAAAACAAAAAAAGTAGTTTCTTATCAATTTTTATCGTATTTAGTAATTGCTTTTTTTTTTCCTATTTTAGTTCCTATAATTCGAATGCTAGTACTAGTGTCTCCTAACTTGTTCTTGCAATACAATTAAACCCATCTCCCCTGTTTAATTCCCTTCTCCTTTTCGTTTTTTTTGTCAAACACAAACCACCACTGCAATCTCCTTCTCCTCTCTTCTTTTTTTTTCTTCGAGCAGACCCACCAGTTTCCCCTCCCCTTTTTCCTTTTATTCTAACTCAACATTACCCCTTTCCTACTCATATCTTAAATCATACACACAACAAACTTGTTTTTTTTCTTTTTATCTTACTTTCATTCTCTGCAAACACCATAAACCACAATCCCATTTCGTTTTAGAATCGTTGAGATTTAGTTGCGATTGTTTCGAGTTTTGCTGTCGAATTTGCTGGTTTTGTTTTTTGTTTCGATTTGTTGTTTGTTTTTGCTGTTATGAGCTGCTGAGTTGACTGGGTTTGTGACTGAGTTTGATTAGTGTAATTTATTTTTTTTGTTGTTCTTTAGATTCACTTTCTGAGTTTTATGTTTGTTTAATGTTGGTTTAGTGTTCTTTGAACTGGGTTTGTTTAATCGTTGTTCGTCGAGTCAGGTCATTTCGTGTTTTTGTTTTGCTGGGTTCGTGTTATGATGCTGAGTTACCGAGTTGCTTGTTGTTTTGGTTTTGCTTTTTGATTTACAGTTCCTTGTTCCCCATTTTCGCCTAGTTTTGTTTGTCGAGTTCGTTCCATTCGAGTTTATAGATTTTGTTAAGAGTACCTTTTTTTGTTTACCGAATCAAGTTTCTAGTCTGAGAATTGTCTGAGTTTGTTCTGAATATCCGAATTTTATTGTTGTTTTGATCGAGTTCAATAACAAGTTTCGTGTTTCTGTTTCTTTTGTCTGTAAATCCTGACATTTAATCGAATTGTGAGATTGATTAATTTGAGGCTGTGGGTAATTATGTGGCTAATTCAGTTTACGAATACTCCTTGTCGAATTTTTCTAACATTTTTTGTAAATAATTTTTAATTCAAGTTTAAAAAAAATGTTTTAGAATAAAATCTAGTTTTAATTTAGAATTTTTAGAATAATTTAGAATTATGAATTAAATAGTATAAAATCGAATTTTTTAAAATCCAATTGTTCTAGTCCGATTAAATTAAATTTTAAGGTTTACGAAAATAATAAGTCTCTGTGGATCGATATCTCAAGTATTAAAACGATGAAATTGTGCACTTGCAATTCAAACCTTATTTTTTAGCACATCAGTTTTCTCCTAGAAGGGTTCAAGTGTGTGAACCCCGGATAGGGGTAACACTGTATCGAGGCTTGGTAGGGGTTCAACTGGGCAGTAGGCTACTAGGCAGGGGATACGTGCATGAACCCTGAATGTTTCAAGAAAATATACCAGCGATCTCGGAACTTCCTAAATCGCAGGGAATTGGATAAGGGACGTCTTAGCAGCCCAGTGGGTAGTTCCTAAACACCAGGGGCGGCCCATTAATTATAGTTATCAAGGATAAATGTTAAATACACGTGGGTGGTATGTATATACGTATGCATAGGCAAGGATATATCATGGAGACTTGAGGATAATCATAGAATAATGACAACTTTTCATTAATTGGCGAACTCGAAAACTTGACAACTTTTTTTGAAATGCAATCTCAAGTACAACCATCAATTTACAATTCACTCTTAAATTCATAACGTAACTAAGAGTTGATTTGTTCAAGTTTACCATTATTTCTCTTAATTTTAAATGTTTTACACTCATCTTAATTTTGTGAAATTAGTTATTTCTTTACTTATTTTAGTTTGTACGATCATGTTCTTGAAATCAAAAAAAAAAAATTAAGTAATTACTTTTCATTTTATATTTTGTCTTATCTTTGATGACATTAATATTTATAAAGAAAACTTAAGGTTGACATTAGGAGGTGGGGTGTTTCCTCAGTTTATATTAGTTTCAATATTAGTTTCTAATACAAATTATGGATGATAATTTGGTAAAGTTTACATTTTCCATCCTTAACTTACATAAATATTTCTTAATTTACTTGAATTATTATAATTTATGTTTAGGAGGAAATGGCTTAAATATGTCAAAAAGGATAAAATTGAGCCGAGAACCGGATTACTAAAGGAGCATGGTTTCTTAATCGTTGAGGAAAATTTTGGATGAACGATTAAGATGTTTTTTAATCATTAAGATCATTAAACAAACAAATTTAGTGCCCCTTTTAGTGAAGACAGATTTTGGTTCATTTATAAGAAAAAAATATAATAACCCGTGCGAGTTACGGATCATTTTTTAGTATTTTACGTAAATATTTGGATTGATATCGTGCATAGTTTTAATCATTTTTATAATTGGTTCGTATATGATTTTAAGTTTCCTTTATATAATGATGTTGCTACATTATAAATGTGTATGATTGCATTTTGTATATTTTTTGTTTTATAATTGCATTCTATAATGTGTAATCGAAATTTATTTGCGTAGCTTTTTGAGTTATCCTTATATTTGTGCAATAATTGGTATGATTAAGTACCGTCTCCATAAACTTCATATTTCTTAATTTAATTACGTTTCAAAAACAACAGATTGAGTTCTCTAATATATTTAAATATATTTAAAAAAAATCGTAGAAATACTATTGATATGCAATCTTAATTTAATGTTTTAGAATATTATATTGTACAATTACGAACAAATCAAGATTTCATTCACAATTTGTTGAAGAAATGTTGTGATAATTAAATATGGTAGTATAATCTAAATATTTTTAATAAAGATGATGTTTGAAACCATTTAATATCTATTTACTTCTTGAATTACTTTGTTCGATGAAAAATCTTTTAAACTTGTAATAAGTACTTTAAGTTTAATTTTTAAAAATGTTGTGGAATGTTAATTAGGGCTTATTGATGAGCTCTTTAGTACAAACTATTATTTTGTACTTTAAAATTATCAAAAAAAAATTTCTTAAGGAGTGAAATGTGGAAAATAAGATGGATAAGTATATCATTGTAGTTTTAATCGACTTGGGACAACCTATGTCAAATTTGTAGTATTTTTTGAAAATTGGGTCAAGCCGAAGACTCGATGACCAACTAGCAGTCAATTTAAAAAAATTAACAAATTTAGTAGACATTAGTTATTAACTTAGTTTTAAAGATGTCAAACACAATAATTATATTTTCGTCTCAGGTCCTCGGTTAGATTCTCGCTTAACCCGAGATTATTGAGAACAGATACAGGCATATAAACCTATTAATTCAAAAAAAAAAAATAGTTTTAAGATATCAAACACAATAATTCTAACGATGAGATGCTACAAACATTCTATTTTATTTAGACAACTTATTTGTAAAACCCATAAACAAACTTATCACTGTACCTAATACCACATGTGATAACTTTATAATAAAAAATAGAAAATAACACACTTTTAATTTTGTTAAGTATTACTGGTGATATCCTATATATGAAAACTTTCATTCTTAAATCATGTTTATACATAAATTTTTTTTGAAGTAGATTCATCGGTTTTATTTTTGTTTGTTTCGATACTGGTATATTTTAAATATTATCTAGGATTTAGTTCTTTAATTATTTTTAAAAAGCATTCAGTTAGCTTAGGTTCTTATATCATATAGAGTATTATCTAACATCTTTTTTTATTGTAGTCTTTTGTTAACATAATTATTTAATTTTATTTATTTTGTATATGGGTTAATTGGTTATTTCATTACTGAACTCGTGCTCAACTTGCAGTTGTGTAATCGAACTCAAAAAACTTGCATTAACGTCATTAAACTAATTAAACCTTGCAATCTCATAATTAAACTATTAAAAGCTTGCACGACCGTTAACTTTCATTGACTTTTAACGGAGGTCCGTTAATTTTGTACAGATAAGGGATAAAACGGCTAATTCATAACTGAACTGACCTTCAACTTGCAACTGGATAATTGAACTCAAAAAGTTTGCAACTGGATAACTGAAATTACATATTAAAACACGCACATATCTCATTATTTAATATTAATTCCATCATATAATTTTATATATTATTGTTTAGAATATTAATATAACACTAACTGATGAGTTGATTGCAACCTTTTTGAGTTCAATTACCCAGCTACAAGTTGAGGATCAGTTCAGTTATGAATTAGCCATTTTACCCATTAAAATTCTTGCCACGTCAGCTTGCCACGTCAGCTTTCTGTTAGTCCCGTTAAATGAGTTAACGACAGTTATGAGATTGCAAGTTTAAATTAGTATGATGCGTTGACTGCAAGCTTTTTGAGTTCAATTACCTACTTGCAAGTTGAGGTTCAGTTCAGTGATGAATTTGCCAATTAACCCTTTTGTATATTATTTTAAATAACCGAACCATGTATGTTCTCATTTTCAGAAAAAAAGAGCTGTAACATTTTTTGGTTCAAGTCATACACACGTAGTCATACACACGTATTCATATATTAAGTACATGATTTAAGGATACTATTGAATCCTATAAAATTAAGTTAGTATTGTTTGTATTGTTTCTTCATGTGCAATGAAGAAATTATTAAGGACAATAATAAGAAAAAATAATTGATTGAGTGATTGATATTATAAATATAAAAACGGTTAAATCCAGGGCAAATGAAAATTCCCTTGTAAAGTAAAAGTGGGAATTTCACTACAGCTCGTTGCTAGTGATCGTAATACACTATTAACCGATCAATCATGTTACATACGAATATAACTTCCTCACTCAATATATCTGCAAGACCTTAAAGATTCTTATAATAACGTACATGCAATTTGTTAATTTTCTCTCCAAAGATATGATCTTCAAGCTCATATATCATATAGATGTTTACTACGTCACTATTCAATATGAAGAGACTAAAATATAGAGTTTAATCGAATAACAAAAGTTATATATATATATATAATTCAGTAATTTTGAAACCATATTCAAGGAAAATTTGTTCTTGGTCTTAAAGATCAGAAAAATATTACAACTATTGGTAACGACACAGGTCAAATGATGATGCTTGTCATATGTTTTTTGCCTTTTCGAATGCGGCAATAAAAGTTTGTAAACACCATGAAGTACTTTATAGAAAGTACATATCTTATTAGTAACATATCCTTCCCTGTATATGTTCTGATAATCTATCCATGAAGCAAAATGAAATTTTTTTATTTTTCAAAATATTTAAAATGAAATTCATCTTATATTTTCGGAAAGGCAGTGACAATCATTAACTTTGACATTAAATTCACTCACATTTAAGATCCATAATCTATTATATGGATCTATCGAATATATGAAAAGGTTAAAATTAAACATTTTTGGAAGGAGTAAGCAATTGTAGTGTTTTATTCCTTTAGGTTACATAATTTCTTGACTTGAGCTAATAGAGTTCTGATGTTAAAGTTGACTACCACACAGATGGGTTTGGAGAATATAGATAGGTTTTTCTTATAAGTATTCTGACAATAAAATGATTGTTCCCATTTATTCAACACACGAACATATTTATTAATATGAGTATTTATTAAGTTGAAAAAGGCATATAAAAAATTTATTAACCTTAAAAGTAAGATAAATAAATAATATATCCATGAAATCAATATTTCATGTACACATGTATCATAATTACATCTAGTTTAATATAAAATTTAATGTGAACTTACTAAATAATTATCTTTAGATTCCTAGATTTTTTTAATAAATGGTAAATCACAAATAAATGTTATGGACAAATATTTAAAATACTAATAATAAAAAAATGATGATTATATTTTTAAAAGATAATTATAAAGCGTATATTTAACTATTTGTACATCTAATTTAATATTAATTTTAATAGGGGCTTACTAATTAATTATCTATACATTCCTAGATTTTATAATTATATGAAACCACAAAAAAAAATTAAGGGCAATTATCAAAATGATAATTACAGAAAAATGAATGGTATTGAATGCATATTCATTGAAAAAAGTATTTTTTTTATGTGTTTTACTCAAGAATTGACTTCGAGGGACAATCATCACTCGGGACAAGACAAGTTACAAACCAAATAAATCTAAAAAAATTTAAAAAAATTATCACATCACTATAATCGTTAGATATTAACATCCGTACGGTTGGATCGTCGAAAAACAATATAAAAAAATAGAATCAACATTTGGGTAAGACTAGTAGTTAAAGCAACACTTAAAATTGCAAATGCAACACTATATTACCAAATGCAACAATTTTAACAGATGGATCCCACATGCCATGTTATCACTGTGGGTCATGCATGTCACGTCAACATTAACGGGTCCCACCAAGAGGCCACATCAGCAGTGGGTCCCACACGGTACCACATCATCAATGGTTCCCACGATGGTGCAACGTCATCAATTAATGGGGCCCATAATGGTGTCACGTCAATAATGGATCTACTTGCCATATTAGCAATTATGGGCCCTACTGCTTGGTCCACATTCCATGCCAGCAATAGTGGGCCCCACTTGCCTTGTCAGCAGTGGATCCCACATGCCACATCAGCATATATTAAAATTATTAAAATAGCTAATGCAACACCATTTTTTAGTGTTGCACGATGCGCAACATCGTGAGTAATATGCAACACTAAGTTACAACTAATGCAACACCAATTCAGCCTAGTTGCAAAAGGGCCAAAATTTCATAGCTAATGCAACGCTATCAGTGCAACGCTTTCTAGAAGCATTGCATATGAGCACTTATGGCGTAATTAACGAAAATTATCCTATATCGTACATGTCATAGCACATATGAGAATTCAGAAACTAAATCTTATATGGATGTTGACCCTTCGAGAGAGGCCATATAAGAAAAGCTATATCGTACTTTCGAATGTATGGATAATGGTACAGTGGATGTTTTAGTTATCAAGCAGATAAGTTATGAGTGATAAAAATTGGTCACTAAATACTGTAAAAAATAGCATTTATTTATAGGCACCCCTAATAATTTGGATAAATCGGCATAATGCGGGAATGATTGATGTCAACAGTTGAGTTAATCGCAAAATTGTTGAAGCTGACCACAGAATATTCATATAGGAAGTAATTCTGGGAGGATTTGAACTGAGAATGATGAAAATCTAAATCCTTTTTCTATTGTTCCTTATCAAAATCGTTTTCAGTTTTTCATTTTATTTGACAATTACATATTTATATAATCGAAATACAAAGATAACCTATCCAAGTATAATAAACCATGTAATAAAAAGATACAAATTGGTATATTAAATGAAATTGATATGATTTCAACATGCGAAGAGTTCAGAGTGGTACGATGGAGAATGGGGAGAAACAACTAAGTTTTAATGTAAGGATTAAATTGATTTGATAATTCTATTTTTGCGTTTGTTTTTTTTATTATAATATGGATTTGTATTTTGGTAGTTTTACTTTATGCAAATTTTTTATTAGTGCAAAGTAAATCAAATTTTATGGATATTTACATTTTACTCTTATACATATATACATATGTACGTAATACTTTCGATATGAAATAGATATTTATCAAATAATTATTTAAATTATTTATATCATTTTCTTACATACTAATATAACTAATGAATATTTTTTTATTAATCTATAGGGCTTTTAAAACTAATTTTATAAAATATATGAAGGTCATTAAAAACATGAAAGATTATCGCATAAATAATTTGTCATTAGAAAAAGAATTTATGAGTTGATATGTTTCTTATGAATGAAAATGTTAATTACCACATACTAAAATTTTAGTTTCAACAAAATCTAAAGTTTTAATTGCCTATCAAAAAAAAAATCTAATGTTTTAATTTTCGTTTGTTATTATTTTGCAATTACAAGTGAAAAATATTTTCTTTAACATGTACTCTACATGTTAGATCATCAAGTCATTATTTGATTATATGAATTTAGAAACTCAAATTTTATCCTCAAATATGAAAATTTAATAATATTTTTGTATTGTATCATGAATGATTTGATGATATTAAGTAATATAAATTTGATAACTGTTTGCACTAAATCACGCAAGCGCACGTGGTCACAAGTAATATAGGATAAAGTTGAGTTCGTTCCCACAGAGGTCTGGTTTAGGTTTCAATTCAGTTAATGTACCTATGCAACAATGTATGGTTTTTACTCACTGCTAAGACAACTGATAAAATTGGGTTTTGATTATCTAAAATTAACTAAAGAACAAATTATTAAACTAAGAATTAATTAACTAATGAGAATTGAAATCGATTTACTTATGCGAGAGAAAACATGGGATCCTAACTTCATTAAATACTTCGCTTAGCGTTGATGCCTTTAATCAATGCTTGTGATGGTTATGATATCTGATCGGACAACACGAAACAAGTACTCGTTACTTCTCAGTATACGAATACCAAACTAAACATACATCCACAAAAGAGATAGAAGATGGGTAGACACCAATTATGTTTAGACCCTATATCTCTATAAGATTTGAAAACATAACGGTTGAAGCACAAGTTATCCATATTGATCACATAGGGCAGCATAATATATCTCTATTTATGCTACAAATCATGATGTCAAACATACATCAACTTATCCTATGCTAGCATGGCAAGTTCTAAATCTCAAGATCCACTCTCGCTTCACAAGAGATTAACAATTCAATTTAGATGTTAGCTACGCATCTAAAAGTATTAAGTATAACCATACGAGGATATCAAGAATTCATCACACACAAATCTTTAAAGCAAACAAACTACTAAACTACATAGATAAATCCGTTAGAATCCCATGACAATGATTAGTTCATAATCGAACCGCTCGTCATCATGGGATCTGATGAAACCATGATAATAAACAAAGTCTGAATAAAAATAATAATGCTAGAGTAATAAGTTAAGAAAACAAATCCCAAAAACATCCAAGAGTCCGGCTAATAGAAGAAAACAAAAAGTAGATCTAGATCTCCGTTGCTTGTCACGAGCGTAGGAATCCTTCTCCAACTCTGAATCTCCGTCTCTTGGCACTCTCTCTATATGTTTCTAAGCTATGATACTAATTAAAATGTTAAGATTTGTTTAAATAGGCCTTAGAAACTTTTCCAGCAAGAAAATACCCTAATTACATCTTAAATTCGGAATATGATAAGAAAACGGAATTTTCCAGAATCACAATGGCTGCCAGCGCCCAGCCACCGCTGCCAGCGCCCAGCTCCACCGCTGCCAGACCCCATCCAGCGCTGCCAGCACCCAGAGTTCTGCCAGGACTGATTTTTCTGCACTTTTCTTCGTTCTCGCTCCATTTTCTTCCCGTTTCTTTTGCATTAGCTGCCGTCTTCAATCTCAATACACATGAAACTCCATGGTAGCATAAGAAATCACTCCTTTCTTCATTCCAAGCTAATAATGCACTCCAAAATCCATGGAAATAACCAACCCTAACCGATAGTTACAATCCTGCATGACTACACAAAACACATCAAAATGGCGACAAACTTGAGACCAAGTCAATCATTTTAAGCCGATATGGAACGCTCCAAGTGGATATAAAATCAACTTATCACACCCCCAACATTAAACCGATGCTTGTCCTCAAGCATAAACAACTAGACACAAACTAATTAGTACCACTTCCGTAGGTGATCACGGTTGCATTTGGCATATGCAACAAGCCCTTTAAACCCCTAGGTAGACCTAGTGGACGAGTAAGGTCTCGTGAGGGCCTATTGCGAATGTACCCACAAAATCCATCTAACTAAACAATGCAATGCATGAATGTAACGAATATGAAAATGCAACGATCCCCTTTAACTAACCCAAAACCAACTAGCAATTAAATATCTCAAAGAATGGAACCAAATCCAAATAGAGCTCGACTAAGTTCCCGTACTCTAACAATACATGAACATAAACGTGCGTGTGTTCGATGCTCATCAGATATACTCCTAACACTAGATCAAAATCATACCTATTCTTCGCCAAGACAATCACAAGTTTATAAATAGAATGAACGGTAAACACATCATAACTTAAGAACACCTCCATCATCATTCAAATTAGACAAGAATTCATGATTTATTACTACGACACAGAATAATATACACAACAACGCATGCTTATTTAACCATGCAATGGATGAGACCCATAAAGGCTTATATAATAATACCCATGTAGCGAGCGTTAGGTTAGTGGATCCCAGACTGTATAAGCCTTAGGTCACTAGGCAGAAAGTCCCCTAGAACGTAATTGTTCGTGTATTAAAGAGCTCACCCTGGTTAATTTTGCATTTAACAATTGATACTTTTGACTTTTTTTTTCTTTTTTTTTTCTTTGACTCTTTTATATATATATATATATATATATATATATATATATATATATATATATATATATATGCAATCTGGAATGAGAATTCACATTTCCAACCCTAGACTACTCATATAATATGAGCCGGCTACTAGCCATTTTACGCTTAGCCATTATTGACAAATATTAACAATTAGCATGAAATCCCTGTTTTCCCCCAAACTTAGACTTTAGCGCTCCTACGCCATCAAGGGAATAATGAAAATTTTAAATATAAACAAGTGATTAAATCTAAAACAACCAAACAAGCATGACCTCAACCTAGCCCAAAAGCAAACGATGAGACTGTGTAAGATTTTGTTTCTGAATCATGCAAGTCAATTCCTAGGAACTATAAATCAACCCTCTACTCATCATTACCACACTCAATTAGACATCAACCTACCAATCAGAATTAGCTCGTCCTAAGGGATCATGAAATATGCATGCTATACAAATACAACTATATGGAACTCACATGGCAAAACAAACAAAAATAACAGAATGTCCTATATGAAACAAAACATGTAATAA
The DNA here is from genome assembly GCA_036435485.1 of Saposhnikovia divaricata. Lineage (NCBI taxonomy): Eukaryota > Viridiplantae > Streptophyta > Magnoliopsida > Apiales > Apiaceae > Saposhnikovia > Saposhnikovia divaricata. Next base: position 191,998,667 of record CM071598.1, on the reverse strand, counting down.
TACGAACAAAACATGAATGAATTACTACTAAACATGCAAAACATGAACTCCTACATGAACAATGACTCAACTAACACTACTTATCCCCCAAACTTAAGAGATTCAATGTCCCCATTGAAGGCAATAAAAACGATAGTAGAGAACATACCTAAATAAAAATGCCAAAAAGCGTGGGTTGCCTCCCACGAAGCGCTGTTGTTGACGTCATTTAGCCGGACGTTGCCACCTCACTTCATGGCGGTTTCAAGAGAATAATAGGATCGTCCTTAATAAAAGAAACCTTCACACCCATGCCGACCTCTTGTTTGCTTACATCCAACACATCTCTTCTTTCATTCTTTACATTGATTTTTCCACCAATCGACTTCTTCTTTTTCTTCTTCACAACTCTAAGGTGTTTATCCCTTTCAGCCGACTGAACAGAACACTCTTCTACCTCATCATCAACTATCCACCTTTTTAACACATTATCATGACCCTCTTCAAAAATCACTAACTCATCATTCAAAAGGACATACCTCAAATGCGGTGGAAGTTTTCCGAGCTTTACATTCGAGAGATCTTATGCGAAAGATTTAATAGCATCAATTTCCTCGAGCATCTTAACTGAATCAGAGTTCTTTGAAAAATTTGGAAAATTAGGCACTGCATCCAATTTCAAATCACCTTTTTCTTCTTGGAAAAACAATGCAAGGGATTCCACAGAAAAGCACACTTCTGGATCAGCTGAAATCTTCGTAGGAGCAAACACATTAAAGGTGGCCTTATCATCTTGCACCCGCATAGTTAGCTCCCCTTTTTTGCACATTAATCAAAGTTCGACCCATAGCCAGGAATGGTCTTCCCATGATTTTGGGAATCTTCTTATCTTCCTCGAAGTCTAAGATAACAAAATCAGCAGGAAAGATAAACTCATCCACCTTTACGAAGACATCTTCCACTATTCCTCTTGGATACATGATCGACCGATCAGCCAGCTGTAAAGAGATATTTGTAGGTTTCGGATCAGGTAGACCAAGTTGCATGAAAACAGACAGAGGCCTGAGATTGATGCTAGCTCCCAAGTCACACAAACACTTGTCGAAAGATAAGTTGCCAATAGTGCACGGGATGGTGAAACTTCCCGGATCTTTTAGTTTAGGAGGCAACTTTTGCTGCAGAACAGCACTGCACTCTTCCGTCAAAGCAACGGTCTCTAATTCATCGAGCTTCAACTTCCTTGATAAAATCCCCTTTATGAACTTAGCATACCTCGGCATCTTTTCTAGAGCTTCCGCAAAAGGAATATTAATGGACAATTTATTGAAGACGTCCAAAAATTTCTAACATTGCTTTTCTTGACTTTTCTGCAAGCATCGAGGAAATGGAGGAGGCGGATAAATCTGATTGCTCTTTGTAGACTGCTCCGGAATAAACTTTTCAGTTAACTTCTTGCTCTTTTCTACTTCACCATCTAGCTGATCAGCCACCAAGTCAGATTTTTCAATTTCGAACACTGCAGATTTTTCAACTTGCTGCTTCTGCATTTCTTCATCTTCCTTAGCTACTGATTTCTGCTCGGTTGTAACCTTTCTGGATCTCAAAGTAACGGCCTTCACCTGCTCATGGACTTCCCTCTTGCCTGGATTAACCTCTGTGTCACTGGAAAGAGTTCCTTGTGGCCTATTCAACAAAGCATTTGTAATCTGCCCAATCTGACTTTCCAAGATTTTGATAGAGATCGCTTGGCTCTTGCACATCAACCTCAATTCTTCCAGTTCCGATTTTTCAGAAGAAGATTGCCCCACATTCCAATAAGACTATTGCTGCTGAAAACCCGGAGGTTGGAATTGTTGCCTTGGAGCATACTGCTGCTGATAACCTTTATTGAACGGCTTAGCTCCATTTTGCTGACCTTGAAACTGTTGATAAGGCCGAGGTTGTTGAGCACTCTGATTCTTGCTCCAGCTGAAATTAAGATGATTCCTGTTGTTCAGATGATAGGTGGCTGGAACTGGTGCAGCAGGTCTCTGAAAATTAGTCACAAACTGTGCTGATTCAGAAGAAATAGCACACTGATTCGTCTCATGTGCGCCCGCACATAGCTCACAAACACTAACCACCTGCTGAACTCCATAGTTCGTAAGAGAATCCACCTTCGTAGTTAGAGCCTTCAACTGAGCTGCAATAGCCGTAGTTGCATCAACTTCGAGAATTCCTGATACCTTGCCTTGAGATAGTCTCTGAGTTGGATTCTGATATTCATTTGCAGCCATCGTCTCAATTAGATCATAAGCCTCCGCATAGCTCTTAGCCCATAGAGCTCCACCTAATGCTGCATCTAGTAAAGGTCTAGATTGTGCTCCCAACCCATTATAGAAACCATTAATCACCATCCAGTCTGGCATACCATGATGAGGACACTTCCTAAACATCTCCTTGTAGCGTTCCCAAGCTTCACACAAAGATTCACCAGATTGCTGTGTAAATTTAGTAAGAGCGTTCCTTGTTGCTGTAGTTTAGCCATGGGGAAGAATTTAGTGAGAAATTTCTGAGCAAGATCCTCCCATGTAGTAATGGAACCGACTGGTAAAGAGTGTAACCAGCCCTTAGCTTTATCCCTCAAAGAGAATGGGAAAAGTCTCAATTTCACAGCATCTTCCGACACACCATTGAACTTGAAAGTGTCGCAGATCTCAATGAAGTCCCGAATGTGCATGTTGGGATCTTTCGTTGAAGCACCCCCAAACTGAACTGAATTATGCACCATCCGAATTGTACCAGGCTTGATTTCAAAGTTGTTAGCTGTAATGGCTGGCCTGACAATACTAGATTGAATTTCATTGATTTTCGGCTGAGAATAATCCTTCAAAGCCTTAGCTACTGCTGCTGCTCGATCACCCATCTCTACTGCTGGTTCAAGTTCCTCTTCACTTTTATCTGCTACTAGCTCTACGACCTCCAGGTTTCGAGTTTGAGAACGTGTTCGCATACACGCTCAAGTACCTGAAACACACAAACAAAGTAACTAAGTAAGAAACAATCCGAGTCAGTGAACTCTAACGACCACTGATGACTAGCACATAAACTAAAAATAAACACCGATGATCCCCGGCAGCGGTGCCAAAAACTTGTTTGCACTAAATCACGCAAGTGTACGTGGTCACAAGTAATATAGAATAAAGTTGAGTTCGTTCCAACAGAGATCTGGTTTAGGTTTCAATTCAGTTAATGTACCTATGCAACAATGTATGGTTTTTACTCACTGCTAAGACAATTGATAAAATTGGGTTTTGATTATCTAAAATTAACTAAAGAACAAATTATTAAACTAAGAATTAATTAAATAATGAGAATTGAAATCGATTTACTTATGCAAGAGAAAACATGGGATCCTAACTTCATTAAATACTTCACTTAGCGTTGATGCCTTTAATCAATGCATGTGATGGTTATGATATCCGATCGAACAACACGAAACAAGTACTCGTTACTTCTCAGTATACGAATACCAAACTAAACATACATCCACAAAAGAGATAGAAGATGGATAGACACCAATTATGTTTAGACCCTATATCTCTATAAGATTTGAAAACATAACGGTTGAAGCACAAGTTATCCATATTGATCACATAGGGTAGCATAATATATCTCTATTTATGCTACAAATCATGATTTCAAACATACATCAACTTATCCTATGCTAGCATGGCAAGTTCTAAATCTCAAGATCCACTCTCACTTCACAAGAGATTAACAATTCAATTTAGATTTTAGCTACGCATCTAAAAGCATTAAGTATAACCATACGAGGATATCAAAATTCATCACACACAAATCTTTAAAGTAAACAAACTACTAAACTACATACATAAATTCGTTAGAATCCCATGACAACGATTAGTTCATAATTGAACCGCTCGTCATCATGGGATCTGATGAAACCATGATAATAAACAAAGTCTGAATAAAAATAATAATTCTAGAGTAATAAGTTAATAAAACAAATCCCAAAAACATCCAAGAGTCTGTCTAATAGAAGAAAACAAAAAGTAGATCTAGATCGCCGTTGCTTGTCACGAGCGTAGGAATCCTTCTCCAACTTTGAATCTCCGTCTCTCGACTCTCTCTCTATATGTTTCTTAGTTATGATACTAATTACAATGTTAAGATGTGTTTAAATAGGCCCTAGAACTTTTCCAGCAAGAAAATACCCTAATTACATCTTAAATTCGGAATAGGAAAGAAAACGGAATTTTCCAAAATCACGACGGCTGCCAGCGCCCAGCTGATAAGTGGATTTTATATCCACTTGGAGCGTTCCATATCGGCTTAAATTGATTGTCTTGGACTCAAGTTGTTGTAGTTTTGATGTGTTTTGCTTAGTTGTGCAGAATTACGAGAATGTTGACTAAGGTGGATGCTTCTATAATTTTTGGGGAATTAATTGATTAAAATTCGAATTTCTGAGAAGGGTTGCGCAGTCTACACTGTTGTGGCCTTATCTTGAGTTCTAGAAGTCCGTTTGAGGCCCGTAAGCAGTCCACGCGAAGATAACGAGATTCTCTATCATTCTAAGGTAGTCCAGAGGTCCAATTAAGTTTGGAACGTTCCAGAAAATTTTAAGAAAAGTCAGCCACGAATTTTTCTTAAAAACAGAATCAATTTAGGAAACGTATCTTGCAGAAATTCTATTATAATTCTGTTTTTGTATTTTCTTGCTGGGGAAGACTTTTAGAGCCTATTTAAACACATCATACCATTGTAATAGGGAGACATATTATTAGTGATTATTATTGTAACATAGCTTATATCTGCAAGGGAGAAAATGAGAGAAGGATTCAACGCTCGTGACAAGCAACGGATCTAGATCTACTTCATCTTTTGTGTTATTCTGGATTCTAGATTTGTTTTCTTAACTCTTTGTTTATTAATATAATTACTTCTTTTATTCATATATTGTTTTATATCATGATTTCATCAAATCCTATGACGATGAATAGTTCAATTATGGGCTAATCGTTGTCATGGGATTCTAACGGATTTATTTATGGAACTTAGTATCTTGATGCTGTAAAGATCTGTGCGTGATGTGAAATTGATATCCTCGTATGGTTAATCTTAATGCTTTTAGATGCGTAGCTAACATCTAAATTGAATTGTTAATCTCTTGTGAAGTGAAAGTGGATCTTGAGATTTAGAACTTGCCATGCTAGCATAGGTTCATAATTGTTTATCAATATGATTCGTAGTATGAGATGAAAATACTTATATTTCCCTATGTGATCTTTATGGATAACTTGTTCTTCAACCGTTATGTTTTCAAATTCTATAGACATATAGGGTCTAAGCATAATTGGTGTCTATTCATCTTCTATCTCTTTTGTGGATGTATGTTTAGTTTGGTATGCGTATGCTGACAGGTAGCGTATACTTGTTTCGTGTTATCCGTTCAGATATCAAAACCATTGCATATAGAGATTAAAGGCGTCAGATCTAAGGGAAGTATTTAATGAAGTTAGGATCCCATGTTATTCTCATATTAGTAATTCGAATTCAATCTCATTAGTTAATTTAATTCTTAGTTTAATATTTGCATCCTAGTTTAATTTAGATAATCAATACCAACATTGTTATTTGTCTTAGCAGTGGATTAAAACCAAACATTGTTGCATAGGCATATTTATTGATTAAACTTAACCAGATCTCTGTGGAACGAACTTTAATTATATTACTTGTGACTACGTGCGCTTGCGTAATTTAGTGCAAACAAGTTTTTGGCGCCGCTGCCGGGGATCATCGGTGTTTAATTTAGTTTATGTTCTTGTCATCAGTGGTCGTTAGCGTTCATTGACTCGGATTTCTTATTTAGTTTGTTTGTTTCGTGGTGTTTTCAGGTACTTGAGCGTGTATGCGAACACGTTTGCAAACTCATAAACTGGCAGAAGAAGAACTTGCAGCAGTAAAAGAGATGGCAGATTTACCAGCAGCAGTCAAGGCTTTGAAAGACTATTCTCAGCCAAAGATCAATGACATACAATCTAGTATTGTCAGGCCAGCTATTGCAGCGAACAACTTTGAGATCAAGCCGAGCATAATTTAGATGGTGCAGAATTCGGTTCAGTTTGGGGGTGCTTCGATAGAGGATCCTAACATGCACATCCGGGACTTTATCGAGATCTGCGACACTTTCAAATTTAATGGTGTGTCGGATGATGCTATCAAGTTGAGGCTTTTCCCATTCTCTTTAAGGGATAAGGCTAAGGGCTGGTTACACTCTCTACCAGCTGGTTCCATTACTACATGGGATGATCTTGCCCAGAATTTTCTTACTAAATTCTTCCCTATGGCGAAAACTGCAACAATAAGGAACCAGTTAACTCAATTTCAACAGCAATCTGGCGAATCTCTGTGTGAGGCTTGGGAACGTTATAAGGAGATACTACGAAAGTGTCCTCATCATGGCATGCCTGATTGGATGGTTATTAATGGTTTTTATAATGGGTTGGGAGCACAGTCTAGGCCTTTGCTAGATGCAGCATCAGGTGGAGCTCTGTGGGTGAAGAGCTATGAGGAAGCTTATGATCTTATTGAGATGATGGCTGCTAACAAATATCAGAATCCAACAAAGAGGCTTTCTCAAGGTAAGGTAGCAGGTGTTCTTGAAGTTGACACAGCTTCAGCTATTGCAGCTCAGTTGAAGGCTCTTACGATGAATGTGGATTCTCTTGCTAATTATGGGATTCAGCAGGTTGCTAGTATTGGTGAGCTATGTGCGGGCGCACATGAGATAAGTCAGTATGTTATCTCTTCTGAATCAGCACAGTTCGTTAGTAATTTCCAGAGACCTGCTGCACCAGTTCCAGCCACTTATCATCCGAACAACAGGAATCATCCTAACTTCAGCTGGAGCAACAACCAAAGTGCTCAACAACCTCAGCAGTCCTATCAGCAGTTTCAAAGTCAGGAAGCTAGGCCATTCAATCAAGGCTATCAACAGCAGTATGCTCCAAGGGCACCATATCAACCTCCTGGATTTCAGCAGCAACAACCCCAGGCTCATGCGGGGCAATCATCTAATGAAAAATCGGAAATGGATGATATGAGGATGATGTTGAAGAACCTTCAAGCTTCTCAAAAGATCTTGGAAAACCAGATGGGATAGATTACAAGTGCTTTGTTGAACATGCAACAGGGGACTCTTCCTAGTGATACAGAAACAAACCCAGGCAGAAGGGGGAACAAAGAACAGGTTAATGCAGTGACTTTGAGATCGAGAAAGGTTACAGCAGGCCCTAAATCAGTAGTTGAAGAAGATGAAGATGTTCAGAATCAGCAGGTTGAAAAATCTGTAGTGCCAGAAATTGAGAAATATGATTTAGCGGCTGATCAGCTTGATGGTGAGAAGAGCAAGAAACTTGTTGAAAAGTATACTCCGGAGCAATCTTCAATGAATAACCAGATCTATCCTCCTCCTCCATATCCTGGACGCTTGCAGAAAAGTCAAGAGAAACAGTTTCAGAAGTTTATGGATGTTTTCAAGAAATTGTCTATTAACATTCCTTTTGTTGAAGCATTGGAGCAGATGCCGAGGTATACAAAGTTCATGAAGGATATTTTGTCACGAAAGAGAAGGTTGGAAGAATTTGAAACAGTGGCATTAACGGAGGAGTGTAGTGCAGTTCTGCAGCAGAAGTTGCCACCCAAGCTTAAAGATCCGGGAAGTTTCACCATCCCTTGCACTATTGGCAACCTTTCTTTTAGCAAGTGCTTGTGTGACTTGGGAGCTAGCATCAATCTCATGCCTTATCTGTGTTCAAGCAACTTGGTCTGCCGGGGCCAAAGCCAACCAATATCTCATTGCAGTTGGCCGATCGATCTATCACATATCCAAGGGGCATAGTGGAGGACGTTTTGGTGAAAGTTGATAAGCTTATCTTCCCAGCTGATTTTGTTATCTTGGATTTTGAAGAAGACAAGAAGATTCCCATAATCTTGGGAAGGCCTTTTCTAGCTACAGGCCATACTTTGATTGATGTGCAAAAAGGAGAGCTTACAATGAGGGTGCAAGATCAGAATGTCACCCTTAATGTCTTCAAGGCCATGAAATTTCCGACAGAGGATGAAGAGTGTTGTAGTGTGGAAATAGTTGATACGGGTCAGAGAAAGAAGTTTGATCAGTTGTTGAGCGAGAAGTCGAACACACATGTGCTAAAGCATCACATCAGTGATTTCATTGACAGTTCTTCAATTCGAGATCTTTCGAATGTAAAGCTTGGGAAACTTCCACCACATTTGAGGTATGTCCTTTTGAATAATGAGCTAGTGATTTTTGAAGAGGGGCAAGATAACGTGTTGCGAAGGCAGAAAGCTGATGATAAGGAAGAAGAAAACTTGTCGTTCGAGTCGGAGAAGCACCTTAGAGGTGTGAAGAAGAAAAAGAAGAAGATTAAGCTGTTGGATAGTAAAATCAGGTTGAAGTCCGAGGGAAGAAATTTGTGGAAAGCCAGCAGACAAGAGGTCAACGTTCGTATGAATGGTATTTCTGTTGAGAATGGTTCAGTTATTCTTTTGAAACCGCCATGAGTTGAGGAAGTAACGTCAAGCTAGTGACGTTAAAGGAGCGCTTCGTGGGAGGCAACCCACACATTAGTGTAAAAAAAAATATGAGTGTTAGAAAAAAAAAGAGTGTTGTGAAGAAAAAAAACTGCTGTGAAAAAAAAAAATTGAGGTCGCGCAGGCTGCGCCTGCGTTTCTGTATGTTACGCAGGCTGTGCCTGCGTTACTGGAATGGGCGCAGTTTGCTCCTCCTGTGCGCAGTTTACTGTTGTATTATAAAAAAAAATCTCTTTTTCTTTCTTTTTTTCTTTCAACCCCAATTCTTTTCTACTCCCCAATTCTTTTCTACTCAAATTCTTTTCTCCTCAAAACCTATTCCTAATTCTTTTCCTATTTCAATTCCAAAACCCCCCATCTCTCTTCCAAAATTCTAAACTTATATTTATTCTAATTTTTTTTTTCTATATTTAATTCATTAAATCCTATTTCTATCTTACCTCAAATTCATACCCACTCAAAATTTCTCCCTTCCACGTTCAAATTTTATTCACCCAATCCCTCCATTATATATACACACCCATACATACAAATCCAATTCCTCTTCTATTTATTTAAATTCAATTCTAAAGAGGAATTAATTACAAGTTCACCTCTTCGATTCGTATTAGGTAAATCTTTTTCTCTAATCTTATTTTTATTACGAATTTGTGTTCTTGTAATTGGGGGTTTTGTAGTATTCTTGTTATTTGGGAAGTGGCTAGTCTATGGAGCTCGTAAGCATTATCCTCCACCAGATTCATCCGAGGAGGGTGATGACTCAGCTGATTAGGTATGTTTTCTACTATCCCTCGTATTTACTTCCATTCAATGTGGACATTGAATATTTTAAGTTTGGGGGTGGTTTGAGGGTTTAGTAGTTGTTGTTGTATTATGTGTTCATGTAGGATTTCATGCTTTGTATATTATTAGTAGTAATTCATGCATGTATGTTCGTATTAATTATGTTTGTTTCATATAGGACATTCTATTTTTATTTTTCGTATACCATGTGAGTTCATATTAGTTGCATTTGCATATCATGCATATTTCATGATCCCTTAAGACGAGCTAATTCTGATTGGTAGGTAGGTGTCTAATTGAGTATGGTAATGATGAATAGAGGGTTGACTTATAGTTTCTAAGAAATTGACTTATGTGTTTCAGAAACAAAACTAATTACACAGTCTCATTGGGTGCTTTTGGGCTAGGTTGAGGTCATGCTTGTTTGGATGTTTTACGATTTAATCACTTGATTATAGTTAGAATTTTCGTTATTCCCTTGATGGCCTAGAACATTTAAGTCTAAGTTTGGGGGAAAACAGGGATTTCATGCTTAAATTGTAAAAATTTGTCAATAATGGCTAGGCGTCAAATGGCTAGTAGCCGGCTAATATTTATATGAGTAGAAAAAAAAATAGAAAAAAAAATAGAAAAAAAAAGAAAGAAAAAAAAAGAGTCAAAAGTGTCAATTGTTTATATGCAAAGTTAACTAGGGTGAGCTCTTTAATACTCAAGCTATTAAGTTCGCGGGGACTTTGTGCCTAGTGACCTAAGGCTTTTATAGTCTGGGATCCACTAACTCAACGCTCGCTACATGGGTATTATTGTATAAGCCTTTTGGGGTCTCATCCATTGCACGGTTAAATAAGCATGCTTGTATATATGTGTCGTAGTAGTTAGTAATAAAACATGAATTTCTGTCTACCTTGGATAAGGACGGAGGTGTTCCTAGGTTATGAAGTGTCTACAGTCTATTCTATTTATAAACCTGTGATTGTCTTGACGAAGAGCATGTATGATTTTTGATCTAGTTTTGGGAGTATTTCTGATGAGCATTGCACACACGCACGTTTCTGTTCATGTATTGTTAGTATACGGGAACTTGGTCGAGCTCTATTTGGATTTAGTTGCATTTTCTAAGATATTTACTTGCTAGTTGGTTTTGGTTATTTTGAAAGGGGATCGTTGCATTTTTCATATTAGTTGCATTCATGCATTGCATTGCATTAGGTTAAATGGATTTTTTGGGTACATTCGCTATAGGCCCTCACGAGACCTTACTCGTCCACTGGGGCTGCCTAGGGGTTTAAAGGGCATGTTGCATATGCCAAATGCAACCGTGATCACCTACGGAAATGGTACTAGTTAGTTAGTTAGTTTTAATTGTTTATGCTTGAGGACAAGCATCGGTTTAAGTTTGGGGGTGTGATAAATGGATTTTATATCCACTTGGAGCGTTCCATATCGGCTTAAATTGATTGTCTTGGACTCAAGTTGTTATAGTTTTGATGTGTTTTGCTTAGTTGTGCAGAATTACGAGAATGTTGACTAAGGTGGATGCTTCTATAATTTTTGGGGAATTAATTGATTAAAATTCGAATTTCTGAGAAGGGTTGCGCAGTCTACACTGTTGTGGCCATATCTTGAGTTCTAGAAGTCCGTTTGAGGCCCATAAGCAGTCCACGCGAAGATAACGAGATTCTCTATCATTCTAAGGTAGTCCAGAGGTCCAATTACGTTTGGAACGTTCCATAAAATCTGAAGAAAAGTCAGCCACGAATTTTCCTTAAAAACAGAATCAATTTAGGAAACGTATCTTGCAGAAATTCTATTATAATTCTGTTTTTGTATTTTCTTGCTGGGGAAGACTTTTAGAGCCTATTTAAACACATCATACCATTGTAATAGGGAGACATATTATTAGTGATTATTATTGTAACATAGCTTATATCTGCAAGGGAGAAAAGGAGAGAAAGATTCAACGCTCGTGACAAGCAACGGATCTAGATCTACTTCATCGTTTGTGTTATTCTGGATTCTAGATTTGTTTTCTTAACTCTTTGTTTATTAATATAATTACTTCTTTTATTCATATCTTGTTTTATATCATGATTTCATCAAATCCCATGACGATGAATAGTTCAATTATGGGCTAATCGTTGTCATGGGATTCTAACGGATTTATTTATGGAACTTAGTATCTTGATGCTGTAAAGATCTGTGTGTGATGTGAAATTGATATCCTCGTATGGTTAATCTTAATGCTTTTAGATGCGTAGCTAACATCTAAATTGAATTGTTAATCTCTTTTGAAGTGAAAGTGGATCTTGAGATTTAGAACTTGCCATGCTAGCATAGGTTCATAATTGTTTATCAATATGATTCGTATTATGAGATGAAAATACTTATATTGCCCTGTGTGATCTTTATGGATAACTTGTTCTTCAACCGTTATGTTTTCAAATTCTATAGACATATAGGGTCTAAGCATAATTGGTGTCTATTCATCTTCTATCTCTTTTGTGGATGTATGTTTAGTTTGGTATGCGTATGCTGACAGGTAGCGTATACTTGTTTCGTGTTATCCGTTCAGATATCAAAACCATTGCATATAGAGATTAAAGGCGTCAGATCTAAGGGAAGTATTTAATGAAGTTAGGATCCCATGTTATTCTCATATTAGTAATTCGAATTCAATCTCATTAGTTAATTTAATTCTTAGTTTAATATTTGCATCCTAGTTTAATTTAGATAATCAATACCAACATTGTTACTTGTCTTAGCAGTGGATTAAAACCAAACATTGTTGCATAGGCATATTTACTGATTAAACTTAACTAGATCTCTGTGGAACGAACTTTAATTATATTACTTGTGACTACGTGCGCTTGCGTAATTTAGTGCAAACACCAGCTCCACCGCTGCCAGACCCCATCCAACGCTGCCAGCGCCCAGAGTTCTGCCAGGACTGATTTTTCTGCACTTTTCTTCGTTCTCGCTCCATTTTCTTCCCATTTCTTTTGCATTAGCTGCCGTCTTCAATCTCAATACACATGAAACTCCATGGTAGCATAAGAAATCACTCCTTTCTTCATTCCAAGCTAATAATCCACTCTAAAATCCATGGAAATCACCAACCCTAACCGATAGTTACAATCCTGCACAACTACACAAAACACATCAAAAAGGCGACAAACTTGAGACCAAGTCAATCAATTTAAGCCGATATGGAGCGCTCCATGTGGATATAAAATCCACTTATCAGTAACACTTTCGGTTATTATATTCTTAATGTTATCTACATTAAAAAGTAAAATATTTTATATATTATTTTCTTGGTTTTACTATATTTAACAACACAATTGAAAGTGAACTAATATTGTTTTTGTATAAATAGAAAATTCAACTAATAATAATTTAAAATATACGTTAAAAATATTAAATAACAAAAATATAAATAATGAAAATAAAATATTTTTTCAAACAAAAATTATTAACACCTAATTAATGAAATTATTTTTTATTAGAAAATTGAAAAATTTACTAACGTAATGCTCAAATAATCATTATATTTTTTTTTATGAAAATCTCAATTATGCTTCTAATTAATTTCAGTTAAATAAGAACAAAAATAATTGTATAAAAGTGACTAATATTAATAATTCATTTATCTTCTACATTAATTTTTAATAATATCTAAATACATATTAAAATGAATACATTTAAAAAAATCGAGCTTATCTAGTTAGTAACTATTAGGAAAGCTATTAGAAGGAAAAATGAAGTTGTACTTATTAGTTTAGTATACTTCAAATGGCCTTTGCTCCATACAGAACACTCTTATATAACAAATAACAAAGAACACTTTAGATTTATTAGATCCTTTGGCCCCGCCAGGGACATCCAATACAAAATGATGACGTTTTTTTTGCTGGTTTGCTAGAGGGTAAAAAAATAATAACTTTTTGTGTTGGATGCTATGACGGAACTCTAAAATTATATTAGATATGATGTATTCTTTATTGTTTGTTATATAATTTGTTTGCTATGGAGTGCAACTCTACTTCAAACATTATTTAATTATGTTATCATCATTTAGTTTATAACATAAAGTTCTTTTATAAAATAATATTTATATCATTCTTGGGAGAGTAACAATATTTGATTAGGACAGTAAACATTACTATTAATTATAGGATATTAGTTCAAAAACAAAATTTCCCATCTTATTTATAGATAAACGGCAAAAAGTACGAGCTTAACAAGGTGGATATATTTATGGAATGACAAAATTATTACTTTCTTTCATCATCAATCTACAAATATTAGAGAAATTGCTCAAACTACACCACATTTCTGTGGGAACTGCCCAAAATACCGATATTGAAGAGAAGTCGCCCTTTTTGCCAAAGGACTACGCATGTCGAGTATGCGTAATCTGAGATACGCATGACCAGATTGCGTATTACAAGATACGCATTTCCATGTTGCGTATTGACGTCATCTGACGTCATTATTACATTGCAGCTCCGGCGTTGCTCTGAGGCGAAAAATCGCCTCTCCGTTCTCCACCTCCCGTCCATCACATTCCGGGCACTTCAACTGATTCTAATTATATCAAAATGATGCCCAGGCCTGGCTCTACATTTCTACATCTTCGTTTATTGAGTTCTGGCCCCGCAGGGGCGTCCACGAACAAAATCGAAAATTGAAATCGGAAAAAAACTTCGAATTGGGTCTTTTCAATCCGGTGAAACAAACGAAAAACGAAGATTATAGGGTTGTAGATTATGAGGAGACGATTCTTTTGGTATATAGTACGTGAATTCTCGTTGCCTGTAGAGAGTGGAAGAATTGATTGAAATTTTGGTCAAAACTTCACCAGCGGCGAGAGTGGGAAGACGAAGAACAGTGTCCACGAATACGCATTCTGAAGATGCGTATCTACCTTCACTCATTTTCACCATGCGTATACATGGTTACTGTTGAGTTTTGTAGGAACTGAATTTACAAAGAGTACGCATCTTTGTAATGCGTGGTCAATGACTGCGCATTTTTGTAATGCGTATCACCTGTACGCATCTTTGTAATGCGTGGTCCGTGGGTATTTTGGGCGGAAGGTTTTGCTGGTGGTTATTTTGGGCAGGAGAAATAGAATGGTGGGTAGTTTGGTTTTTCACCCCAAATATTAACACATAAATAAAATTTACTTTTTAAATTATTGATCTAAATTTTAAAAAAAAAACCATCAATCTATAAAATGACAAAAGATATGAGCTTAGCAGAGAACTCTTTTATATAAACTTTTATTTACTATACTACTGAAACACGTGTTACATGTTTACGCCCCTAGTCATCTCTTATAAAATTTATTGCTAAAATTCACGGTCCATGTGATTCTCATGTGATTCTGGTGAAAATGTTTGTTTGGACTCGGTCATGATTATCTACTAGTTAGTTGCATTTTCAAAATATTTGATTTAAATTTTTTTATCTTGCATATTATTAAAAAATGTAGCTAATTATATCGTACTCAATGTTGTTAACACTAATTATTAAATATAATAAATACTTTCGTTTATTAATATATAATTTGTTTTTCATAAACATAGTACAAAAATATTAAGTATTTTATGAAAATTATGACCTAGGCTCCATCAATTATAAGCATTTAGGTTAATTATAAATTGAAAAAGTTTAAAAAGGGGAACTAGACTGAAAAAAATGTATTAAAATGTTTAAATTTATCAAATTACTAAAACTAATGCTATATTAATTTCCAAAAATTAGTATCACAGTTTGCAAACATGTAAAAAGAAAAAAAAAGTAGTCTCACACACCTTCATATAGTACGCATATAATTATGCATACTAGCTTATAACCCGTGCGAAGCACGGTTTCTTTTGATAGGTTATAAAATTTATTTAACATTATAATTATGTTTTTATATAATCATTATTTTTAATAATTTTTTAATTTTAATTTAATATAAATTTATTTAATGATATGCATGGTTTAAAATTTATTTTGTAAAATTCTAAATTAAAAATGTCGTTGACGGGTTTGAACTTTAAATTTTTGTAAATTAATTTAATCATATAATATATCTTATTATTAGATCAAACGATTCTTACTTATTACTAAAAATAATGATTTGAATATATAGTGAGATATTTTTTGGTGTATATTAGTGATCGCAAGATTAATTTTAAATTAAAAAGTAACATGTTTTAATTACAAAAATTACTACTAAAAATAATTACGAAAAGATATGGTGTGATATTTTGGATATATATTAATTATTGTAATATTAGTTTTAAATTAAATGGTAAAGTGTTTTAATTATAAGTAAAATCTTTAGAAAAAATGGGTAATTGAGTTGTTGGAGGAGAAAAAAGAGTCCAAGTAGAAGCTCAATGTGTATGAAGGAATTTTAATCGGAATATAATTACGTTAACATTAGTAATTAGCGTTTTGAGTTGTTTTTGTAAGGGTGTATATTAGTGATCGCAAGATTAATTTTAAATTAAAAAGTAACGTGTTTTAATTACAAAAATTACTACTAAAAATAATTACGGAAAGATATGGTGTGATATTTTGTATATATTAATTATTGTAATATTAGATTCAAATTAAATGGTAAAGTGTTTTAATTAGAAGTAAAATCTTTTGAGAAAAAATGGGTAATTGAGTTGTTGGAGGAGAAAAAAGAGTCCAAGTAGAAGCTCAATGTGTATGAAGGAATTTTAATCGGAATATAATTACGTTAACATTAGTAATTAGTTTTTCGAGTTGTTTTTGTAATTTAATTATTTATTTTAATAATTAGGATAACCAAACTGAAAACCAAAACTTTCAATGTTTCGGCTTTAATATAATAAGGATATAAAGGATATAATTAAATAATTTTTTTAAATGTGATAGTTTTGATTACCAGGCTTGGATGGGCTGCGAATTGGAGTTGGATGGATTGTTTGTAGATTAATATTTTTATGGATTAGACCCAACTTTTAACCCATTCTATCAAACCGTGTATTGAATTGATGAAGATGGTGTAAATTAGGTTTAGAAGAATAGAGTTCTGTGCATAGTGTTCGTGAAGGCAACGGAGGTTTTAAGTTTAGCTGTATTAGTAATGGTGTAAATATAAAATACTATTGTGTTTTTAGGACTATAGCCAATAACGGATTAAAATTGATTTATTTTATATTTAAAATTAATTAAAAATTAAATTAACCAAACCGAAAAACAAAATAAATAGGATAACCAAACCGAAAACCAAAACTTTCAATGTTTCGACTTTAATATAATAGTATAGATATTAGCTTATAACCCGTGCGAAGAACGGGCTTCTTTTGATAGGTTATAAAATTTATTTAACATTATAATTATGTTTTTATATAATCCTTATTTTTAATAATTTTTTAATTTTAATTTAATATAAATTATATAATGATATGCATGGTTTAAAATTTATTTTGTAAAATTCAAAATTAAAAATGCCGTTGACGGGTTCGAACTTTGAATTTTTAGTAAATTAATTTAATAATATAATATATCTTATTATTAGATCTAACGATTCTTATTTATTACTAAAAAATAACGATTTGAATATATGGTGAGATATTTTGGAGTGTATATTAGTGATGGCAAGATTAATTTTAAATTAAAAATTAACATATTTTAATTACAAAAATTACTACTAAAAATAATTACGGAAAGATATGGTGCGATATTTTGGATATATATTAATTATAGTAATATTATTTTAAATTAAATGGTAAAGTGTTTTAATTAGAAGTAAAATCTTTAGAAAAAATGGGTAATTGAGTTGTTGGAGCAGAAAAAAGAGTCCAAGTAGAAGTTTAATGTGGATGAAAGAATTTTAATCGGAATATAATTACGTTAACATGAGTAATTAGCGTTTTGAGTTGTTTTTGTAATTTAATTATTTATACTTACACATTAATGATATATATGGTGTTGCAAAAGAAGAGAAAAGCCGAAGAAACTTGTGTATTGAATTGATGAAGATGGTGTAA
Organism: Saposhnikovia divaricata; assembly: GCA_036435485.1. Taxonomy (NCBI): domain Eukaryota; kingdom Viridiplantae; phylum Streptophyta; class Magnoliopsida; order Apiales; family Apiaceae; genus Saposhnikovia; species Saposhnikovia divaricata. The sequence goes on along the minus strand of CM071598.1, from coordinate 191,981,265 downwards.
ATTAGGTTTAGAAGAATAGAGTTCTGTGCGCAGTGTTCGTGAATGCAACGGAGGTTTTAAGTTTAGCTGTATTAGTAATGGTGTAAATATAAAATACTATTGTGTCTTTAGGACTATAGCCAATAACGGATTAAAATTTATTTATTTTATATTTAAGATTAATTAAAAATTAAATTAACCAAACCGAAAACCAAAATAAATAGGATAACCAAACTGAAAACCAAAACTTTTAATGTTTCGGCTTTAATATAATAGTACCAGCTTATAACCCGCGCGAAGCACGGGCTACTTTTGATAGGTTATAAAATTTATTTAACATTATAATTATGTTTTTATATAATCCTTATTTTTAATAATTTTTTAATTTTAATTTAATATAAATTTATATAATGATATGCATGGTTTAAAATTTATTTTGTAAAATTCTAAATTAAAAATGTCGTTGACGGATTCGAACTTTGAATTTTTGGTAAATTAATTTAATCATATAATATATCTTATTATTAGATCTAACAATTCTTATTTATTACTAAAAAATAATGATTTGAATATACGGTGAGATATTTTGGGGTGTATATTAGTGATGGCAAGATTAATTTTAAATTAAAAATTAACATGTTTTAATTACAAAAATTACTACTAAAAATAATTACAGAAAGATATGGTGCGATATTTTAGATATATATTAATTATAGTAATATTAGTTTTAAATTAAATGGTAAAGTGTTTTAATTAGAAGTAAAATCTTTAGAAAAAATGGGTAATTGAGTTGTTGGAGCAGAAAAAAGAGTCCAAGTAGAAGTTCAATGTGGATGAAGGAATTTTAATCGGAATATAATTACGTTAACATGAGTAATTAGCTTTTTGAGTTGTTTTTGTAATTTAATTATTTATACTTACACTTTAATGATATATATGGTGTTGCAAAAGAAGAGAAAGCCGAAGAAACTTGTGTATTGAATTGATGAAGATGGTGTAAATTAGGTTTAGAAGAATAGAGTTCTGTGCGCAGTGTTCGTGATGGCAACGGAGGTTTTAAGTTTAGCTGTATTAGTAATGGTGTAAATATAAAATACTATTGTGTCTTTAAGACTATAGCCAATAACGGATTAAAATTGATTTATTTTATATTTAAGATTAATTAATAGATAGATTGATAAATATAAATAAATAAATTACAATGGAGATAATACAAATACATAATACAATCATTATACTTACACTTTAATGATATATATAGTGTTGCAAAAGAAGAGAAAAGTCGAAGAAACTTGTGTATTGAATTGATGAAGATGGTGTAAATTAGGTTTAGATAAAAATAGAGTTCTGTGCGCAGTGTTCGTGAAGGCAACGAAGGTTTTAAGTTTAGCTGTATTAATAATGGTATAAATATAAAATACTATTGTGTCTTTAGGACTGTAGCCAATAACGGATTAAAATTGATTTATTTTATATTTAAAATTAATTAAAAATTAAATTAACCAAACCGAAAACCAAAATAAATAGGATAACCAAACCAAAAACCAAAACTTTCAGTGTTTCGGCTTTAATATAATAGTATAGATATGCCTCTCAAACAACGAAAGGTGACGGCAATTACAACGGGTGTTGGCCTTTATGTCACAATTTGAGTAAATATGGTCTTAAATATCAAAAATAAAAAAGATGGTCCCAAATATCATTCTAAAACAAAGTTTTAAAATATGTTTTCGAAAACGCAAAAGCGTATAGCGTGTAGGTGGAATAACGCTATTTCATTTTTCGTTCTGCGGAACTAAACGTAATATCATATAGCGTTTTCTTTAAAAGGAAGAACAAAATTGTACGTGGTGGGGTCTAGCCCACATGCTCGGCTTCAACAACTATTTATTTCTTATCAGTATCCTTAAAGAAGTAGGTGGTCCCGTGGTTTATTCCCCTCCGGCAGTGGTTTATCCATCGGCCGGAGGTCTCCTTTTTCTTCCTCCCTCCTCCTTCTCCAACCAAGCCTTCATCCATCTTCACAAATCCCTTTCATTCTCCCCATAAATCGGAATTTTTCCGAAAATTTCGAAAAACCCATTCGAGTTCTTTTTCAGATCTGTCTTGATTTAGAACTCGAAATATCAAATAAACACATTTCTTAAACTCATAATCTCTTGCTTACATCATATCAAAATTTGGTGTCAATCCGAGATCTTTGAATTTTCGAATTGTATCGCCTTGGACGAAGTAACGCTTTATGCGTATGTCTCTCCCTTTGGATTGTTTTGTTTATGTTAATATGTTTTGTTTTGTTTATGTTAATATGTTTTGTTTTGTTTGGTTTGTTTATTTCAGTCCTCAGAGAATGTTTCATTTGACGTCTCGAGAGATGTGGAGGGGCCGTATCAAAGCTGAGGTAGTGATGATTATTGCAAGAGCTCACCTTTCATAACATGATAGTGTTCATCCTTGGGGAGTTTTCACTTACGGCAAGTTTATAGCTGGTTCCCGGCAAGTAGATAGCTGGGGTGCTCCACCTGAACAATGGGCTACCAATGGTGCTTATGTGTTAAGGTCAATTGTGATATTACTGTATTCAGGGATGTCGGTACAATTTGAATTTATTGGGTTGTCTTTGATTTCATTTTCAGCTAACAGAATTTTCCAGTTCTGTATTGTTAAACGGTCAGAAAACAAATCAGCTAAGTGTTTTAGCTTGTCTTTGTTTTTCAACCTGGTCGTACCGCCAGTTGGGGATTTGTCTCGACTGTGTGTTTGTTATTATTAATGGAAACTTTATTTTTTTTTGACAAAAAAAAAAAGAGAAGTAGGTGGTCCCGCTCTGCATCTATGCTATAGTATTCATCTTCATAAATTATCACAAACGTAGTGAGGGCTTTAATTTTGAATTGTGATATTTTAGAAGTAGTATTTTGAATTTTTATTTTTTTGCTTTTTTTTACAAAACACTATTTAAAGTACAGTTTCGAATCCAAAACGCTAATTTAAGTAGTATTATCTTTTTTTTTTAGCTAAATATGTATTTGCAAACACTATTAAAAAAATTATAAATAAATGATCAATTCAAATTGTATTTTTGTGCTACGTCCGGTGGCCTAATTTTTTTGTTTTCTCCTAAATATATTTTAAACCCAAAATGGAATTGTTGAACCCCAAAAGTTAACTGGTGAAACCCCAATGTAATACAGATAAAATTTAAAAATTATAATTAAAAATTGAATCCGGTGGCCTAATTTTTAAACGCTAGTGTCTAGGGTTTAGGGTTGTAAACAACCTTAAACCCCAAACCTAAAATCTAAGTTCGCATACGGTTTATTCGTCGTTCTGTATATTTCTAAAACCCAAAATGAAAATGTTGAACCCCTAAATTTAATAAAATTGTATTTTTAAAATTTAAAAATTATAATTAAAAAATTGAATCCGACGGCCTGATTTTTAAACGTCAGGATAAGTTAGGGTTTAGGGTCTAGGATTTAGGGTTGTAAACAACCCTAAACCCCAAACCCTAAACCCTAAGTTCGTATACGGTTTATTCGTCGTTTTGAATATTTCTAAACCCAAAATGGAAATATTAAACCCCAAAATTTAATTGTTGAATCCCTAAATTTAATTAAAATTGTATTTTAATTAAAAAATTTAATAATATTTAAATAATTTTAAACGCCCTACACCGCTACATAATATAATGTTGCCTTTCCAAACACTAATTAATCTTGTGTTAATCTTCTGTTTCAGCTCCACGTGCTTCAGCGTGCACCACTACTTCCATGTCAATGTCCATCAAAAAAGAGTTGGTAGCATTTATAGTCAGTTGACTGAAACACTACACGATAATTTGTTATGGAGTGATATTGAGGGTCATAATTATAGTTTATGATATTTGAGATCATTTACTTTAAAATTGTGATATTTGGATCCTTTTCTCAATTACAACTAAATAATTTTCCGTGAATATCTTTGTTTTTTTATAAGATTCTGGCACCATAGCCTTGGTCTCACACAATTTTATATAATAAAATTATCAAAAACAAAACAATGAAATAGTATTGTGTAAATATTTTTGATATTTTAACATGTTTTTTGTACACCATCATCTTTACTTTTAACTTTTTTATTTCATAATGTAAACTACCTTTCTTATAAATAAATAATTCACGTGAACATATAAGATACACATAACATGACCATTGTTCTATAGATTACATGGAGAACATAGAGAACCACTAAGTTTTAGATTATGTGATAGAATCAAAGTTCTTGTTTTTTGGTTCTATACAAAAAAAGATCAATTTTTTTTGTTCTATAAAAAAAAGATTAATTTTTTGATTCTATAGTAGAACCAAATGCTAATGTGATACTGTGTCAGGGTTGACATCACTCGTGTCAGTGCCACGTCATCAATGATGATGTCACTGATGATGTTGCACTTTCACGTGACACTGCCACGCTTGACGTGGCACTACTACATGGCACTGCCACATTATATGTGGCAGATGACAAATAATCACATTTAATATGAAAATTTTGCTTTAAGAATTTGAAGTTTTGATCTTTATTTTACATGAAAATGAACACATAATCAATTTTCAAATTTCTATTACAATTTGTGATTTATGTGAATACCCTCCTCATTCATGTGATAATAATTTGATCCTGGATCAATATTGATCAAGGATAAAATTAGTATGTTTTTGTGCGGTCATCAGTTCATTGTGATAGTTATTAATAGTATGTTGTTGCCCCAGTACACGCTCTAAACCAACTCTAAATCCTCCCTTCAAAACCAAAGTTAAGGATTAGTAGAGATGTGTGTGTGATCCTAATTCCGCAGAACAAAACATCAGCGTTTGGTTGTTCCTTTGTCACACTACTAAAAAAGCGACTAAATTCAACGGGCAAAATTCCGTTGAATTTAGCTATTTTCAACAGGATCCCGTTAAGTTTAACATAAATTCAACCGAATCTTTCCCGTTGTATATAAGGTTGTTGAATTTAGCATTTCGGTTAAATTTAAGCTTAAATTCAACGACTTCCCGTTGAATTTGGTGGCACTATTTTCAACCATTTTCCGTTGAAAATGCCCTTGCAAAGTTTCGACAAAATTTGAAATTTTAATTTTGAATTTCACCAAAAAAATCATTTTGCCGCCAATGGAAATATAATCAACCGAAAATTGTTGAATTTAATTCTTCAAAAATCAACGAATTTCCGTTGGTTATATCATCTTGCCACGTGTCTCGGTGGATTAAATTCAACCGAATTTTGTTATATTTAATTCTATCAAAATCAACAAGATTTAGTTGATTAAAACTTTTTTTTCTCTTTTTATATGTACTTTAAATGCAACCATATCTTGTTGAATCTACTTGACCATATGGTAGTTATTTTCAACAGTTTAGTGTTGAATATAATATACCATAAAATACAATAATTTTATTATAAGCTGCTTATGCAATTCCTGCTATGTACGTGAAGCATTAACTATTACAATAGGAAATCAACTCTAAATGGTAGATCCAAAATAAAATCCATACATAATATTGCATTAGTTCCAAAATACAATCTAGACACATTGTTGCATTAGTTCCATGTCTTCATGTCTAGCACAAAATACCTAACTCAAGGTTTTAAAAGAGAAGGCAATACTTAAATAAAGTCGATACTTAAATATTCTGAGACACGAAAACCACAAACAATGGTCTTCAAGCTAAAGAGGGTAGCAGGTTTGTAAATCCTCTAAATCAACATCGCTGACATTTTCATGCAACACCATCTAATCCGATCTAGTATCCTGCAATAAAAAAGAGAGTTGACTCAATTTAGCAAAAGATTAGACTCAATTTAGCAGCAGGTAAAGGACATTAGAATGTGTCAATCCCGAAAAATTTCCTTGCTCTGTAATAAATTTGAATGTCTCAACAGATAGAAAATACAATATTTTGCAAATCTCCTTCAACATGCATACAATTTTTAATTGGGACAAGCATAACACACATATATTTGCAGCATAAGACATTGGTAATAATATATAACCTGCCAAAGTATAAGGTGGTGCATGTAGCATTACATACACTTGAAGCAATCTTATAGATGAAAGAAAAACATATAAAATAAGCAAGGGGACTCAAAACACTCAAATTTCTGAATCAAAAGATTGGGAGTACAGGGAGGACTGTAAATCAACACATGTAAACCAGCAAATAACACTTGAACAGACTGATGCCAGTACTATGCTCATATATACATATGAGTGTGAGTTCTGTTATTATCATGATAAATAACATTGGTTCAGGTACCATATGAAATAGTAATATAAAGAGAAAACGGTTTATCACAATGTTGTCTTAAAAAGGCCACTAGACCTACACTACAGAACTAAGCAGATCAATCACACAGGAAGTAATACAAAGTTCTTATTAGCAAGCACATTTAAAACTCATTGGCAAATGTTGGTAATCCACATCATAATGTTATCGGCCACCCTCTCATATTTCTTCACAGGTTGGTTTTGGAATAGTGTGTGTCACTCTCTCCTTCCAAGTCCATTGCACCCACATATTAATTAACTTATCTCTTTGTTCAACAAATCACCTCATTCCTTACCATTTTTAAAAATCAAACATTTTTCCCCGTAACCAAAATCAAACAAAACAAAAAAATTAAACAAAATAAAAACCTATGTGTATTTATATACTATAAAAAAATTTCGAAAATAGTATCAGGTGAAAAAAGTTTTAAATCCTGCATTTTTCTTATGATAAATCTAAAAACTGGTTGCAGGCCAGCTAGCCTAGGTATCACTTGTCAAAGGTTGATTACTAGTGATATAAAGTGAAACAACGTTTTTATGACAGCCTAACGAACCTATAAAACTGTACAAGTTTAGATTCTTGCACACCTAATTAGAATTAAGAACTTTCCTATATAACACGACAATATAAATAATTCTATTTTATACTCGAACAAACAGTAAAAAATGATAAATACATTACTTTAATATTATTACCTCTATGATAACCTTTTTATAACGCTCAAAGAGAGGAGAAGTCATTTGTGCTGCTATTCGGATGTACTCTTCCCATAAAATCTTATAAGCAGGATCATCTTTGTTTGGATAGGCACGAGCAGCCAATTTATGCACTTCTTCTTCAAGTCTAGCACGTGTCACCTCAATCTCGTCTAATGCCTCAACCATATTAGTCACCTCTGTCATGACCTTCCCAATAATAGAATATGCAGATTTCGGAACACGCTCAGGAATGTAGGCCAAAGTAGATTGAGAAGTGGTCCATTTGGAAGCTTCATCTCTACCAATAAGCTACAGAAGGGTATGGCGTGGGAACATAAGTAGTTTTCCCTTCTTTGGTGGACAAACCTCCAGCAATTGCTCGACTTCACGTTTCCTTTGGCTGACTAGAGATGGTGGTGAATCCTGAGAAAGTTCTTCCTGCATAGTACGCTCCACAACGTCCTACATTACATAAGAACCTCAGATATAAGACCTGATCATTGAATACAATAATTTCTGTAATACAAACCTCAAAAAATTGAAAGATTAAGTGAAAAATTTACTTTAAGTTTTCACCCCATTTCTTCCACTTGTCCTTTCTTCTTGTACGAAGCATCAAACTTTTTCAGGATAGTAAGAGGTTTACTCGCTTTCTCCTCTAGTTCCTACAAAAGAAAAAAATATGGGAATAAAGGTAAGGAATGAATACAAGACAACTTCCTTAACAAGATGGCCCAGCAACTTGCTCTACTTTTAATAATAGATAAACAACTCATTATCAAATAACCAGTGTTAGATTAAGCAAGTACGAAAAATTTAGAAAATCGAAATTATTGACATCTAAAGTTTTAACCACTGATCCTAGAAAATTTCAATTATAAACTAACAAAAATACATTAAAAAAAAGTACCTCATAACGATGGTCAAATGGCTTCGCTCCACTACAATGCTTAATCTCTGACTTCTTGACGTTTTGCCTGGCAACTTCCGACATCTTGGCAAATCCCTCAGTTTCCCAGTAGTCAACTAGGCCATTCAATGTAGGTTCAAATAAGTAGTAAGGAGGGCAATTACGTAGATTTGCACTTGTGTCTCCCTTGGCACGTGCCTCCTCAACCCTTTTCAAACCATCAGTCTTCCAACCGTTCATATAACATCTCAAATTAGTTTTCAAATACTGCCTGACCACCGCATCCCCCTCCAGCTCTTTAATTTTATCACCACTATATTCTGGTGGATACTCATAAAATTCCTTTTAAACAAAAGTATTAGAAATTTTGAGAAAATAAGCTTCATAAAAATAACAAGATCATAATAATAGACAAGTGCTGAAAATGTGTATGCATTATCATACCTTAAACTCTTCTATGCACTCGTTCAAAAAGGTCTCTCGAGCCCGTTTATTTTGTTTTGCTATATCAAAATCCCAATGTGTTCTTACAATTGCTTTAAGTGTTTTCTTGTAATGAGCTTCTTTAATGCTATAATAATTAACACAATTTTAAAAATATTAAATTACTAATTTTTTGCAAAAAATTTAACAAGATTGAATAAAATGTATTTACATTACTTTTTTTTTGTTTATGAAGGTTACGACTCCAAGTTTGGGTTTTCCACGCATTGGTTTCTATTTGTAATCACCATCACAAATGCTGCGTTGAGCTCTCTCAAATGTAGTACCAGTACCATCACCCACAATTTGTTCCTCATCGTTTCCCTCTTCCTCTCCTTCATCACCACCCTCTTCACTAACCTCCTCGTCCTGATCTTCTCTAACACCTGTACCAACATCTATTCTTTTCCCTCCGTGATCCTGGCCTTGACCCTGGCCCCCAACCCTATTTCTGTGTCTTCCATCTCCCCCTCTGTTGCCAGTAGCACTCCCCTCCATCTGAATTTGCATGTGCAATTCTGGTGCATAAGAATACATGCATGTACAACTCTTAGCTAAAATTCATTTAACACGAAGCTCAGAATACAAAGAGTACAAGGGCATCTCCAACCATAAGTAATAAAAAGTTATTAGGCACCACAATGGTACTTCAGTACTTAGATATCCTATACTATAATAACAATCAACATAAACTAAAGACATTATCGACACTTTCAAGTAATAATTAGACGAATGATATCAAGTATCCAAAGCATTTCATTCTCATAAGGGTCAATTTATGTTCAATTTAATACAATCTTTACTTCAGTGAGATTCAAAATAGAGGATACACAAAGAAAGAAACAAGTAGCAAATCCATTTTCCAAAAGTGAAATCCAATTTCCATAAGCAACACTAAATGGTTAATGACAAGAGAAAATATCAAACCTTTGCAATAGCAGGACCTCGAGCAGGACCTCGAGCAATCCCCTACATCTGAATTTGCTTGTACAATTCTGGTGCCTAAGAGATATTATAGTATAGAAATTAGGCAATCATTACAATAAATTTATACTAATATACAAAACAGTGCTTAGGCAAATTCTATAAAAGTACACTTATTCACCTCCCAAACTCAAAACCCCAATCACAATAAATAAATCCAAACCAAACTATAAACTGAAAAAAGAAAACATAAATTCATAACAGGAATGACAACCAATTTATTAATTAACCAGCTATCATTGTAACAAAATCTCTAATGGGTCAACAAAGATAATGAATACATTTAATCAGCTCAAACAAATCAAAACCCAGAATAAAATGAATAAAAACAAACCCATAATACAAAGATACCAATATAAAATCAAGCAAACTCAAAATCGAAAAAACCCTAAATATACAACTAAAATTGAAATCATGAAAATATGAAAAAATCCATACCCGTTGTGACATATTCGCGAGACTTGTGAAAGCATTCTGAGAAGTTTGTGAATTTGTGAAACCATTCTGAGAAGTTTGTGGATTTGTGACAGGTTTGTGAGATTTGTGGATTTATGAATTTGTGAGATTTGTGACAGGTTTGTGAACTTGTGAACTTGTGAGAGATTTATTAGAGGTTTGTGGAATTTGTGAGATTCTTGAGGATTTTATGGAAGGATTTTGAGGTTTGTATGCTTTTCGTTTTAGTCGTGAGGATTCCATTTGTCGGTGTGTGAGATTGTGGGCTGTAAGAAGTGTTGTGAATAAGAGCGGCTAGGAGAGGGAGAAAGGATAAGAGGGCTATATATACCTAGGGATGTAAGACATATGTTATTTAGGCCACTAAATTAATACAACATAAATCAGTTGTTTCAAATATACCACTTGAACAGAAATAATTCAAATATTAAACATAATCATCACAATAATTCCAAATTTAATACAAACTTAATAAAATTTTAAAAAAAATAAACTAACACATATCCTCATCGCTCTCACTTTCTTCATCAACACTCATGTCTTCATCTTTGTCATTATTTTGTTCTTCGTTGTAATCGTCCACGGAATTATCATTCTCAACAAACCTCAAATCGATAAAAAAATTTGTAGGATCATGAATAATCACCGGCTCAACACGAGAAGATGAAGTGTTTGAAAGATCATTTTGCAAAGCATCATCATTTGAGATAGAGTTCTTTTTTGATACCACTTCTTCATTGACAAAACGACTCTTCGTTGTTAATACCGTGTACCATGGTGATTTTGGATTTGAAATGCTTCTCGCATAATAAACTTGATGAGCTTGACTAGACAAAACGAACACATCCTCGGCATTTAGTGTTGATCTAACATCCATTGTAGTCATCCTATTTTTATCCACTTTGACATGTGTTGTATGATCAAACCAATGACACTTGAATAATATAACTTTATGTCCATTGTGATAATGAAGCTCAAGTACTTCTTCAAGCCGACCATAATTATTTTCATAACTCTCCTTGTAAGAAGTCCCTACATACAAATGAGTAAATTTCTTAGGTACCAACAATGTAGAAATATAACAATTTACGCAACCAAATTTCTTACCTATGACAAGCACACCAGAATTTGGTGAGGTACGTTCATTAGGATTTGCGCAACCAAATTTATACCCATTACAATAGCAACCATTATAAATATCCATGTCACGCATCGCTACCTAATTGTATATGAATGAACAGTATATCTAAGTGCATTAGAACATTTGAAGACAACAACAAACATTTGTATGTATATATTTGGACACATACCCTTCTTTCAAACCAATTTGTGAATTGATCTTTTTGAAATCTTTCTTTTGCAGCATCATCAAATTCTGGGTATTGTTTGTGTACCAACTTGTGAAATTCACTATAAAATAACAAAAATTAATATAATAAAATAAAAAAAACAAACAAAAAAGTATGAGTTAAAAGATCCTACCCCAAGTACTTTGCAACCTCCGGTGTATTAATAAGAACATAATATTTAATGAGTATATCTTCATCAACACTCAAGATTCTATGTCCTTTTCTTACAATGGGCTTCACTGGATATGTGTAAATGTCTAACAAGTTAGGATCATTGCATTTTTTGGGTGCCTGGTTACGACCCAACCGATTATGCACTGTTTCGACCTCGGATTCAAAATAAAATGAGCAAAAATGCACACATTCCTCCTCGATGTAGCGTTCTGCCATTGAACCCTCTGGATGTGCTTTGTTCCAAACTTTCATCTTCAACCCATGCAAGAATCTTTCAAAAGGATACATCCAATGGTATGTGACGGGACCACCCAACTTACACTCGGTAGCCAAATGTAGTGGCAAATGCTCCATCGGGTCAAAGAAACCAGGAGTAAAAATGGTTTCAAACTTAGACATTATCCTCACTATATCTTTCTACATTTTCAATAGATCAGAGTATCTCAAGGTAGATGAGCACAAATCTTGGAAGAAGTTAGACAACTCAATAATGGCATCACCTACTTGCCTCGGTAGTAAATCGCGACAAATAATAGGCAACAATTTTTGCATGAAAATATGATAGTCATGCGACTTCATCCCACGAACAGAATGTTTTTCAAAATTCACACACCTAGATATATTTGAAACATACCCATCTGGAAGTTTAAGTTCCGAAATCCACTCTAACAACTTATCAACTTGTTCCCTCAGGAGTGCATACGGAGCATGTGGCATTGTGTGACCATCTAGAGTCCATAACTCATGTCGTATACCAAGTTCCTCACAATCACGCCTTGATTTCAAATTGTCTTTAGTCTTGTTCTTATCATTTAACATGGTGTAGAATATGTTTTCAAAAACATTCTTTTCAGTGTGCATGACATCAATATTGTGATGAAGAGCAAGTGTCTCCCAATATGGGAGTTCAAAAAATGGAGAATAATGAGTCCAGTTATGAGTCACTCCATAGTCTGTAGGTTTTCTTTTGGTTGACTTTCCTGGGGGAGGAAACTCTATGAGCTCACATATTGTCTTTGCCCTTGATCCCTAGTGTCGAGCCGTGACAGACCGTACCTCTCTTTTCCCAAACTTTGTGCTATTCCTCAATGGATCACCCAGTTCCAAAAAATATCGAGCAGTGCCAAAAATGGAAGTTTTACCACCATTCTTGAGTTGAAAGCCTTTAACACCTCCACTACATACATGGCATGACAATTTACCCTTAGTTGACCATCCACTTAACATCGCAAGTGCTGGAAAGTCGCTAATTGTCCACAATAATGCTGCCCTCATCTGAAAATTTGTTCGCAATGCTCTATCATATGTTTCCACCTCAATTTGCCATAACATCTTCAGCTCATCAATTAACGGTCGGAGATAAACATGTAGGTCTTTTGTAGGATCAGTGGGACCAGGAATAATGAGAGGCATGAACATGTACGGAGCTTTCATGCACATAGATGGTGGAAGGTTATAAACAACCACCACCACGGGCCATACAGTGTAATCCCTTGCTAGTGGATCACGAAATGGGTCAAATCCATCACTAGAAAGGCCAAGTCTGATATTTCGTGCCTCTTTTTCAAATCTTGGAAATCTAGCATCAAACGCTTTCCATTCATCTCCATCTGCTGGGTGAGATAATTGACCTTCAACTATAACTCTATCATGGTGCCATGTCATATATTTGGCAGTTTGCTTAGACATGTATAAACGTTGTAGTCTCGGTATAAGTGGAAAGTATCGCAAGATCTTTCTTGGAATCAAGTTTTTTTCGCCATCTTTTCGCTCCTTATATCGGTTTGAATGACATATGTCACAATATGTCTTCTTACTATATTCTTTGTAAAATAGCATGCAATCATTCTCACAAGCATCAATCTTTTCGTATCCCATATTCAGTCCACTTATCATCTTTTTTACATCATAATAGGTCTCAGGTAGATTGTGCTTCTCTGGCAACACTGATCCAATAAGTTGAAGTAACTCATTAAACCCCGTGTTACTACAACCATGTTTGTTCTTGAAATACAACAACTTGTTGACGAATGATAAAGTGGTAGAACTGGAACAATTCGGATAAAGAGGTTCAGAAGCACCATCTAACATCTCATAAATTTTTTTTGCTGTTGCAGTCAGTTCCTCCTCACCATTCCCGAAATTTCCATGAGCATCTACAAAATCTCTAAGCATTTCACGTGCATCATTCATATCATCATCTCTAGGACCATTATCACCCGAACTAGTCTCGACTTCAACTCGAGATTTATGCTTCTCACCATGAAAAATCCATGTAGTATACGATTCCATAATGCCGTGTCGATACAAATCATAAGTTACATAATCGGGTAACTTATGCAATGTATTTCAACACTCCTTACATGGACATCTTATCCTCCCCTTTGAATCAACACCTCCTTTCAAAGCAACATTAATGAAATTTTGTACACCAAGTTTGTATTCCTCCGTTATATTATTTCTCGCATCAGATCTATGATGCATCCAACTTCGATCGGATGCCATTTACAAATATAGCATAAAATTAAATTACTTATTATTGTTAAATAACAAATCCTAACAAATTTTAATTAAACTAATAATATCAAAAAATGAGACAAACTCATCATAGTATTCTTGGTAACATCAATTTATAGTTAAGAACAAGTAGTAATGATACTAATTTTGTTACTTTAATTAAGATAGTGAACATGATTTTATATTAAAAAAATGCAATAATGACATAATTAACATAAATGATACAATCATAACAATAAGATCTAAAAGAATATGAAATAAAACCAAAGAGCTAATTCCCACTAGCTATAGAATGAAAGCTCAATCTTGCATCACACTTCGTATATCATAAGTCTTATTATGGAAAATTTTCTTCAATATCTTTAACATTACAATCTTTCACAATTAATTTTGTTCGTAATTTAATAATTTTGTCACTTTAATTAAGATAGTGAACATGATTTTATACAAAAAATGCAATAATGACATAATTAACATAAATGATACAATCATAACAATAAGATCTAAAAGAATATGAAATAATACTTACTTGAACATGAAACCTTGCAAAATTGAAGATCAAATGAAGGAAAAGATATGAGAGAAAATGGTGGAAATAGTAAAAGAGGAAATAGAGGCGACCAAAAGGAAATGATTCTGGCAGTATGGTTAAGAATTGAATAGACTAAATTCAACGAGAAACGGTTGAAAACAAGGTTACAGGGTGGTTAAAAGCAACGAGATATTGTTAAAATTAAAAGAAAATGCAACGAGATATTGTTGAATTTAACTTTCTGGTGTGATGAAATAAATGCAGAAATAAATACAATGAGCTACTGTTGTATTTGATTTCGGTTGATTTTATTCTGTTGAATTTTAACTTTTGGTTGGAGCTGTCCCGGTTGGTGAAGTAAATGCATAAGTAAATTCAACGGAATACTGTTGCATTTGATATTCGGTTGATTTTATTCCGTTGAATTTAAATTTTGGTGGGAACTTTGGCGCCCAGCGAAATAATTGCAGAAGTAAATTCAACGAGATACTGTTGAATTTGATATCGGTTGATTTTATTCCGTTGATTTTAAGTTTTGGTGGGAACTTTGGCGCTAGGCGAAATAATTGAAAAAGTAAATTCAATGAGATACTGTTGAATTTGATATCGGTTGATTTTATTCCGTTGAATTTAAGTTTTGGTGGGAACTTTGGCGCTAGGCGAAATAATTGAAAAAGTAAATTCAACGAGATACTGTTGTATTTGATATCGGTTGTTTTTATTCTGTTGAATTTAAGTTTTGGTGGGAAATTTGCCGCTAGGAGGAATAAAGCCATAAGTAAATTCAACAAGATACTGTTACATTTAATTTCAGTTGATTTTATTCCGTTGAATTTAGCATCTGTTGAATTTATTCAGTTGAAATTGACGTCCGGTCATAGCTCGTAGGACATTGACCATATAATCAACGGGATACTGTTGAGTTTATCGCCCGTTGAATTTATTCCATTAAATTTAGCCGCTTTTTCTAGTAGTGTCATTTAATAATTTATGGCACTAGAAATGGGTAATGCATACACCTTCTCTCTATCTAGAAATAATATTTGTTTACTTAAATCTCACTGTCATGCGTCCATCACCCACACCCAAAGGGCCCTGAACTGCAAACCCAAACTCCTTCATCCCCTCAACTCGCCACCGCCATTGCATGCTCCTCACTTTCTTAGTCTCCTCTTATATATATTTATCCCCCCAACAGTTTCCCTTCATATGTCAACTTTCTCCTCAATCAACCTTTTCTCAATTCTCAACAAATGGCACTTGAAGGTAGCCATCACAATCAATCCTCTCCACAAATCATCATAAACAATAGGTAGCTACAACAAAGCTCGCACACTTATGTGTGAATAAATACGTAAATAGTGGTTTATGTACATCAGTGTTAAAGAAATGTTTGCTAAGTTTCATTAAATTTTGTAATGTGTGTGTTTTTATTCTTTGTTAAGATTAACAAGGTGTATATGTGTGTTTTTGCAGGGAATTTGTGAAGATTGAAGAGGGACTAAACAATTCTGTACCAAGGCCCTGTAAATCCTTTTGCCACAACAATGGAAAATCCTTGGTCAGGCTTGAATCATCAGTTTCTGGGAATGAACAATATGATGATTCCACCTCAAACTAATTTTATGAAGGTTGAAAGTGGAATCTCTAACAACCTACAAGATGACCCAAGAAACCGTTCAAGAGAGTCGATGGAAAATCAGTTCAATAATTTGAACATCCCCCCGGTCACAAATACTAATGTTCCTATCCAAGATTTTGCACCACAAAGTAATTTTCCATATGATGTGCAACATCTCTGGGACGTAGACTATATCCTTTCCCAATTCGTAAGTTTAACTTCTAGTAATATTGGTCTCCTAATTAATTAGTTCAATTTAAATCTATTTATTACTTTAAGAAAATTTTATTGTTATTTGAGATAGACTTTATAAACTCTTCAGTTATTGATTATAATTATGAATCTTGTTGGTGATGCAGAAGAAGAATGTTAATTTGGAACTTGAATCTCAACAAGAGCGAAACTTGAAATGTATGTTGGCTACTATAACTTCAAAATTTGGGAAAAAGATGAAAACACAAAGTGAACAAATTTCGAGAATGGGAAAACTAAACATGGCACTCCAAGAAAAAATGAAGAGTCTTTGTGAAGAAACACAGCAATGGAAAACTATTGCAAAAACATCTGAAATCACTACCATGTCTCTCCGTAAGGACTTCGATAGTATGCTGGGCAACGTTAGCAAGCTGAGCGCGCCAACTAATGCTGTAGCAGTTGAAGATGCCGAATCTTTTTATGGAAGCACTGATTCCGGAACAAATAATCAAGAAGTTTGTCAGGGCACTACAAGAAATTCGGTTCTTATCGACAAGAATAGGATGTGTAAAAAATGTGGGGAAAGGGAATCAAGCGTATTGCTGTTTCCGTGTAGGCATCTTTGCCTTTGTAGTGTTTGTGGGGGCAGTGTTCAAACTACCTGCCCGGTGTGTAACTTTTGCATGACTGCAACGGTGCATGTTTGCCTCACTTAGGGTCTATGTTTAGAACAATACTGAAGTAAGAAGAAACTATGTGTAGAGTTTCTCTATATCTTTCGTATGTTTATCTAGAGTTCTAGACTAGTGGTACTTATTAATGAATAACGTCTATATATATATATATAGGCCATTATTCCATAGAGAACCTTTTTATATAGAGTACATGAGAGAACCCCTTAAACTAATTTTAACCGTTAGATTAGAATTACATCCAACGGTACAAGATGAATAAATAACTTGTTAGATTAAGGAATATTGCGATACATATACATACACGGTAATTGTATGTATATTTATTTTCCTAATCGATTGATCCATCATAGCGTAGCTTTCTTCAATTTGTACTAAATTAAAGATTCAATCTTTACGATCTCCATGTTAAGATATCGAGATTCATATACTACTTCAGGTATTTTTGTTTTTGATTCAATTATCGTGATTTTTCGATCTGTGATTATCTTAGTTCTTAAAGTTATTAACTGTACTTTACATCTAATTCAGTCATTGTAATTGGATTATGTAATTTGTGTTTTTTCTTGATTCCATTTAATTATGTTGTTATTTTGAACTTGTTTTTGTTTGATTCTACTTTGGAATTGAATTAATATCAATTTGATTTTTTAAATATTAATGATGACATTTTGATCTATAGTAGGCTTGCACTGCATAAATTATACTATAGATACTGATGAATGACTCGTAAGCATATCACAAATCTTATGCTCAAAGTATTAGGTGCCTTTTGATCCTGCTGTAGATTCAAGTTGGTATTTCTTTGATTTTTTAAATATTGGTGCATAAATTTTGATTCAACAATAGGCATTTCATGCATAAACTGTACTGCAAAATCACAAAATCTGAGAAATGGTTCAAAAGCAACAAATTTTTTTTATCAAAATTTTAGGTAGGCCTTTCCTTCCTCTTTTGGTTCTACTACAGAAACAAAAATTTATGTATCTAATTTTGTTAATCCTAGTGTAGAAATTTTAATTCTGTAATAAACTTTTACTACATACAATATTATAGAGGAATGACTCGAAAGCAACCATTTTGTACTCAAAATTTGATTCTATAATAAAACAAATTAACTATTACTTCAGCATCATTATACAAAATAGCCTTTTTTTTATTCTAGTGTAGAATCAAATTAACAGGGTCCTACTTTGTAAAAAAAAATTAAAATTTGGTAAGTTTGGATACAATTGGAATAAATGGTAAATTAGTGATAAAAATTTGGTAATGCAGGTTTGCACTCTCCTTGGTGGAGGAAGTTAGGCTGAAATAGTAGTTCTACTTGCTGTCCTTTATTTCCTATGGAGAATCTTCAAATGATGTTGCTTGTTTTTCGGAGGTTGCTTGCATTGTTTGTTTCTTCAAGGTAATGCTCCTGGTAGCTTATTATTATTTATTTATTTTCGTAACTGGTCACATTATAACTTACACAATTGGGTCTAATTGTTACAAAATCTTAAAATTAGTCATTACACTATTTAAGTATAAACTTTAATTTGTGATTGATTTTTTTTGTTCTTTTGTATTAGGTCGTGCTCTTTAATTTTCATATTATAAAGATCTTGTAAAGTATTTTATTCTACTACAGAATCTGATACATGATTCTTAACGAACAAATCTCAATCTCAAAATTTTACACAGATTTTTTGATTCTGCTATAGAATCAAGTTAGTAAAAATGTTAAATAATTAGTCGATTCAGTTAATACTAGTGTAAAATTTTTGATTCTACAGTAGAATCTAGTATTTTACTTAGTTAGAATCTATAATTGAAACACATAGAGATTGTTTCATATACTAGTTGTATAATATTTATTTTTTAATGTTCTTACTAGGTTCTACATTCAAATGTTCTTACTAGGGGTCAAATTTGAAAACAAAGGGTGACTAAGCTTGTTTCCAATGATAGAGTTGTTGCTCTCTTTGTGCTAAGGAGCAGACAATAATACCTTATTTTCTTTAAAATTGGTAAGTTTTTGTGTGCATATCAATTTGTTTGTTTATTGAGAATCTTTACTCATCTAACCTGAAATGTATCACAACATTTCTATTTTGTTAATGACCATACAGATTATAGATGGTTTTTTGTCAAAGAATTATAGATATTTTACCTTAATAGGAATGCATAAAACCACCCTTCCATTTTGACATAACATAATAGTCAGAAACTTATAATATAAAAAATGGATATTACATTATAAAGACAATTCTAATATACAGAAGAATTCTAATGGTATATTTTTCTTTAAGTAGTTGCTAGGTAGGACTATTGCCTATTGGAATGGATATATATCAAATATACTCGAAAAATTATGGAATGACAATTAAAGTACAGGATCCTACTTAGCAAAAAAAAAAAGTTCAGGATCCTAAAATTTATTTTTACAGAATCTCTTTTGTTATTTTTTTTTTTGTGATCTTGGGAGCTAATTTTAGATAAATTTCAGAGAGACAATCTTTAATTTATTTCTGATGCAATGAACACTTTTTGTTGAACTCAGGAATGTCAAAGTGCACCAGAAATTGTAAAAGCTTACGACATGCTATCAAAGTGGTTTCCGGCGATGCTACTAGGTTTTCTTTTGATGCTGGGATAAGACGATCGATATTAGTTGAATTTTAAAAATAACCTTTGCTATTGTTTTAAGGTTGAATAAGGTGATCACCTTGATGGAAAAAGAGGTTCTTGCTTCTAATCAATATTGGAAGTTGGTCCCTTTCTTGCTAGGCAGATCGTGTTTTTACCAGTGAGATCAATATTTTTGTTAATGTAATTGAGAATAACTACAAAGATTTATTTCGTTAGGTTTTGGAAACTGTATTTTATGATATTTAGAGTTTAATTTCATAGTTTAAATTTATCAAAAGTACTATTTTTGAACTTTTTTCAATCTTTAGTACTGTAAAAAAAATTTCAAATCTAAATGATACATTGTGTCTTGTCATAGATTACTCATTACTTGTTAGTTAATATTTCTGATGCACAACTGACATTGTAATTTTGTTGTACTCGTTTCTCTTTTCATTTTTACAAACCAATCATGTATAATATGTACAAAGAGATAAAACTTGCTCTTTAATTGCTTGGCACAAGGTCATAATAATCGTACTGCACTTGAAAGTTCATGTCTCCAAAAGAATACTAGAATACTGCAAGCACCTTAGTAAAAATTTGAAGTTTCTAAAAGTTAAAAAAAACAAGTAATCATCCAATGGTTAAAAACCAAAGTACTTATAACTATCCAACTATTCTTTAATGGATTGGTAAATACAATCTGAATGAAACATTTACAATTTAACATGATAGCACATAAATCGCTACTCATGCAAAAATTTTATTTTCACAAGAAATGTAATACCTAAATTCTGTAAGCACACTAAAACTTGCCAAAAGTTCCAACATACCCACATTATAGACAGACACATTACTTTTCAGCTTCAATTGTCCGACCATGGCATAATTCGATCCACAATAACCAAAAGTTCCAAGAACTTGCATAGAAACAAGATGAGTAATCGTGACAGGTGCCTGATTTAAAATATTACGATATCCAATCTTGGCTTTAAAGTCTTCAAATATTTGATATCCGTATGCATTTACGGAGGGTTGAATATTCTCATGCCAAATCTACAGTTTCCTTGTTACATTAATAGCGATCCTTACATGTTGTATCCAGTTAGAACTAGATGTGCTCCATGCACTCCCTTCATACCGTTCAGAATGTCATGTAATGATCCCATATTGCCGAACTCATATGACAATGCCCATTCATCTATCAATGCAATAACCCTTCAATTTAAGAACTATCATGTTTCAACTTCGAAATCACGGCAACCTGGTAAGTAGCTCGTTATCTAAAAGTTAGATTCTAATGTAGAATATTATTAATTAAATTTCACAAAATAAATTAACACAAATGAAAAAATTGATTAGAAAGTTGAATTTCAGGGACATGAATTGATTCGAACAAAGAATTATATTAGTGATAGGACATTACTGAACTAACAACCAAGAAAATTTTACCTTCACAGCCATATCACTAAGATCCCAGAAATCAGAGAACTGAAAAATTGACTAGAACGGATAAAGTTGACCAGCAAATAAACATCAATTACTACACAAGCATTCGAGTTGTACTTGAGGCCAAGATAGTTCTAGAGCAAAATAAATACTCTTTTTGATAGAACCAAAAAGTTAAATGACCTGGTTCCAACATAAACACAAGCATGCATATTTTTCTTACATATTTGTAAATAAAAAAGTTTCAAGTACCTGATGTGGAAACAGGCTTCAATATCTATTTACACTTGAAATAAACCTAAAAATATCAAAACAAATGCAGATCAGATCATACAAAAGCAATTGTATAATATGAAATGCAGAAATTTTGATTCTAATGAATTATGAAACACATACGAAACTTATCACTTTTTTTAAAAAAATCTTTATACGCATAACTTCCCCTTTTACAAGCTTATGAAATTTTTATCCGAAAACAACTATATCAGATGCCTAAGCTTGAGAAATTAAGCTACTCTTGGATAAAGATAAGGGGGTGGTGATTAGCTTACTAATCATCACCTTTACAAATTCATTGCACTGCCATTTCATATATAAACAAAATATACACATGATTATAAATCAACTCTATCATATTATTCTTCTATAATTAAGTAAAAATTTAATTTCAGAATACAAAAATACACATGATTACAATGTTAAACTTGTAAAAGGTTGTTTCTAGAACCACTACTTATCAAATCAATATCATCGCATCGTAAATGTAAATGGGGAGACTAAATTCTTACCCTGTTTCACTTTTTAAGATATTTAATAATATTCTTTAGTTGAACTGCAAATAAGGAGAAGTTTTAAATTCTTATATTCCGAAAAATGAACTATATATGACGTTAAAAAATTAAGGACAACTGCAAAAACTCCTAAATTCAACAATCCTTCACTTTGTTGTAAGGTTCATATACTGTGCTCATTCAGTAGAGTCGTGACACTAATAAAACACATAAGAGACAAGATTAAAAATTAGATCTAGTATATTTATATAATACAATTAACTTGAAAACATGTAAGTAGTAGCCTAACACATAACCAAATTATATTGAATGAAACCTGAATTTAATTCTATTTCCAAAAATGATAATTAATAGGACTATATAATATAAAATCAAAATATAATTCCACTATAGAACCTTAATCTATTTAAATCCACATAAAACTATAAACTACAATTTAGATCTATCAAATACACACATAAAATTCATACACGCTTCTACGGTAGAACACAAAATACGTATACAAATAAAATAAGATGTATTCTACTTTTTAATTTCTTAATCAGATATACTAAACTATACATATATATGATTCTATTATGGAACCATATAACTACACAAAAAATTTAAAAAATACTTTAAATTATACTTTTACTGTAGAACACATATATCAAATTCATATAATATGATTCTACCGTAGAACATAGAATCACAGTTCACTATAATTAGATCTAGTATGCTTCTACTATAGAAAACAATATACATATACAAAATAATATTTATTCTAGTATAGAACCATAGAACTACACAATAATTCTAAAAAATACATATAAATATGCTTCTACGGTAGAACGGAAATAAATAATATTATTCTAATATTGAACCACAACACTACACAGAAATTCAAAAAAAAAACTTAAATTATAGAAAAAATAAATATATATGATTCTACTGTAAAACCAAAACACTACACAAAAAATCACCAATATTATGAAAAAACCTATTCAAGACAAGAAAACACTATGGAATATCTCTTTTCAGCTGTAATTAACCTTAAAAAATTAAATATGATACAAGTTAAATGTGCACTAAATTATAGCTCAAAACTGTACTAAAATCAATCAAAACTTAAGGAATCAGTAACTTACTAAGTTTTTCACAGATATTGAATTAGAACGTATAGAGAAAGCTATTGCGGAACCAAAACTCTTTAATAATAAAATCAAAAACTATAAACAACATAAATATGATTCTGTAATAGAATCAAACTATACACAACAGTAAAAAAATACAAATGTGTTTCTGTAGTAGAATCGAATTACACGCAATAATAAAAATTACAAATATGATACTGTAGTAGAATCAATATACGCAGTGTAGCCAATGCACTGGTAGATCGAGTAAGTGCAAATGAGACAACACTCGAAAATAACTCACGCCAAAGGATATCAATATAAATCTGATTCTATAGCAGAATCAAAATACACAAAACCAAAAAATATATCAGATCTGGTTCTATTCTATTATAGAGTCAAATTATTAGCAAATAAAGTTCAATTACCTATAAATTTTGCATTCTACCACAGAATCAAAGTTTAAAATTACATATACATCTACAAAATACACCTGCATATACATTTTTTAAAGCAAAAATAGCTAATAATAACTATTCTTCTCGGAAACATCTTAATCTCTATCCGACTGAATTAAATTGAAGAAATAAAAAAAATATTAGTTAGATTATGAATTAAAGTCGAAAGAATCATTACCTCGATTTGAAGATGTATTTGGTTGTGTTTTCTACTTTCTCTCCAGTGAATGTTTGTATGTATAGTGTGTGTATATTTGCAGCAGAACTGAGGTGATGTGAGGTGCGTGGATCCAGTGTGTATATAGAATGGGACTCTATATATGTATGTAGGATCTTGCTCATGTAAGAATCCCTAATTAAAATGAGAACTGAGATCTAATCTCAGCCCCACATTCTTTATATCTAATTAAATCCTAACCACACAACACACCCAATAAAACACAACACACACCACACCACAGCACACACACGACACACACCTACACACGCACAAACATACACTGGGCACACGCTCACACCTACCCCCAAAATCATTTCCACCACCCACCCCCACCCCCATCGCCAACTGCCCACCGCCTCGCTCCCACGCCCCTACCGCCTCCTCACCGGAACAACTAGATCTGGCACACTCGCACAAACAGATGCACAGACCCTACCTTCCACCACCACCGCCTCCTTGCCGGAACACGTCGACTATCACCGTTGACTTTCAATTTCGACACAAATAGCGATTCATTGACTGCACCGATTTTATTGTCCATAACCGAATGATTTTTTGGTGATTATAGAGATAGAAAAGTGTATATATTTTGAATAATTGATTGGTGATTTCGAATTTTCAGATGAGATTGATGAAAGGTGGAGAGAAATTAAGCTGTTTATCAACACGGAATTGAATCAGCGGTGGAGATCTGTTTTGTTGGCTCATCTGGTTATGATTGATACTGTGGTGATGGATAAGTCTGATGTGGAGGCATTTTTGAAGCCAAAACAGTATTATCATCAGCGACCGAGGTCGTGTTTGGAAGCGGAGTTATCTATTGTATAGACCTTCTGGAATTGGAAAGTCAAGTTTGTGGTATTTTTGGGTGGTTGTGGTGATTTCCGGGCTATTATCGGTGATCTGTTGGTGGTGGCTGGAGGTGGTGGCGGTGATGTGGTGGTTTGGGGTGGTTTTGGTCATGGTGATTTTTTTTTTAGCCGGTGATTTTTGGTGATGGTGGCGGAAGTGTGGTGGCCGGAGGTGGCGGAGTGCTGTGATTTTCTGTTTAAAGGTGGTGATTTTTGTTGGTGGCGTGGTGGTCGGAGGTGGCGGCAGTGTGGTGGTTTTCTGTTTATTGGTGGTGATTTTCTGGGTTGGTCGGAATTGGTTGCCGGAGATGGTGACCGGAGTAGGGAAGAAATGATTGTGGAAGA
Source organism: Saposhnikovia divaricata (assembly GCA_036435485.1). Lineage (NCBI taxonomy): Eukaryota > Viridiplantae > Streptophyta > Magnoliopsida > Apiales > Apiaceae > Saposhnikovia > Saposhnikovia divaricata. Next base: position 191,956,519 of record CM071598.1, on the reverse strand, counting down.
TGATGTTGAATTAAATGAATAATAAAAAATAAAATTTTAAATATTAATTGTGGAGTTAGGATTTAATTTAGATATAAAAATTGTGTGGCTAAGATTAGATCATATCTCACCACAATTGGGAGTTCTCATTTGAGCAAAACCCTATGTATAGTTATACTAGTCGGTATGTTTAAAACTGAAAGAACAAAAGTTTGCACGGTATTAATATCCCTTGCCTTAAGAAAACAAATGAACGAGTACAAGAATTAAAATATACATCCACACACAGGTAGTAACGAGAAAATAGCTAAGAAAGCATAACTGACTCCTTCCTATAACCCACTACTAAGAGCATCTCCAATGGTAAAAAACCCTTAGTTAAAATTATCTATGTGGCATGTAGGTGGCATTTTTAAAGATTATGTAAAAATTCTACAACTCCAACCCCCTATCCCCTTAGCAAATCCCCTTAGCAAAAAATATAGCCAACCATGTTTCATTGGCTATATTTGTCGAACCAATGAAACTGTTAGGTATAATTTTACACAAGCATAATTATAGATAATTCCATTGGACTATATATTGGTCCCCTTAGCTAAAATTTTACATAATCATTTTAGCCAATCAATATAGCCAACCATTATACATATTACCCTTGGAGATGCTATAACGATACCCTTGGAGATGCTCTAACGATACTGCACCTTACTCTCCTAAAAATACTCCAACAGCTAAATGACTAATTCAAATAACTCTGGACAGCTAAACAACTGAATTACAAAATAAATCACTCGACTATTTTATTCAGACACCTAGTTTAGATTAAATAAATTCCAACACTTATGGTGCTAAGCTTTCGAGCTAGTTTTGTACAGTTTTAATGTTTTATCTAATGAATCTTTTGACCGTTTTTAATTATGCTCATGAATATTGTGTCAAAAAGAACCTTTATTTTTTTTTCTAAACAAAAAAAGTACCCTTATTAATAAGCTTAAGACATTTAATTTGCCTCCACAGCCTCAAAGAGTTAGGTATATAAGTTTTATTTGTTGGTGAATGCGGATCAAGAGTACAAGTACCTGTACTTTTCTAATTAAGTTGATGATACATGCTTGAAAGGGCACAGAAATCTGACACGTCGATACTGAAGGTTTTCGGTTGTGGCATGGGGGAAGGCTCCACGCCTCCAACACCATGTGTGAACAGCAGCATGGTGCCATGTTTAATATATAAGTAAAATGTTGTGTAAATCTACCCGGGAACTAGAATTGTAACTAGAGCCGGCCAAACGGGCGCTTAGGCACGGCATGCACGTGAATTATTCATAGAAAAGCACGTTCAGCCCGCCTACAGTAAAAAATCGGCACAACCCGTTCAGCCCGTTCCAACAGACGTGCCGTGCACGAATTCATTTTCTGTGAACCGCGGCACGTTCGGCACGGCACGTGGAAGACCGTTTATACATAAAATCGATAAAAATGTCAGGTCCACTCCATCCATGCATGTATGATATTTATAAAACTGGTGGAATATTATTTTATATTATTTTATAAAACTGGTGGCCACCTCTACTAAAGCTCTATGGTTGTGCCTGTGCGTGCCGGTTAATTAGATAAGATAATAGGGCATTTGACATAATTATTGTTAAATATTTGATATTCGGCACGCCCAGAAAAAAATGAATTTGGTGGACTGTAAATAAATGACTACTTAGCAAGCAAAAAAAAAAGTAAATATTACAAATCGACATTTCATATTTTGACTACTTAAAAATTCGAAAGATTTTAATATGAAAATAAAATTAGATGGAAAAAAAATTTCAAATTTTATTTCGAATTTTTCTTAAAAAAAAAAAAAGCCCGCCAAACCCGCCTAGCTCGGGTGCCGGTCACGGGACTGTAAAGTCGAGGCACGGCACGGCACGTCCAACCCGCGCGTGCGTGCCCGTGCTTTGTTTTGGTGAGCTCGGCACGTGGCCAAACCGGCACGGCCCGCACGGCACGGCCGTTTGGCCACCTCTAATTGTAACTATCAGTGTGTAATCTTGTTACGCACATGCGGCACATCTACTGCAGTCAAAATAAATTACTTGTGTATTCATTTTTGGACTCTCCATAGGAGCTAAAATACGAGTGAGATTCGACCTACTTGAGTTACGTATTAATATATCAAAGAGCACTATTTACTGTATTTGTAAAACTTGAATATATACTATATATCTAAATGTCTCGTAAGAATATGGATCAAAAATAATTTTGTGGAATAATATATTTTGTATATTCTTCAGACATATGTGAAGTCTTGAATCAGATAGTAACCTGGTAAGGAAATCAGAATTCCGAAATAACTGGAACTGATATGAAATATTACTAATTTTCTCATAATAATAGGAGCTTAAAGATATGTATTGTGGGAATAATTTTGCACAGCAAACTAGGATACTGTTGCTGAAACAGCGCTAATAAATCCGAGATCCACTACAGAGAAAGGTTCACAGGGTTAAAGATAACTATCTAGGAAGGTTCACAGCTAGGTCACGAAGAACAAGGGCGGTGCATGGTTCCTCGGACGGCCAGATTGAACTCTCTACGTTGGCGTGCCAAGAACCCTAATTAAGCAATCTCACACAAGAGTATACGTGTTCTCAGTACTATAAATAGTGGATCAAGCCCGGCGTTAGCGTGCCAAGAACCCTAATTAAGAAATCTCATACAAGAGTATACGTGTCAGTACTATAAATAGTGGATCAAGCCCATATATAATTATGATCAGTTGGTTGTGATGAATTATCTCGTATGTGATGTGATTACGATTGTTATTTTTGTTATTCAGGCTACACAGCGTAGAAAGCCTATATCTTTCTATTTATCTCAATATATAATCAATGATTTATCATATAATTATGACATATATCCTCTATTGAATAAATATGTATCTGGTTAGAAGTATAGGTTGGGATGTATTTTGTTGTTGAGACGTGCTCCTCAAAGTTAGGAGGCTGTATTTAATGATAACCTCGGGAAAATTAATTTAAATTGATCATTAATTTATTATTTTGAATGATCTTAAAAAATTATGTTGTTTATACAACTCAGTAGTTTATAATAAAGAAACAATTATATTTATAATAAAATTTAAATAATTCTGGAAGATACGAATTTTGGGGTAAAATCAAATATGGAGACTGAAGTATCCTTAAAAGGATTATTTTACTTATTAATAAAATTTATTATTAATTTAACATTATTTAAGCAAATCAAGAAAATCCGATATATATGGTTCTCATTGATTATTTTGTAACTCAATACAATTATAACAAAAGAATTACAATTGTTTAAGGATTATAACATTTTTACTATTTTATTAAAGATAACATGGAGTTCTAGAAGAAATAGGAATAAAGAGGTGAATCCAAAAAAAGGTCGAACTAAATTTGGTACCGTAATACAATTTAAAAGAGGTTTTCACTGATTAATAAGAAAAAAAATGCTAATATGAACATGATGAAAAACTAATATGTTGCAAAGATTTGAGTTTTCATCAAGGTTTATCTGTTAGGTCCTGAAGTATCGTAGAAGGGGGGTTGAATACGATACTACCAAAAATAAAAAATAATTCCGAGAATATATCTTTATTGATAATAAACTCAAAGGGGTGTTACAACTTCTAATCCAATGGATTAGTTTCTAAACATAACACTTTTAAGGATAGTTTAGGCACGAGGACCTTCTACCCGACACTTTCTGAAAGCGGGCTAAGCCGGCTTTCCTACTAGATGGACTGTCTAGCAGCTTTACACAGAGAGGATATAAGAGAGAGAAGAGAGAGTTGTGTGTTGAGGTGTGTTTTGAAATGAAATACAACAAGCCTATTTATAGATTCTAGAAAATCACTATGCAACTAATATTATGTAACGAGTGACGCATCATCAGCCGCCTGCTTTCATCTTTTTTTCAAACTGACCGAACTTTTGTTTTTCACACTACAAGAAAAACGGCCTTTTCCTACCGTTTATTTCCTACCGATACATTTCCTACCGATCATTTCCTACCGTTTTTCAAGTCAAACGACTATTTCCTACCGGACCCATAGCCGGTAGGAAATGCCTCCACATTTCCTACCGAAGTTAGTAGGAAATGAGTCGAGTGGGACCCGCAAGGCAAAGTCAATGTCCGGCCATAATGAAATGACGTCATTTCACTCATACCATTTCCTACCGTCTCATTACGGTTGGAAATGAGTGACACATTTCCTACCGACATCGGTAGGAAATGAGTGTTGTGTGCCCCAAGTGTCATGTGGTAGTGCAGCTTTATGTGTAGCATTTCCTACCGCATGTAGGCGGTAGGAAATGCCTGGCCTATTCACCAGCAAATGTCTACTTGGCGGCTTCTGATTGGTTGACGTGACGGTGGACATTTCCTACCGATGAGCGGTAGGAAATGAGCTGTGCAAAAAATTGACAGAGTTCTGCTTCTGCAGTTGAGGAAGATACTGAGTTCTGCTTCTTACTGAACCATGAGACCAACTTGTTTCCCAAGAATTGACAGGTTCTTGTGGTACTTTTTCTATCCATTTTGCAACCTGCATAATATGCATCTGAGTAACCAATTAGATCAAAACCAGAATCTCTAGGGTACCAAATGTCAAGGTTTGGTGTTCCCTTGAGATATCTGAAAATCCTTTTAATAGCTACTAAGTGAGATTCCATAGGATCAGCTTGAAATCTAGCACATAAACATGTAGCACACATAATATCAGGTCTACTAGCTGTTAAGTATAAAAGAGATCTAACCATGCCCCTATAGCTTGTCATGTCCACCTTCTTTTCCTTAGTATTCAGTTCAAGCTTAGTGGCAGTGGCCATGGGTGTTTTTGCAGAAGAGCAATCTGCTAAATCAAACCTTTTTAAAAGATCATAAATGTATTTTGTTTGACTTATAAAAATTCCCTCATTCACTTGTTTAACTTGCAAACCAAGAAAATAAGTTAATTCACCCATCATACTCATTTCATATCTACTGTGCATGAGTTTGGCAAATCTCTTGCAAAGTTTCTCATCTATAGACCCAAATATTATATCATCTACATAAATTTGGACAAGTATCCTAGAGCCATTGACATTTCTATAAAAGAGAGTTTTATCAATAGTACCTCGAATGAAGTGATTCTCTATAAGAAACTGTGAGAGTGTGTCATACCAGGCTCTAGGTGCTTGCTTCAGGCCATAGAGTGCTTTGAGTAGAAAGAACACATATTCTGGAATGTCTAGATCTTCAAAACCAGGCGGTTGACTAACATACACCTCCTCCTCCAGAATACCATTTAGAAATGCACTCTTTACATCCATTTGATAGACTTGGAAATTGGCATACGCTGTATAGGCCAGGAAGATCCTTATTGCTTCTAACCTTGCCACTAAAGCAAAGGTTTCTTCAAAATCAATTCCTTCCTCTTGACAGTAGCCTTTAGCAACTAATCTAGCTTTATTCGTTGTGACTATGCCATTCTCATCCATCTTGTTCTTGAATACCCACTTAGTGCCAATCACTGATTTGTCTTTAGGTTTGGGTACAAGTTTCCATACTTCATTTATTTCAAACTGGTTTTGCTCTTCTTGCATTGCTAAAACCCAGTCTGGATCCAGAAGAGCATGTTCAACTCTCTTTGGTTCCTCTTTGGATAGAAAACTGCTATATAAGCATTCTTCTTGAGTTGCTCTTCTGGTTTGGACCTTTGCATTAGGATCTCCAATGATAAGCTGAAATGGATGATCCCTGGTCCATTTTCTTTGTGGTGATAAGTTTGACCTTGATGAAGTGGCTTCATTATCTCTGTGTTGATCATTATGAGAAACTCCCCCTAAGTGTATGACCCTCGAGATTGATGGAGTACTTGCAGATTCATCAACAGATGCTTCTCTTCGATTTCCAACTGATGGTGTAAGTTGCTCTTCAACAGGTGGTTCATTCTGCACTTCAACTGATGATCCTTGTCTGTTTCTCACACCATTTGATCTCCATTCTTCATCGTCATCTTCACTTTCTTCACCACTTCTCTCATTCTCAAATGAGAGAGACTCATGAAAACCTTCATCTACTAGACCAAATATTTTCTTGTCATCAAAGACAATATGTATGGACTCCATTACAATGTTTAGTCTTAGGTTGTAGACTCTGTAGGATTTTCCAGCTGAGTATCCAACAAAGATATCTTCATCTGCCTTTGAATCAAATTTTCCAAGATGCTCACCATGATTTTTTAGTACAAAACATTTGCATCCAAAGACATGCAGAAAGTTGATTGTTGGTTTCTTACCTTTGAAAAGTTGATAAGGTGTCATGCCTTTTGCTTGATTGACCAAAGAAATATTCTGAGTGTAGCATGCAGTGTTTATAGCTTCTACCCAGAAGTATGTTGGTAGCTTAGACTCTTCAAGCATTGTTCTTGCAGCTTCAATTAGAGTTCTGTTCTTTCTTTCCACTACACCATTTTGTTGAGGAGTTCTTGGTGCAAAGAATTCTTGGATAATTCCTTCTTCTTCACAAAACTCTCTTATTACATAATTCTTGAACTCGGTTCCATTGTCACTTCTAATTCTCCTTACTTTGAGTAAAGGATTGTTGTTGACTATCTTGATGTGATTTATAATGACTTCACCCGCATTATCCTTAGAGTACAGAAAGAATGTCCAAGAGAATTTTGAGAAATCATCAATAATCACAAGACAGTATTTCTTCTTTGAGATTGACAACACATTGACTGGTCCAAAGAGATCCATGTGAAGTAGTTACAAGGGTTGATCAATTAATGACATTGACTTTGATTTGAAAGAGGCCTTCTTCTGCTTCCCTCTCTAGCATGCATCACACAATCCATCCTTGGAGTAATCCAATTTTGGAATACCTCTAACCAAATCCTTCTTTACCAACTCATTCATTGTTTTAAAACTCAAGTGTAACAATCTTTTGTGCCAAAGCCAAACTTCATCTACACTTGCCTTGCTGAGAAGACATGTAGTCATGTTTGCATTTGTTGAATTGAAGTCAGCAATGTACACATTTCCTCTTCTATCTATTGTCAACACTACCTTGTTGTCAATTTTCTTAAAAATGACACAAGCTTCAGATGTGAACCAGACATTCTGGCCTTTATCACACAGTTGACTGACACTTAGCAAGTTATGCATAAGTCCATCAACCAGTGCTACTTCTTCAATGACAACATTCCCTTTTGAAATCAAGCCATATCCTCTAGTATATCCTTTGATGTTGTCTCCAAAGGTAATGCTAGGGCCAGCTCTCTCCTCAAACTTAGTGAGCAGGGTAGAATCTCCAGTCATATACCTAGAACAACCACTGTCCAGATACCAAAGATTCTTTCTGTTTCCCTGCACACATCAAAACAAAATCAAGTTGATTTTGGTACCCAAGTTTTCTTGGGTCCTGCCTTGTTAGCCAATTTCTTATCCTTCAAATCCCTTTTAACCGAGAGTTTAAACTGAGTTATATCAATTTTGACTTTAGGTTTGGGCCTATGAGAGACAGAATTTGATACTTGCTCATATTTGTTATAGTTAATAGCATTGTTAGGCATAGTCTGTGCAAACATGTTATACATCATCCATGGCATCTGTGGCATATTGAAAGCATTGCAGTATGGATTATGCATGAATGGCATGTTAGCATACTGACTAGATGCATGAGCAGAGGGAGCATACATATTTGGCATAACATTCATAGCAGGCACAAACATAGGCATGTTAGACATCAAAGGATTTTTCATAGTTTTGCAGTTGGTAGATAAATGATTAATACTTCCACACTTTACACATTCTTTCCTAGGAGCATATTTATCAGGTGTGTAATTGTTGTGTTTGTTAATCCCTACCTTACCATTTCTGTTCTTTTTCTTGTCCTTAACACCTAACTTAACATTTTCTAGCTTGTCCTTGAATTGCTTGTGGGACAAGTTACCTATGTTTCTTTTTTCAGATGATTTAGTATTGCTACATTCTCCATTAACAAAGTTCTTGACAGGCCCATACTTTTTATTCAATTTAGTTAAAGTTGCTTTGCTAACAGGCTTAAGTCTTAAAGAACATTCTTTTTCGACTAAATCACTATCTGAAGTAACTTCCCTATCAACATCTAACTTAGCTTTTGCTAATTTGCCAAAAGAATCAATTCCTTGAACATTACGAATTTCCTCAGTTACAACTGTTGATCCTTTCCACTTAGCAATCAGATTCTGTTCCTCTACTAACTGTTTCTTTAAAACTTCCTCTCTCTTATAGCCTCAATCATTTCATTTTTAGCATCCAAGCAATCTCTTCTCAGAGTTTCAAACTCAATCAATTGTGTTTCTATTAAAGCATTCCTATCACTTAACTTTTCATTAAGGTCTTTAATCTTCTTATTCTCTCTGTTAAGTGATTTTAAGGTAACATGCATGTTATACAATTCAATACACATTTCATCAATTGTGCTAGCACATTCAGCTTTAGAAAGATCAGTTAAGACTGTAGAGAATACCTGGTTGCTTGCTGAGCTAGCTTCTTCATCAGTTTCGTTTGCCATGAGTGCAAGATTGACAAACTCCTCTTCTGCATCTGAGTCACCTCCAGCAGCCCAGTCACTGTCTTTTGACACGAATGCTCTCCCTTGTTGCTTGAGAAGATCAAAATATTTCTTCTTGTAATCAACAGTCTCGAACTGTTTCTTCTCTTTCTCAGGTTTGGATTTTCTGCATTCATTGGCAAAGTGACCAGCAATTCCACAGTTACAGCATTTGATCTTTGATCTTTCAACCACATCCTTGTTTGGTTGATAGCTTTTCTTGAATTGCGCGGCTCCTGCTGGATTCTTCTTGAATCTTAGCTTCGAAAATCGCTTTGACAGAAATGCCAAATACTCATCTAGATCTTCAGCTTCATCCTCACTTAATGCATCAGGTTCTTCAATCATTTTGCTTTTACCTTTGCTAGTTTCAGCTTCACCTTCACAAGTTTTTGAACTTAGTTTGGCTTCTACACTCTTCATTCTTCCACCACCTTGGATTGTTGGAATATTGGCCACCAAGGCAACAAATCCACCTTTCTTCTAGATTTTCTCCACTTCCTCATCTTGCTGCATTTCAAGCTCATAGGTCTTCAGGATGCCATACATTCTCTCAAGTGTAAAATCTTTGTAGTCTTGAGAGTTCCTCAACGAGACTGTCACTGGCTTTCATTCCTTAGGAAGAGATCTCAGAAACTTTAGGTTGGAGTCCTTGGTTTCATATTTTCTCCCATACAACTTTAGACCATTCAGTAACTTTTAAAACCTACTGAATATGTCTGTTAGATTTTCACCAGAGAAGTAGTGAAAATGCTCATATTGTTGTATTAGGAGCTGCATCTTGTTCTCTCTGACCTGCTCAGTTCCTTCACAGATGGTTTGGATAAAATCCCACACTTGCTTAGCAGTAGTGCAGTTAATGACATTATCAAACATATCTTGATTGATTCCATTGAACAAAATGTTCATGGTCTTCCTATCTCTGTGAATCTCCTCCAAGTCTTCATCTGCGTACTCGGCTTGATTATTTGGAATAGGCCTTCCAGCAGCTACAGTGCCAGCATCTTGACCAATCCTAGAGTTGGCCTTCATTGGAACATGAGGTCCTTTCTCTATGCAATCTACATAGCCTTCATCGATGGCTGAGAGATGAAGGTGCATTTTTACTTTCCAGTGAAAGTAATTATCTTTGTCAAGCATTGGAATCTTCACACCTATATCCTTAATTCCCATGGTAGTGATCTTTAAACTTCTTGTATGTTAGAAGCTTGCTTTGATACCAATTATTAGGTCCTGAAGTATCGTAGAAGGGGGGTTGAATACGATTCTACCAAAAATAAAAAATAATTCTGAGAATATATCTTTATTGATTATAAACTCGAAGGGGGTGTTACAACTTCTAATCCAATGGATTAGCTTTAAAACAGAACACTCCTAAGGATAGTTTAGGCACGAGGACCTTCTACCCGACACTTTCTGAAAGCGGGCTAAGCCGGCTTTCCTACTAGATGGACTGTCTAGCAGCTTTACACAGAGAGGATATAAGAGAGAGAAGAGAGAGTTGTGTGTTGAGGTGTGTTTTGAAATGAAATACAACAGGCCTATTTATAGATTTTAGAAAATCACTATGCGACTAATATTACGTAACGAGTGACGCATCATCAGCCGCCTGCTTTCTTCTTTTTTTCAAACTGAGTAAACTTTTGTTTTTCAACTCACCTGCTTTTACTTTTCATATGAATAGTAATTTTGGTTACTATTCATATGAATAGTAATTTCGAATACTATTCATATGAATAGTAATTTCAGTTACTACTTATATGAATAGTAATTTTGGATACTATTCATATGAATAGTAATTTCGGATACGTACTATTCATTTTTCTCTTAATTTGACATCCTTAAATATTCAACTTCCAACTAACTAGAGGATATCAACACTGCTCTAAAATCAATCATACCTCTTAACAGTTTTTCTAAGTTAGATACTTCGATTCCTTTTTGAAGTGTTGACGCCTAGTGCAACTCGTCTGGTTCACAGAGGACTAACATTCACTCATGGTCTTCGTATCATGTCTTTAAGAACACTGCTAAGAATTGTGCAACCATAAAAACTTTGTCACTGGAATCTTTTGGCCCTTCAACTGAATCATCTGTACATCTTATTTTGTCACTGAGGCTTGATCATGTTAATGAACTTCTTTCAGCAACTTGATCCTTGTTGATGCTTGTTCTTCAAATTTCACGATCCCTGTATAGAGTTAATATTATTTATCTTTTATCCTAGTTGAGTTATATATGTCTCTATTACATATTACATTACATTATGCTTTACATTATCTAAATATAATTAGGTTAGCGATGAATATATTGACCTTAATATATGGAACATCAAAAAACATGCAGATGGGCACAACTTGGCTGGTTAGAAAGCGATTATGTTGAAAACAAAAATTAAGTTGTCAAGAGATATATAGAATCTTTACCTTTCCACAAATTTGATTAATATCGCTTTTTTGTACTTCGTTGATGGATGTTATCACTTCTTGTATAACAATGGTTTGTATATTTGTTGGTGCAAGTATATTTGTAAGTAGATTGTACCCGCTGATATTTTACCCATTGGTGGAGTTTTACCTTGCTGGTGTTTTACCTCGTGTTAATTAGAATTCTAGTAGAATTTAGAGTTTATCGGAGAAACCAAAATATGGTGAGAACTAAATTTAATACAAAGCGGTACCATTAAAAAGGGATTTCGCTTATTAATGAAGATTTTGAATTTATGATTCTTGGGGAAGCTAGGGGTAACAATACAAGGATTCACTCTTAAATGGAGAAGTCCAACAAAATAATGTCAGGAGATAATATCTTTGTTTGTGTCAAGGTTAACAAACTCTATGTATCGTCAAAAATTTTATTGTATATGATATGCCACTCTTTTTCCTTTTTGCTCTTAGCTTACGAAATCGTTTGGATTAATTTAAAATTATTACTTATCATTTAAAATGATGAATGAAAAGTGAAATTATAGGTTATTATATATTTGACTAATTTTTATCATGTATATATAACTTATGAGATATTAAAATTATAAAAATGAAAAATACAATTATTTAATTGAATTATTTAATTGAATATGTGAATGATGATATTGACTTTTATGATATAAAATTACCAATTTTAGACTTTAATTATTTTTTTTAATTTTAAATCATTTTCTAATTTATTACACAAATAAACTTATTTTTAATTTAAACTCAAAAATTCCTTTAGGCCACTGACTTTATTGATAGCCAAACAGCTTCTAAATCACCTTCTAAGAGCAACTCCAACAGGCTCCTTGTGTTTTCCTTATAAATATTATAAAATATTAGGCTCTTAGTGATTTAGGATATTATAAAGTATGACAACTCCAACAAGCTTCCTTAAAATTGATCCTTATAATTATTAAATAATAAATAAAAGGAAGGAAGCAAGAACATAATTAAAAAGAGGGAAACAATTAGAAAGAGGAGGGAAAATAATATTTTATTGATAAAAGTGAAATAAGGGAGCCCTTAAAGATAAGGGATGACATGATGCTGTTAACTTTTTAAGGAAAAGTTAAGAGCATGTTGGAGCACAATTTTAAACATAATCCCTTATAATTTGAGTTAGGAGGTCATATAAGGGATCTCTTGGAGTTGCTCTAAAGAAAATATAGCCCAAGTGGTTAAGGGTATATCCTTTGTCGACCCATGTCATGCGTTCGATCCTCGCTCATCCCCAAGAACTATTAGAACAAATACTCATTTGTAAGCTTATAAGCACTAAAGTAATTTTAATCTAGACATGTAAGTTCACACTAAATTTCAGTTGATGCCCCTCTTCATTTTATCTATTCGCGGGAGTGTACTTTGATGTGTACTCACAAATTTCTTGGGGCATATGTATTCAAAATAAAACGAAAGAGAATTTTATGATGTATATGTACTATGGGTTTCCCTTTTCATTTCCATTTACATAACACATGTACTTGATAAACTATGTGATGTTTTTTTAAATGCTTCTTGGGTTCGAGTTGTGTAACTTCAACTAGAAGCGACTTTGAGAGAGAGGGATAATCATGTACTTGATAAACTATATGATAATTTTTTTGGAAATATTAACTAATACAGCAACATAGAGGCAGTTATATAAAGTATTTAACAAGCCAAGGCCAAGCAACCAATTAACGAAACAAAACACGAAGGTATAAAGAATGCATAATGGTAACTGTAAGAACGAAGGAAAGACAGAAATCATACCAGTAGCCATAGCTATATCAGTATATCAAACAAGTAGGAAAACCGGCTGAGTCGTCAGGATTTGCTCGAAGTCCTTACTGCTCTTGAAGAGATAATTGCCCCCACTTACACTGTGTCGGGATGCTTGCAACACCTTTCCCAGGATAAAACAGCTCCGAGTAATATGATCATAGCAACCAGAATACTCAACTTCGACTGGCACCTCAGTCGCCGGAAAAAACCCACTAGCAGAAAAGCTACGACAGGAAGGGAATATAGAGTGTAGAGAGGAGAAGAGAATGTAGGGTGTGGTACAACTAAAATCAGCAGCTTAGCTCTCTATTTATAGGAGAGGCCAAACGTAACTGATACCACCCTCATCAATATTGTAACCCCCATTCCATTTAATGATAATGAAACGGTCGATTTAATATAATCAAAACGGCTGTAACTGCTGATTTTCATTTAAATAAATCGTAACAGTTACGTTATATTTATCCACACATTTCAGTTTTTATTTAAATTAATCAAAAAATATATATATATATATATAGTTGTCACAGGGTCACTTTTTTTTTCCTCAAAACGATCGCCTGCGCGGCCTGCCCTTGTGCCCCAGCGCACCAAGAACAGCAGCCAACACCCAATCTCGTTCACCAACACTTGGTTTATGATAATCTAACTATAGCAACAGTAAATATAAGCACACAGCAGAATTTACGGGAAAGACACTCCCAACCTTTTCATTGCCAACACAACCCAAAAGGAATACAAGAGAATATAAGCCAAGACTACAATGTTTGCCTATCTATCTCTCTATACAGTTTTCTATGTGCAGAATAATGAATACAAGACATAGATTACATCAGATATATGCCTATCTATATCATGCCACGTTTTTCCCTCCTTGCTGAGCAGTTACAAGAGCAGTTACTCACAGCCAGGGCAGTTTCCAGCAGTTACAAGGACACCTGTCAGCAGCAAACCAATTGTGCAACCACTTGGGCAGTTACCACCACTTCTAATAACCCACAATTATATATATAACACACATATATATATCACCCAATAGGTTAACCACGTTTTTGTTGTCTCCCAGCCATGCCACTTGTAAAGCCCACAATTATTTCCCCCCACATGTGCCCAGCAAATGACACAAACCTTTGGGCCTCATGTTTGGGCTGCCCAGCCAGCCATGTCTTCAGCCCAATGCCAATATTAAGCCACCAGCCAACTCTAGCAACCAATTACACTAACAACGCACCATCAAGCCATCAACCAAGCCCATGTCTAACCACAACTTCGGCACCAACCATCGATGCCTGGTCTTGGCGGCCTTGGGGAACAGCAGCCGCCAAGCCAAAACCAACTTCAGCCTTAAGTGCTTACAAACCCTCCCCCACTAGAAGAGGCCAATGTCCTCATTGGAGGGTTCTTCAAGTACTCCTCGATCTGATCTTCAAATTGCCACAAAGTCACATCTCTCTCCCAAGTAGCATCAACTTCTGATTCTCCCTTCCATTTAACCAAGTAGTCAGTCCTTCTATTTTGCCTACTCATTCCCATAGTTCGATGATCAAGAATTTCATCGACCACCTTGTCAAACTATTTTCGAATAGTAGGAGGCGCCCGCTTTAGCTGCTGCCTTTGACCCAACAAACTCTCATGAAAAGGCTTCTGAAAACTCACATGGAAGGTTGGATGAATCTTCATCCTAGCTGGTAAATTCAATCGATAGGCTACAGCACCAACCTTCTTGATAACCTCAAACGGCCCATCATACTTCTGAACCAACCCTCGATGTACTGACTTCGAGCTTATCTTTTTCCAAATCTGAGGTGTCAATTTTAGTAACACCTTGTCCCCAACCTGAAATTCCAAAGTCCTGCGTTTCTTATCAGCATACTTCCTCATTCTATGTTGTGCTTTACTAAGGCTGTCATGAGCATCTTCAAACATCTCTTGTCTCCCAACAGCATATCTGTAAGCAGAAGGACAGTTGCCACCCGTTCTCTGAATCGCTACCTCATTTGGAGTTCTAGGCTGCACTCCCAAAACCATCTCAAAAGGACTCTTGCCTGTTGAAGACGAACGCTGCAAATTATAACAGAATTTTGCAGTGTCCATCAAGTCTAACCAATTCTTCTGACTTGCAGTAACAAAGTGCCTCAAGTATTCCTCTAGCAAAGCATTCAACCTTTCTGTTTGGCCATCTGTTTGAGGATGATTAGCAGTAGAAAACTTCAATTCCGACCCCAACAACCCAAACAAAACCGTCCAGAACCTGCTAGTAAATCTTGCATCTCTGTCACTAACCACATCTTCAGGCAACCCAAAGTACTTTACTACGTTCTTGAAGAACAGCCCAGCGGCTACATCAGCCGTGCAAGCATGCGGTGCAGGGACAAACACAGCATACTTAGAAAATCTATCCACTATCACAAAGATAGACCTCATCCCATCAACATTAGGCAACCCCGAAATAAAATCCATTGAAATCGACTGCCAAGGTCTGCTAGGGATTGGAAGAGGCTGCAACAAACCCGCTTCCTTCTTCTTTTCTGTCTTGTCAAGTTGACAAACCAAACATGACTTCACATACGCTTCTGTGTCTTCCAACATCTTGGGCCAAGTATAAGTTCTACACAGCAAAGCATGCATCCTTTCAACACCTGGATGTCCAGCCCACTTAGAGTCATGAGACTCCCTTAAGATTCGCAATCTCAAGTTTCCACCACAAGGAACATAGAGCCTGTTGCCTTTGGCATACAACAGCCCATCTTCAATCCAATACTTACGAACAATGCCTTCACGGACTTCCTTCATAAGTTTTCTATATGCTACATCACTTCCCGCAAGCATCTTGATTTGCCCCACAAAATCTGAGTTCACGACCGTCAAAGCATTCACAAATTCTTCTACAGCCACCTTCCTACTCAGAGCATCAGCCACATTATTCTGAGCCCCCGGCTTATGCACCCAAGTTAAGTCAAATTCTTCCAAGTACTCCTGCCAGCGAGCCTGCTTTGGAGTCAGTTTCTTTTGAGTCTTAAAGTAAGTATTAGCCACATTATCTGTACATACCACGAACTTTGTACCCAGCAAGTAATGTCTCCACACTTCTAAGCAATGAATCACTGCAGTCATTTCTTTCTCATGAGTAGTATACCTCTGCTCAGCATCTTTTAACTTCCTACTTTCATATGCAACCGGATGACCCTCTTGAACCAGCACATCACCAATAGCTTTATCTGAGGCATCAGTGTGTACTTCAAATGGCTTCTCAAAATCTGGAAGTCTAAGAACCGGCTCTGTCACTATAATCTGCTTCAACACCTCAAAAGCTTTCATGCAACTACCAGTCCACTCCCATTTTCTGTCTTTCTTCAACAAATCAGTGAGGATTTGCATGATTTTTGAATACCCCAAAATGAACTTTCTGTAGTAGTTCGCCAACCCAAGAAACGATCTAAGTTCAGCAACTTTAGTAGGGGCAGGCCAATCAACAATGGCCTTAACTTTTCTTGGATCCATTTTCACAATCCCTTGACTAATTACATGACCAAGGAACATAATTTATGTACTGTAGAATTCACACTTCTCCTTTTTCACACAGAGTTCATATTCACGCAGTTTCAAGAATATGCATCTTAAATGTTCCAAATGCTCATCTAGACTTTCACTATATATGACTATATCATCAAGATATACTACCACAAATTTGTCTAAGTAGTCATATAACACATCATTCATAAGATTGCAAAATGTGGCAGGACCATTTGTTAAACCGAAAGGCATCACTAAAAATTCAAATGAACCATACCTCGTCACACATGCTGTTTTAGGTTCATCCCCTGCTGCAATCCAAACTTGCCAATAGCCTGACCTTAGATCCAACTTTGTGAAGTACCTAGCCCGCGAAAGTCTGTCAAAGAGCTCAACCACATTCGGAACCGGATATTTATTCTTGATTGTTACTTTGTTCAGTGCCCGATTATTCTTGATCCAAGTTCGTGGTATGTACAGATAATGTGGCTAATACTTACTTTAAGACTCAAAAGAAACTGACTCCAAAGCAGGCTCGCTGGCAGGAGTACTCGGAAGAATTTGACTTAACTTGGGTGCATAAGCCGGGGGCTCAGAATAATGTGGCTAATGCTCTGAGTAGGAAGGTGGCTGTAGAAGAATTTGTGAATGCTTTGACGGTCGTGAACTCAGATTTTGTGGGGCAAATCAAGATGTTGCGGGAAGTGATGTAGCATATAGAAAACTTATGAAGGAAGTCCGTGAAGGCATTGTTCGTAAGTATTGGATTGAAGATGGGCTGTTGTATGCCAAAGGCAACAGGCTCTATGTTCCTTGTGGTGGAAACTTGAGATTGCGAATCTTAAGGGAGTCTCATGACTCTAAGTGGGCTGGACATCCAGGTGTTGAAAGGATGCATGCTTTGCTGTGTAGAACTTATACTTGGCCTAAGATGTTGGAAGACACAGAAGCGTATGTGAAGTCATGTTTGGTTTGTCAACTTGACAAGACAGAAAATAAGAAGGAAGCGGGTTTGTTGCAGCCTCTTCCAATCCCTAGCAGACCTTGGCAGTCGATTTCAATGGATTTTATTTCGGGGTTGCCTAATGTTGATGGGATGAGGTCTATCTTTGTGATAGTGGATAGATTTTCTAAGTATGCTGTGTTTGTCCCTGCACCGCATGCTTGCACGGCTGATGTAGCCGCTGGGCTATTCTTCAAGAACGTAGTAAAGTACTTTGGGTTGCCTGAAGATGTGGTTAGTGACAGAGATGCAAGATTTACTGGCAGGTTCTGGACGGTTTTGTTTGGGTTGTTGGGGTCGGAATTGAAGTTTTCTACTGCTAATCATCCTCAAACAGATGGCCAAACAGAAAGGTTGAATGCTTTGCTAGAGGAATACTTGAGGCACTTTGTTACTGCAAGTCAGAAGAATTGGTTAGACTTGATGGACACTGCAAAATTCTGTTATAATTTGCAGCGTTCATCTTCAACAGGCAAGAGTCCTTTTGAGATGGTTTTGGGAGTGCAGCCTAGAACTCCAAATGAGGTAGCGATTCAGAGAACGGGTGGCAACTGTCCTGCTGCTTACAGATATGCTGTTGGGAGACAAGAGATGTTTGAAGATGCTCATGACAGCCTTAGTAAAGCACAACACAGAATGAGGAAGTATGCTGATAAGAAACGTAGGCCTTTGGAATTTCTAGTTGGGGACAAGGTGTTACTAAAATTGACACCTCAGATTTGGAAAAAGATAAGCTATATATATATATATATATATATATATATATATATATATATATAATCAAACTCTGACCAGGACCCAACATCAGGATCTGATGTCCATCAGTATTTGACCATCATCAGGATCTGATACCGTCAGGATTTCATCCATCAGGACTTGGCCCATCAGTATTAGATGCTAACCAGTTCCTGATTTATTCCAAGTACTGATCCTAATCGAAATATATATATATATTTATTCTAATTAAATTATTAATTAAACACATAAATAAAATCCCTCGCCCAGGTCGCCTCGCGTACGTGAGACGCCGAGACATTCGCCCAAATCGCCCTTCGACCGAGCCGACCCGAGTCGAGACGTGGCGTGCCGAGCGGCGGCGGCGCGCGTGCGTGAAGCACACAGTAACACCATGCACCATCATACACCTTAGTAGTTGTACACTACCCATGTGTGTGATTCAATATAAAGCCAACAACCCCTTTTATTTATTTCAATGTGGGACAAATACACATTCTCTTTTTCAAGCTCTTTTAAGCTACCCACTTCAACTCTATTTATCTATGGATTTCACTAAGAAAATTACTTAGACCCATATATGAAAATTTAAGTCCTCATAGCAAGGAACAATTTCCAATCGTTAAAATCCGGAATTAACATCAAAAACATAAAATACTTATGCTCTCAAAACTCCATTTTCTAACAAATTTTTCAAGTGCTTCTTTAGTTCCCAAAGTTGTGTAACTTCTGCTAGAACCGACTTTGAGAAATAGGGATAATCTTGTGGGAGCAGTGAGCTATGTTATAGCAATCGGAGACTATACGCATAATTTTATATGCATTATCACATCCAACAGTGGCCAGTGTTTATTAACTACATTAGTATCCCATGCATTCATTTAGAATTTAAAAGTGTGAGATAGGTGTTCCTAGGATCATATAGTACGAGTTAAAAATGGGACGGGGATCTCAAATTCCATACCCATCCCGCATAAAATTATTAGGTATGTATCATGTAGTAATATTATCAAAAATATTATTAATTCAATATTAAATTAAGGTTTATAAAAAATTACATAAATAAAATAATTTTATTACAAATATATATAATATTAATTCAGAGATGGGTTTTTTCTAGTAAATATTGCATAAATATCATACCAACACCATATATACATGCTAGGCACAATTTAATTTTAACTCACTGCCTCATTGGTCATTCCTCATAGCCTCATTAGTCATTTCTCATCTTATACGAATGCCTCATTAATCAATTCTCATCTCATTGCCTCATTGTCATTCCCCACTTTACAGGGAGTCCCCGTATTTTCCACACTATTTGTAAATAGTGTTTTTATTTGTAAATGAGTCAATATATAAATGATGGAGTTGAACATTTTCGAATAGGAAGCAAAAAAGGGGTTGGGAAGTAAAAAAGGGGTTGGGAAGTGAGCTACAATCGAGCAAATACAATTAAAAAAAAAGCAAATACAATCAAAAAAAGCAAATACAATAGAATACCATAAAAAAGAAAGAAAAGATTCGAGCAATGTACCAAATCGAGCAAGCTACGAACTAATATCCGAGCTCCAAGTTAGTACTTGAACAGGCTCCAAGCTACACTCCAGATATGTTAAATAAATCAAACAATTACGTTAATTCAAATCGAACAAATGGAGATAAACTAATATTGAAAGGAGGTTGAACGGATATTGAATAAATTGAAAGGAGAATGAAAGAATCGAACAATTTGAGTGGGGTTAGGGTTAATTTGAACTAATCGAAGCTTTTAGTTGAGAAGAGTGGGTTAGGGTTCTTGAAGAAAAGAGGGACAGAAGGGGGGTTTGGTTTTTATTGTTTTAGATTTTTTATAACAGAGGGGTTAGTATATATTTTGGTTTCTGATTTTTTATTTCTTTAATATATGAGTATATGAGAGCGGGAGGTGAATTTGGTTAAGGGGGGAATATTTTGCTAAGGGTGAAATGAAAAGGGGGAAGCGTGGATTTACGTTTTTGAAAACGTACCTTTAGACATCGTTTATACAGGTAAGTGATGCGTAGATTACTATTAGACATCGGTTTTAATTTTTCCGATGTAAGAGAGACTTTTAACATCAATGGTTTTTCTAACCGATGTCTAAAGTGTGATGTCGAGTTTTTCTAGTAGTGGCATGTGAAGAAATTCTAAGTTTAAAACTTGTAAGTATGAGCGGGTGTAATTACTTGCTGCATGAAATCAAATCGGGTTAAGGACTTCTATACATAGGAGACTATTTATTAGGATTTAATCTGATGACCACGACACCACAAACACATGGAGGGGGTGAATATTTGGGATGGGCTAACATATAATCGAGATTAAAAAAAACATTAGGCTCGAATCTTATTAGCATTGTGGAGTGCACACAAGTTGACAAAAAACTCATACTTAATATATATATATATATATATATATATATATATATATAGGTCATTACTCCATGAAGAACACCCTTATATAAAAAACAATAAAGAACACCATATGTCTTACATAAAATCACATTTAAATTCTAATTTTCACATCAAAAATGATGTTTTATGAATAAATATAGATTCTAACAAAAAATTAGGATTAACATGATTACACATAAAACATATATATATATATATATATATATATATATATATATATATATATATAAAAGATTATATACTGAATTCTATGTAACATTTGATTTTTAAATTTATATGAGATTCTACGTTAGATTCGATATGTTAAGCTTAATTATTGTTATAATTTGTTATTCTTATCATAACAAATC
Organism: Saposhnikovia divaricata; assembly: GCA_036435485.1. Taxonomy (NCBI): domain Eukaryota; kingdom Viridiplantae; phylum Streptophyta; class Magnoliopsida; order Apiales; family Apiaceae; genus Saposhnikovia; species Saposhnikovia divaricata. The sequence goes on along the minus strand of CM071598.1, from coordinate 191,935,648 downwards.
ATTTTTAATGAAATATAAGGTATTATGATGGTGTTCTTTATTGTTCTTTATATAAGGTATTCTTTCTAGAGTGCAACTTATATATATAGGTCATTGCTCCATAAAGAGCACTCTTATATAAAGAACAATAAAGAACATTATGGAATCATTTATTCCAATAGATCCAATGGCCCGCCAGAGGCACCCAATACAAAAAATTCTTATTTTTTTATCCTCTTTCCATTCAGCAAAAAAAATCACTATTCACTGACGACGTCAGCAGTGACGTCATCATGAGCAATGATTTTTTTTTGCTGAATGGATAGAGGGTAAAAAAGACGGAACTCTTAGATTCGATTAAGTATGAGTGTTATAATGGTGTTTTTATTGTTCTTTATATAAGGTGTTTTTCGTGGAGTGCAACTTTATATATATATATATATAAAGTTGCACTCCACAACCATAGCTGGTTACATTTTTCTACACAGCCAATAAATCTTGTTCGTTAAATTAGGGAATATACAGTGGAGATTAATTGCTCCAGCAATGTTTCATTGCGGTAGCAATATCTCCCGCATTGATACAACACGGCTACCGCAATGATACATTGTGGTAGCCATATTCTTTTAAAATTTATATTATACCCTTCATTAAACACTTCCTTTCTATTACTCTACACGACCACAGATAAACTACACACAAAAACAGCGCTTCAGAGAGAGAAAAACACATAGAGAGGGGAAAATTTGGGCGATTTCAGTTCTTGTTCGATCTAATCTTCTTAATCTTGTTTGATATACTCCTCTTATTCAGGTATTATTCTTAAACTTCTTCTTTTTCATCTCTCTCTCTCTATATGTACACACATAATTATACACACACTCCTGCATTTACACACGCACACTCAATTATAGACACTAATTGATGCGCCAAAACACAAAGGGGTATACATGTTCAATTGTTGATAATTTTTAGGTTGATTTAACTTGAAATTTTTCATTATCTTGCTGAAATTATGTGTTGTGCTATGTTGTAACGCTGTGTTCAAAGAAACTTATGTGATTGAACGAAATGAATGATGACTAAAGACACAGAACTACCACAATGAAACATTGTGGTAGTCATAACAGCTGTTTATTTATAAAAATATTGGCAGGACTACCACAATGAAACATTGTGGTAGTCATATTGCCCAACCACCTATCACAATTACCACATTTAAAGCTGGATGAAAAATGGGGTTTTTAATGAAATTTTGAGACTAGCACAATGAAGCATTGTGGCAGCGGAAACTACAGCAATGTTTCATTGTGGCAGTCCATTCATTTTTTCTCATTTTTTTAATTTAATTATTAAAATACGTACGTGAAATCATAATCAATCATTTTCAAATTTGAAATATATCTTCAATTCTAATTTATCGATATTCCCAAAATTTCAAAAAATAATAAATTAATTTGGATGGCAAAAGTTGTAGGCAACTATCCATTTGATCTGTACTCCAAACTAGTGCTTTGTCCCGGATTGTTGTCTCTATTTTTTTAAAAATACTTATCGACGATCCAACCGCACGTAAGTCAATATATATCTCATTTAGCGATATTCCCAATATTTCAAAAAATAATAAATTAATTTGGATGGCAAAAGTGCTAGTCAACTATCGATTTGACCTATACTCCTAACTAGTGCTTTGTCCAGGATTGTTGTCTCTATTTCTTTAAAAATACTTATCGACGATCCAACCGCACGTAAGTCAATATATATCTAATTTAGAAATATTTCCAAGATTTCAAAAAATAATAAATTAATTTGGATGGCAAAAGTGGTAGTCAACTATCGATTTGACCCGTACTCCTAACTAGTGCTTTGTCCCGGATTGTTGTCTCTATTTTTTTAAAAATACATATCGACTATCCAACCGCACGTAAGTCAATATATATCTCATTTAGCGATATTCCCAATATTTCAAAAAATAATAAATTAAATTGGATGGCAAAAGTGGTAGTCAATTATCGATTTGACCTGTACTCCTAACCAGTGCTTTGTCCCGGATTGTTATCTCTATTTTTTTAAAAATACTTATCGACGATCCAACCGCACGTAAGTCAATATATATCTAATTTAGCAATATTTCCAAGATTTCAAAAAATAATAAATTAATTTGGATGGCAAAAGTGGTAGTCAACTATCGATTTGACCCGTACTCCTAACTAGTGCTTTGTCCCGGATTGTTGTCTCTATTTTTTTAAAAATACTTATTGACGATCCAACCGCACGTAAGTCAATATATATCTCATTTAGCGATATTCCCAATATTTCAAAAAATAATAAATTAATTTGGATGGCAAAAGTGGTAGTCAACTATCGATTTGACCTGTACTCCTAACCAGTGCTTTGTCCCGGATTGTTGTCTCTATTTTTTTAAAAATACTTATCGACGATCCAACCGCACGTAAGTCAATATATATCTAATTTAGCAATATTTCCAAGATTTCAAAAAATAATAAATTAATTTGGATGGCAAAAGTGGTAGTCAACTATCGATTTGACCCGTACTCCTAACTAGTGCTTTGTCCCGGATTGTTGTCTCTATTTTTTTAAAAATACTTATCGACTATCCAACCGCACGTAAGTCAATATATATCTCATTTAGCGATATTCCCAATATTTCAAAAAATAATAAATTAAATTGGATGGCAAAAGTGGTAGTCAATTATCGATTTGACCTGTACTCCTAACTAGTGCTTTGTCCCGGATTGTTATCTCTATTTTTTTAAAAATACTTATCGACGATCCAACCGCACGTAAGTCAATATATATCTAATTTAGCAATATTTCCAAGATTTCAAAAAATAATAAATTAATTTGGATGGCAAAAGTGGTAGTCAACTATCGATTTGACCCGTACTCCTAACTAGTGCTTTGTCCCGGATTGTTGTCTCTATTTTTTTAAAAATACTTATTGACGATCCAACCGCACGTCAATCAATATATATCTCATTTAGCGATATTCCCAATATTTCAAAAAATAATAAATTAATTTGGATGGCAAAAGTGGTAGTCAACTATCGATTTGACCCGTACTCCTAACTAGTGCTTTGTCCCGGATTGTTGTCTCTATTTTTTTAAAAATACTTATCGACGATCCAACCGCACGTAAGTCAATATATATCTAATTTAGCAATATTTCCAAGATTTCAAAAAATAATAAATTAATTTGGATGGCAAAAGTGGTAGTCAACTATCGATTTGACCCGTACTCCTAACTAGTGCTTTGTCCCGGATTGTTGTCTCTATTTTTTTAAAAATACTTATTGACGATCCAACCGCACGTCAATCAATATATATCTCATTTAGCGATATTCCCAATATTTCAAAAAATAATAAATTAATTTGGATGGCAAAAGTGGTAGTCAACTATCGATTTGACCCGTACTCCTAACTAGTGCTTTGTCCCGGATTGTTGTCTCTATTTTTTTAAAAATACTTATCGACGATCCAACCGCACGTAAGTCAATATATATCTAATTTAGCAATATTTCCAAGATTTTAAAAAATAATAAATTAATTTTGATGGTAAAATCCCTAAAAAGATTTTAGTCAGTTTTAGGGTTTCAATTTTTTTTAAAAATATTTCTTGACGACCAAACCGTACGGAGTTCAAGATCCATCATTTTTAAAGTTATTGCCAAATTTTCAGAATAAAAACAATTTTTTTTATTTCCCCCCATTTTTAACTAGTTTGTAAAATAAATTAAAAAAATTAAATAGAAATAGGAAAAAGGCAAAACTTTGAACCTATATTCATACACACCAAAGTGGTCATACTCACTATTTATGTGATGAATGTTACCGTACTTTTACTAATTTTCCATTTTTATGATTTTTCCCTTATTTTTAACTAGTTTGTAAAATAAATTAAATAAAAATAGTAATAATTAGTTAATTTTGATTATAATACAGATGAGATTCATTGATGTGGTGGTTAAGCACTATGTCCCCTTTACATAAGGTCAGGTGTTCGAGTCCATCTACTGATAAATGACATTTTGTATTTAAAGCATTTTGACTGCCACAATGAATCATTGTGTAAGCCGCAATGAAGCATTGCGGTAGCTACAATGAAACATTGCATAAGGCAGCTGGTTGCACAATTTTGCTAACCAGCTATGGTTGTGGAACAAAACCCTATATATATATATATATATATTATAATGAAGAGTGTCCCAAAAATAAAGATATAGGTATTCATCTATTCATGTCTGAAACCACGAGTTAGGAAGGAAATTTCACCATTGGAGTTAGGAAGGAAATTTCACCATTGGCTAATAATCCGGGTTGTGTTATTCACTCAAAATCTTTTGCACAACTTTTATAGATGCATTTTTAATAACATATTATTATTATGTTTTTATATATAAATCAAGAATCGCTAAACCTTTAGATAAATCAAATATAATAAAATTTATTTCTTGTGGTCTCAGGCTCGTCTTTGAATAAATTTTAAATAAACCTTTACATAAACCAAACATAAGAAAGTTCAAATGAGTACTACAAGTCTAAAACTAGTGTAAACTGTAAGAAAAGAAAAAATTTCCGGAAATATGAAATGAATAGCCTTGCCTTATTGAGAGTTATGTATTCAGGTGCGTGTATGTACTTTTAGTGCTAGGTTGCAGATCGAGACTCAAATTGCCAAACTAAAATGATTATCAGCCACAGCCACCTGTTGATACCCTCCTTTTTTTCTTTCTTTCTTCAGATTGCTAAACTGCTTGTAATTCTTTATTCTTTCCGATTGTGCTGATAACGTATTGTTTATATATAATATATATAGAGATAAAATAAGAGAGATAACTAGATAATAAAGAGAAGGGAAATCATTCTTTTCTCATGTGTATAATTTATAAACAAGGTACATGCAAGGCTTTATATAGCCTATCTAACCATAAGTTACCATGATAGTGAAAAGCCAAAAATTGAAATTCAAAAGCGAAAGCTTGGAGTTCCAATGGTAATTGAAAAATTAAGTCACTCATACAATATTAACAATCTATACATATCTGTAGCTTAATTATAAATTAAGACAATTGATAATATACCAAGACGCCAAAGACTTCTTAAGAATCGTGTAATTCAACTTGCTAACAGTACTGATGTACATTTGCATGAACTAATACATTAAGATTATTGTCAAAGTTTATATGATTGTACATATAATATTATGTGAAATGGATAATAAATGATAATGGTGTTATTTTTTTATTCAGGAAAAAATCAAGTTTATATACTTTGATAAGCAATTCCATACTTTGTAGTTTATAGTGTAACTGTGTAAGTGTACAGTAACATTTATCATCAGATAAATTGCAGAATTCTCAGTTTCTGGTGACAATCTCCATTCTTGCAAAGTAAAGGATGAAATGATGATTGAACAAGGATCCTCTGTGACAAGATTGAGTTCAAAATGTAACCACCTCTGGTAATTCAGCATTTAAATTCTGAAAAGGAGGTGATTTTAGTTCTCTAAGAAAGTCTGCTGACTATTGATGCATATCAGTAAATGAGGTAATTATATTTTTTAAAACTTATACACCCCAGTAGAATTGCTTCCTAATTTTGTATTTTTGCAGATAAGTTTAGTTTTAAACTTTTAGCGAAGGAAAAATAGGTAACAAATATCACTTTTCAGAAAAGGGAGAAAAACCACTTCTTACATATAATAAGCAACTGATTTGTCAATTTATGCAAACATGATGCAAGTTTTCTTATCACTTTGTGTTTGGATAACCAAATTTGCATGTTCAGCTTTGAAATATTGAACACTCTGCTTTGGGTTTATATTTTTGCAGTATAATTTTGCATGTGTCAACTATATTTTTGCAGTATAGTGTTCATCTTTTGATTGCCACTCCGGAGTATTCTAATTGAGATCCACAAATGTTGTCTAGTGCAGTTTGTAGGACTATGCTGTGTTTTTAACAAATGAAGGTAATCCATTTGGATAATGCAGTGATCGCTAATCTGATTAGTTTATTGTCAGGTTCAACTTTTCAAAACTTACTAGAAAGCGTATATATATCAAAATCGTAAAGTGTATTTAAATGATCATTTCAACTTTATGCTATTTAAAAGCAACCAACATTTTTCAATAAAGCAGTTTAACATGAAAGTGATATAATCAAACGATCACCATCCAGAAAACTTAACTTATATACATAGCAAATTAAATCTATATAAGTGTAGCTTAATTAATTATGAATTAGACAAGTGACAATGTGCCTCTTAGGCTGAGCTTAAAATAAGGACTTATGAACTTATTTTCGGGTAAAAATTTTATATTTTGAATTTCTTTTTTTTATACAAGTATTTAACGTATGTTTGAGATTCAATAAGTTTCAAAAATAAGTTGGAAAGTTAGAAATCTCTAACTTTATCTTAAAATAAGTTTGACTTATTCTGAAAAAAAGTCCCCCAAACACCCCAATATAGCAAGACGCCAGAAGACTTTATAAGAGTCGTGTAAATTCAGCAGCTAACATTGATTATGTTCTTTTGCATAAACTAATGCATCAATATGATAGTCAAAATTGATATGATCATACATGATATTTTGTGAAATGGATAATCATCATGGTTATAAAATGCAATCACTCGTGTTATGTTTGTATTTACAGATAATTAAATTAAGCGTTATCCTTTTAGATAGCAATTCAAGAGACTTTCTGTGATGGCTCTTTGTTTGAGTTTACAACTATATATATATTCATCTTACTATAAACTTGTCAGATTCTCAGTTTTTAATTAGCAGTAACTTTTATCCATACAAAATCATCAATGAACTGATGATCGAAAGATCATCCATGACCAGATGAGTTCAAAATGTAAGAACAATTTTGTAATTTATGCATCTAATATTCTAATATTGTGTTTGGTTGGGAAGAATGAAATGGAATTTAATGGAATCAATGAAATTAAAAAAAAATGGAGTTAGTGGGAATATTTAAAAAAAAAAAGATGAATAGGTACAAAATTTCTATGATAAAAAATGTGAAGAAATTGAATGTTGGATAGAATGGAGCCTAAATAGATGAGTTTGACTTCTAGTTCAAATGATTAAGATGAATAGTTTGACTTCTAGACATTAACCTATTTTATAATTCAAATTTCATTCCATTTCTTTTCATTACACTCATCCCAAAAAACACAACATAAGTTCTCGAAGAAAGTCAGCAGATTATTGGTCACACATGAGATAATATGTATAATTCAACCATCAGATTTTTCTTAAATTCAATATACATCGTAATTAATTATAGAAAACTTATACATCAAAGCAATTGCCTTTCAAATTATATTTTTGTAAACAGATAAAAGTTTCAAAGTTTACATAACAACAGATATTGGTTTCTAAAAAAACGTAGGAAGAAAAACCTTTTTGTCAATATATGCAAACATGTGCCAATTTTCTTATCATTTTGTATCTGAGAAACAAGAGTTTCATGTTGAATTTTATGATTTCTATAAACTTCCAATTTAAGCAATACATGATGCAAGTTTTCTTATCATTTTGCATTTGGGAAAACCAAATTTGAATGTTAAAACTTTGAAATTTTGAGCAGACTATTTTGTAGTTATTTACTTTTAAACAAAATTTATTACGAGATAAAGTAGCATTTGTATATATGTATGTTCACATGTTTCTGCATGGTGTTCAACTGTCCTAAATCAATTTTGTTTGTTTCTGAATTAAAGTAAGAAATTTAGCATAAAAATTAATCAACCTGCTTGGGATGGCATTCGTGTTGATCTAAAATTAAACTGAAAGGGTTTGAAAATAATTTAATCTTTAACCTTTTGTTGAAAAATAGTAAAACCGAAAGTAAGTAAAATACAGCAATCAGGAGCTGATCCAATCCCTTCGTAAATCAACTCTTTTCAAATCTAAGATTATAAAATTCAAAAAATTGGTGTGTACACAGTTTCGAGTACTCATTATTAAAATCTGATTATTCGATTAAATTTGAGTTATTTGATCACCAATTTTCGAGTACAATTCGAATATTCAATCGAATCAATCGATTTATATAACATTGACTTCATAAGAGAGCTTTCGTGTTTAATCATTTTGAGAAGATATATATTCTAAAGAAAATAGTTATTTTTATCAAATTGATGTAATTATGTAAGTAGTTCTTCTATAATATGTTTCATCGAAATTATTTATTTACTTGATAATTATTATATGTAATTTATATTTATTTGTGTGTATATTTATATAACTCATATATATTAATAGTAAATATATCACTATGTAATGTTTTTAGCTTCTTCTTCTACACGATAAACCAAAGCTGTAATCGACATCTTGACATGGTTATTGTGGCACTCATTTTAGATTTCACCTTAACAATAGTAATGGGATGTCGACAATTTTACCCCATAACCATAACACACACAAATCAATCAACAAAAAATCTGAGAAAAGTGAGGGGCATCATACCTAACCGATGTTTTCATTTTCTACACATGCAGTAAACAGATAAATTCTGCAGGAAACACGGGGTAGGTAAAAATTGATAGTCCTACCAATTTTTGCCATGATTAATTTTGTGATGCTAGCACCTCAAATCGGTACCAAAGAATTGCTTATATGATATAGTGGAAATTTTGAATTGGAATGATTGGTGTGAATGTAGGAATCACATTATTGTAACCAATTAAATTAATATACTTGACATTTGAAAATATTTTTGGAAATAAATTTTGGATATCTAGCATTTTCCTTAATGTATATTACATGTAATGAGGATTTCATCTAAAAGTATGGGCCCATCTTCAACTAATGCTCAATTTTAAAAAATAATTTTTATATTTTTCACTTCGTACCAATATTTTTTTTGCATCATTACTTAAAATTTTGCGTCAAATTCACTTCTTTATACAACAACAATAAAATATGTAAAAATAGAAACACAGATAGAGATGTAATTGTGAGGGAGTTTGTTAGAAAATCAATAATTTCATATGAATAAAATTACTTCATACTAGCTTAGAGCCCGTGCTTTGCACGGGTTACTTTTAAATATTTTTAAAATTATAAGATTAAATAAAATAGAGTATAATAATTTATTATGGATATAATTTAACTGTGTAATTAATTAATAAAATTATTAGTAATAATAATAGTTATTTAATAAATGATATGTATTGATTAGAATTAATAATATAAAATCTTAGGGGGTGGAATTGTATTAAGATTTTTAAAGACTTTTAATGATTTTAAAACTCATGGGGTATTCAATTCTAACATTTAAAGAGTCTTTAAAAGTATGGTGTTATTCAATTAAAACTTTTAAGAAGTATTTAAAAGTAGGGCAGTATTGAATTTAGACATTTATAGACTCTTTATAAGTATTGTGTTATTCAAAAAGTTAATGACTTTTAATGAAAATGACTTTTAAAAAAAATTATAACTACATCCCTAGAAAAAAAAGTCATGAGCTTTTTGATAAGATTTGACATGACTTCTAATAATTCTATAAAAATAAATCATCTTGAATAACATTGTTTCATTTACTGTCAATAAATTTTTAAAAATTTTCAGTCGCTTTTCTTCTCTTCCTTGCATCATAATTAGCTATGAATAGTGACAAATATATAATTCTCAGATAAAAATATGCAATGAATACTCAATTTAACAAGAAATATACCATGTACTCAATTTTTTGGTGGCTGGATTAATCAGAGAACACACGATCAAAATTGGATTACAGTTAGGGATGACAATTTAACCAGACCCGACAGATACCCGATCCAAAATCTAATTTTTTGGATAGACCGAACCCGAATTTTTGGATTTGGATTTGATATGGATTTAAATTTTAAAGCCGAAAATTTTTGAATTTGGGTTTGGATTTTATGTTTACCGATCTGAAACCCAAAACCCAATTCAAACCCGATCCGAACCCGAAACCCGAAAAATACCCGAATGTGTGTGTGTATATATATATATATATATATATATATATACACATTATTTTACATACATTATAATTTTTAATATATATTTTAATAAACATTATACAAGTTATTCAAATTATATTTTAATAAAACATTTTAATAATTATATATAATATGATAATTGGTAATCATTATATATAATATTTCAGATATAAGATATACAAATTATTTATTTTATTAGAAAAAGTCAATAATAATCTAGTGATTAATCTCTCTTTTTCAAAATCAAATTTTTTAAATATATTTAGGATGTAATTTTTTTTTTTAATTAAATTTTTCATTTGTGTTGGTATATAAGAAATTATTAATTTAACATGATTTTACTTAGTACGTCAATCCGTATAAGATGTTATATTTGACTACTTAATCATATTTTATTTTAATTATTGCATAAACATTATTAACGTTGTATGTATGTAGCGGTGTTTTTAAACTTACTTACACTATTTTTAATTTTGAATACCCGAAAAAAATCCGATCTGATCCGAAACCCGACAGATTTGGATTTGAATATTGAGTTTTGGATTTGAATATGGATATGAATTTATTTTTAAAACCTGAGAATATTTGGATTTGGATTTTGCAAAACCCGAGCCGGAACCCGTTGCTGTCCCTAATTGCACTGAAAAAAGGTTAAAGAGTTTCACTGCATAGGCTAATATATGATCTTTATAGTTAGTGTAGTAAACCACAAAATCTATCAAAAAATCTATGAAAGTTTTTAGAGTCATTTCACTAGGAGTCATCAAAAGTATTTCGAAATTTTGATGAATCAACAAGAATCATTAAGAGTCATTAAAAGTCTATAAAATCCATAAAAGTCAATATCCCAAAAATTGTCATTAAAAATAATAATACAATACCACCCCCTTAATGTAAATTTATTGTTGACGGGATTCGAAACTTGGATCTTTAGAAGAGGGATTTAAATATAGAATATTCTTTATTATTATTAAATCTAACGGCTATTATCTATTTACTAAATATCTAACGGTCAGTATTATTTTAGATAGTTGAACCAAGTTGAACCAAACAACCAAATTATATCCTGTTTGCTTATTATATAATACTAGCTTATAACCCGTGCAATGCACGAGTTTCTTATATTATATTATAAATTTTATTTAATATTATAATTATGTTTTTATATAATCATTATTTTAATAATTTTTTTATTTTAATTTAATATAATTTAACATACTCATGTTTATAAATTATACTAATGTTTCCTTAGTATAAACAACGTATACGATTTTTAATATATTTTATTAATAATTGAGAATTATGCTGTGATATATTTGGGTATATATAATTATTGTAAGATTTGTTGTAAATTAAAAAGGTAACATGTTTTAATTATAAAGGAAATATTAATTATGAAAGATATGATATGATTGATCTTTTTATGTGTTTATAAAAGGTAATATCATCAACTAAAATTAAATGTGAAAAAGGCAATTGACTAATTACCATTAAATATATTATATTATTATTTATTTTAGGTGTTATATGTTTCTTGAAAATTATGGTTTGATATTTTCGGGTATATATTAATGATTGTAAGATTTGTTTTAAATTAAAAAGGTAATGTGTCTTAATTCGAAAGAAAAATATTAATGATCGAAAGATATGATACGTTGATGTTTTTAGTTGTTTATAAAAGGTAATATGTTTAACTAGAAGTAAATGTGAAAAAGGCAATCGACTAATTACCATTAATTTTATTATACTAATGTGAAAAAGGCAATCGATTAATTATCATTAATTTTATTATGTTAATCGACTAATTACCATTAATTATAACGTGTTTTAATTGGAAAGGAAATACTAATGATGGAAAGATATGATACGATTGATGTTTTTAGGTGTTTACAAAAGCTAATATCTCGACTAATTATCATTAATTATATTATGTTATTATTTATTTTAGGTGTATTTATTTTTCTTTATAATGAAGGGTAAATAAGTAAATTCACTCGATACCAAAAAATAGGTACCAAAACTTTAAATGTTTCGGCTTTTATACAATAGTATAGATAGTATACATTTGAACTTGTATAATAAAAAAATTATTTGAAGACTGAATACTAAATGACTGGAGAGATATTTTTTTGAAATCAAATTCCATTAATGAAAGGAATAATCATACACAATAGACTCCATCACACAGGAAGGAGGAGAAGTAAAACATTTCACATCTACCGTACAGGGAAGCCTAGCTATATTGTGAGCTACCCTATTCGCTTGTCTGCGAACATGTTGAACTTTCAAGTCACTACGATGTCGAAGAAAGGTTCTACAAAAATCAAGCATAGTCCCTACTTCAGACACATACATAGTGTTTTTAAGAATGGCATTCACTACAGATAGTGAATCGCTCTCCACAATCACTTGCTGGACACCCAAATCAGCTATCCAATCCAAAGACTCTTGCACGCCAACTGCTTCTGCTTTGAGAATTGTGACCTCCTCAGAAAAGCCCTTCTGCATACCCTTAATGAATTCCCCTCTGTCATTTCTTAGCACCATACCAACTTTAAAACCCGTTATCCCTTCATGCAAAGCTGCGTCGACATTCATTTTGTACCACCCAGAAGGAGGAGGTTGCCATTTCAGTTGTCCCTTGACTGCCTTATTGCCAGACTCCTGCCCATTTCTCTGAGATCTGTTCTGAGCTGCTCTCCATTCTGCCACCATATTCGTGCTGATCTCCATCGCTAACAGGGGCGGAATGAACTTCTCCTCCCATACTCTTTTATTTCTTGCATACCAGATACCCCAAAGAGTTTTGATCAATCGCACCAGCCTTTCTTCAGTTTCCGTTCCCAGTTTTTTCAGCAGCCACACCGAGAGCTCCTCCACTTCTGAACTATCATGATCTCGATCATTAATCTCCCAACATCCCTTAGCATATAAACACTCCATGAATAAATGTCGCACATGCTCTATATCCACATTACACAGGGGGCAAATAATAGACGTTGGCACACCTCTACCTCTAAGAAGATTTCTAACAGGAATCGTATTTTTACAAATACGCCATATAAAGTATTTCATCTTATGAGGTACCTGTAGTCTCCACAATCGCTTCCAACCATTAGAGTTCCCCTCTGTCATACCATTAAAATGTCTCTCATACCAGAAATGATAACCAGACTTAACTGTATAACATCCATCAACTGTATGCATCCAAGCCACTCTATCTTGCACCTGATTTTGAGGTATTCTCGTTTTCAAAATGCACTCAGCATCCACTTCGTGAAAGGTTTGTTGTACTTTATTCACGTCCCACTGTTTAGTATTAGAACGGAAGTACTCTCTCACCTTATCAACCCGTCTACTGTTAGCATGATGATTTTCAACACACAAATCAGCCTTTCCACGTAACCACTGAGCAGAGAAAATATTAATGCAGTTGCCATCTCCCAACACCCATTTAAATCCTTTACACAATTCCTCCTTGGCCGCACATATGCCCTGCCAGATAAAACTATCCTCCTGACTACGAGTTGCCTGCAAGACATGATTATTAGGATAATAACGGGCTTTAAAAACCCTAGCAACTAAGGACTCTGGATTCTTCAGGAAATGCCAAACTTGTTTCCCCAGTAACGCCACATTAAACCCATGCAAACTTCTGAATCCCAGCCCACCTCTACTCTTTGAAGTACACATCTTTTCCCAAGAGAGCCAACGGAGTCCCTTATTATTATTTACACCAGACTTCCACCAATATCCATTTAGAATACGTTCAATCTCTTGAGCAAGAGAGTTTGGGATCAAAAAACACGACATACAATATGAAGGGATACTCTGAGCTACATTTTTAATCATCACCGCCTTACCAGCTCGAGATAGCTTGCTATTACTCCACCCTTGCACACGCTTCCATACTCTATCCTTGACAAAGCTAAAAACCTTCTTCTTAGAGCGTCCAATCAGAGACGGTAAACCCAGATAATTACTGTCTTTAAGATCATTTTGAACACCCAGAATATTGGAAAGCTCAAGTTGTTTGTCTCTTCTAACATTTGAACTGAAGAAAATGGCTGATTTATTAAAGTTTACAGCTTGCCCCGATTGATGTTCATACTCATGCAACACTCTCTTGACAGCCAACACTTCCTCCATCCTTGCTTTGAAGAACAAAAAACTGTCATCGGCAAACAACAAGTGTGACACTGCTGGAGCATTTGTACTGATACGACATCCATTAATATCCCCATTACTAGCTGCCTGTTTTAATGAATGAGACAAGCCCTCTACACAAAGTAGGAAGAGATATGGCGAAAGCGGGTCACCCTGCCTTAGGCCCCTACTAGGATTTATAGGCCCTACCTGAGATCCGTTCATACCGACCATATAATGGACTGTAGTAACGCACAACTTAATCCAACTCAACCATTTTTCGCTAAACCCCATAGTTCTCAATCTATGCCAAAGATAATGCCAGCTAACTCGGTCATAAGCCTTACTAACATCTAACTTCAAAGCCACCTCCCCCTCTTGACTCCCTTTTCTTTTTTTCATACAATGGATCGTCTCAAACGCAATTAACACTTTATCCGTGATACTTCTCCCAGGAACGAACGCCGACTGATTTTCTGAAATGATGTTGGGAAGAACACACTTTAAACGATTAGCCAGAACCTTCGCCAAGATTTTATACACCACATTGCACAAAGCTATGGGACGCACATCCGTAAGCTTCTCTACATTATCTTTCTTGGGGATAAGTACTAAATTTGTACTATTCAGTTCTGCAGGAAAAACATTGTCATCAAGCCATTTTTTGCAACAATCAAAAACATTTTTGCCAACCAACCCCCAGAAGTGTTGAAAGAAAGCTGGACTATATCCATCCGGACCAGCAGCCTTATCAGGGTGCATCTGTTTTAGCGCCAATGTAAATTCCTCAAAAGATAAATCTGCTGTTAACTCCCTGTTTTGCATCTCAGTAATAACTGGAAACTCTGAGTTCGCTGTAGGAATACTAACATTTTCACCCCCTGAAAACACATTCTGAAAATATTCTTTAGTCATCATACACATCTGCTCATGGTTATCTACTTTCTCACCATTTTCTGTCATCAAATACGCAATATGATTGGCTTTCTTTCGTTTTGTTGCTTGAGCATGGAAGAACTTTGTATTTGCATCCCCATCTTTGAGCCAAAACATCTTAGCTCTTTGCTTCCAGTACGTTTCTTCATGCATCAAGAGTTCATTCAATCTGTCTTTCTCCTCAAAATACATTTTCACACCTTCCTCATCATCACGATCTAAGAGGCTATTAAGAACCTCTTTTTGAGCCTTGACTTTATCTCTAAACTTATGGAAAAACTTATTCCCCCATTTAGCTAGAAGAGAAGACAACGACATCAACTTAGGAATGATATTCATTGGAGCAATACTCTTCCAGTATGTAACTACTTCCTCCTTAAAAGACTGTTCCTGCAACCACGAATTCTCAAAGCGAAATCTGAACTGCTTCCGTGACACAGTCGTATCAAACAGCAGCAATTGAATGGGGTCATGATCTGAGCAAGTCGTGTGATTCACTCTTAATGTACACAATGGAAATTTCCTCCACCATTCACCAGTAGCAAAAGCCCTGTCTAGACGTTCCCTAACCCAATTCCTCTTGCCCTTACTCTTCTCCCAAGTGTACTCTCCTCCCATAAGATCAAGCTCCACTAAATTACAATCATCAATGGCTTGACGAAAGCCATCAAATAGAGACTGAGGATGCGGATGTTCTCCCTTCTTATCAGCAGCACAAAGAAGATCGTTGAAATCACCAAACGCACACCACGGTAATGAATCTTGTCCTGCTAAAAATCTTAACAAATCCCATGATTTCTGCCTTCGCTCTCTCTCTGGCATACCATAGAAACATTACAGCCTCCAAACAGGTTGATTCTTCTCTATAAAAACCACATTAATGTGATTATTAGAAGAGTCTGTAACTTTGCACTTCACAGTTGCTTTCCACATAACTGCTAAGCCACCACCCTGACCTACTCTGTTAACAGCATAGCATTCTGAAAAACCATACTTTATGCATAACTCATCTACCTTATTATTATCTACCTTCGTTTCAGATAAAAAAAGAAAAGTGGGTTTCAGAGACTTTATAACGTCCCCTAATACTCGAACTGTCCGAGGGTTCCCCAACCCTCGACAGTTCCATCCTAGCAGATTCATGATGAGCGCTGGCTTGCTCCGCAAGCTCAGCCGATGCATTTTTAGTAGATGCTGAAAAATCCCCGACAGAAAAGACAGCCTCTGTTTGTTTTTGTATTTCCTGTGGCCCATTAGTTAACAGGCCCACCTCAATATCCATGTTGCCAATCTCCCTTGACTCACTCCTCCTCCCTTTGCGATCTTCTAACTGTAAGTCAACAATTTCCTCCTCATTTGCCTCGTACAGGATATTCGAGTTAATGGACAATCCCTTCAAATTAGCTCTTCCAGTTGTGTTTGTTACGCTGCTTATTTTACGAGCCCCATAATCAACCAAACTCCTACAATTACTCTCAGTGCTTATCTCCTTTCCTTTTTTCGAACTACTATCACCACGATAATTTTGCTGATTATTCGCTCGACCAATCCTGGTTTCCCACGTGGCATCATCCTCCTCCCTAAGCCACTTGCTTTGGCTCTGCCCTGCCGCCCTGCGTGGTGGTACTCGCAGCCAAGTGCCCCATTCTTTCAAACTATCATCGCCTCTGTTATCCATGAACCTCCTACAAAAACGATCTGTATGAGTTACCATCCCACATAAGAAGCAGAACTCCCCCAGCCTTTCGTACTTGCATGTGACCACCAGTTCTGTACCATCCTTTTTTACAATCTTCTTCTTCCGTTTATGAGGTTTTCTCACGTCAAGCCTGATTTTCACTCTCATGCAGTCTCGCCAGATCGATGTGTTGTTTTTAGTGTCATATTCCAGAAAAACACCAAAAAAGTTTCCCAACTGTTTGCCAACCAATTCCGTCATAAAGCCCATAGGCAGACCATGGATTTGTATCCATATATACAAATACCAGAGCTCGACCTTAGCAGGATCCTCTCCCATATTGACTGTGTCCAGGACCACCATAATATTATCAAACGACCAAGGTCCACCTCTTAATACCCAACGCATATCCTCCTTATGAAAAAACTGGAACAAGAACCAACCTTGATCCAATTCCTTAATACTTATCCCCATCGCTGGTTTCCAAATGTCCGCCATTTTCGATTTGAATGCTCGAACATTGACATTTTTCTCGGTTAGTAGCCTCCCTACTAGACAGAGCTCGTACCTATTAACACCCTCATCACTGTCATCTTCAATTATAAAACCTTCGTTCTCTTCTTCATCAATCTCTAAACCAGCCATCTGGTTATCAATATCACTATAGCTTGCCATAATCACAAAACTCCCACAATATCCTGAGTTACTCTTGAATATGGAGAGAAACACTCAACCTCTCACATGAGTCATGGAGAGAAAACTTTTTAGTAGACTTGGTAGAGACTTGATTGACACTCACCCTACAATGACTGGAGAGATATTACTTCATATTTAAGTGAAGCATGACATTTAGGCAATCGTATAATATTTAGTTATCTTGAGCAAAATTGAAATCGTAAAACCTTAATTTTTTGAATAATTTGATTTATATATTCACCTGGGACAACATTTAATTTATTTAAATTTAATCAGTCATATCCTTTATATAACGTGGATGAAAGTTGTTAAGTAAACTCTAAGTATAGTTATTAATCAATCATGCCCATTATAAATGTGGATGAGAATTGTTAAATAAATTTTAATTATTGTTATTTAAGCTTCCTTTTTAAATGAAATTACATAATTAACCATGGCATGATGGAGGAAGATTGAGCTTGAACAGTAAAATGACGAATATTTATGTAATATAAATATTAAAATGGAGTTTAAATTATAAATTTTAGAATTTATTAATAATCTCTCAAAATGGAATTTAAACAGTAAATTTTGAAGTTTATTAATGTAATAATCTCTCTTTAATGTGTGTATATATCATTCAATGAATAAATATTAATTTGTTATATATGCACCAAGGCTATATCATGTGCACTATCCTATTTAAATCTTACTAACTAGGAGATTAATAACTAATTAATCATGACATATAAATCTTGAAGAACTGGACGGACACTATAGGTAAACAGTTAAAACAAAATAAAAATAGTAATTAATCATGACCTCCATTGCATGCTCCTCACTTCCTTAGTCTTTCCCTATATATCTCATTCTCCTAAACAGTTTTCTTGATATATCCACTTTCTCCTCAATCAACCTTTTCTCTAGCCATCTATCTCAATTCTCAACAAATGGCACTTGAAGCTAGGCAACACAATCAATTCTCTCCACAAATCATCACAAACAATAGGTACTATATGTCTATCTTATGTGTACAACAACTTGCAAACTCGTGTGCAGTGACGAAACCAGAATTTCGAAACAGCCTAGGTTAAAAAGCGTTATCGTTTACTTTTAGAAATGTTTGCTAACTTTGATTATATTCTTCTTTGTGTGTGTCTTCTTTTGTTCAGTTTTTTATTTTATTTTATTTTTAACATGGTCTATGTTTTTGCAGGAAGTTTGTGAAGATTGATGAGGCAAAACTAAACAATTTTGTTCAAATGGGCTGTGCAAATCCTTTTCCTACAACAACTGAAAATCCTTGGTTGGGCTTGAATCCTCAGTTTCTGGGAAGGAATAATATGATTATTCAACCGCAAACTAATTTCGTGAAGCCTCAAAGTGGATTCTCTAACAACCTGCCAAATGGCCCAAGAAAGCGTTCGAGAGATTCGATGGAAAATCAGTTCAACAATCTGAACATGCCACCAATTGGAAATTATGTTCCTATCCAAGGTTTTGCACCACAAAGTAATATTCCATATGCTGTGCAACATCTCCGGGACATAGACGATATCCTTTCCCAGTTTGTAAGTTTGAGATTTTGAGATTTTAGGATGTAATTTTGAGACACGCTATGAGGACCGAGTGTAATTTTAAGATTTTAGGATGTTACAGTATAATTGGTGGTAATTAGTTATTGATTTTAATTATGTATCTTGTTGCTGATGCAGAACAAGAACATTAAACAGGAATACGAAACACAACAAGAGCGAGACGTGAAACTCGTGCTGGCTAGTGTAACTTCAAAGTTTGTGAAAAGGCTAAAAATACAAAGTGAAAAAATCTCAAGAATGGCAAAACTTAACATGGCACTGCAAGGAAGAATGAAGAGTCTTTATGCAGAAACACAGGTATGGAAAGATGTAGCAAACACAGCTGCACTCACTGCCATGTCTCTCCGTAAAGATTTTGAAAATATCATGGGCAAGGTTAACAAGCTGTACGGGCCAACTAATGCTGTGGCGGTTGAAGAAGATGCAGAGTCTTGTTGTGGAAGTACTGATTCCGGAAAGAATTATCAACAAGTCGGACAGGGTTTTATCGACAGGAGTAGGATGTGCAAAAAATGTGGGGAAATAGAATCAAGTGTTTTGCTGTTGCCGTGCAGGCATCTTTGCCTTTGCAATGTTTGCGGGGGCAGTGTTCAAGCTACCTGCCCGGTGTGTAATTCTTGCATGACTGCCACGGTGCATGTTTGCCTCACTTGAAGTCTTTGTTTAGAAAATGATCAAAAGTCAGAGTTTCTCTGTATCTTCTTATCTTTTAGACTAGTGGTACTTGTGGTGCTAATTAAGCTTTCGAGCTAATCTTGTACAGTTTTAATGTTTTAGCTTTCTGATCTCTGCTCACTTTCAATTTTCTGCCCATTCTAGTATGCCTGTGAAATTTGATCAACAATCTTCTTAACAACCTTTATGTATAAAAAGGGTAGCAAAACTTAACACAAAATTGATTACCCTTCTCGGACGGGTACGTTAATTTCTTTTAATTTGTCCATGAACGTAGATCAAGGTGCAAGCACCTGTACTTTTCTAGGCAATTAAAAAAAAAAAAAATCTGACACGTCAATAGTTTATAGGATTTTGGTTATATATTACGGGCAGTGTTCTCAAAACCGGACCGGACATCGAACCGGAAGCCCTACTGGTTACTGGTTCGATTGGTTCAACCGGTTCGACCGGTTCGACCAATGGTTCAACCGGATGACATCATAATTATGTAATATATAATTATAAATATATATTTAACTATATATATATATATATAATTATATAAATATATAATATAATCTGAAAAATTATGAATAATCTGCATTTTACTTAGAGTTAATATATAATATAATATATAATATTATGAAAAATTATAAATATATAATATAAATTCCAATATAAAAATTTTACCTGAACCGGTTTTTTTCTGATAAGCCGGTTTTTTTCTCATTAGCCGGTTTTTTTCTCATAAGCCGGTTTTTTCAGACCTCATAAACCGATTTTTTTTCAAAAAACCGGCCACCGTTCCGGTTCGGTACCGATTTTCACCGGTTTTTAGCCGATTATGAGCGGTTCTTAAAAGGAAAACCGGGAGACCGGTTTTAGGGGTGAACCGAACCGGACCTCCCACCGGTCAGCGGTTGGACCGGTTGAACCGGCCGGTCCGGTCCGGTTTTAATAACACAGATTACGGGTAGGCACCGTAACAGCAACATGGAGCCATGTATATTGTGACTAGAGATGTTCAAAAAGCCTGAAGTCCGAAGCCAGCCCGATTCGGTCCGAAAAAAAGCCCGAAATGCCCGGTTCGAAAAAAACCCCGCCTGGTTCGGTCCGGCCCGGAGGCCTAAAACGGGCTCCCTATTTTTCACGAAGCCCGGCCCGGTCCAAAGCCCGAAAAGCAAAGTTAAAAGCCCGGGATTTTAAAAAGCCCGGATAAAGCCCGGCCCGAAGCCCGGATAAAGCCCGGATAAATTTTTTATTTTATTAATGTAACTTATAATCTCCAACCAAATTAATTTTTTATTTTTTGAAAATTTGGGAATATCATTTCATTAGATATATCTTGACATCCGTACGGTTGGATCGTCGAGAAATATTTTTAAAAATATAGAAACAATAATCTGGGATGAAGCACTAGTTACGAGTACTAGACAATATAGTAGTGTTCTAATAAGATCTCCAACCAAATTAATTTTTTATTTTTTGAAAATTTGGGAATATCATTTAATTAGATATATCTTGACATCCGTACGGTTGGATCGTCGAGAAATATTTTTCAAAATATAGAAACAATAATCTGGGATGAAGCACTAGTTACGAGTACTGGACAATATAGTAGTGTTCTATTAAGATCTTCAACCAAATTAATTTTTTATTTTTTGAAAATTTGGGAATATCATTTAATTAGATATATCTTGATATCCGTACGGTTGGATCCTCGAGAAATATTTTTAAAAATATAGAAAGAATAATCTGGGATGAATCACTAGTTACGAGTACTAGACAATATAGTAGTGTTCTATTAAGATTTTCAACCAAATTAATTTTTTATTTTTTGAAATTTTGGGAATATCATTTAATTAGATATATCTTGACATCCGTACGGTTGGATCGTCGAGAAATATTTTTAAAAAAAATAGAAACAATTATCTGGGATGAAGCACTAGTTACGAGTACTAGACAATATAGTAGTGTTCTATTAAGATCTTCAACCAAATTAATTTTTTATTTTTTGAAAATTTGGGAATATCATTTAATTAGATATATCTTGACATCCGTACGGTTGAATCGTCGAGAAATATTTTTAAATCATTTCTAATCATTTAATTAGAAATTTAATTTAATTAGCAAAAAAAAGTTTTTTAAATCCTGGCCCGGATAAAGCCCGGCCCGGCCCGCGTGCTGAAAACTGGCCTGATATTTTCAGAAAAGCCCGGCTCAATTTTACAAGATTAAATCCCGGGCTTTTTAAGATCCGATTAAAGCCTGGCCCTTCAGTTTTTTTGTGCACCTCTACTTGTGACTAGTGTAATTTCAAAATATCAAAATAAGTAGTCCAAAGTAGGGGTAGACGGGTAGTATATATATGAGAAGTGTATTGGCCCGTTTAAAAATTAGAAATTTATAAAAATTGTAGTCCGTGGAAGTCCTTAAAAGTAAAACTCTCTCTCCTCTATGTGTCTCCAATTTCCTCCGGCGGTGGCTCCTTCACCGATCGGAGGCCCAATTTTCTTACTTTTTATTCTTGTTTTCTTTAATAATTACTTCTCCTTGTGCTTAGATCTGAATCCTCGAAGTTTCCGAATTTGTCTTCTCCGATTTTTGGTGGATCCTCGATTTCTTCCCAGATTCTTTGTGGATCTTCGGTCTCAAGAGGGGTCTTGTTTCTCTAGTTTTTGAGGTTCCGTTTTCTAGATCTAAGACTTGTTTTAGTTTGATTTGTTGTGTAATTTCAATTTTTTGTAAGTTCAATTTGATTTCTCTCCTTCGTGAGAGGTGTGGTTTTTCTCTCCTCGGTGAGAGGTGTGGATTTCTCTCCTTCTTTTGTGAGAGTTGGTTCGGATTCAACGATAAGACTTTGGTCGGAATTTCATTTGTGACCGTTAGCTCAAACGAATTTTGGCGAAGATATGGAGTGTAGATCGAGTATCTATAGACATATCATTTTTTTTCAGACATTTGCTTATTTGTTTCATTTTGATTATGAAGACGAGCATGTCATCCTATTCTATGTTTGATCGATTCGATTATCCTTGTAGATGCCGTATGGCTTTTATGTATTGAATTATCACCTTTCATCAAAAAAAAATTAGAAATTTATATTAAATTAGAGATTTGATCAAATAAAATTTTTAATATAACTTTTTAATGATTAACAAATTAAACAATAATTTGGATTCGGAAAAAAAGTAATTTTTAAAAATTACTTGAAAGAATTTTTCAATTGAAAATTTGTCTAGTTAAAATATCAAAAATAAATTCAAACAATTAATTGTCAAATATTTTCATTTAAATAATAGTTAATTTAATTCGTCAATCAAAATGATTAGCTCAAATTCGTTAATCGAAACAATGAATGTAATCTGTTCCAACTAATATTAATGTAATCTGTTCCAACTAATTTTCATGTAGCTGAGGATGACCTCAGGATAATACATGAGGTTAAAAAACATTCTTAATATAAATTTAAGAGTATTTATGTAAAATTACTGAAAAAAGTTTGTATTTACAAAAATGTCCCTTCGGACCCCTTACTTTATAAGTACAAATCACTTATAACCTCCCTGAAGTTGTCTCTTAGAGGGTGTTTGGCTGATGCTCCTTAAAGGAGTTTTTCAACTTTAAGTCAATTTCGGTCTGTTTGTCTTCTCCGACTTTAAGCCGGCATTAAGTTAAAAAAACTACTTTAAGCTATAAGTTCTATTTAGGTACTTTTGACTTAAGACTTATGACTTATGGATTTTTTTTTATTTTTTTTCACAATTCTTGTAAAGCTTAAATATCATGAATTTAAATTTTTTTTAAGTCAAATTTCACTTTAAGCCAAAATTATTAAACCCCCATTTAACTTTAAGTAAAATTACCCAAACACTTTCATTCAACTCAAAGTAAACAACTTTACTTTCTCCTTTAACTTAAAAATACCCCCATTAAGTCAAAAGTACCT
The DNA here is from genome assembly GCA_036435485.1 of Saposhnikovia divaricata. Taxonomy (NCBI): domain Eukaryota; kingdom Viridiplantae; phylum Streptophyta; class Magnoliopsida; order Apiales; family Apiaceae; genus Saposhnikovia; species Saposhnikovia divaricata. Next base: position 191,912,025 of record CM071598.1, on the reverse strand, counting down.
TATTTTAAGTAATTCCAAACACCCTCTTAATAATTAATCGTTAATTGTCAAATACGGCTATTCCGTTCAATAATGGATTATTGTAATGGAAGTCAAGTTCAAAACGTTTGTACAACAATTCTCAGATGCTTGCCTAATGTAGTAGCAGTAGTTGATATGATTTGTGCATTCCTTTTATATTAACAACTACTATTTCCATCTCGATGAATTCTTAATTTTTTTCACTTTTTAACACCATGGTGTATTTTAATGATAGTTACTTAATTTATTTTTAAAATTTTTTTTATAAAAATTAAATATTTATACAAAAAAAAAAAATTTTAAAAATAAGTTCGGTAACATTCTTTAAAAATAAATTAAGTAACTATTCTTAAAATATGCCTTAACGTCAGACATGCTATTTGAAATGTTAAGAATCAAGTGTTACCGGAGGGAGTGGTTTATATGAAGGAGTTCTCACTTGTTTGCTTTAATCGGCATCCAATCAAACACCGTAGCTAGCTATAACAATAGGCCAAATGAAAATCAAATATTGCACGTGTCATTTTCAGTCGGTAATATTGATCATTGTAAACAAAGTGCGTTTACACGTACATCTTTATTTCTGTAGCTATTTGAAGAATGTTTGAATCTTTAAATCATTTGAATTTAATATTAATAGGGATCAGTGGCGGACCCAGGAACAAATTTTAGTGGGGGCACAACATATAAATAATAACATAGAAGTAATGAAAGATGTAATATTACAAGGAAAAAGAAATAACTTATAATCTAAATTTGTTCCCTTCGAGTTTTCATTTTTTGAAATCGATCTATTACATCTTCATTTGTTACTTCAGCAAGGGCTTCCTTTTCTATAGCTGAAATAAGACAATCACTCAAAAAATCATCACCAATTCGGTTGCGCAAATCTGACTTCACAAGTTTCATTGCAGAAAAACATCTCTCTACTGTCGCGGTTGCAAACTATTGACTTCTCCAACATGACTTCCAAGCCTCTCCGTTTTATTCCAACCACAAAAACCATCCACTACAAATGCATCATTCCCGCCCTGTCTTCCAAAGTGATCTCTAAATAAGTAACAACACAAACAATAGGCTTTATCGGCTTTTACACTATACTCCAACCAATTCTTATATTTTTCATACCACTCGGGATTAAAACGTCTATCTTTATTTCCAATCTTTGTTTTTGGAAATTCATGTCCAAGTGGTTGACAAGGTCCTCTAATCAAATATGCTCTCCGTATTTCGTCTCTTTGATCCGGATGATATTCTATAATTCTTTTTCTATCGTAGGGATCCCACGGAAGGTCTTTCAAGTCAATTTTTTTAGGCATTAGAGGACTATAACTTGGTTGAACAATATTAACATTTTCTCTTGAGGATTCTCCACCCACATTACTAGTATCATCTAAAGTTGTAGACAACTTTCTTTTAAAAAATCTTTCCATTTATATCTGTCATTTGTCAAATAAACATGCTCAGATTTTGACACATAATAACTTCATTCAAACATAAAAAAAATTCAAACTCAAACATATTAAAATTTCAGATATCACATTTTCAGATTTTATCACAAAATTACAAATGTTACTTACACATAAATTATAAATATACACTAAAAAATAACAAACAACAACTAACTCAAATTTCACAATTTATTAACACAATATATAGATATACATACGTTATATACATAAAAAGAGGAAATAAAAGAACTTATACAGTTATACTTACAGAGAAGATTAGAAGATGGAGGGCCTGGAGCTTGGAGGCTTTAGATTCTTAGAATGAACAATCAACTAATTTAATCTATAGCTTCTTGCTCCAAATTTGTAGCAATCTTTTTCAATTAAAATGCTAGGTTTTTGTTTTATTTGTTCCCCTTTTCTTCTTAGAATGAACAAACCGTGTGTATGTTGTAATCTGTATGAAGTGTGTTTTATGAATTGGGTGTAAAAGAAATAAAGAATGCTACTACGTAAATGTACAATTTATTGGATTGGGATAATTGGATTGGGCTTTGGGCTGTGAATTATGGTGGATTGGGGGCACATTAATTTAATTAGTGGGGGCACCCTATTAGGGATTATATAACAGTAACGCACATATTAACTAAACAGGAAAAAGAAAAATAAAACATTATCGGTGTGGTTTTAGAAATGGATTACTTACCTAATCAGCTTGAAGACTAAATAGTGGTTGGCTACATTCGTAACTCAATGGTTGTGAATGTGTGATGTTCTATATGTTACTCTTGTTTTTTATATATTCGATCGCGTCAGTGAACTTCTTAGACTAGAAATCCAAGTTTTATAATGCATATGTACTTGAGAACCGAAAAGGAAAAGATTCTTTATTCTTCTCTTTATACTTCATGATGTGCCAAAATTTCATATTTGCACTATAATATATGATAATTCCGGATCTCGATCGAGTACTTCCTCGCCAACTCCTGCCTCGGAAGGGGTGTAGCTGTGGTGGGGTGCCTACAAAACAACACCGGAGGGGGGGTTTGGCCCCGAGGTGCCTCCGGCGTGAGAATAAGAGTTGGCTTTGGAAGACTATAATCAATGAGAGTATCACAAGAGTAATAAATGGGTGTGTGTGTAAAATAGTGGCTAACCCCTAAACCCTATTTACTAGGGGTATTTATAGCCCTAGCCCTAGGGTTTGGGGGTAGGTTACCTTCACCGCTGACCGTTGGATCTGGGGGACAAGCCGCTGAATTTCCGGGATGTAGGACACGTGGCCTAGTCTGGGGTGACCGTTGACTGGAGTGTGGCCCTGTTGTTGTAGACATGATTTGGCACGTGCCTTCCCTTGTCTTTTAGTGTTGGTCAGCGCCATATGTAGGAATGTTAGCTGAGGTGGGGTGCCACGTGTGTTGAGTGTCACCTATCTGGGGTCCCCTAGTCTGGGGTGGGGACCACGCCACGTGGTGGTGGCCCCGGGCCCGGGGTCCAATGCTCTGGGCTGGGCCATTCTTATTCTCATGAGATGATTTGCTTATTGTTTTGGGCTCCTTGTTGGGCCTTGACTGTTTATAGCCTATCATTTGCCCCCCACTCCCTAATGCGGATTTTCCGGATGAGGGAGTAGTAAGGGGTGTTTCTGCCTTGGAGAGTGAAATTTCTGGATTCTCTGGAGTGCTGGATATATATCCTCGGGGCTGGTTATTTTTGTAGTTGTGTGTTTTTTGGGGGGGTCTTTTTGCCTTGGTTGCCCCAAGTTCCGGGGTGTGCACTGAAGTACGTACGCCCGGGGCTAGTGGTTGCTGGAGTTTGAAGGCTTTGTTGCTTTGACTGCCCCCAGGCCCGGGGTTGGGATTGAGGTGTGTATCCCGGGGCTGTGGCTTTCGTATACGTGCGACAATGAACGTACACGAACAATATTGCACGTATGCACTTTTCGGGTTTTGCTTTTTCTTTTCTCTCTTTTTCTTCTTCTTTTTTTTTTTTTTGAAAATAACAGTTGTCGCCCACTATCTCCGGATTTTGGAGATAGTGGGCTGATTTTTTGGGCCGCCACGTGTTCATGGCCTTTGGAATTCAGGATCCGCTTATAAATAGTGGCAATCTCCCCTAGTTCCGTCTTTTACGAGATCTCAATTCGCTGCCGCTATTCTGCTTCTCTGAAGACTAGTGCTCCGGGCTAAAGGTTCCTTTTTCCGATTTAGGCGTTCTCTGTTCCCCGATCTCCGGATCTCTTTGTAAGTCCTCTTACCCCGATCTTTTGATTCCTTGTATTTAAGTTCCTGCTTATATTTCCTTACTTAGCTTTGCATCTTGGGTAGTTAAATTGACATAGGTTTTCCTTTTTTGTTGGGTAGCCCGGGGTAGAAGCCTTGTATGGTTAAGAGACGTGTTACTGCTAACCGCGTACTGATACCCCTCTCCGAACCCAGTAGTTCTGATAGCCATAGTTCTTCCGGTAGTTGCTTTGAATTGATAGATATAGAGTGGGCTGTAATGGGTAAAAAGAAGAGTAGCTTGCCCGTACTTACAAATATAGCCATTAAGGACCTGGGTCCGGGGTTCAGCCTTAGCGAACCAGATGGTAGTTGGGGTCACACCAAATATTATTTCGTGAGAAAGGATCCGGGGATACCCCAAGCTTACTTTTACAGGGATCTGAGCACAGAGTTTTCTCAGAATCCAGATGTGAAGGAGGTGACTAGATATGATAAGGCCTTCTTGGACTCGAAGTTTGGGGATAAGCCGGGCTCTGGGATGGATGTCGGTCCATTTAGGTCCCAGTATATAGAGAACCCAGTAGACTGGGATCGAATATTCCGGGCTACCTTCCATTTAGATGCTGAGGTAGAGTGGAGGTGGCCAGAGCCCGGGGAGAGGATCTACGACCGCCCGGAGGGAGGCTGGGTCGGTGTGTGGTTGGAGTATCTTAGGTCGGGGTACAGGCCCAGGTGTCACCAATTTGTCAAGTCTCTCTGCTTGTTCGAGTATGGGATCCCTATAACCCAGATGACTCCGAACGTGGTTAAGTGGATCTTTTATTTCCTGGGCTGTTGTGAGAAGGCCGGGGTGCTTCCGACTTTCAAGCTTTTCCACCACCTGTTCCAGATGGTCCGGTCCAACAATAAGCCCTTGTTTGAGTTTAGGATCCGGGGTAAGGCTTGTGGTTATCCGTCTGGGGATTCCAAACCTCTGGCTATGCTACCTTCTCACAAGGGTTGGAACGGGGAGTTTGTTTTCCTCCGGGGCTTGGATTTGCTGTACATGCCCACTTTCCAAGAGAATCCCCTGGCTATGCAGTTCGAGGTGTATGACCTTCAGGATGCGGCTCTGGACCGGATTAACACCTTTTGCCGGGGTTTGGGGAGGCAGGTGACCCGGGATGACCTTATGAGCCACAAGTACCTTTCTGGAATAGGATGTAAGTTCGGGGTCTGTCCATTTTGGAATACCTGTATTTTTCTTGTTTTCTTTTTGTTTGATGCTTCTTTTCCCCGGGCTCATGTTCTTTGTTTCTTGTTTACAGGTCTTCCGGATTATAACCCAAAGTTTGAGGAATTTGCAATGGACAAGGCCAATGCCACTCTTCTCGGAATCGGGCAAGTTCGCGACAATACTAAGGCCCCCGGGGAGGCCAGTGGCTCGCGGGCTCAGCAAGAGGGTGACAGCAGCTCTAAGAACCCGGAGAAGGCGGCTGTTGACATGGATCGGGAGGAGGTGCCCCTGCATCCGAGGAAGAGGAATCGTAGCACGGTTCGGCAGGAGAAGTTTGGGGACTTGGAGTCCGACTGCGAGGTCTGCCCCTCCGGAGCTCATTCTGAGAGAGATATTCACTTCCAGCCTCACGTCCCGGCTGCCATAGCCCAGGAGGACCGTAACTTCATTGGCTTCCTGGCCGGGCTTCCAAGCCAAAAAGAATGGGATGAAATGGGCAAGGACTCAGCGATCTCCCTCTTTGAGGATGCGGTAGCGGTCTACGGCCAGGTAATCTTTCCGCCGAGTTCGTCTTCACTTGGTTTTATTTTGCGTACTGACTTATTTTGGCATTTGTTTGTTGCAGCTCGGGGTTCGTGTCGCTGGGGCCGGGGCTGCTATTCGCCGGGAGCTGGAGATGGTCAAGGAGGCCCGGGAGGCGGTCAGCTCGGTGACAGAGGTTAGGAGGCTGATGAAAGAGGAGGTGGACGCGCTGAAGCAAGAGCTTGCTGATGTGAAAGAGGCAGCTGATGCCCGGTCCAAGGAGCTGAAACAAGCCGCTAAGACTCTTCAGGATGAGCGGGACTTGGTCCGGACTAAGCTAAGGGACTCCAAGGAGGATGTGAAGAAGCTGCGGGAGGAGCTGAAGGGTAAGAAATCTGAGGAACAGGTGATTGCTGAGTTCCGGGATTCGGATATCTACCACACTGATCTCGCCACGGCCGCTGCGTCAAAGGTCCGTCGTTGTTGGGTCGTGGCCGAGAACATGTGCAAGACCGATCCGGGGTCAGCCACCTGGGAGGGCTTCGTCGCTGAGTACATGAAGGCTGAGGTTGCTTTTGCCCGGGGTGAGGGCGAGCCTAAAGCTTATGCTGCGCCCAACTCTTCCCCTCCTCCTCAAGACTGATTCCGAAGACTGGCTGCGTCCAGATCCCGGGCCGTGCCCTGTAATCTGTTTAATTTGGTTGATGTAATCTTAACTTGGTTGTGTAACTTTAAATTCTGCTGTCATGTATAACTTTAACTATCAGGTGTTTCGGGCTGTCGGTCAGCCCGGCCTGTCTGCTGCTTTCTTCTTATATCTATTTTTATTCCGCAAGTTTTGCCTTGTTCTTTTGTTGTTGGTTTCTTTGTAGCTTGTATTGCCCCCCACTCCTTAATTCGGGTACTCCGGATTGGGGAGTGGTTGTTTCTCCCGGGCTTTGGCCTACTTGGAAAGGATGAAAACTTTTCCAAGTAGGAATTTGGATGCCTATGGCTTCCCGGGCCGAAGCATTGCTAAGGTCCCGGGCTTTGGCCTACTTGGAAAGGATGAAAACTTTTCCAAGTAGGAATTTGGATGCCTATGGCTTCCCGGGCCGAAGCATTGCTAAGGTCCCGGGCTTTGGCCTACTTGGAAAGGATGAAAACTTTTCCAAGTAGGAATTTGGATGCCTATGGCTTGCCGGGCCGAAGCATTGCTAAGGTCCCGGGCTTTGGCCTACTTGGAAAGGATGAAAACTTTTCCAAGTAGGAATTTGGATAATAATTGTAAGATTGAAATGCCAAGTAGGAAATAGAGCTCTTTTTCATTGATAACAGAACGATTACATAGTTTGCAAGTACAATTCCCAAAAAACGCCCGCATATGAGCTGAAACTATTTCCCTTTACTGGTAGTACTTTCTTAGTCTGAGGCCGTGCCAGGTGTTGGGGACTTCGGAGTTGTCCATGTGACTGAGCTTGTAGGTCCCGGGGCGTAGTACCTCTTTAACTCTGTAGGGACCTTCCCACTTAGGCATAAGTTTTCCTATGTTAGTGGGGTCTGAAGCCTCGGTGTCCCGGAGTACTAGGTCCCCGATTTGGAAGTTTTTGACTCTTGACTTCTTTCCGAAGTATTCTCTTGTTTTCTCTTTATACTTCTCCATTCTTTGTACTGTTTTGTCCCGGACCTCATCAACTAGCTCTAGATTGACTCGTAGCCCTTCTTCATTTGCAATTTCATCAAAGTTGATTACCCTGTGGGAAGGAGAACCCACTTCGATTGGCAACATTGCTTCGGTTCCGTACGCTAGCTTGAACGGAGTTTCCCCTGTCCCGGATCGTGGGCTAGTTCTGTATGCCCATAACACATGTGGCAGCTCTTCGGGCCATTTGTTCTTGCTTTCCTTCAGCCTCTTCTCAATTCCCCTTAGCAGAATTCTGTTTGTCACTTCCACTTGCCCGTTGCCCTGGGGATAGGCTACTGAAGATTTCTTGTGTTTGATTCCCCTTTCCTTCAAATAGTTTTCAAAATCTGAGCCGATGAACTGGGGACCATTATCTGAAACCAGGACTCTGGGCAGGCCAAACCGCATTAATATGTTGTCCATGAATTTGATGTAGTCTTGTTGGTTTATGGTCCGCATTGCTTTTGCTTCGGCCCATTTAGTCATGTAGTCAATGGCTACCAGGAGGTACCTCAGATCACCCTTGGCCCGGGGGAAAGGCCCTACTATATCGATGCCCCATACAGCAAAGGGGATAGGGGATAAGACTGAAGATGGTAACACCGGGCTTTGTCTTGGTACATTGCTGAACAGTTGGCAATTTCTGCACTTCTTGACGAATTCTACTGCATCTAAGTGGATTGTTGGCCAGTAGTAACCTTGCCTTATGATTTTGTATGCGAGGGACTTTGCGGACATATGATCCCCACAAATCCCTTCGTGTACCTCTTGTAAACAGTAATTGGCTTCCTCCGGGCCTACACACTTCAGTGTTGGAGATGAGAAGGTTCGGCGATAGAGTTGGTCTTCTTCTATGAAGTATTTCGAAGCCTTGTTTATCAATCTTCTGGCTTCATTCTTGTCTTCGGGCAACTCTCCTTTCTCCAAGTAGAGGATGAAAGGGGTCATCCAGTTCGGGGTTCCCTCTATCTCCGTTACCTCTTTCTGATCGATGGCCGGGGTTTCCAGTTCTTCAAAGTAGACCGAACTGTCTAGTTCGGCTGAGTTCTGAACCAGCTTGGATAATTCATCAGCTTCGGAGTTTTCTTCCCTGTTGATTTGGCTGATTTGATACTCCGGAATGGTGGCTAGGTAACTTTTGACAAGGGCTTGGTATTGGGCCAGTTTTTGATCCTTAGCTAGGTATTCCCCTTTGGTTTGCCGCACCACGATTTGGGAGTCACTATAGATGTTCAGGTTGTTGATTCTCAAAGTTCGTGCTAACCTTAGCCCGGCTAGAAGAGCTTCATATTCGGCTTGGTTGTTCGTTGCTGGGAATTTGAATGTTATGGCTTGTTTGATTTGGAAACCTTCCGGGCTTTTCATGATTATTCCTGCCCCGGACCTGTCAGCTGTTGAGGATCCATCCACGTTGAGAGTCCATGACCCCGGGGCTTGGTCCGGGGGTGCCATATGTTCGGCTACTGTGTTAGCTTGCTGCAGTTTCGGGAAGGAGCATTCTACTATGAAATCTGCCAAAGCCTGTGCCTTGATGGCTGTCCGGGGCACGAACGTCAAGTGAAATTGGCTTAGCTCAATTGCCCAATTTATTAATCTTCCGGATGCATCCGGCTTATGGATTATCCGCCTTAACGGCTGGTCTGTTATCACCTTGATCTCTCTGCCTTGGAAATAGTGCCTGAGTTTCCTTGAGGCCGTGACTAAGGCGAAGGCAAATTTCTCTAGATTGGGGTATCTGGTTTCTGCATCTTTTAGAACTTGGCTGATGTAGTACACCGGCCGTTGGTTTCCCTCTACTTCCCGGACCAAGGCCGCGGCCACGGTCAGGGGCCCGGCGGAGAGGTATAGATGTAGGGGTTCCCCGGGCTCCGGCTTTGTTAAAAGGGGTTGTGATGAGAGGTATTGCTTGATAGTTTCAAGAGCGTGCTGGCAGTCGGGGCTCCAGGTGATTTCTTTTTTGTTGCTTGCCCCCCTGAGCAAAGTGAAGAAGGGTAAGCACTTTTCTGCCAAATTGGGTATGAATCTTCTTAAGGCTGCCAATGATCCGGCTAGCTTCTGAATGTCTTTCTGAGTCCGGGGTGATTGCATATCCAAGATGGCCTTTATCTTCTCCGGATTAGCCTCAATCCCTCTCTGGCTGATCATGAAGCCTAGAAACTTTCCTGCTGCTACCCCAAAGGTGCACTTCTCCGGATTCAACTTCATCTCATTTTTTCTAAGGTTTTCAAAACATTCCCGCAGGTCAGGGACATGCTCCTTGACCGTTTCAGACTTGGCAATGATATCATCGACATAGGATTCCAAATTCCGGCCGATTTGATCCTTGAAGACCTCCACCATGGCTCTTTGGTATGTAGCTCCAGCATTCCGGAGTCCAAAGGGCATGAACTTATAAGCATAGACAGCTCTGTGAGTGATGAATGCGGTTTTGGCTATGTCTGCCGGGTTCATCTTGATTTGGTTATATCCGGAGAAGGCGTCCATGAAGCTAAGCATCACATGTCCGGAGGTGGCATCGATGAGCTGGTCTATACTTGGCAGTGGATATGGATCTTTGGGGCAGGCTTCATTTAGGTCCGTGTAATCAACACACATCCTCCATTTCCCACTAGGTTTTTTGACTAGAACTACATTGGCTAGCCACTCCGGGTACTTGACCTCGCAGATGATATCTGCCTTGAGTAGCTTGTCCACTTCCTCGTCTATAGCTTTCTGCCTCTCCGGGGCGAAGTTCCTCCTTTTCTGTTTCACATGCTTCCTCCGGGGATCAACATCCAGGCTATGCATGGCGAGGGATTCCCGGAGCCCGGGCATATCAGATGGGCTCCAAGCAAAAACATCAGCATATTCCCGGAGTAGTTGGATTAATTCTTCTCTGAAGGCAGTTTCCAGACCAGCTCCGATCTTAATTTTTCTTTCTGAGTTTCCCGGTATGAGTTCGATTGTTTCGGTTTCTACTGCAGGTTCTACCTTAGCTTGGTCTAGAAGTAGGGATGATTTTTGCACTCGGGCCTGGGAGTTGGAGGTCTGGTATTCCCGGGCTTCAGTCATATTTGGTCCCTGGGACATGGCTCCGGAGATTTCAATGTTTTGTACTTCTTTCCCGGGGTTCTTGTAAGTTGAAACTCGGTGCTTCTTTCTGCTTAGGTTCTTGTGGTAAGAGGAAGCTTTCCTCTTATTCTCCGGGTCGGCCTCCGCCATGACTAAGGCTTGGCCATAGCATCGGCTAGCTGTTTCTGTGTCGCCCCTTACCTCTCCGACCCCGGAGGGCGTGGGAAATTTGAACTTGAGATGTGGGGTTGAGGTTACGGCTCGGAGCTTGGTCAGGGCTGGGCGCCCCAGGATTACATTGTAGGAGGAAGGACTGTTGATCACATAGAATTTGACCATATGAACTATCTGTTTCGGGGCGGTGCCGAATTGGACGGGCAAGTAAAGGGTTCCTTGGATCGGGACCAAGTTGTGGCCGAAGCCATATAGTGGGTCTTCCCGGCACTCATTCATCCTGATGCTTCCAAGTTGCATCCTGTCCATGGTATGTTTGAATAGTATGTTAACGGAGGAACCGTTGTCAACAAGGATTCTTTTTACCTCATTTTCGGCGATGTCCAGGGTTACGACTAGGGCTTCATTGTGGTTAGGATCTACTCCCTCAAAATCGGCGTTACTGAAAGATATGACTTGCTCTGGGGCCGAGCTTATCATCATTACTTCATTTCCGGAGTCCGGGCTTCCCGGAGGGGAATTGGATCCTCCCAATACAACGTGCACCACATTCTTGGTCTTCTGGGCCCCGGGTCCCTCGCCCCTTTCCGTGGTTCTCCGAGCTAGATATTGGCCCATATTTCCTTTCTTGACTTGGTCTTCGATGAAGAACTTAAGGGAGACACAGCTTTCCGTCTCGTGGCCATGGGTTGCATGGTAATCGCAATGTTTGTCACGGGGCCTATTCTCTGGGGCCGATACCAAGGGTTTGGGAGGATAAAAGAAGGGTTTGCTCCGGACTTCTTTTAATATATCAGCGCGTGGCCGGTTCAAAGGTGTCCATTCTGGCTCCGGCCTTGGTTCGGCTCTCCCCGGTCTCGGGGGTCTGGCTTCGGACTTGGCCCTGGAGGAGTGGCCTTTGTCCGGGACCGTCAGTTGATGACTTGGGATATAGATGTACTGTTTGTTGGGCTTAAACTTCTTATCCGAGTTGTGATCATTTCTAGAGCGATCATCTTTACCTCTTCCCGAGGAGGTGCCCTGCCGGGTCATCCTCATTGCTTGTAGGACATCGGTTTCTTTGATAAACTTGGCGGCCATAGAGTAGGCTGCAGCCAGACTTTGGGGCTATTTGTTTACCAATTCAATAACATAGCGCTCACTACGCTCCGGGTCTAGGTTCTTCCGGAATATGCTCAAGGCTTCTCTTTCGTCTAGGTTCGTGACCTGGTTTATGGCTTCTTGGAACCGTTACATAAATGCGGCAAGCGTCTCGTTGTCATGTTGCCTTATTGTTTCAAGGTGGCACATGTGATATTCCGGGGGTTTGTTGGCTCGGAACCTCCGGAGAAAGGCTTCCCGGAACTCTTTCCAGCTGTGTACGCTCCGGGAAGGGATCCGGCTGAACCATCTCTGAGCTGCTCCCTTTAGGGTGGAAGCGAAGAACCTGCACTTGGTTAGGTCATTGTAGAAGTATATCTGGGCTATTTGCTCAAAGTAGTTGAGGTGTTCTTCTGGGTCCTCCAGCCCATTAAAGGAGTCAAAGTTGTAGTGCTTGAGGTTCTTTTGCCGGGGTATGGCTTCAAGGGAATGGCTGAAAGGGGTGAGTGTGTCTTGGATCTCAAACCCGGAGTCACTGTTGACTTTCCTCTGTAGCTCATGGATCATTTGCACCAGGTTGTTTGGATTTTCTTCATCATCTGAGATAATCTCCGGGCTTACCTCCCTCCGGGTTCTTTTGGATTTAGATTTCCTCATCCTTTCTTCTTCCTCTTGGAGCCTCTTCTGGATTCTGAGCTCCAACTTAGCCTGTTCCTCCTGCCTTATTCTTTCCCGGAGCATTTCTAGTCTCTTGATTTTATCGGCTTCATCATTTTTGTCCCTACTCCGAACCTCCTGGTCCTTTCTATTTCCCTTGCCCCGGTTTCCAAGGCGGTCAAAGACCGAGGCCCGGGAATGGTGGGAGTGGGCTGATTCCCCGGAATTTTCCGCTTGCACAGGTTCAGGTTCCGGGAAGGGACAGTTCCTATAATTTCGGATTGCCTGGGCTAGCTCCTCGGGTGTCAGGTTTTCCATTTGCGCGGAGTCCAGGGGCACATCTGTATACTTGTACCGGTTCACCTCAACGGTTACCCGAGCGTCGTTTGGCCCAATTCCGAGCCTCTCTTGGATTGGGATCTGGACAGGTGGGACTTGCTCCGGGATAGTTATTAGGGGTTCGTCTCTAGTTGCACTGGGTGCCTGGCGCTGGGCAGAAGTGGTTTTTCGGGGCATGGTTATGGTTCTGAGCGGTTCGGGCTTCTCTATTCTGTCTGTTTAGTTCGGGGTTCTTTGGTTCGGAGGTTCAAGCCCTCCTTCTAGCGCCAATGATAACTCCGGATCTCGATCGAGTACTTCCTCGCCAACTCCTGCCTCGGAAGGGGTGTAGCTGTGGTGGGGTGCCTACAAAACAACACCGGAGGGGGGGTTTGGCCCCGAGGTGCCTCCGGCGTGAGAATAAGAGTTGGCTTTGGAAGACTATAATCAAGGAGAGTATCACAAGAGTAATAAATGGGTGTGTGTGTAAAATAGTGGCTAACCCCTAAACCCTATTTACTAGGGGTATTTATAGCCCTAGCCCTAGGGTTTGGGGGTAGGTTACCTTCACCGCTGACCGTTGGATCTGGGGGACAAGCCGCTGAATTTCCGGGATGTAGGACACGTGGCCTAGTCTGGGGTGACCGTTGACTGGAGTGTGGCCCTGTTGTTGTAGACATGATTTGGCACGTGCCTTCCCTTGTCTTTTAGTGTTGGTCAGCGCCATATGTAGGAATGTTAGCTGAGGTGGGGCGCCACGTGTGTTGAGTGTCTCCTATCTGGGGTCCCCTAGTCTGGGGTGGGGACCACGCCACGTGGTGGTGGCCCCGGGCCCGGGGTCCAATGCTCTGGGCTGGGCCATTCTTATTCTCATGAGATGATTTGCTTATTGTTTTGGGCTCCTTGTTGGGCCTTGGCTGTTTATAGCCTATCAATATACATTAAAAAAAAAAGAATACGCACATCTAACAAATAAGGAGCATCTTTAATAGTAACAAATGTGGTTTTCGCAAGAGCTTGTGTGAACGTGCTACGGCAAACTCAAAGGTATTATAGAAAAGGAGGAGGCGAAGACTATTAAAATATTCTAGAGGATGTTGATAGATGCATAATTATACATGTAGCTTACTAAATTATGTTGCAGGATGTTGCGGTGGTCTTGTGGGCGCACGATGTTGGACAGAATCCCGAACTCGGTGTTTAGGAGCGAGCTTGAAGTGGCGCCTTTTTCTGCGAAAGTTAGGGAAGGAAGGTTGAGATGGTTCGGCCACGTGCGTAGGAGGCTGGCTGAAGCCCTAGTTAGGAGGGTCGAGAGTCTGGCGGTTGTTGGGGCGAGAAGGAGAGGCTGGCCGAGGAGGTCGTGGGAAGAGCAGCTCCGGATGGATTTGAAGGCCTTAGACTTAAATGAGACCATGCTCGCGGACAGGTGTTCTTGGAGGCGGCGTATCAGAGTGGTGGATTCCCTTTTAGGTAGTGGCTCGGTTGTCGAGAGCCTCAGAGTTGCCTTGTCTCGGTTAGCGATTTTTTAGAAGTTCGGCTTTAGCGTTCTCACTATTCGTTTTGAGTGTCTTTTGTTTTCTGGTTTTGCAGTTGCAGGGAGCTTGGCCCGGTGTTATTTTCTGTGCGGGACTATCCGTGTGGTTGGAGCGCATCAAGCTAGGAGTATCATAAATCCTCGCAGATAGGTAGGTCCCATGTGGAGAATGCCATGGGCCGCAGGTATGGCTTTGTCCATCTACGTATCATTTTCCGTTGTATTTTTCACACTATTTGTATGTTGTGCACTCAGCCGAGGGTCTTCACGGAAACAGCCTCCCCGCTCAAAAAGTGGGGGTATGGTCTGCGTACAACCTACCCTCCCCAGACCCTGTTCTGAGCGGGATATACTGGGTATGTTTGGTTTGGTTTTGATTTTAGTTGTTGTTGGTATATTATTAAATTCTAATACGAAAAGAAAACAATCTAAGCGGGACCGTTAAAATACGACTGTTTTGTGTGTCCATCACCATGCAGGCTGCAGCACAGTTACGTACTTCGAACCATTCATCTATCTGAATGAGCATGGATTCGGTCATCTCTCACCAAATTGGTGCGAATGTGTCTCCAGTCTCATTTACATGCATAGTCCTTAATCATTTTAATTCTCAATCAGAGAAAAGAAGAAAAGAAATGGGTTTCAACTTACGAACGTGGGTGTGGAAAATCTTTATTTTTTGCTAATTTGTTTATGCTTCTCCGGTGTCCACCTCCATTAATCCTAATATCTTGTTGAGAATTTGTGAATCGAACCTATAACTTCGGGATGGTTAGTTTCAAAGATCGTGATGATAATGATGCTGGACTATATGGGTACCGATAATCTTGTGTGAGCTAGTTTTAACAATTCAAGAAAACAAAACATATTTTTAAATGTAGTCACATATACTGATATACTAGTAGCCAGTTCTTTATCAACAACATGGGTGTCCATGTAATGTAGGTTATAAAATTATGAGGTGTGTGTTTTGTGAAAAGGAAAACATCTCTTCTGAGTCTCTTTATCTTGTTGAGATGAAAGTATCTAATGACTCGGCTCTATATTTCGAATATGTTAAGCAAATTCAAACTGTATGACAAACATATGAAAAACTTGCTACAATTTATAATGTGTGTAAATAGGTGATGAACACCTGTATTAGAGTATACGAGTTTGAAAGGGATTAAAATTTTGTCTACGTACTAAGTCGACTTGACCATTTTGTGTGCATTTATAAATATAAATTCAACGCCAAAGAAACTTAAACGACAAGAAAGATGGGTTTGTGTTACACATGTAAATGTGAAGCTACTAAAACAATAGTACTCTAGATAATATCATCATGAATCGTGAACTCTACTTCATCGTATGATTATTCCATGAATTATCATGTTTCTCAGCATCTCAACGTCTCAAAACTGTGGCGCAATCCAAATTTCACATGCTCCGAAAATATAACAAATTATAGTAAGAAAATTTGGTTAAAATTTAAAGATAGTAGAGGTTAGAGTATATTTATAGTTTGTTTTCTGCTATCTGCCAAAACTTGAGCCTACCCTATTTTTCATAAGGACGGATTATAACCCGTGAAAATATAAAAAAATATACAAAAAAAAAATATAAACAATTCAAAAATAATAAATACTTTATAAAATCAATATATATATATATATATATATATATATATATATATATATATATATATAATATATAAAGGAGGATAGCGGGAGTTTAGGTGGCGCTCTAATATCGTCTCAATCGATTTTTCTAATTTTCTAGAATTTTAACGAGAGAGCGGCTCAATCGAAAGAATCGTATTTAAAAAGAAATTGATTCATTAGAGAAGATTATTTAATTATTAAAATTTAATATTAAATTATAATATAACGTAAATGTATTGAAATTTTTTAAAAATATTGTAATGCCGCCACGAAGCGCGGCTTTATCAACTAGTTGTAATTATAAAATTGTAAAAAAACTGCGTTATTCATATTAAATAAATGTACGATCAACAATATAACCTTAAATATAAGTGCATGAAACCACGTTCTCATTATTCTTATTGATAAATCTTTTGAAATGTCATTGTAATCTTTTTTTAATTTTAAGTTAAAATAATTTTTTTTATAAAATAGTGATAATTATATTTTTATATATAATACGTGTAAGGGAAACTTATCCAATTAAATGATAACTCACACTTAACAATCTAAACCAAATATAATTACGTATTATAGAATTAGATCTAATATTAAAATTAGAAGGTAAGTTTATTTAATTGACAGATAATTTTTTGAGTTTTACATGACCGGTAAAATTGTCTTAATTTATGATATGGGCTAAAAATAAGCCCTAAAGACACATTTAGTGTTGCATTAATTAGACCCGGTATGGTCCGAACGTGGGGCCCACCAACAGGGTCCAAAGTCCTATCTTTAATATTAATTTCGTAATTAATATTAGGGGTAATAAACAGCTCAGCAATAAGTGTCAGATAAGGACATTATCTCTACAAGACTTAGCCTCCAAGGCATCCAATTCGATATGGCAACAGACTCCGACAAGGAAGGAGTCTAGAACTTTCCTCAAGGAGGTGACTTATCTATTAAGTCTCCAACTCCTACCAAGGCTTCTCAGCCTATATAAAGGGTCTGACCCCTCATTCTCAGAACTACGTTGGCTTGATTCTCTAGCAATACAGAGATACGTAGGCATCTTGTGAGGACCGATCAATCTCGAACGCAAGAACAGCCATTAAAGCTCGAAGCTCACCATCCCTTGTATTTAATACATACAAACCCTCGTTTTTATTCCACAACAATTTAATTTTAAAAATTCATCATAAATCAAAAATAGTAAATTGTAATATTTTTTATATATTTATATCCAAAATCAAGTATTTTTTATTTATGTCTTTCAAATGTAAGCGTTTATTATTTTCTTCAATGAAATATTAAAAATTATCCAATAAAAATCAAATTTAATATAAATAAATCTTAATAGGTATAAATATTTGGAAAACTTTGTTTGATAATACAATTTTATAATTATAAATATAAAAAAATGAGTCGCAAGCTAGTAATTTTAAAGAAAATAACATAGAAATGTAGGGAAGAAAAAATTTGAGGAACGCCTTTCTAATTCTATGTTGTAATAAAAAACTATAAATAAAATTATAATTATAATAAAATTCCTATTTTGTTAATATAATTTAAAAAATGTAAAAATTATGGGAAAGAACCATGCTACAAATTATAAACGGGTTTTTTATTATTATTAAAGGTTATATAGGTTTCCCGTCTCAAAATTAAAGCTCCTAATATTTTTAACAAAAATTCTTTGGAGATCTGGGTCCAAATTGGGTGTTCCCAGTATCTTGCCCCATATGTGAATAAATCCGGGGTCCAAGAGCCCCATTGCCATGGGTGAAATGGAACGGTGTCTCATGAAAGGGTGCCCACTTGCCGCTTGGGGTGGTTAATCCATGAAAGTGGAGCATATATTATCAAGAATAGTTTAAATTATTTTTATGTACTTGGGTTGA
The DNA here is from genome assembly GCA_036435485.1 of Saposhnikovia divaricata. Classification (NCBI taxonomy): domain Eukaryota; kingdom Viridiplantae; phylum Streptophyta; class Magnoliopsida; order Apiales; family Apiaceae; genus Saposhnikovia; species Saposhnikovia divaricata. The sequence continues at coordinate 191,894,587 of CM071598.1, read as the reverse complement.
AGAGAAAGGATAGAAAGAGATATCTTGAATCATGAATATGCGGATACCTCTGAGTTGATGTTGCTTGCTTAAATTGTTCTATTACAACACATATATTCCTTAATTACTATATAATTGGTATACACATATAAGAAGCACTGGGAGCGAGACACATATCCATAATTAATCTATAGAGATATATGTATATATATTCTCTTTAGTATCTTTATATAATTGGGCTTTTTCTAATGTTATCATTATATTATTGATTTCTATCCATGGTGTTTTTGTATATTTGGCTTTTACATGAAATGTCATTTCATCACTATGAAATTCTCAATGATAACCTTGTCATTTGAATAATGATGGGTATTAATGGAAAAAATGCCATTGAGAATTTCCCTTTAAACTAAAAGCATGGGCTAATCCATAGTAGAAGTAAAGGCATGTGAGATTGTAGTCTTTATGTGGTTAAATTAGTTTGATGTTTGTATAAGAACCCCAATAAAGGGTTAAGCATATATATATTGGAAAGTAGAAGACCCAAAAGAAAGGACATATCAAACAATGGTTCATTAATTAGGGATTCTGATAGGTAGATAATGCATTATGCATACATCATTTTCACCCACTAGGTCTAGCAGCATACAATTCCTTGTGATAAGCATATGTACATGATGTTTTCATTCTATCAATTGTGGGGATTTGAAGATTTCCTATATCAAATCTAGTTCACATATAGACAGAGTTACTCCCATTTCAAGCAAGGATAGAGAGAGAGCTAGTACTCCCATTTCAAGCAAAGAATTATTATGTTTTGCCTTTAGATATTTTGTACTCCTTCTAGTCCATTATATAAGGCATTTGACTTTTTTTTAATTAAAAATAATTATTTTTCAATTTTTCCTTTTTTAATAAAAATATAATATTTTAATTTTTATTTAGAAAAAGAAATTTTAAAAAATAATAATTTTAGCTATGGAATCAAAGCACCTAAAATTACGTACATAAAAATCAAACGCCGTATATAATAGACTGAAGGGAATAACAATTAAATACATATTAATTCAACATAACTCAACTACACACCAAAATATTAATAAGGGTGATTCATTCACTTTGGAGAATTAATTGTTAGTCGCATCCTTGACAACTACAAGCTACTTTTGATTTGTTTATGCATGATAATTATATATTTTTTCTTTCTTTTTTGTTAAATGTATATATGATCTACTATAATTGGGTCATAACATAAAAACTAAAATACTGATATCATCTTTACTTGTTCTTGTATATTTATTACTAGTGCACATCATGTTATTCTCTGCTGCAAAATTGTTCCCATATTATAGCACCGATCATGTTTTGCTAAATTGATTGTGCAAAGACACACATTGCATTATATATAGCACTAATTAACATAACCAATATCAACTTAGATCATTGTGTAATTATTTGAATTTCATACTTTTCCAAACCGAGGACAATCTAATATATATATTCATGTCGTTTTTCTTTAAGTACACCTTTTCTTCAAAAAAATCTTAAAGTTCCAACCATGTTAATAATTGATTATTAACATGGACTCACAAAATATATTTGAAACATATATAGTCACAAGATGAACCACTTTTGTAACATATAACACTAAATAATTGATTTATTATTTAGTTGGTGAGTAAAACAATAAAAGTACCATGCATTTGGTGTTCATTCAGTATGAGCGTTTTCAATCCATTTAACTCTCATGGCATATATGAAATTAACTTTGAAATTGATAGACCATATATTTTTCTCAACAGCAAGTTTTTCAATAATTGAGCAGGTGTCACTAACATGTGTCACTCCAGTCCAATAAAACGTTTGAGTACCTCATCAAATTTATGCACATATTTTAGAACAGATGACATTGGTTCCTTCACTGAACTATCGCGAGCACCATCTACCATTATAGAAAGAACACGGGGATGACGTCTTTGTAGTTCGTTCTCTGGAAACACTGGCAATGTCTTTCAGAATGTCGCGAAGAAGTGAGCTAGTTATTTTTCGAGGCATATTCTAGGCATATTTTTTTATTTTGGGAGACGGTTCTTAAGATGTAAGCGAACTACATCAACAACGTTGTTAATCGTATTCTACAAGCCACATCCAGTCTTCCTTCTGCACAGTAAACACTTTAGTTGATGATATATAATATATAATGTCGGACCAATTGATGAAATGTGCAATAATCACTACAAGAAAAACGGCTAAATATAACCGAAAAAATTTGGTCATATTTAGCTAAATTCGACCGAATTTGGTCATATTTAGCTAAATTCGACCGAATTTCTGTTAATCATATTTAAGCTGGTCAAATTTAGTAATTCGGTCGAATTCGACCGATTAATTCGGTCAAATCTATAAATTCAACCGAATTAATCAGTCGAATTTATGGTACTAAATTCGACCAAAATCGGTTGAATTACAAATTCGACCAAAAATTTTGAAAATTTAAAATTTTGGTGAAAAATTCAAAATTTTAAAATTTGGTGCTCTAAGTGATCTAAATTCGACCGAATTTGGTCGAATTTATTATATGTTAAATTCGACTAGATACAATCGAATTTAATTTGCACCAGACTTTTAAAAAAAAGCAGGAGAATCTGCTGCTTACTATTCGCCACCGGCGAGTTTAACATAAATTTCGGCAACAACCAACGAGCTCCGACGAGCTCGATTCCAAGGCCAAACAGAAATAAAACTCTTGCCCATCAGTTGCACAACATCAACATAGCAATAACACAAAAAAAATCGAATAAAACGAACCACAAAGTCGAATTCCGGCGACTTCGAGCCCAAGTCCGGCCAAAACGTAATTCGCGAAAAACGTAAACGAAACTTAGTAAACTTGGTCTCAAAACAAAGCTGAGAACATATAGAAACTACCCATGACAACATATTTCATGAAAATCAATGGAAAATCCGAAAAATTAAGTTGAAAATTCGATCAAAAGCTTAAACTCGTTCTTCTTCAAATTGCACATAAACACTCAAATCAAACACATGAATCAACTCCAAATCATCAAACAAAGCTAATGGAAGCATCGAAACAAGCAAGCAATCACTCAAACGAAAAGCCCCAATTTTTGAGCTAAGAACCCTAGAATTTTATAAAAAAAATTCGGTCAGGGGGGTGTGGGGCAGCTGTGGGGTTTTTGAGGCTTGACCGAGAGAGGGTTACCGGAAAAACTCGCACGGTGGTGATTGAGGCCGCAACTGGAAAAGAAAAGGAAAGAGAAAGAAAACGGTGAAGGGAGAGAGAGAAGAAAAAGAGAGAAGAGAGAGAGAGAGAGAGAGAGAGAGAAGGAGAGGGGAGAGTTTACCATAAGAAAAAGAGAAAAAAGAGGGTGAAGGAGGTTTGGTGGTGAAGAAAGAGGCGGTGGTGATACAGGGGAGGGGAACAGGGGTTGGTTGAGGGGTAGGAGAAATAAGGAGTAAATATATAAAAGAGAAAGAAATAAAGAGAGTTAAGATGAAATATTAAAAAATAAAGAATGGTCTAGATTAATTTTATAGAGAAATACATATGACAATCCATGTGCTTCCTTCCTAGCCAATAGAAACATGATACATGGCAACAAAAAATTATTTTACAAAATTAATAAAAAGAGGAATAAATGTCAAAAAATTAAATAAAATAGAAAAAAAACAAATATTTATTCAGAATTTATAATCACCCACGTAGTCATGCCACCAAATTTTAAGTTCAAAAATAGGCATTTTTCCTATTTTTATTTAATTTTTTAATTTAATTAACAAACTAGTTAAAAATGGGGAAAATATATAAAAAATGGAAAAATAGTGAAAGTATAGTAAGATTCATCACACAAATAATGAGTATGACAATTTTGGTGTGTATGAATTTGAAATTAAATTTTAGCTTTTTTCTATTTTTATTTAATTTTTTAATTTATTTTCCAAACAAGTTGATCGTTAAATTACCATACCAAATTAATTTATTTTTTTCTGAAATTTTGGCAATAACATTAGAAAGAATGGATCTTGAGTCGTCGAGAAATATTTTTTAAAATAACGAAACACTAAACCCTGACGAAACCCTGTTTAGGGGTTCTAGTCAAGGTATACTAGTTGACCGTTAAATTACCAAATCAAATTAATTTATTTTTTTCTGAAATAATGGTAATAACATTAGAAAGGATGGATCTTGACCACCGTACGGGTGGGTCGTCGAAAAATATTTTTAAAAAAATCGAAACACTAAACCTTGACGAAACCCTGTTTAGGGGTTCTAGTCAAAGTACTAGTTGACCGTTAAATTACAAAACCAAATTAATTTATTTTTTTCTGAAATTTTGGCAATAACATTAGAAAGGATGGATCTTGACCACCGTATGGTTGGGTCATCGAGAAATATTTTTTAAAATATCGAAACACTAAACCCTGACGAAACCCTATTTAGGGGTTCTAGTCAAAGTACTAGAATTACCAAATCAAATTAATTTATTTTTTTCTGAAATAATGGTAATAACATTAGAAATGATGGATCTTGACCACCGTATGGTTGGGTCATTGAAAAATATTTTAAAAAAAATTGAAACACTAAACCTTGACGAAACCCTGTTTAGGGGTTCTAGTCAAAGTACTAGTTGACCGTTAAATTACCAAACCAAATTAATTTATTTTTTCTGAAATTTTGGCAATAACATTAGAAAGGATGGATCTTGACCACCGTATGGTTGGGTCGTCGAGAAATATTTTTTAAAATATCGAAACACTAAATCCTGACGAAACCCTGTTTAGGGGTTCTAGTCAAGGTACTAGTTGACCGTTAAATTACCAAACCAAATTATTTATTTTTTTTCTGAAATTTTGGCAATAACATTAGAAGGGAAGGATCTTGACCTCCATACGGTTAGGTCGTCGAGAAATATTTTTAAAAAAATTGAAACACTAAACCCTGCTGAAACTTTGTTTAGGGTTATAGTGAATGTACTAGTTGACCGTTAAATTGTCAAACCAAATTAATTTTTTTTAAAATATTTTGGAAATAATATTAAAAACGATGGATCTTTGCCGCCGTATGATTGGGTACTCGAGAAATATTTTTAAAAAATCAAAACACCAAACTCTGACGAAACCCTGTTTAGGGGTTCTAGTCAACGTACTAGTTGACCGTGAAATTACCAAACCAAATCAATTTATTTTTTTTTATGAAATTTTGGAAATAACATTAAAAAGGATGGATCTTGACCATCGTACGGTTGGGTCGTCTAAAAATATTTTTAAAAAAATCGAAACACTAAACCCTGACGAAATCCTGTTTAGGGGTTCTAGTCAACATACTAGTTATCATTGTATTAAATTTGTACAAACACTAAAAATTCAACATTCTCTTATCATATGATTATTTTTTTTGTACAAACTAAATTTGTACATGTGATTACTGTTATCATTGTATTTATAAATATTTTTTGATGATGTGTACAAACATTTAAATATTTAATAATATTTTTTCAAACTAATTAGTTACTTATTTAATTTAGTTAGACAATCTACTAAATAAATTCTCCTACAATACGAATATTTTTTATGCACAAACTAAATTTATACATATGAATAATGTTATTCTTGTATTTATAAATATTTTTTCATGATGTGTATAAACATTTAAATATTTAATAATAATTTTTCAAACTAATTAAATACTTATTTAATTTATTTAGACAATCTACTAAATAAAAATTTAATTTTCTCCTATCATATGAATATTTTTTACGCACAAACTCAATTTATACATATGAATAATGTGATCCTTGTATTTATAAATATTTTTTAATGATGTGCACAAACATTTAAATATTTAATTATATTTTTTTTTGTATTTTTTCAAACTAATTAGATTTTTATTTCATTTATTTAGACAATCTACTAAATAAAAATTCAACTTTCTCCTATCATATGAACATTTTTTACACACAAACTAAATTTATACATATGAATAATGTTATCTTTGTATTTAGAAATATTTTTTCATGATGTGTACAAACATTTAAATATTTAATAATATTTTTTCAAACTAATTAGATACTTATTTAATATATTTAGACAATCTACTAAATAAAAATTTAACTTTCTCCTATCATATGAAAATTTTTTATGCACAAACTAAATTTATTCATATGAATAATGTTATACTTTTAAATATTTAATTATATTTTTTTAATTTTGAAAAATAATAAATTCAACCGAATTTGGTCACATTTATTAAATTCGACCAACTAATAACGATCAAATTTAGTGGCTACTAAATTCGACCGAACAAAAATCGGTCGAATTTAGTAGCTACTAAATTTGACCGAAAAAAATCGGTCGAATTTAGCACTAAATTCGATCGAATAAATTCGACCGCGCGTAAATTCGACCGAATTCGATCATATTTAGCCGTGTTAAAAGTGGTCGACCGAATTCGATCATATTTTGTTGCGGTCGAATTTATTTGATCATATTTAGCCTTATTTTTTTTAGTGAACAAAATGACCGATTATTTTTCGAGGCTATTTGCTAATATAAAAAATTTGTGAGCCAATAGTACAACTACCTACCTGAATATCAATTTCTTTTTGTTCACAATATTGCAAGAACTAAGTTCTAACTTCCATTTTCAAAAATGTGTTGATATTATTCTTAGGAATATATACTTGTATTCAAGTCTAGAAAATTTCATTTTTATCAATGAAGTAACCAAAAACACTATCAAATTTATATCAAAGTCTTAAAGTTGTACTCAAATGATACAATTTTATTATATACAAAAGCAATTAACCAACACATTTTTTCATTAATGCAGTTCCACTTGAATGTCATACAAAAGATCACCATTAGAGCGCTAAGCTGTGTACCATAAACACAGTGCAGAGAACTCGATACATATCTGTAGCTTAAGTATAAATTAGGACAAGTGATAATATACCAAGACCCCAAAGACTTGTTAAGAATCGTGTAAATTCGGCAGCTAACAATACTGATGTATATTTGCATGAACTAATACATCAAAATTATTGTCGAAGTTGATATTATTGTCAAAGTACGGATGAATGACACTGTTATTTTTGTATTCGGGAATAAATCAAAATTATACCCTTAGATAAGCAATTTTCTACATTTATCATCAGATAAATTGTTGAATTCTCAGTTTCTCGATCATCAGTGACAAGATTGAGTTCTAAATGTAACCACCTTTGGTAACTTGTTCATTTAAAACATGCAGATATAAGGTTTTAGAAAAGAATATACGGACAAGTGACAAACACCTAAGGAAAAGTAGGAAATATGCAGATATCAGTTTCCAGAATTGGCAGAAAAACTGCTCCTTATGTATATGGCAAGCAATAAATTTGTCAATTTATGCAAACATGATGCAAGTTATCTTATCATTTTGAAAGCAAACATGATGCAAGTTTATATCTTGTCACTTTGTGTTTGGGAAACTGAATTTAAACAAGTTTGGGTTAATTTTATCAGCTTTTAAACAAAATTTACCAAGTTAAAGTAGCATTCGTATTCATATTCACATGTTCTTGCATGGGATTCAACTGCCCTAAATAAATTTTGTTTACTTCTAAATGATAAGAAGAAAGTTGGCCAAAAGATTTACATAAACAGTAAAAGTACTTATGCGTTCCAAAAGATTTAAATTTTCTTTAAATAACAAAAATCAATTATTTTATTTTGTCAATTTTCTATAAATTTGGTGGTTTTATAATTTGTCTAATATCCTATCATGCATATAGAGTAATGAATTGTGTTAAATATATATATGTCATTTGAATTTTAATGCGTGTAAAGGTATTATTAGAAACTTCTAATGTTTAGGTTTCTTGCTACAATTTATAAGATATACTTTCTTTATATCTTTAAGATGAGTGAACTAAACAGTCAACTCAGATAAATATATTCAGGTGTGAGCATTAAAATTTTACGATACATGTTATTAGATATACTAGTCGTGCAATGTACGGATTTTTTTTAATATTATATGAATTTTTTTTCATTAATTTAAATTAATTTTTTTAAAACATGAATTTTGGATGCTTAATTTTTATATGAGATGATTTGATAATAATTATATAAATGTAATCCATGATATTTCTAAAAAAGGAGGGATTTTAGTTGGAAATATACAAAAGATGATAGGTTTTAGTTGAAAAAGATAATCGATTAATTATTAGTATAATTTCTGTGATATCATATGATTAGAAAAAGAGAGGATTTAGTTAGAAAAAATTATAAAGGTAATATATTCTAGGTGAAAAAGTTAATTGATTAATTTATAGTAATTATAATTTAATTACGTTATTTTACTAAATACAACTGCTTGAAAAGGAGAAATTAATATTGTTAGTGATATTTCTTTTAAAAGAAGAATTTTAGTTAGAAAATATAGAAAAAATGATATGTTTTAGCTGAAAAAGGTAATCAATTAATTATTAATATTATAATTTAGTAGTTTATTGTATTAAATTGAACAGCCCATGATATAATTGGAAAATGAGAGATTTTAGTTAGAGAAAATACAAAGGTAGCGTGAAAATTAAAAAGATTTCATGATTTATGTGAAAAAGGTAATTTATCAGTTTATAGTAATTATAATTTAATATGTTATTTTACTAAATAAAATTGCTCATATTTTTTAGAAAATGAGAAATTAATGTTGCCCGTGTTATTTCTAGAAAAAAGGAAATTTAATTAGATAAAATAGTAAAGATGATACGTTTTAGCTGAAAAGGTAATCTGTAATTATTACTATTATAATATTATTATTTTATTTTTATTAAATAGAAAAACCCGTGATATAATTGGAAAAAGAGAGATTTTAGTAAGAGAAAATAGAAAAGGTAGCGTGTTTTGGCTGAAAAAGGTAATTGATTAGTTAATAGTAATTATAATATAAATTTGTTATTTTATAAAACAAAATTGCTCGTAATCTTTTTGAAAAGGAGAAATTTTAGTTAGATAAAATGTAAAAGATATTGTATTTTACTTGAAAAAGGAAATTATTTAGTTATTGAAAAAGAAAATTGATTAATAAAGGAGAAATTGAGTTAGATAAAATATAAAAATATTGTATTTTACCTGAGAAAGGAAATTATTTAGTTATTGAAAAATAGAAAAGAGAATATGTTTAAACCGAAAAAGAAAATTGATTAGTTAGTTTGATGGATTTTATCTGTAATTGAGTAAGGGTAAATAAGTAAAATCAACAGGTACCTGACCGACCGATCAAACTTTTAATTTTTCGGCTTTTATATAATAGTACAGATATTGAAGTCAAACCACAATGAACACTACGCCATAGATGGGCATATGTAACGCCTCTCTGATGTTACAATAGGCCCGAAAAACGTTACATTAGATCTATTGTAACACCAGGAGGCGTTACGTTTACGAGCATTACAATAGATACCCTAATGTAACGCTTTTCTTCTCTATTGTAACAGTAGCAAAAGTATTACAATAGGCACCTATTGTAACACCAGGGGCCCAATTGTAACACATTTTGAGTGTTACAATAGCTCCGTTCAATTTTTTCAGACGTGGCACCATGTGCATACGTGGCATTACGTGGCACCACGTGACCACGTGGCAACACATGTGGCGCCACGTGGCACACTGTGTACACGTCACCAGCCTTTATTGTAACACTATACTGGGAATTGTAACACATATTAAGTGTTACATTTTATATTACATCATAAAATTTTACGTGAAAAAAGTTGAATAAAATTGCATATTTATTATACATCCCAAAATAATCCAATTCACCAATACATTACACAATCAACATACTAAATCTCCCAAAACATCCTAATCCACCAGTTACAGCATACAAAATCCCACCAATACAATCAAAAAGAAGTTAAACGGAGAAAATTCACAGCATCAAAATGTTTAAGGCAACCACAAAGTTAAACATGTGATTTTGGCCACTGAGAAAGAACGCATTATGTTGTCACAGCTTCGAACGTCCAACCATTGCAACTGACCTGCAATAAACAAGTAGCTTTCAATAATTAAACTATCTATATAAATCCTACAGCTTCGTCCAACCATTCCAGTTATTATGAACAGGCCTACTTAGCATAAAAATTATAAATGGCTTACAAGAGCAGAAGCTCCTCCTGCCCCATTGCAAATTTCAGCAAATGCCAATTTTAGCATCTAATTCAGCTCTAATTTCTTATCTTTTCTTCTGATGTCTCATCTCCTTCTTCCCTAGTAACCTAATGTTCTTGTATTTCATTTTGCAGTATAATAAATCTTGTTTCACAGTACCTCCATGCCATTCGAAAAGTATGTAACTGAAGTGCATCTGAACAAGGTATTATACATAATTAACTTTTCCCCTTTCTCTTCCATATTTATATTTTACCGTCTAGTTTACAGCTGCAGTAATTGAAATTGCACACCAGCAGTTACAAGCAAGTGAACAACTAGGCAAGGGTTGATTAATCTCATCATATCTTAATTAGACCCTTGATTTCATACAGTTTCTACAATGTATAAGCTATGTCTGTAAAGTTTGTTATAACCTTTCAGGATAATCACATCAATCACTGCAAAGTCCAAGCGAAGTTGTGCCAATGTTGCAGATGAGTTATCATGAGCATATATACTTGTTCAGTAGCTAATCTGGCTGCAACAAAAAATATGAAGTGCAGAGTAATTAGACAAGATCAGAAGCCACTTGCCATATCAACACATGCTAGTCAATTACAGAAGATATCAACAAGGTGGGAATGTGCGTCGATTTTATGTATAACCTTTCTCATTTTGTGTTGCAGTAGAAGTGCACATGCACTATATCGAGCATGTCAACCCTACTACATAGTCTCAATCTCAATTCCATTGATACAACAGTATACACACACACAAGTAAATAAGTAACTATGTACCGATAAATAATATTTCAATAAAGCTGAGAAAGTATCAAGAATCACGACTTGTTAAGGGAATGCTTACCTTTGAGTATGAGCTTTCGCTAAACATGGGAACAACTTCGGATCCAGATTGAGGGATCCAATTTTGATGCAAGTGGTTGTAGTTAGGACTAAGAAATTGATAACTATTATTTATTTGATGCAAGAACGCAACAGGAGAGAACAAATTCTACAGGGATTACAAAGTGTTATACCTCGACAGCGGTCCGACCTCTAAAAACTCTTTCCTTGTCAACTCCCCAAGTGAGGCATTCAGAGTTGCTCGTTCCATCTTTATTCCTGAAATATATGTCTGGATTGCCTTGACCAATTTCTGTCACCCATTGCGGAAGTGGAATATGAACATTGTCACCGACATTGCCTCCACATTCATGAAATGACATAACAGCCTGTACATTACTTTAATTTAGACCATTAGTAAATGGTCGAGTACAGCAAAGAGTTCAATTTTAAACAAAAAAAAACAAAAACATAATAGCGTATGCACACTAAGAATATTAAAATGCTTGTACTAATAAGTGTGAAATGGGTGAACAGCAGCTGGAAATACAACCGAAACAAGCTTTCTGCGGTAATAACTCAACAACAACATAAAGATAGCAGTTTTGGTCTTCACGCATACGTGGAACAAAAAGTAAAGGGTATACTTGCTACAATAATGTAATTTAAACCTATACACCTAAAGAAACCATATTCATGTGCAAAAGAACAGGAGTAACTCGATCCACAAGAGGCATGTCTATATTGTTATGCCCTACACACCTGTATCTTGAGCTTAAGATCCCGTACAATCTGGAAAAGCTTCTTGTAGCCATTCCAGTTATATTGTTGAGGAGCATGAGCTTCCACTATGCCCCACCAGCAGTCAACCATAACCCCATCGACATTTTGTGACTTCAAGATTTTTATTTGATTTAGCAGATCATCGGCATTAACCAGTTCACACTCCAGATTAATGATCTCAAGCTGTCATGCAGTAAAAGAAAAGCGAATATCAATCATACAACTTACAATACAAAAGATTTCCAACGTAAGATGGAGCAAATTGAAGAAATTAGATGACTCACTGGTAACATAACATAAACAGGAACATATGGGGTGCCAGAAAAAACCTCTGGAGCAATGTAACGCAGAGTGCCAGTAATTGATTTAGGTCTTGAATGGAGCAGAGATGACTTCATGAAGACATAATAGAAGTAAGCTTGTAAAATCTTTAAAGAACAGGCCCAGTAATAATTCTTTAATCTTTAGAAAACAAATTACCACCGAGAGGCCAAAATCACATATTTTCAATCTTGGTGCAGGGCTTCCATCCAGTAAAGTATTGGCCAGCTTAGGTCCCCGGAAAGTGAACTCCGATGTGAAGCAGAAATCCGAAGCCCCAACCGAACAATCCCTGAAATCAAAAATAGAGATCAATTAGTTGAAGTTTAAGCCTAATGAGTGAAGAAATTGAATTGATTCAACTCAAAACGAAGAACCCTAATTTGAAAAAGCCCCAAAATGATTTAGCAAAAAAAAAAAGAAAAAGCCCCAAATTGAAGAAATTCAAGCCTCAAATCGAAGCCCCAATCAATTGAGAAGCCATGAATTGAACCCAATTAAACACTAAGAGCAACTCCAATGCTCTTCCCTTTCCTTAACCCCTAAAATAAGGATTATTAAAAATATAGGTAATGAAAATTATGTTTCACTCCAATCATATATCCTATATTCATACCCTATATTTTAGAAGTAATTTTTAGTGTAGTTTTTTGAAATTTAAATTTTGAACATTCTTATAAATTAGCCAATGAGGTGGAGGATAGATGAGGTGGAGGATATAGGGTATCTAATTTTGATCCCTCAAATAAGGGGTTATATTTTCTCTCCCCTAAAAAATAAAGGGGATGAGGGGTAGGGTTGGAGCTTTATTTTTAAACTAAAATCCCTATATTTGTCCACCTAGGCACATTATAGGTAAGGAACATGTATGGTTGGAGTTGCTCTAACATGAAGAAATTGAGGGAGAGCGTTTTAGGAGAGAGGGAGAGAGTTTTACGAGAGAGAGAGATGGGAGGGCCGAGAGAGAGTTTTAGGAGAGAGTGAGAATTTTGTCAGTGTAAAAAGATTGAAATTTTTAGTTTGGGCGCTAATTTTTGCCCGCTTACAAATTTCATCAATCTGTGTGCCATTCATTAATCAACATTGTTATAAATATATTTATTAAATTTTGATTTTTTAAGAATTTTTCATTTTAAATTTAATAAATAAATAGAATCTAATAATAATAATTAAATACTTTGATATTTAAAAATAAAAACTCATTTACTTGGTAAACTCTTAAATTTTATAAAAAAAATGAAATATTTATTTTTTAATCATTTTTCATAATTTTTAAAAAGTCATACAAAATATATGTTATATATTTATATATAAATTTTAGTGAAAAAAATATTCTAAATTTTTTACTATATTAATTCTTATATTTTAGTGAGAGAAACCATCTAAATATATTATATTATTTTCATAACATATTTATTTTATTTAGTACTTATTATTATTATATGAATTTCTAAAATTAATATTTAATCCAAATAAGGAGTTCGTTAATTTAAAATCAAAGAGGGTTTTCATTTTCCGGAAATTGGGTTAAAGAGTAATAGATTTATTAATTAAAAGTTATTAAAAAAATAAATATTAGTATTAAAAATTTTAAAAAAATAGTAAATTCAAAAACTAGTATTACCTATTGTAACACCACGGTGTGGTGTTACATTTCACGTAACACAGTAATTTCAGAGTAACACTAGATATATGGCTAATGTAACACCAATCGAGCGGTGTTACAATAGGTATGAACTTTACTAGCTATTGTAACACTATTTGTTTAACGCTTACAAAAAAGCATTACAGTAGCCCACTTATGGCGTAGTGGAAATTGACTAAACCTAATTAATGGAGAAGTCAAAAAATTAGTAATTTCCTTCCAATATTTTCATTTTTGCATTTATAAAATTTGATCACTTAATTTTAGCTTATAAATATTCAAAAATATATATATCTGACAGATTTTTATTAAAAACAATATATTCATGACAATTAAACTTAATATAGTATCTTGTGCTAATTTATTAATGGTCATTTCTTTAATATATATATATATATATATATATATATATATCAAATAATTATTAAATTATGAATTAAAAAGACTTTGAGTTGTTTAACAAGTTTAAAAACAGCTTATTATATATTTTTTTTAGCGGTATAGATTATGCAGAAAATATTCAAAATACATCATTTTTTATATTTATTTATTCAAAATATTCAATTTCATAAATACTAAACAAAATACCCTTTAGATCAAATACTTCATTTGTAGTGGAGTATTAGAGGTGATGAGTGATACTCCACTACACGTTCAAATACTTAAAGTAGAGTGTAGTATCCAACTCCATTTGTGAGTGGAGTATTTGATCTTTGTAAGTTGAGTATTCCACCTTATACTTCACCTGGTAGAAAGTGTGTCACCTTGTGGATATCTAGATCATATATAGGTATTTTGGACATATTTTGCTTAAGATTAGATATTTTGTACGTTTACCTACGTTATATATATTAATATATGTTTTTGTTTAGTGACATGCAACGAGCATGAAAACTTATTTTGATATTGAAAATGTATCTCAAAAAATTAAAATAAGAAATTAATTTTTAACTTTTACTAAGATAGATAAGATTAGCCTTTCACAAAATTGATGATATGGGCTAAAAGTAAGCTCAAAAGACACATTTAATGTTGCATTAATTAGGCCCAACATGGCCCCATGGTGGGGGTCATTTATGGGTCCCAAATCCTATTTCAGTATTAATTTCGTAATTAATATTAAGGGATATTAACAGCTCAGCAATAAGCATCAGATAAGGATACGATATGGAAACAGACTCCTACAAGGAAGGAGTCTAGAACCTTCCTCAAGGCGGTGGCTTGCCCATTAAGTATCCAAATCCTACCATAATTCTAAGGCTTCCCAAGCCTATATAACAGACCTGATCCTTCATCTCAGAACTACGTCTTTGCTTGATTCTCAATAACGAGATACGTAGGCACTCTGTGAGGACCGATTAGTCTCGAACACGGAAACCGCCATTAAAGCTTGAAGCTCACCAACCCCATTTGCATTAAACACACTCAAACCCTAGCCGCAATATTCGTAACCTAGTTTTTGTTCCACAACAATTGAATTTTGAATTTTTGTACAATAAAATTTAAATTACAATTACAAATATTAGTGACTAAACGAAAAGTTATTAGAAGAAAAATGAAGTTGTGTTTAATTAATTTATTACTTTTCACAAATAATTTGATTATATTATTGTCATTTTGGTTATAAAATAAAATTATATAATAAATAAATACTTATATCATTGTTAGGAGACTAACAATATTAAATTAAGATTGTAAAAACTATTAATAATTATTGAATATCAATTCGAAAATGATTCACGTTCTTACCTCATCGTGTAGATCACTTAAAATGGATTGAACAAAATGGGATGGGATGGGGTGGGGTGGGGTGGGGTGGGGTGGGGTGGGGTGGGGTGGGGTGGGGGTGGAACCCTAACCTACTATTGATTGGTCGATTATGAGAGGGTTAATGAAGGGTTTCGTGCATATAAACGCAGCGAACGATTATGAGAGAGGATAATGAAGGATTTCGTGCACATAAACACAGCGAAAAAATGCGTAAAACAAATCAAAATCTAAATCCTCCGTAGGATCCATGCGAAAATAAAAAATTTAATTATGAGATTAAGAATAAATAACTTAAGTAGCTTTAACAGTTTATTAATGGAAATGCAAAGCTTGTTCAGTCACCACGCATCCCGCTCACGCGATCTACGCTCTACGATATCCACACGAACGTTAATTTCGAAGGATTGATATGCACTAGCACCCGAAAACTGCTTCTCTCTCCATCTTCCACTTTCTTTGAAAATGGCTAGGATTTTGTAAAGGTTGTATCCCTAAATAAAATCAACCATAATGAGAGAGAGATATATATAGAGAGAGAACAAAATTAGTTTTCTAATTATAATTAATTCTAATATGAAATTCTAATTTATTATTTAATTACTTAAGTAATTAATTTAAATTTGTAATTTAAATTATTTAATATCAAATTCTATTTAATATTATAAATATAAATTACTTAAGTAATTAATTTAAATCCGTAATTTAAATTATTTCCCCTTCAAGCGTTCTTTGTGTGTGACCTTATAGGCAATTCTTACGTTGGCAACAATTTTAATATCAAATTAAAATTGTAAATAATGACGGACATCTGGTAATACATTATTGCTAACTAAGTAATAATTATTAAATTGGTGATTTGATTAAACCTTTCGTGAAGATTGTTCCATGTAATATAATCCATTTAACCTTGATATTATAGATTAATTAAACTCAAGGCGTGTAATGTGTCATCCTCTTCATAATTTAATCTTACTTTTATTGTTCCATGAGTAGGCTTTTAAATCAAATCAACATTTGAGCACGACCGTGCATTTCATAGTCTCACTCAAACAAGAAGCCAATAATATCACTCCTTTAACTAGTAGTGTTAAATCTCATCTAGATCATTCATATTTCTCATACGGTTCATAATATACCCAATGTCCACTTTTATCATCACCCGATCAAAGGTAACTTTTAATGTGATCAAAGTATATTAATTCTCGTATAGAAATATAATTATTTCAGGTCTAAGGATCATTATACTATTATCACTATTAGAATTACTTATGACACTATTAAGAGCATCTCCAAGAGACTCATACCTTCACTCTTAAAAATAATATAAATAAATAGCTCTTAAAAAGTTATTACATTGGTTTATATTTCAAACTCCAACAATCATCTTTGTATTAGCTCTTTACTTATAATATATTCATAAATCAACCCCACTATAACCAAAAGTTGTGCAAGAATTGGTGGATATGAATAGTTTACTATTAAAATATAAGTTAAGAGCTACTAGTGGCTCTTAGAAGTGAGGAGAGAGAAGAGGTTCTTAGTGTTTTTAAGAGCCACTAAGAGTCTCTTGGAGCAACATTTTCATTCCCTCTCCTCATTTTTTGAGTTAAGAACTCAAATAGAGAGTCTTTTGAAGATGCTCTAACATGTAGAATTTCATGGCGGGTCAATCTAGTACCATTGTAATGCCCCCTAATCCCTTACCAGGAATCCGGGTCGTCACAACCGTAACAATACATATACATACCTTTGCGGAATATTTAATCACCTGCTCACGATATAATCTACAAGAATAATCATAATAAACTTTATACACTACTCCACAGGTTATAGTCTTAGAACATAAATAAATCCTCAAAAGTTATTACAGATCAGAGTATCTTCCAGAATCTCCTTCATACTTCTATTTAGAGTTATTACAATACTCAACCTTCATTTTAAAGCAACATCATAAAACCTTACGACTCTAAACAGTGAGTCTACTTAACACATAACAAAAGTCCGTCCAACTTATTCCCAGCCTTCCAGCATTTTATCTAACATTTTGGGTCATCTGCAAGACCTTTCCCCTTAGCAAAATAAGATGCTGAAGCCTCATCTCTTTTGTTGCGTTCTGTATCATTATTGTACAATAGCAAGAATGAGCCAAAAATTGCCCAGCAAGTTATATACACTAGAATCATACATAACAAAAGTCCGTCCAACTTATTCCCAGCCTTCCAGCATTTTATCTAACATTTTGGGTCATCTGCAAGACCTTTCCCCTTAGCAAAATAAGATGCTGAAGCCTCATCTCTTTTGTTGCGTGCTGTATCATTATTGTACAATAGCAAGAATGAGCCAAAAATTGCCCAGCAAGTTATATACACTAGAATCATATAAGAATGAGCCAAAAATTGCCCAGCAAGTTATATACACCAGAATCATATATATTTATATACTCAAAGATATGAATTGAACTTCAACAATGGACTATCAAAATCATTCGAAAATATATTCCTCTTTCGATTAACAATAAACAATTGAACCCTTAAACTCTCCCACTTTGGATATTACTCATATATATATATATATATATATATATATATATATATATATAGGTCTGCTCAAATGAGACCCCTCTTATAATGAGACACTCTCTTATAATGAGTCCCCTCATATTTCTTGTATTATAAAGGGCCTCGCCAGGGGTACCCAATACGAAAAAGTCTTATAATTCTACACTCTATCCATTCATAAAAAAAAAATAAAAAAAAAATATTTTTTTTAAAAAATGATGACGTAGCAGAACTTTTTTTTTTTTTTTTAATTTTTGTAAAATTTTTTTTAATGAATGAATAGATGGTAGAATTATAAGACTTTTTCATATTTAGTGCCCCTGGCGGGACCCTTTAGAATATACGAAATATGAGGGGGACTCATTATAAGAGAGGGTCACATTATAAGAGGGGTCTCATTTGAGCACATCCCTATATATATATATATACTACAAACTTTTTCGAGAAATGACTCCCCATAATTTCCTCATCATACTGAAATTTACTCACAAGAACTGAGTGAAGACATACCTTTCATACTGCAATTAATACCCACCTTCAGTATCAATTACACTTATAAAATACTGCTGATGGACTATATTCAGGAGATTCTTATCCGCTTTGCTGTAATGGATGATCAGTCCATACATCTATCAATTTACTACTGGTAGAAGGATGAGCCGACTAGCTCGGACCTCACCCTAGGATGAGCCGACTGGCTCAGACCACACCATAAGCCACATCCGGGCTTTCATACTTATTTGTTGGGCTGGCCACCGTACCAGTCTCTTACGTTATCTCCAGTCCAGAACCTGGGGTACCAAAGTACCCCTGGCCACCTTCTACACTTATCATCTTAGATGTCACGTATAATTTCACGTGCACCTCAAGTCGTAATAACTATTATCGTTCGGGAACAACGAACGATTACTACTTCCAATAAATCACTTTCCTCTCGAAATATAAGAGGAAAACATGAACGACTGTTTTGATCATGGATTCGAATAAAATGATCTAGATCAAATCTCTCATCACCCCCCCCATAATTAACAAGATAGTTTTTCAAAACATTTTATCTCCCTTCGAGTACAAACAATGTACCTCGATACTTGTCCCAATCATTTGGACCAATAACTCTAATACATACTACTATACTTACATACTATCCGGATAACATTCACAACAATAATATATATATGCATTTAATTGCATCAATATCCGGTATTTGAGTAACGAAATAAAATACTTGCATTGAAACATATATACTCTGAACAATAGAGTAGGGTTTAGTATACTTGCCTGGTACTCCGAATGTGGTAGGAGTTCGTAGCGGAATCCGACACTACACCAAATATGGGCTATTGCAACGCCAAAAAAGTGTCATATTAGACCCCAAATGTGTTACAATAGAGGTTTTTGCAACGTTTTTACCAAAATTCAGCGTTGCATTTGCTGCCGTTGCAATGGACCCCTATAGCAACGTTTTACCTACTCATTGCAACATTTTTAAAATATTATAATATCCCATTTAGTGCAACACTTTTGTCATGTTTAGTGACACTTTTATGATGTTGCAATAGACTGTTGCAACACAATTTTGTAACATATTTTAGTTAAAGGTGTTGCAAAGTCAATTTATTGCAACATTTTTATGTAACATTTTCTCCCCTATTGTAATGCTTTTCATTTTTTTAGCAACATTTATATGCAACACTTTTGTTCCTATTGTAATACATTTAGATATTTTTAGCAACATTTATGTGTAACACTTTGTATTAGTCCAATTTGCATTATCCTATTTAAAATGTCAATAAACCAACATAAAAGCATATCAAACCAGAAATCACATTTCCAATTTTCCGGTTAGCAAATCCAACAGAATATACATCAATAAAGCCTAAACAAAATTGGCTTATACCATAAGATCATTTACATCTAGTATATAAATCCAAAGTCGAAACACGTAGTCGACTTACACACCAATATCTAAATAAAACGTAGTATTTTCCTATTCTTGTCATAATGCCTATAATAACCAACCTCCCAGTTAAAAATATCCATTTCGTCCTTTTTTACATCAAGTGACAGCTTTTGCTTTCATCAATTTCGTGAACTGCAGGCCAAATCATGATATTGGAAAGTAGATTTTAGATCTTCAGTTCCAGTTCTTCCCACTTTTGAGATGAGTTACTTCCTTCAACAATCCCAATCCCAGCATAAAATATTGCACCATGTCCCTATAATATCCACATTGTTTCAGTAACAAGATTGTTGAGAAAGTGTACTGGTGAAATCATAAAACACTGTGAACAAAACATTTTAGTTTCCTAGATAATGAAAAAAAACATCTCCACAAAAGCGAAGTTTTATTTTTAATTTGGCTATTGGCAGGGTCACATATTGAACTACATTACAAGAGAGACTGGAAGTTCAAATCAAACAATTTTCTATTTCCTAGCTCACCTTATCTACCAAGGCTGACTTTATACCGACTGTAAACTCGGTCTCTCCTCCTCAAAACCAACTAACAGGACCAGCATACATTCCTCGGTCAATAGATATAGTATGTTTCATTGTGCATTTAAGAGATATAGTATGTTTTCTTAAGTGAACTCCAATAGATTAAGCCTAAAATGATTGAAAATGAGAAAGACTACAAGCTGATAAAAAACACATACACACCATTTTCTGTTATTAAGAGTCTGGACTCTTTTGTCGGGAATCCACAAACTTAGTCAATATCAAGCAAAAACCACGTGCTTGTATGTGTTACCATTTTCTGTTATTAACAGACAATATCAAGTAAAAACAACGTGCTTGTTGTACCTAGTTATATGCTGCAACCCAAAATAAAGTTAAGTTGTAACAGAAGTCACAGTTAATATTCTAATGATTTATGATTTATAATTCTCAGGTAGACTCATTTTTTAGAACTTGTCGCAACTCGCATAGTTATATGTACAGCTAAACAAGACGACTCTTGTCCACACAGAAATATAACCTATACTTCTTCACTATTCATTTATGATGCATCTAATGGACCATAAAGAATTATGATGCAACCCAAAATAAAGTAAAGTTGTAAACAGAAGTCATAGTTAATATTCTAATGATTTATGAAAATGGAAATTTGGGACTATATCCCAGTCTCTTCTTCCTAGAATTTGAGCTGGCATGTAGTTCTGCAACCTTTTCTAAAATTTGTCTTTCCTCATTGGCGGCACATTCCTGGGAACAAACAGAGACATTTAGACATTAAATGGAAATGCTATATGCATGTTGCTCTGACTTAAATAAAATAACCTTAGTACCTCAAACTTCTTTTCAAGTTCAGACAATTTCTGGTCATTGTTTGTTTGTGCTTCCTCTACGATCTCGCTCAAATTGGATGCTTGTGTGTCTAATGTATTGAAAAAGTTTACAGTAATCTGAGAAATTGATCATGTGGTTTCCATAGCCCTGGAGTGTGCCTGCATAAAAATTAGTATAAATAGTATTCGAGATGTTATGCCCACTTTATAACTGTAAAAGTAAAAAGAACTACTAACTTCTCGTTGCTGTTGTGCATAAGAAGTCATTTTATCCTTCTGACTGAAGAGACTTCTTTGAAGATCATTAAGTAGTGTATCAGCCTCTGAGGCTATTGCTTTGAAATGCTGACATTTTACAAGTGAAAGTCAACACAGACGGTAAAAAAAATATTTTCAATTACAGAGACAATCTTTTAGAGATACATACATCCTCAAGAGCAAATGAATGCTTAGAGACTTCATTGTTTAATTGTCCAACTGTTGACTTAGAATTTTCATCAAGCTCCCCTGCTATGTCATCCAAAGCTTCGATACCAGAACCATACATGGTTTTTAACTTTATTAGTGTTTCTCTAAGTTCTTCGGTAGCCTGGATACACAAAAAGAGAAAGAAAAACTCAGATCACAAACTAAAAAAAAGAAACAATAAACATTTTTTGCATTCCAACTCTTACAAAGTAGTACCTCTACCTTTGTGGATAAAAATGATTGCATATCTTCCTCCATGCCTCTTAATTGCTGCTCTTGTTGTGTGACAGAAGCTGCCACAGTCTTGTGCAAGATTTCAAGTTGCTGGAATAATTGAGCCTGGAATTTCTGAATAAGGATTTGATTTCTAAATTCTAATTTTCAGGCCAAGAGATGCTTGATAAGCTTCTATTAGATATAAAGCATTAACCACAGAAAGGATGTTACAAATATAGCATCGACCAAATATTCCAACACATATAAAGGACATATTCCAACACATATAAAGGATTAGGAATCATTACTTGGTGTGAGTATACCCAGAAATGATAACACTCACCAGAGCATATCATAAGAATTTTACACTTCAGTTAACAAAACTACATTCAGTTATGGTCTCCATTTACCTATCAGGCCATTAACTTCAATTTTCATCTCCAATACACATGTACTTATGACTTGGCTATTAAAAAATAAGGATGTTTACAATTATAATGATCACAAGTTGTCTTTATATTTGGTTGACAATTAAAGCACAGAGAATGTGGATTCACAAGCTAAGCATAAACAATGCTTTTAAATCTCTGTGCAAATGCTTTTTACAAGGCTTGAAAGGTCACAAATTCCATTCTGTCAGCTATATGTATGTACTATGCAATTTCTACAGTAACATATACCTAAGAAATAGCATATTGTCATATTGTGTTGTGCCCCGTTCATTGCCTTTCAGAATAGACTCCCACAGCTTATAAATTACATATGGCATAACCTCCCGGGAATCATTTAATTCATGATACAAAAGGCAATACATTGCTTCTATTTGAGTCCAAGCAAATTTATGAAGCCCTAAATGGCCAAAAACACACACACAACCAAGGACCCAGAATTACAAATTGAAATCATAGGGCATAAGCAGAAGGAGAATGAGAACAGGATAATACAATTACCTGACACAAGGGAAGAATTGAGCCGTTTGGCCATACCCACACGTCCAGCCTATGCCACCCAGTACCCAACGATCAATTCCCGATCCTAGAAGACACAAATGAAATCAAACTATCGTAACCTCACAAAACCTTGAGCACAAAACAATTTGCTAATTACTAAAATTACGGTGTGATTCATAAAATCATTCAAAATTAACACAAAATCCCCTCAAATTAAACACAAAAATCCTACTAATTAACACAAAATCTACAAATTAACACTTAATACCAGCTTAATCCAACATATAATCGAAAAGTGTGTGTGTGTGTGTGTGTGTGTATGTAATCAAATATAATCAGAGAAAGATGGTTAATTTACCTCTAATTAAAGATTTAATTAGTTATTTGCTCAATCAGTTTTGGGGGTCTTGTTCAAATCGATATTGTGAGAGATGAGTGAGAGAGATAAGAGTTAGTTTATATTTTTGTGAGAGAGGGATGAGACGAGCTGCAGAGATGAGGAGTCGCGGAGATGAGATTGTGTTTTTGTTTCGGCGGAAAGAGAGAGAGAGAGAGAGAGAGAGAGAGAGAGAGAGAGAGAGAGAGAGAGAGAGAGAGAGAGAGATGTAAGATGAGGTTATGTAAGAAAAGTTTAATTTTGTGTAAGAATTTTGTGAAAAGTTTAATTTAGTGCCAATTTTCTGCCAAATTTGAGCCCGCCCAATGAAATTTTCAATTCCCGCCTACAATTTTCGGTCAATTTGACAAAACTGTTTTATCTATTGTAACACTTTTCTAAAGTATTGCAATTGTTCCAAAAATTTTAAAATCATTCTTCGGCATGAAACACTTTCATAGTTTATATTACATTTTTCAAAATGTTGCAATAGACTAGCAATTTTTATGTCTATAGCAACATTTTTTGCAACACATATGTATATTGGGCTTGCAATAGGTCGTATATGGTGTAGTGCGATAATCTAAACATGTCAAGAAAACATGCGATTAATCCCCTATACGATCCACTTATTACTCAACGCTCAAACACTTAAGCCAACCACAAACAAGGCACTAAGGGGTCCCTCTAGACTCGTACTAAGTCCATGTTAATCGACAAACACTTAAATCATAAGTTTGGTTAGGAACCAATCATCAAATTCAAGTTATACCTAAACACTTATAAGTTTGGTTTCTAAGTCGTGTTCTTTGGGGTTTTCACTTGAGCAACCTCGGCATACGCATTTTTATAAAATAGAAAAATAATCTCTTTAACTCGAAACCTTCGCACCTACCTTTCTAACTGTCCTTATCATTTTATCACAAAATTTCACATTTTAATTCGACAATTAAAGGTCTTGAACATAGCATCAAAGTGGTTACATTTCTGCGATAAAATATTTCGAACCGCTTTCACTAAAACTAGCATAACTCTTAAATCGTAAACTCTTTTAATGCGATTCTTGCGGTAAAATAAACTAGACAACCATATCTTTACAACCATATGCAGTGGTAAGTCCAAAAATCATCTAAGATTTCGGGTGAAACTGTTTTCATGACCTAAAGAAATTTCGCCAATACGACGGCTATAAATCGAACATTTCCATTTTACGAACACTCAAAATAACAAACCAAAGCAACCCAAACTTCCATAACCTCAACAAACAACCTTCATACTCCTCTAAAGTCAGTGGTGTGGCTACAATCCAACACCCACCATTTTACATATTGTATTCAACCAGACAATCATAAAACTCCTTAATATGCATTTATCTTTATATAACATCAAAACTATATCAAAAACTCATATGAACTCAAAGGGTGGGTTAGGGTATTAACTTATTTGAAGCTCTAACAACACTATAAAGTGTTTATAATCACTTAACAAGCCTTAGAAATCTTTTACAAAGCTTAAACCTTAATATCAAAACAAGAAAACAATGTAAGTTACTATTCATCACTATTCATGCTAATCTTTGGATGGTTATTTGACATAGCTAGGATGCAAGTTTGAAGCTCAAATTTTTACCATACCTTAGTCTCCTCAAGACCTTTCTTTTAAGCTATAGATCACCAAAAACGAAGCTTGGGAGCTTGGGTTTTGAAAATAGAATTAAGGGTTGGGCCGAATGGAATGAAACTGGTGGTGATGTTGTTTCTTTTGCATGTAATCCCCCCTTAAAACACTTGTAATGTTTGTGTGGTGTGCTAGAAATGTGATGACAAGTTGCATTGTTGTCTTGCTCTCATTCACACACCTCATCACTTCTATTTTCTTTTCTTTTCTTGTTTTTCTTTCCACCCAAATTCACCTAATATAAACCCTAGATGATCATGCAAGGTTTCTAATCTCGTTACGTATTTAACCCATAATTCATTTAGCATTCGCTTAATCTCTTAATCTCGTTGTATAGTTCTAGCGATTCCTAGAACGTTCGTTATACTAACTCAGGAGTTTTCGTTCTAAAACCTTAAATCACCTTTAATAAAATAATAAAAAAAAACCTTGAATCCTCAAATTAAATAAATCACTTATCTTGGTCGCATTGAAATGCTCTTCACTGCCCGGTCAAATATTCAATAAAAATAAACTTTGGATTTTCTAAATTCCGATCGCATTTACATACACTTATTTTCATCGTAAATCACTAATATAACTTCAAATATCCATTCTATCCCGTACATAGGGTGACATGAAAAAATTCTTGGTTCTCAAAAATCACTATTCATCCATAATTTCACTATTCATCCATGCAAAGCACTATTCATCCCAAAAATGAAATTTTTTTCAAGTACAGAAATTTGGGTTATTATAGTCTTCCCTCCTTAAAAGGATTCTGTCCTCGGAATCAACGTAGGCAATAACTAAGGTTGCTTATCTCGTACTCTACTTTCCAATATCTCCTCAACGCTTTTACCAGTTTCATACTCTCATATCTCGATTATACACTCTCATGCTATACCATCTATTCCGTCTCTGATACTCCTCTCCCGTTTTTTAACATACCTCTATTTTCATATTGGTTCATCATTTATATACGTATTTAAAATATTACGAAAATGTATACCATCTATCTCGTCCATCGCTCTCATGCCATCGGCCATCGTCATATTAAAAATCATAGCGATCGATTGGTTGCCACAACTCCACCGCTTTGTCGTAATGCCGTTGGTCCCGTTGCTAGCGCTTTACAGTATCCAGAGATATGACCCTCCTTTCCACATTTGTAGCAACATACTCCTTTCTTGGGATAATTCATCTGTTGATGCCCCTCTTGACCATGGTTGTAACATCTACCTTCTGATTTTGCACATACTCTCGGATGCTTCTTTCCACATGTCTATTTTAATCTCTCTTTCCTACTTAGGGTATTAGCCACCACATTGGCCTTCCCCGACTAGTAATTATTGCACCTCGAAATCCTTCATTAATTATACCCACTTCCTTTGTTTATCCTTATCTAGACTCTATCCTCAAAATACACCTTACCCTCAATAGTAAATCTCAATTATGCCTTAAAATTCCTCATATTATTTTCTCTTACTAATCATCAAATATACCTCTTTCTTCTCATCTTTATCATCCTGCATCAATTCACTCTCAGCCTTTACCATGGTTGCTTCTTATACCCATGCATATCACATAGTCCCTTATCTACAACACTGCGTCATTATATTCAATTTATTGTTTCTATCCCTGTTGAAATCTTCTAGCTTCTTCCTCCTCCAAATCCATACATAATACCATCATACTCCTCTTGTTTTGTTTCCATCTACAAAATTCACTTTATTTATCTCTTCCACATTTCTCCAAAAGTCACAGCCTCACTCGATTCAACTTATCCCAATGTGGTTTTGTCTAATAAAACTGTATACCCATGAAATATTTATTTATGAAAACAAAACAGTACATATCTGTACACACACACACACACACACACACACACACACACATATATATATATATATATATATATATATATATATATATATATATACTCATTTATAAGAAAAATTTTTTTTAACCCAATAAATAAATCATGGATACACATTTTTCTCGTCCTAATTGATTCTACTACTAGTATTGGCCATCATGCCTCCACCCTAACTACCACTTGAGGTTCTACTATATAACTTTCATATCAGTTTCCTTGTTTCTAACTCTCCTTCTCTTGTCTTGAGGGTATCACATCAACAGTCCATATCATTATCGACTCATATCATCTCTAAGGAATTCCATAACTACCTTCCTCAATCACTAAGGGTCTTACTTAATTAACTCATATTTGGTACTACCCCAGTAGACCAACCACAAACTCTACCTAAGCTCTTTCGTCACTTTCTTATCTCGTCATAACTTCTCCTACTCTCGTTCTAAGGTTTATAACCTACTGCTCTGATACCATCTCTGTAACGCCCCTAATAAGTGGATTTTATATCCAGTTGGATTGCTTCTTTTCGGCTTAAATTTATCCACTTGGCCTCAAGTTTGTTGTAGTTTTGACGTGTTTTGTTTGATGTGCAGGTTTGCAAGAATGTTGATTAGGGTTAAGGTTTCCGGAAATTTTGGAGAAGAATTCGAGTTTAAAGAATGAAGAATGGAGTCTTGCTGTGGGTCACTATAAGGATTCCAAGTTAAGAGAATTGAAGACGAAGGCTAGTGCAAAAGAAACGGGAGAAATCGGAGCGAAAATGAAGAAAAGCAAGCAAATCAGCATTCGGCAGAAACTGAGTGAGCAAACTGCGCACTAGGCTGCGCAGGAAATAAGCAAAACAGAGATCAAGTGCGCAGACTGCGCACTGGAGCGCGCAGGTTGCGCAGTCCCGGCCAGAAAATCCTGAAAATTGACAGTTTTGCCCTATTCGAATTGTAATTGTATTTTTGGTATTTCTTTGTACCAAAATCAAATTCTAATTGTATTGTAGTTATATTTTCTTGCTTGTCAAGATATCTAGGGCTATAAAAACACATCAAGCCATTGTAATTGGTATCATCATATATCATAACTTAGAATTGCAAGGGAGAAAAGGAGAGAAAGATTCAACGCTCGTGACAAGCAACGGATCTAGATCTACTTCATCTTTTGTACACTTTTCTTAGGCGATACTTGGATTATAGATTTGTTTTCTCAACTCTTTGTTTTAATAATATTATTACTTTCTTTCATACCTTGTTTAATATCATGTTTTCATCAAATCCAATGATGACGAACGGTTCAATTATGAACTAATCGTTGCCATGGGATTCTAACGGATTTATCTATGTAGCTTAGTAGTTTGATTGATTTAAAGATTTGTGTGTGGTGAATTCTTGATATCCTCGTATGGTTATGCTTAATTGATAGATGCGTCGCGAACACCTAATTTGTTAATCTTTTATGAAGCGAGAGTGGATCTTAAGATTTAGAACTGGCCATGCTAGCATAGGTTCATGATTGTTTATCAACATGATTCGTAGTGTAAGATGAGAATACTTATACTGCCCTATGTGATCAATATGGATGACTTGTGCTTAAACCATTATGTTTTCAAATCATATAGAGATATAGGATCTAAACATAATTGGTGTCTATTCATCTTCTATCTTTTTTGTGGATTTATGTTTAGTTTGGTGTTCGTATACCGAGAGGTAACCTATACTTGTTTCGTGTTGTCTGATCAGATATCAAAACCATCACATGCATTGATTAAAGGCATCATCTCTAAGTGAAGTAGTTAATGAAGTTAGGATTCCATGTTTATTCTCATATAAGTAATTCGAATTTAATTCTCAATAATTTATTAATTCTTAGTTTAATAATTTGCATCTTAGTTTAACTTAGATAATCAAAACCCTCTAATTGTTATTTGTCTTAGCAGTGAATAAAAACCATACATTGTTGCATATGTGCATTAACTGAATTGAAATCTAAACCAGATCTCTGTGGGAACGAACTTGACTTATTCATATATTACTTGTGACCACGTACGCTTGCGTGATTTAGTGCAAACAATTTTTTGGCGCCGTTGCCGGGGATCATCAGTGTTTTATTTTTAGTTTATGTGCTTGTCATCAGTGGTCGTTAAAGTTCACTAACTTGGATTAGTTACTTACCTATCTTGTTTAGTTCGGTGTGTTTCAGGTACTTGAGTGTTTGAAAATGGCAGGCGAGGAGTTGCCATGGTGGGCATATTCGAGGACATCAATGCCTCAGCAATGTAAGCAATGTTTGGGCGTTCATGAGACCTCACAATATTGTTACTACAAAGGAGTTGATCCATATGTCACTTATGAGGAACAACCATATTTTGAATACCATCCTCAACAGTACCAGCAAGATGTTCCAAATATGTCATATTTCTTTGGTAGTGAAGAGTTTCAACTAGACCTAGCAATTTGGTACACGACACGTGAACACGACACGAAAAAATACGAATATGCGTTTTGATTTTTAGTACACGAAACACGAAAGTACACGAACACAAAATTACACGATAAATTTAGTGTCGGATATGGGTTTTCATTTTGGGTACACAAAAGTACACGAAATATAATATATATATATATATATATGTTATGATATATATATGTTATTTTTATTTTAGAATAAGTGATTTTAACTTTAAAGATAAGTGATTTCAATGTTTTGGGTACATTTCGTGTATATCATTTCGGGTTGTTTCGGGTACACGAAAGTACATGAATTATTTCGTGTACTTTTCGTTTCGTTTCGTGTAAACATGAAATTTTTCGTTTCGTGTTCGGTTCAGGTAATCGGGTACACGAAATCATTTCGGGTCGTTTTTGGGTTTAGGTATGAGTATACGAAAACACGAAAGTACACGACACGAACCGATTGCCCGCTCTAGTTTCAACATCAACAACCTACTCCTACTTTTCAGTCAGATGAGGTTGATGTTATGGAGGAGATTAGGATGCTTGCAAAGAGTAATGAGGAGTCTATCAAATCTTTGGAGACACTAGTTGCTCAAGTTTTGAGTGCCTTGGAACAAGAGAAACAGCAATTCATACTAGAGGCAATTCCAGAAAATAATGGTGACTTGGAGCAAGGTACTTCATCCATAATTGAGGAAGACAAATTCCAAGGTGAGGTGAGCGTTCACAAGCCATGTGAGGAATTTGATCATGCTAGTATGGTGGATGATTTAAAAAGGGCACTATTTGGGACAGACACTGATGAGCTACACAAATTTCAAGAATTGGTATGTGCGTACCAAGAGGCTGATGACCATGGGAAATATGCAGGTCTTCTACTTGTCTCAGAGTATAAAGATGGAGGTAGCGTGTTAAATATAATTGATGTGGTTAATATCAGTGTTAAAGTTTTACAGGGAAAAACAGAGTTTAATTTGAAACTGGAAGCAGTCAGATTTTAGTTAAACTCTGACAGTTGGAAGCTCGACAGAGTCTGCTAAACGCTGACAAGAGGAAGCAGCTAAACTCTGTTGAAGAGAAGCGTTTGCTGGTCAGTAATAGAATTATTGAATATAATTATGGAAGTGATATCTTTGAAGATTGGATAGCTGTCAAAGAAGTCGTGCTGATTAGAAAGACGTGTAGCAATCGTAATTGATAATATTTGTATAACTGATTTATAGGAGAATTAATTATCGATTGTACATAGTTGTATATCTTTATAAATACAGTTAGGTTAATCCTATAAGGGTATCATGTAACGCAATATCATTTCATTGTAACCTAAGCAGCTCTCTGTGATATTTTACATCACTGAGAGAGGAGTTAATTCCAAAAACAGTTTTTAACGTCTTTTAAGAACTTATTGTTATTCGCTCATACTTAGTTGATTATAATTGTGTATTCGGCCTAACAATTGGTATCAGAGCCAATCTGTTAATTTAATACAGTTTAAGATCCACACACACACACACACACAACTATAATCAATGGCAGAAATTCCTCCTCCAACAACAGGCTCCAGTGCTGAGAAGGCTCAACCTACAACTGTGAGCCGATATGAGACAATCAGGGTTCCTATTCTCAGGCCAGCAGAATACTCAACCTGGAAGGTGAAAATGGCTATGTTTCTGGAGGCTACAGATCTAGAGTATCTTGACAGAATTTATGAAGGCCCTCATAAGCCTACAAAATTATCTGTCGTTACTGCTGGACAGGAAACTAAATCTATTCCAAAGGAGAAGAAAGATTTGACTCCTGAGGACATTTCATCCATTGCTAAGGATGCAAAGGTTAGACATCTGCTTCATAGTTCATTGGATAATGTTATGTCTAACAAAGTGATCAATTGTAAAACTGCAAAAGAGATCTGGGATGCCCTGAAGGTTAGATGTCAGGGAACTGCTGCAATCAAGAAGAATAGAAGGAACATACTCACACAGGAGTATGAACACTTTGAGGCTAGATCTGAAGAATCAATGACAGATTCTGTAAGCTACTCAATGATCTGTCACTGGTTAATAAAGAATATGATCTAGAAGATTTAAATCTCAAGTTTCTTCTTTCTCTACCTGAAAAGTGGGATGTTAAGACAACCACTATTAGAGACAACTATGATCTGGCTGACACTGATATTGATGAGATCTATGGGTTGCTCAAGACTCATGAACTGGAAATGGAACAGAGAAGCAGAAGATCAGGCAGGAAGTCACAGTCTGTTGCTCTAAGATTTGAAGAAAGACCCTCAAAGAAGGAAGCATCATGGAAGAAAGCAAAAGGAAAAGCTTTGGTCATTCATTCTGAAAGTGAGTCATCAAACTCTGATGTTGACTAAAACACAGATGTATCATCTGATTCTGAAGATCATGAGGAAATGATGCAAATGGATGCTTTGATGGTAAAGACCTTCAAGAAGATGGGATTCAAGAACTTCAAGAAGGGAAAGAGATTCACCAAGAATGATTCAAAGTCTGACAGGAAGAATTTCAGCAAATCTGAGAGAAAGGATACCAAATCTGGGAAGAGAGACAAGTCTGAGATTCAATGCTACAAGTGTAAGGAGATGGGCCACTATGCTCCTGAGTGCAAGAAGGGTAAAACTGAGAAGGCACTCTTCACTAAAGGCAGAGATTGGGCAGACACCTCTGACTCAGATGAGGATGTGAACTATGCTCTCAAGGATACTACTGTTGATGAAGCTGAAGATTCTAAAAACAAGGTACCTCTAACTACCTATGCTTATAATACTGATGATATAACTGAATTGAGAATCTATCTTAAGGCTTTGCATATCAGTTATAGGGATCAGACTTTAGAGAATGAGAGAATCAAATCTGAAAATTCTGAACTTAAATTGAGAAATAAAATTGTTGAAGAGAAACTTGAAAACATGCAACAAGTTCAGAAAGAAAGAGATGATGTTGTTTATCTAGAACATGATTTGCTAGGAAAATATAAGCAACTTGAATCTGAGTTGGAGAAGGCAAATCACATAATTAAAACTTGGACTCATTCTGGAAAAGACACTCAAGAGGTTTTTCAGTCAGACACAGTTGGTTTAGGTTACTGTGAGGGAGATGAACTTAGGTTTCAAAACAAAGTCAAAATAAGAACACATCTCCCATCTACAAAATTTTTTCATGGAATAAATGAATCTAAGTCTGAAGCTGAAAAAGAAACTGTTAAGAAAGAACCAGTAAAAACTAGTGTTAAACAGGTTAATATTGGTTCAATGACAGATAAACAACTCAAGCATAAGCTTAAGGAGTTAAAATCTGTCAAGAAACAGAAAGTTTCTAGGAAGAATAGAAATGGTAAAGTAGGCATTACTCAAGGTAATTATCCAATGCTTGCTACTTTTGCTCCAAGAAAGACATGCCATAACTGTGGTAGTACTAACCATCTTGCTAGTTTCTGCAGGAAGAACAAAAACATTAATTCTTTACCTTCCAAGTCTGAAGTAAAGAAAGATAATGTTAGAACTAGACCACAGACTTTATGTAAACATTGTGGAAGTACTTGGCATTCTATTTATACTTGCAAGGATTATCATGCTATTTGTCATAACTACTATGAACTTAAGCCCAATTTGAAATGGGTTAAGGTTAATTTTGCAAGTGTAAACTTTGATAAAGTTAGCTTAAACTCTGATAATGTAAATTCCGCTGCTAAAGCTAACAAAATTAAGAAAGCCAAAGGATCCAAGCAAGTCTGGATCCTTAAATCTAATCTTCAGTAATTGTTTGTGATTGCAGGGCATCAGGGAGAGTATCCTAGTCGTGGACAGTGGATGTTCAGGACACATGACTGGAAATAAATCCCTGCTATCAGAGTGTGTAGAGAAGGTTGGCCCAAAAGTTTCCTATGGAGATGGCAACATTGGACGTACTCTGGGATATGGCAATATCAATCTTGGAAATGTAAGCATCACAAATGTAGCTCTGGTTCTAGGACTCAAGCATGATCTGCTATCTGTGAGTCAAATCTGTGACAGAGGATATCATGTAGATTTTCAGCCTGAATACTGTGAAATCATCAGTAAATCTACAGGAGAAGTTGTTCTAGTTGGACACAGGCACAATAATATCTATGAAGCGAAGTTATTGGCAAACTCTGATGGAAAAGCTGTGTGCATGTCCACAAGAATGTCTAGTGAAGAGAGTTGGAAGTGGCATAAAAAACTCTCTCATCTTAATCTGAACAACATCAATGAGTTGATAAGAAAGGATCTTGTAAGAGGACTTCAAAAGTCTTTATTAAATGTTGATGACTTGTGTGATTCCTGTCAAAAGGCCAAACAAAGGAAGTCATCTTTCAAGAGCAAGTCTGAATCTTCAATTGTTGATCCTTATCATCTTCTACATGTTGATCTCTTTGGACCAGTGAATGTCTTGTCAATTGGAAGAAAGAAATATGCTCTAGTCATTGTTGAAGAACACACCAGATACACATGGGTGTATTTTCTAGCAAAGAAGGATGAAACTGCATTAACTCTGATGGAGCATGTAAAGCTGCTGGACAAAGGATCAAAACCCAAAGTCAAAATTATCAGGAGTGATAATGGAACTGAATTCAGGAATGCAACAATGGAAGAATTCTGCAAGAACAGAGGATTGAAGCAAGTGTTTTATGCACCTGGTACACCACAGCAAAATGGTGTAGTTGAGAGGAAGAACAGAACCTTAATAGAAGCAGCCAGAACTATGCTTGATGAAGCAAAATTGCCAACCTATTTCTGGGCAGAAGCAGTTCAAACAGCCTGTTTTACTCAAAATGCCACACTAATCAACAAGCATGGAAAAACACCATATGAGATGGTGAGGGAAAAGAAGCCAAACCTGAAATATTTTCATATTTTTGGGTGCAAATGCTTTGTGTTGAAAACTCATCCTAAACAGTTGACCAAATTTTAGTTGAAAGCAGATGGAGGAATTTTTGTTAGCTATCCAGTGTCAACCAAGGCATTCAGAGTTTATAATCTGAGAACAAAGGTGATTATGGAATCTATTCATGTGTCATTTGATGACAAGAAAATAACTGGACTTGAAGATGTTGATGAACATGATCAGTTGCACTTCGAAAATGAAGATCTAATCTCTGATGAAATAAACTCTGATGAAACCAGTCCAACAAACTCTGTTGATGCAAACTCTGAACCTCTACTGGTACACACAGAAGAAACCATACAGACAGAACAAAGGAGAGAACCAGTTGAGGGGGAGCATGCAGAACAAATCTCTGATGACTCACATTCTGAAAGTGAGTCACTTGAAAAATCTGGATCAATCTCTGATGACTCAAACTCTGATAGTTCAAAATCTGACAACTTAAACTCTGAGCAATCAAATTCAGGGGAAGCCTCAGAGAATGAAGAAAGGCAATAAGATGATCAGGAGAACATTGATCAAGGGGGAGGATCAACTGTTGACAGAAGTCATTTACCTTCAGCTAGGAAATGGACAAAATCTCATACACCTGATCTAATAATTGGAGATCCAGATGCAAAAATCAGGACAAAAGTGCTACAACAAATGAATGTCTGTTTCATGCATTTCTGTCCAAATCTGAACCAAAGAAAGTTGAAGAAGCTCTTCAAGATGCTGACTGGATAACAGCAATGCAGGAGGAGTTGAATGAATTTGAAAGAAATAAGGTCTGGACCCTTGTACCAAGACCAAATAATAGATCTGTTGTTGGTACTAAATGGGTTTTCAGAAACAAAACTGACAGTGATGGGGTTGTTACAAGAAACAAGGCCAGACTTGTTGCCAAAGGCTATTCACAGCAAGAAGGCATAGACTATGATGAAACTTTTGCTCCAGTTGCAAGGTTGGAGGCAATAAGAATCTTTCTAGCATATGCTTCTCACAAGAAATTCAAGGTTTTTTAGATGGATGTGAAAAGTGCTTTTCTGAATAGAAAACTTGAAAAAGAAGAAGAAGAAGAAGAAGAAGAAGAAGTGTTTGTTGAACAACCACCAGGATTTGTAGATCCCAAGTATCCAGATTATGTCTACAGGCTTGACAAGGCACTCTATGGACTTAAGCAGGCACCAAGAGCACGGTATGAGACTTTGGCTCAATTTCTTTTGGAAAGTAGGTTCAACAGAGGTACAATTGATAAAACCTTGTTCTACTTCAAACTTGTACAATTGATAACCCTTTTAGGTCTAGCAGACTCCTTTTGAACTTTAGCAGAATCTCTTTTTGCCTTAACCAATCGATGCTGTGTATTTGCTGCTGTGTGTTTTCTTTTACCTCCATGTTTTGGTTTGGATTTGATAATAGATGGTTGTTGTTCAGGTTGAGGTGAAGATTGAGGTTGGGTTTGTGTTTCAGAGTTTAGAATTGGAGGTTCAATGGTTTGAGTTTGAGGTTCAATGTTTGAAGTTGATTGTATAGGTTGTGGTGGTTCTTGAGGTTGTGGAGACTGTGGAGGTTCTTGAGGTTGTGGAGACTGTGGAGGTTCTTGAGGTTGGTGTAAAAAGTTTTGAATTGCAAGTGGCAACACCAAATCAGGTAGATGCTCCTTGTTAGCATCTTTGTTGGTTAGGTCAGAGAATATCTTCTTATTAACCTTAAAGGATAATATGGTGTCATCCTCAGAAGTTTCAACACCAGAAACACAAGCAGTAAATAATAATTGACAGAATCTAGAAAAATAAACAGTACTAGACTCTGACAACCTATCACCTAAATTCATTAAGACAAGTCTCCCAAAGTCGAAATTACTTCAATAGAGAAGAGAATACCCGATTTGAAGACTGTCAGTGGGAATGGCATCCCAGTTGGTGACTTTCTTGCCAAAAGCTCTTGTGATGCAATCAAAGAAGAAACTTCATTCCTTCTTGAGCCCTGGCTTTTTAACATTACCAAGCTTGTCTAAAGAACCAGAAAACCTCAGCTGCCGCAACATCTCCTTCAATTCATTCTCACCAGCAACAGTGTATGAGGTGTGAGTGTCAAAACCCATAGTATCTCTAACAGTTGCTGAAGTAATCACATACCCTGTCTCCTCATAAGTAAAAACAATTGATGGATTCCCATTCTCTCCTCCATCATCATACACAGAGTTAGTCCAGAAGGCAGCAATCTGCGTAGCAGAAAGCGTTTGTGGTTCGACTAGAGCTGTTCCAATCTCTGAGTCTCTCAAAAAGTTCTAAATCAAGTGAAACGCCTCTGGAACTTTTTCATTGTTCAATGGGGCTGCATAATTGTTGGGAACAAACAACAAACCTTGGGCAGTAAATGATTTAGTGGCCATTAGAATCGATTTGAGGAGAAAATATGAGTGAAAAAGATATGTAGCAAAGGTGTTTGTGAAAATGTGTAAGTGAGAATAACAGAGAAATTGTGTGTAAAGTTGTGTGTTCGTGGGTGTAAAAGTGAAAAAATGAATAATGAACCGATTTTGATTAGATCTGTAATTGAAAATTAAAAACCCAATCGTTTTAGACATTAAACACGCAACCAGTTTCTTGTTAAGTATGTGAGTGGGACACGTGTCACGTAAATAGTGGAACAGCCGTTTACACGCGCAGTAATAATGGCTGTTATTACTGCTATTCTCTCTCCTATTACCAATATGCTTTAACTGTCTGACACCAATAAACAGTTGGCACATATCACATGCAAATTTCAAAAACTCTTTATACTCCAAGTATATACACTGTCTGAAATAAAATATTACCTTAGAGTACTCAACAGAATCCAACAGTGTTTACCAATTCTCCAACTTTATTACTGTAATCCTTTCAAACACTGCACAGTTGTGAATATGAGTGTGTGTATAGCAGAGTTTACTAATTCAATATTTAGAGCATCTAATATTTTATAAAATCCATAAAATAAATCAGTAAACATTGTTTGCAGAAACTCTCATAGTAAACTCTTAATATCTGATGAATGCTAAACTCTGTAGAGATGAATATATACAGTAACTCTGAATTTTCCTATACCCCCTTTTCACTAATCTAAAAAAATATATAAATATATATTCTATTATTATTATTATTATTATTATTATTATTATTATTATTATTATTATTATTATTATTTTATATTTTATTCTTTTCTTTTCTTTTCTCCAGTAATCAGAGGTTGGAACTAGTCACCAAAAATCCAGTAATTTTGGCCCTTATCTTTTGATAAGTTCCTGGGTCTTCCTAGTCTTTGACTAGTCACCAAAAATTAAAGAATTTTAGCCCTTACTTTTTACCAGTAAGTTCCTAGGTCGTCCTAGTTACAACATAATCTTAAAGGAGTTCCAAATAGCCTATCTATATTTGCTATGGGGGTAGACTAATAACAGAAACTAACTTATCAGAGTTTGAACTAACAGAGTTTATCTAACAGAGTTTAGGGGTCATCAACATCAAAAGTTAATCATGAGAGGTAATGCACACACTGTTTACAGATTCAGAGTTTAGGATAGATAACCTAAGAGATACTATAAATATGGAACAGTATCATGCCGTGTTAACTTTCTGCACAGTTTAAGATTAGATCACAGATAACTTTGAAGGATTCATGACTAATTACTGAGAATCATGCTTCATACATATTTCTTCATCGGTGTTTATGTTCAGATAGAAACAGAATTAGAGTCTTATCAGAGTTTAATCATTATTGCTATAGATTTTGACATACAGAGCATGTTAACCGTCAGAGTAACACATGAAAAGTTTCTAAGTACAGACATGAAATCACAGAAACATGAGCAACATATTTTTGAAGAAAATTTTGAAACTAACTATTATCTCTAATCAAAACCAGAGATCATTCCTAGTTCATTTACCAGCCTTGTAAATTTAGCTTCACTTAAAGGCTTGGTGAAGACATCTGCAAGCTGCTGTTCAGTAGACACAAAATGAAGCTCAATGTTACCTTCCTCTACATGCTCTCTGATAAAATGATACATTATGCTGATGTGCTTGGTCATTGAATGTTGTACTGGATTACCTGTCATAGCAATAGCACTTTGATTATCACAGAAAATAGGTATTTTGCTATACCTCAATCCATAATCCAGTAATTGATTCTTCATCCACAGAATCTGTGCACAACAGCTACCAGCAGCAATATACTCTGCTTCAGCTGTAGATGTAGAGATTGATTTCTGTTTCTTGCTGTACCAAGAAACAAGTCTATCACCAAGAAATTGACAACTTCCACTGGTACTTTTTCTGTTTACACAATTATAATCAACTAAGTATGAGCGAATAACAATAAGTTCTTAAAAGACTTTAAAAACTATTTTTGGAATTAACTCCTCTCTCAGTGATGTAAAATATCACAGAGAGCTGCTTAGGTTACAATGAAATGATATTGCGTTACACGATACCCTTCTAGGATTAACCTAACTGTATTTATAAAGATATACAGCTATGTACAATCGATAATTGATTCTCCTATAAATCAGCTATAGAAATATTATCAATTACGTACGATTGCTACACGTCTTTCTAGTCAGCACGACTTCTTTGACAGCTATCCAATCTTCAAAGATATCGCTTCCATAATTATCTTCAATAATTATGTTACTGACCAGCAAACGCTTCTCTTCTACAGAGTTTAGCATTCATCAGATATTAAGAGTTTACTATGAGAGTTTGTGCAAACATTGTTTACTGATTTATTTTATGGATTTTATAAAATATTAGACGCTCTAAATATTGAATTAGTAAACTCTGCTATACACACACTCATATTCACAACTTTGCAGTTTTTGAAAGGACTACAGTAATAAAGTTGGAGAATTGGTAAAGACTGTTGGATTCTGTTGAGTACTCTAAGGTAATATTTTATTTCAGATAGAGTATATACTTGGAGTACAAAGAGTTTTTGAAATTTGCATGTGATATGTGCCAACTGTTTATTGGTGTCAGACAGTTAAAGCATATTGGTAATAGGAGAGAGAATAGCAGTAATAACAGCCATTATTACTGCGCGTGTAAACGGCTGTTCCACTATTTACGTGACACGTGTCCCACTCACATACTTAACAAGAAACTGGTTGCGTGTTTAATGTCTAAAACGATTGGGTTTTTAATTTTCAATTACAGATCTAATCAAAATCGGTTCATTATTCATTTTTTCACTTTTACACCCACGAACACACAACTTTACACACAATTTCTCTGTTATTCTCACTTACACATTTTCACAAACACCTTTGCTACATATCTTTTTCACTCATATTTTATTCTCAAATCGATTCTAATGGCCACTAAAGCTTTTACTGCCCAAGGTTTGTTGTTTGTTCCCAACAATTATGCAGCCCCATTGAACAATGAAAAAGTTCCAGAGGCGTTTCACTTGATTCAGAACTTTTTGAGAGACTCAGAGATTGGAACAGCTCTAGTCGAACCACAAACGCTTTCTGCTACGCAGATTGCTGCCTTCTGGACTAACTCTGTGTATGATGATGGAGGAGAGAATGGGAATCCATCAATTGTTTTTACTTATGAGGAGACAGAGTATGTGATTACTTCAGCAACTGTTAGAGATACTATGGGTTTTGACACTCATACCTCATACACTGTTGCTGGTGAGAATGAATTGAAGGAGATGTTGCAGCAGCTGAGGTTTTCTGGTTCTTTAGACAAGCTTGGTAATGTTAAAAGGCCAAGGCTCAGGAAGGAATGGAGTTTCTTCTTTGATTGCATCACAAGAGCTTTTGGCAAGAAAGTCACCAACTAGGATTCCATTCCCACTGACAATCTTCAAATCGGGTATTCTCTTCTCTATGGAAGTAATTTCGACTTTTGGAGACTTGTCTTAATGAATATAGGTGATAGGTTGTCAGAGTCTAGTACTGTTTATTTTGCTAGATTCTGTCAATAATTATTTACTGCTTGTGTTTCTGGTGTTGAAACTTCTGAGGATGACACCATA
The DNA here is from genome assembly GCA_036435485.1 of Saposhnikovia divaricata. NCBI lineage: Eukaryota > Viridiplantae > Streptophyta > Magnoliopsida > Apiales > Apiaceae > Saposhnikovia > Saposhnikovia divaricata. The sequence goes on along the minus strand of CM071598.1, from coordinate 191,854,321 downwards.
TTAGCCTTTAAGGTTAATAAGAGGATATTCTCTAACCTAACCAACAAAGATGCTAACAAGGAGCAACTACCTGATTTGGTGTTGCCACTTGCAATTCAAAACTTTCTACACCAACCTCAAGAACCTCCACAGTCTCCACAACCTCAAGAACCACCACAACCTATACAATCAACTTCAAACAATGAACCCCAAACTCAAACCACTGAACCTCCAATTCTAAACTCTGAAACACAAACCCAACCTCAATCTTCACCTCAACCTGAACAACAACCATCTATTATCAAATCCAATCCAAAACATGGAGGTAAAAGAAAACACACAACAGCAAATACACAGCATCGATTGGCTAAGGCAAAAAGAGATTCTGCTAAAGTTCAAAAGAAGTCTGCTAGACCTAAAAGGGTTAGAAAGGAAAGGGCAAACAGACCTCGATCACCTTCTGTCTTAGATGATTCTACTGAAGAAGAGACAGTTGAAGTGTCTCAGGTTAAAAGAAGAAGATTAATTCTTGATGATTCTGGTGAAGAAGTGAATATTGAAGCTCCAGAGGATATCTCTAAGGAGACTCCTGTTGTTGAAACAGAGGTTATCTTAGAACCTACTGTAGCAGAACCTGAACTAAGAATTGATGAACCTGTACTTGCTGAGGTTCAGATTGAAAAAAATGCTAGAACTGAGTTACCATGGCTGCAAACTCTGCTGATACTGGTGTTGCCAATCAACCTACTGTGGTGCTAGAAGAAACAGAGGTTGCATCTCACACAGAGTTATTCTCTGATGCACATCAAGTCTCTGACTATGGTGAGGAAATAGATCAGCCTGCCAAATTTCTCTCTTCAGAGTTTGTCATGGTAAACTCTGCTAATCAAGAAGAACAAGTTACTCAAGAAGAACCTATTCCTGAACTTAATGAAGAAACTGCCTCAGTTGCAGATGCAGATGATTCTGAAAATGATCTTTCTGAAGAAGTGAGTGCAGAAGCTGGATCTGCTCAAAATGTTGAAGTTCAGACTGATGGACTGAAAATAGGGGAGAAGACAGACTTTGCTGGACCTTTTGCAAGAGATATTGAAGATGATTATCTGGCAAAACAAACTGCTGAGTGGTACAAAGAACACTGCATCTTTCCTATTGGAAGAGCAGCTACTTTTCTCAAGGATAATTCTAAGAAGATTTCAAATCCAGACATTCTGACATGCTTGCAAGGCACAGTGATTCAGGTTAAGGCCTTGAATCACAGATTTGATGAAAATCAGAAGTCAATTGTAGATTTGAGAAATGAAGTTGTAAATAGAGAGATGAGTCTACAGAGAGACAACAACAGGTTGTTTCAAACCTTCTCAAAGGCTCAGGAGACTCTGATTCAAAGATTGGGCAAAGTTGAAGAAAATCAGACTTTGTTAGCTGACAAGATCGAATCCATCGCCAACTCTCTTGAGTTAATTACTTCAATCTTGATCCCTGATGATGCCGAAAAGGGGGGAAAGTTGCTAGATCCAAGTGTAAGCAGTAACCTCAAACTCTGTCAAAGAAAGATGATATTGATGATGAAGGAACTAATTCAGAAAGGAGGCTGAGATCAAAGTCTGGTGTTAATCTGAAAGCTGGCAAGTCTACAAGATCAAGTACAGCAGTGAATACAAATGTACAGAGTACTTCAAGGCAAAAGGATTTGTTATTCTCTGACAATCCACAAACTGATGAAGAGCTTGCTGCTAAGATTTTGTTGGAAGAGAATGCTGAGGGAGCTACCTTAGAAGATGTTCATGCTGAAGAATTACTCTTGCAAGAAGAGCATTTGAAAGCTATGAAATCTGGAAATGCCAAGAAAAGTGCTAAAGCCCCAAGGCCTGTTCTAAAAGGGATAGTGATTAAAGAAAATCTTGGTGGTAGTCAAGAAAAAGAAGAAGAAGAAGGAAAATTGACAATAAAATCATCACTTGATGCCAAGCTAAAGCTTAAAGGTATAATGGGTCAAGAAGACAAAGGGAAAAAGGTAGATACAACCTCTGTTGCTACACATGTTGTGAGTGAACCCCTACCTGTTCAAAATAATCCATTGCCTGCTCAAATGCAAAGATTTTTCTCCAAGCCTACAATTCCTATTCAAGCTCAGAAGAAAGGAGTTGATACTTTTCAGCATGACAGAGCTTGCTTAGGAAAGCCTCCTGGTAAGAACACTTCTGGTTTGGGTTCTCACAAAGATGTCAGAATAAACAATAGTCCTAGAAATCCTTCATCACTTATTTCTCCTGGAGCTGCTATGATTCAAGAAAATCTAGACAAACTGGAGTCAGTTCAGCTGGTTCATCAGAAGAGTTTGGATATATACTTTTTACTGTACTTCATTGAGGATGGAACAGTGTATTGGGTGAATGAAGATGACATCAAGCTGAAGCTGTGTGAAGAACTTCAATATGTTCTGTACTTATTCAGGGTTACAAATCGAAGAACAGCACTTATTGCTGATTCTATGAGAGAACATATGAAGAAAGCCAAAGTACTTACTGGTTCAAAGACTACAGAACAGTATGTTCCTAAGTACTAAGACTATCATGGAAATCTTGTTGAAATGAAGAGGAATAGTGCTTGACTGAAGACTGACTTGGGTATAACTGTGCTGGTCTTCAATTCTGAATATAAGAAAGCATATTTTATGAGGCTTTGAAACGAAATGAGGAAAAACAAGATTTTTTCTCTGAGAGCTGCTATCTACCAAACTGGAGAAGATGATCCTAAGCTGAAAGAGATCAAGGAGATAATGCAGAGAGAGCTCGAGAATGCGGAAAGAAGACTGTTTATAGACTACCTTAGAACAACACCAGATGTTGAGGAGGTTAGGTAGAAAAAGTCTGTAAGTAATTCTTATTTTCTGTAAATTTTGTTAAGTCAAGATTAAACTCTGCATATTTGAATAAACACTGTGTTTGTATAAAATTGTTTTGACATCATCAATTATTGTTAACTTGTGCATTTTTACTAATGAACAAGTTGGGGGAGATTGTTAAATATAATTGATGTGGTTAATATCAGTGTTTAAGTTTTACAGGGAAAAACAGAGTTTAATTTGAAACTGGAAGCAGTCAGAGTTTAGTTAAACTCTGACAGTTGGAAGCTCGACAGAGTCTGCTAAATGCTGACAAGAGGAAGCAGCTAAACTCTGTTGAAGAGAAGCGTTTTCTGGTCAATAACAGAATTATTGAAGATAATTATGGAAGCGATATCTTTGAAGATTGGATAGCTGTCAAAGAATTCGTGCTGACTAGAAAGACGTGTAGCAATCGTAATTGATAATATTTGTATAGCTGATTTATAGGAGAATCAATTATCGATTGTACATAGCTGTATATCTTTATAAATACAGTTAGGTTAATCCTAGAAGGGTATCGTGTAACGCAATATCATTTCATTCTAACCTAAGTAGCTCTCTGTGATATTTTACATCCCTGAGAGAGGAGTTAATTCCAAAAACAGTTTTTAAAGTCTTTTAAGAACTTATTGTTATTCGCTCATACTTAGTTGATTATAATTGTGTATTCGGCCTAACATAGCGCATTTGAGCCAATGGAGGAAGTTCTCTTTGAGGAACTAAAGGCTTCAGCAACTTACATTTACCCTCCTCCATTATATTCAAGTGAAGACCGCGAATGTGTGTTATTCTACAAATTGACAGATTTTGGGTCAACCGATGAAGGCATTGGAATAGGACATAGTTATTATACGAATAAGCCAGACGAGGAGAAGGGGCAGAAAGTGTTCCACCGTGATGATGATGATGAAGTCTCACGAAGAGATGACCAGGCCAACTATTATCATCCTTAATGGAGGCTTGGACGTAGTCAAGCTAATTGACTCTAAACAAGCGCTTTGTGGGAGGCAACCCATGTGTTAGGTATGTAGTAGTATGTAGTAGTGTGTCATTTGTTCATGTAGGAAATCATATTTTGCATGTTTGTAGTAATTCATTCGTATTTTGTATGTATTGCATGTTTGTTTCATATAGGACATTTTGTTATTGTGTTTTTATACCATGTGAGTTCATATTAGTTGCATTTTCATGGCATGCATTGTTCATGATCCCTTAGGACGAGCTAATTCTGATTGGTATGTAGATGTCTTATTGAGTGTGGTAATGATGAATAGAGGGTTGATTTATAGTTCTTATGGAATTGACTTGCATGTTACGGAAACAAAATATTTACACAGTCTCATTAGATTGCTTTTGAGCTAGGTTAGGGTCAAGCTTGTTTGGATGTTTTGAGATTTAATCACTTGATTATATTTAGAATTTTGTTATTTCCTTGATGGCATAGGAACACTTAAGTCTAAGTTTGGGGGAAACCAGGGATTTCATGCTAGTTGTTGGCTAGGTGTCAAATGGCTAGTAGCCGGCTCATATTTATTATGAGTAGTCTAGGGTTGGAATTGAGAATTCTCATTCCAGATTGCATATGTAAAAAAAGAAAAAAAAAGTCTTTTAAATAGTTTAATGCAAAATTAACCAGGGTGAGCTCTTTAATACTCGAGCAATTAAGTTCTAGGGGACTTTGTGCCTAGTGACCTAAGGCTTTTATAGTTTGGGATCCACTAACCTAACGCTCGCTACATAGGTATTATTGTATAAGCCTTTTGGGGTCTCATCCATTGCACGGTTAAATAAGCATGCGTTATTGTATATAGTATTATGTGTCGTAGTAGTATAAGTAATAAAGCATGAATTTCTAACTTAGATGAGGATGGAGGTGTTCCTAGATTATGAAGTGTTTACAATATATTCTATTTATAAACTTGTGATTTTCTTGGCGAAGAATATGTATGGTTTTGATCTAGTTTTGAGAGTATTCCTGATGAGCATTGTACACACGCACGTTTCTGTCATGTATTGTTAGTATAGGAGGACTTAGTCGAGCTCTATTTGGATTTAGTTGCATTCTTTGAGATATTTGCTTGCTAGTTGGTTTTGGTTAGTTTAAGGGGATCGTTGCATTTTCATATTAGTTGCATTCATGCATTGCATTGTTTAGTTACATGGATTTTGTGGGTATATTCGCTATAGGCCCTCACGAGACCTTACTCGTCCACTAGGGTTGCCTAGGGGTTTAAAGGGCTTGTTGCATATGCCAAATGCAACCGTGATCACCTACGGAAATGGTACTAGTTATTTAGTGTATAGTTGTTTATGCTTGAGGACAAGCATCGATTTAAGTTTGGGGGTGTGATAAGTGGATTTTATATCCACTTGGATTGCTTCTTTTCGGCTTAAATTGATCCACTTGGCCTCAAGTTTGTTGTAGTTTTGATGTGTTTTGTTTGATGTGCAGGTTTGCAAGAATGTTGATTAGGGTTAAGGTTTCCGGTGATTTTGGAGATGAATTCGAGCTTAAAGAATGAAGAATGGAGTCTTGTTGTGGGTCACTATGAGGATTCCAAGTTAAGAGAATTGAAGACGAAGGCTAGTGCAAAAGAAACGGGAGAAATCGGAGCGAAAACGAAGAAAAGCAAACAAATCAGCATTCGACGGAATTTTAGTGAGCAAACTGCGCACTAGCCTGCGCACACTGCGCAAGAAATGAGCAGAACAGAGATCAAGTGCGCAGTCTGCGCACTGGAGCGCGCAGGTTGCGCAGTCCCGGCCATAAAATCCTGAAAATTGACAGTTTTGCCCTATTCGAATTGTAATTGTATTTTTATTATTTCTTTGTACCAAAATCAAATTCTAATTGTATTGTAGTGATATTTTCTTGCTTGGAAAGATATCTAGGGCTATAAAAACACATCAAGCCATTGTATTTTGTATCATCATATATCATAACTTAGAATTGCAAGGGAGAAAAGGAGAGAAAGATTCAACGCTCGTGACAAGCAGCGGATCTAGATCTACTTCATCTTTTGTACACTTTTCTTAGGCGATACTTGGATTATAGATTTATTTTCTCAACTCTTTGTTTTGATAATATTATTACTTTCTTTCATACCTTGTTTAATATCATGATTTCATCAAATCCCATGATGACGAACGGTTCAATTATGAACTAATCGTTGTCATGGGATTCTAACGGCTTTATCTATGTAGCTTAGTAGTTTGATTGCTTTAAAGATTTGTGTGTGGTGAATTCTTGATATCCTCGTATGGTTATGCTTAATTGATAGATGCGTCGTGAACATCTAATTTGTTAATCTTTTGTGAAGCGAGAGTGGATATTAAGATTTAGAACTTGCCATGCTAGCATAGGTTCATGATTGTTTATCAACATGATTTGTAGTGTAAGATGAGAATACTTATACTCCCCTATGTGATCAATATGGATGACTTGTGCTTAAACCATTATGTTTTCAAATCATATAGAGATATAGGGTCTAAACATAATTGGTGTCTATTCATCTTCTATCTCTTTTGTGGATGTATGTTTAGTTTGGTGTTCGTATACCGAGAGGTAACCTATACTTGTTTCGTGTTGTCTGATCGGATACCAAAACCATCACATGCATTGATTAAAGGCATCATCTTTAAGTGAAGTAGTTAATGAAGTTAGGATTCCATGTTTATTCTTATATAAGTAATTCGAATTTAATTCTCAATAATTAATTAATTCTTAGTTTAATAATTTGCGTCTTAGTTTAACTTAGATAATCAAAAACCTCTAATTGTTATTTGTCTTAGCAGTGAATAAAAACCATACATTGTTGCATATGTGCATTAACCGAATTGAAACATAAACCAGATCTCTGTGGGAACGAACTTGACTTATTCATATATTACTTGTGACCACGTACGCTTGCGTGATTTAGTGCAAACAAGTTTTTGACCTAATCCCTTACCAGGAATCTGGGTCGTCACAACCTTAACCATACACATACATACCTTTGCGGAATATTTAATCACCTGCTCACGATGTAATCTACAACAATAATCATAATAAACTTCATACACTACTCCACAGGTTATAGCCTTAGAACATAAATAAATCCTCAAAAGTTATTACAGATCAGAGTATCTTCCAGAATCTCCTTTATACTTCTAGTTAAAGTTATTACAATACTCAACCTTCATTTTTAAGCAACGTCATAAAACCTTACGACTCTAAACAGTGAGGCTACTTAACACATAACAAAAGTCCGTCCAATTTATTCCTTGCCTTCCAGTATTTTATCCAACATTTTGGGTCATCTGCAAGGCCTGTCCCCTTAGCAAAATAAGATGCCGAAGCCTCATCTCTTTTGTTGTGTGCTGTATCATTAGTATACAACAGCAAGAATGAGCCAAAAATTGCCCAACAAGTTATATACACCAGAATCATATATATTTATATACTCAAAGATATGAATGAACTTCAATAATGGACTATCAAAATCATTCGAAAATATATTCCTCTTTCGATTAACAATAAACAATTGAACCATTAAACTCTCCCACTTTGGATATATATATATATATATATATATATATATATATATATATATATACTACAAACTTCTTCGAGAAATGACTCCCCATAATTTCCTCATCATACTGAAATTTACTCACAAGAACTGAGTGAGGACATACCTTTCATACTGCAATTAATACCCACCTGTAGTATCAATTACGATTATCAAATACTGTTGATGGACTATATTCAGGAGATTCTTATCCGCTTGGCTGTAATGGATGATCAGTCCATACATCTATCAATTCACTACCCCTAGAAGGATGAACCGACTGGCTCGGACCTCACCCTAGGATGAGCCAACTCGCTCGGACCTTACCCTAAGCCGCATCCGGGATTTCATACTTATTTGTTGGGCTGTCCACCGTACCAGTCTCTTACGTTATCTCCAGTCCAGAACCTGGGGTACCAGAGTACCCCTGGCCACCTTCTACACTTATCATCTTAGATGTCACGTATAATTCCGCGTGCACCTCAATTCATAATAACTATTATCGTTCGGGAACAACGAATGATTACTATTTCCAATAAATCATTTTCGTCTCGAAATATAAGAGGAAAACATGACCGACTGTTTTGATCATGGATTCGAATAAAATGATCCAGATCAAATCTCTCATCACCCCCCATAATTAACAAGATAGTTTTCCAAAACATTTTATCTCCCTTCAAGTACGAACAATGTACCTTGATACTTGTTCCAATCATTTGGACCAATAACTCTAATACATACTACTATACTTATATACAATCCGGATAACATTCACAACAATAATATATATACATGCATTCAATTGCATCAATATCCGGTATTTGAGTAACGAAATAAAATACTCGCATTGAAACATATATATTCTGAACAATAAAGTAGGGTTTAGTATACTTGCCTGGTACTCTGAATGTAGTAGGGGTTCGTAGCGGAGTCCGATAATCTAAACAAGTCAAGAAAACACGCGATTAATCCCCTATACGATCCACTTATTACTCAACGCTCAGACACTTAAGCCAACCACAAACAAGGCACTAAGGGGTCCCTCTAGACTCGTATTAAGTCGATGTTAATCGACAAACACTTAATTCATAAGTTTTGTTCGAAACCAATCCTCGAATTCAAGTTATACTTAAACACTTATAAGTTTGGTTTCTAAGTCGAGTTCTTAGGGGTTTTCACTTGAGCAACCTCGGCTTACGCATTTTTATAAAATCGAAAAATAATCTTTTGAACTCGAAGCCTTCGCACGTACCTTTCTAACTATCCTTATCATTTTATCACCAAATTTCACATTTTAATTCGACACTTAAGGGTCTCGAACATAGCATCAAAGTGGTTACATTTCTGCAATAAAATCTTTCGAACCGTTTTCACTAAAACTAGCATAACTCTTAAATCGTAAACTCTTTTAATGCGATTCTTGCGGCAAAAATAAACTAGACAACCATATCTTTACAACCATATGCAGTGGTAAGTCCAGAAATCATCTAAGGTTTCGGGTAAAACTGTTTTCATGACCTAAAGAAATTTCGCCATTACGACGGCTATAAATCGAACATTTCCATTTTACGAACACTCCAAACAACAAACCAAAGCAACCCATACTTCCATAACCTCAACAAAAAACCTTCATACTCCTCTAAAGTCAGTGGTGCGGCTACAATCCAACACCCACCATTTTACATATTGTATTCAACCAGACAATCATAAAACTCCTTTATGCATTTATCTTTATATAACATCAAAACTATATCAAAAACTCATATGAACTCAAAGGGTGGGTTAGGGTATTACCTTCTTTGAAGCTCTAACAACACTATAAAGTGTTTATAATCACTTAACAAGCCTTAGAAATCTTTTACAAAGCTTAAACCTTAATATCAAAACAAGAAAACAATGTAAGTTACTATTCATGCTCATCTTTGGATGGTTATTTGACATAGCTAGGATGCAAGTTTGAAGCTCAAATTTTTACCATACCTTAGTCTCCTTAAGACCTTTCTTTTAAGCTATAGATCATCAAAAACAAAGCTTGGGAGCTTGGGTTTTGAAAATGGAATTAAGGGTTGGGCCGAATGGAATGAAACTGGTGGTGATGTTGTTTCTTTTGCTTTTCTCTCTTTACTCTGTCTTGACTAGTTGGTGACTAAATTTTGGAAGATATTTGTGATGTATTACCAGCATATAATCCCCCCTTAAATCACTTGTAATATTTGTGTGGTGTGCTAGAAATGTGATGACAAGTTGCATTGTTGTCTTGCTCTCATTCACACACCTCATCACTTCTATTTTCTTGTTTTTATTTCCACCCAAATTCACCTAATATAAACCCTAGATGATCATGCAAGGTTTCTAATCTCGTTACGTATTTAACCCATAATTCATTTCGCATTCGCTTAATCTCTTAATCTCGTTGTAAAGTTCTAGCGATTCCTAGAACGTTCGTTATACTAACTCAGGAGTTTTCGTTCTAAAACCTTAAATCACCTTTAATAAAATAATAAAAAAATAAAAAATCCATGAATCCTTAAATTAAATAAATCACTTATCTTGGTCGCATTGAAATGCTCTTCACTGCCCGGTCAATTATTCCATAAAAATAAACTTTGGATTTTTTTAATTCCGATCGTGTTAACATACACTTATTTTCATCGTAAATCACTAATATACCTTCGAAATATCCATTTCCTATCCCGTACATAGGTTGACATGAAAAATTTTTGGTTCTCAAAAATCACTATTCATCCATAATTTTACTATTCATCCATGCAAAGCACTATTCATCCCAAAAATGAAATTTTTCTCAAGTACAGAAATTTGGGTTTTTACAACCATGTACTCTTACATACACCTATGTTTTGACTTTAGTATCACCATACATATGAACAATGAGATTTGATCATCAGTCAAAAAACATACTAGTCTCTATGCATTATTATATTCCTTACATAATAATACTCGACTAAGAATTTTTAGGAATAAAGATACTACTCATACAATCTCATTTTTAAGTCAAATACATAAAGATGCATAGTGCATATCATAATTCCAAGGATATTTGTTATGCTAACATTTATAACGCAGTAAATAAAGTCATAATAAATAAATTAGTAATAATCAACAAAACATAATTCTAATAATAAAATGTTTTCCCTAAAACGTTATGGTATTGTCTCTATGGCACAAATACTAACAGTTAAACCCCGACCTATTGTTAATCGTTCAGTTATGAGTAGGGTTAGACCTCGACCTACTATTGATCGGTCACTTATGACTTAGGCATTAATATGTTATAAATTGTATTGGTAATTATGTTTGTGGATGTCACATATGTATTGGATGAAATTTGTTTGTGGATGTTATGTTTGAGAATTGATGGATTCGTATATTAAATACATGGGAAATGGTATAAGGGTAACAATACTGAAGAATCAATATATTTTTTAAAACCTAGAAAACTGGCCGACTTTGAATATAATCAATCATTTTTTAGCATTTATATTCCTAGAAAACCGATCGCAAACATATATAATCGAACGCATTCTTAAGCAGATGGTTGGTTATACAACAATCGATTATAACTTTTGACAAAGTTACTATTTTAGAATCAACCAATTGCGCACATTTGATCACTATCGGTTATAAGTTAAGTCAACAATTTTTTCCCAAGCACGTAACTGATCAACGACTGTTAGTTTTATCATGTAACCTGGTGCCACGTTTTGCCATGTGTTGACATGTGTTGTGTAATGGATTTATAGTTAAGGAACAACAAAGTCACATAACCGACCTTAATGTTGGTCGATTATGACCCTTAAAATCAACCAAAATTTTATAACCAATCAGCCTTAAAATGACCACAGTCTATGGTCGATTTCCGACGTAAAATCGACCATTTCCTTATGTAACTGACCATTTGGCGTGGTCGATTTTAAGTGATTTTCTTATAGTGCAAGGTTGATATGTTTGCGAGAGACTAAACAATAAACTAAGATGCTTTACACTAACAATTAGTAAATCTTAATACATAAATAAATTTTACATTCTTATATCATCTATTTGAAAAACAATAACAAATATGAGCTCAGCAGAGAACTCCTTTATAAAATTTTATTAACAACCTTGCTGAAACACCAACAGTATAATTTACATGTTACAAACATAATGATTTTATAAATGATGACACGACGATGAAGACATTAAACACAATCATTTGTTCAAAATAGCTCGTTGGAACATGCACACATACGACGATTATTGCGCAAAATCCAAAATGGGTGGAAGAAGTTACTAAGGAGTTTGGTGCATGTTGTTCCGATTTTTTTGATTTTCTGATGTGTATATATATATATATATATATATATATATATATATATATATATATATATATATATATATATATATATATATATATATATATATATATATATATATATAGGCTAGCGTTCAAATAGAAACCAACCTTAAAATAGAAACTAGAAACCCACACTAAACAAATTATATTTCATTTATTTTAATAGCCCCGCTAGGGGCACTTCACAAAAAACTTTTAAAATTCTTGGCTTTATTCAACAAAAATATAAAAAAAAATAAAAAAAAAATTTAAAAAAAGTTACTGTTCACATGCCACGTCATCACGTGAACAGTAATTGTTTTTAATTTTTTTTTTATATTTTTGTTGAATAGAGACAATAATTTTAAACGTTTTTTTGTATTGGAGTACCCCTAATTTGGTCATTAGATTAACTTGAAATATTTAATTTAGGTTTAGTTTCTAATTTCTATTCTAAGTTAGTTTCTATTAGAACAAGACCCTATATATATATACATACATATTATGACTTCCCTCAATAACTAATTAATGTTATTTTATATGCAATTTTTTAGTTTTACTACATTCATTTAAAAAGGCAAACTCATGAGATCGAAGGATAAAGAGTTATATATGAAAAATAGTATTAAAAGGTCGTTGAATCAAGAGAAGGCAAGGTTGAAAAGAGATACTCCCTCTGTCCCATTCATTTCTTTACACTTTCCTTACACTTTCCTTTTTGGGATGTCCCAACCAATTCTTTACGTTTCCTAAAATAGTAGGTTTTAACAATAAAATATTTTATTACATCCACTATTTCACTCCACTTTTTCAACACTTTACACTATTACATCCACTAACTCACTTATTTTAACAATAAAATCACTATTACACCCATTAACTCACTTATTTTAACAATATTACATCCACTATCTTGGTTTCCGTGCAAAAAGCAAATGTAAACAACTTCATGGGACGGAGGGAGTATGTAATTTACAAGAAAGGTTATGAAAAGTTTACGCCCGGTCTACTTTGAATCAGACGTGTGGGAAGAATTTGTAAAATATTTGAGTAGCAACAACCACACACGTCAGCCAAAAGTTGGAACGAAAAATCGACAAATGGCAAGTATAATACCATTAATATTCTACCACAAGTCAAACACATGTTAAATTGTAATACGTAGATATCTACTTATATAATATAGATTAATCAAGAAAATGATGATGAAGAAGATGATGAGGATTGCAATGGTGAAGAAGGCGATGAAGAAGATATATGATGATGATTTAGGGGATGAATAAGGTGATGGAGATCATATTAATGGTGAATTATAGTTTAATACTTTTTATTTTACATTTGTTTGGTCGTGTGAGACAAATACTTTTGGTTTTAAGTCTGTCGCAAAATATGTTTGTTTTTTGTAACGGATAAGTTATAGTTAGTGTATAGCATCTATATCTATCTTAATTAAGTTGTTTTTCCAAGATATTATTGATGATCATTTTTTGTTGGTTCTGTTTTTGCAATTCTAGAATTTTGTTTTTAATCATGGATTGCAGAAAATAATATTATGCAAGAATAGTAATATCATTAAAATTTACAATAATATAACCCCGAAAAGTGATCACTTCAATTCATATAAACGACCAGCTGGTAATTATAATCAATCCTGAAAATGATCATTAGAATTTTTATATTCGACCATATTTATAAAAAGAACCTAAAAAAGTGACCAAATTGAACTTTTAAACGACTATAATCTCGTCCATAAGCAATCATACTCTTCAGCAAATTGGTCGACTAAGTTGCTCGAAAATAAAAGTGCCAACAATTTCTTCGATTGGTTCTGATGTAAACTTGACCAAATCTGTTAAAACGACCAAATTGACTAAAAGCTACCGTATTAATATATTCCATTCATGGGTGTTGTGTGTATGCCAATTGCCACATAAATGCCACGTATGCCAAAGAGGAAATATGGTCCCTTACTCTTGTGACATTTAGCAACAACATGTTGGTGCAGTGGTTGAGCAAATGGCCTCCTTTGTAGGAGGTCAGGGTTCGACTCCTGCGTGTGCGTGAGTTTCTTAGTTTATACTAGGTTTCCTTTCTGTATTTGTATTTCTGTATTTGTAATGGCCGGGGGTCCTTCGAAATGGTCTGTGTACAGCTACCCTCCTCAGACACCACTTTTGAGTAAGCTAAATTTTTACTCTTGTGACATTGAAAAATATTAACCACCACGTTTTTGGATAATAATGTTATTTGGCATTGATTCAGCTTTGCCAGGTGGTTGCCACATCATTTTGTGGGACCAATTTTAACGAAATTCAAAAACACATAATAATGTTTTCGAATTCTTTTTGATCGATTCATTTTTCTCCGGTTTCCTCCGGTCTTAGAATAGATGTTTGATACGAGGTGCCTTAAGAACAGAAGTACCACACCACTCCATACTGAGCTTGGGTTTTAAGTTGTAATCTGATGGTCTTTTTCTTTTCTTTTCGCTTAATCTTTTATCTAAATATATAGTCTAGTTATATTCTTTTTGCATAATGGGGTTGGCAGCCATATTTTTGCAGTATATTATTATCTTTTAATTTCCATTTGGGAGCATTCACTATTGGTCGCAAAACTCACATATAATTTGACCATCAATTTATTCTTAAATTCAATAAATAAATAAGCTAATTTTTCGAAACTTATACAATACAATTGCCTTCCAGATTATATTTTTTTTTAAATAAATCAAAATTTCAAAGTTTAGGTCAAATAAACAGATTTCATTTTCTAGAAAAGGCAGGAGGAAAGACACATTTATAAGATAGTATGCAATTTGTCAGCATATGCAAATATTATGCAACATTTTTTTTTAATCATTTTGTGTTGGGAAACAAGAGTTTCATGTTAAAGATGGTGTCTAAAACTGTCAATTTAAACAAACATGATGCAAGTTTTTTTTATCATTTTGTGTTTGGGACAACCAAATTTGCATGTTCACTTTAAAATTTTGAACAGACTGTTTTGTAGTTATCTACTTTCTAACAAAATTTAGAAAGATAAAGTAGCATTTGTATTCATATTCACATGATTTTACATGGTCCTTCGTCCCTTTCTAAATCCATAATTTTATTTGCTTCTGAATAAAAGAAAGTTTGCCTCAAGGGTGACTACAGTGAAATTTCTATAAGTTATTATTATCGAGATCAATATGTTTAATTAATTTAGCAAAACTATTATTTATTAAAATTAAATTTATACTATAATTATTATATTAATTACTGCTCATTTGTTAAATCTGGACGATATTTTTTGAATGATTAAAATTCTGAACGAATGATTAATCTGGATGAATAATGGTATTTGTTAAATGCAATTTTTTTTGATATTGTACTACTTTATAATTTTATTATTTATATTTTGCATACATTTAACTTTTTGATTTTATATATCTCACATAAATGTATTAGACTTAATAATCAATTTTGCACTGATCTAACCTAAAATTTTCTATTCGATATTTAATGGAAGAGTATAAATATCAACAATAAAAATGTATCTAAGTATACCATAAAATAATTTTTAACTACTAAATTAATATATTCAATAATAATAATTATATTAAAAATATAATATTAATATTAATCTTAATAAGTAACATATAAGTAGCGTATAAGGTAGTAGATTGTTAATATTAGTTTAAATTAGCAACATGATTGTTAATTACATGGATGGTTCAGTTAAAAATTTTAGGCCGGCTCGTCCAGCAGAGTATGCACTCATCCAGATGAGTATATTTTTAAACAAATAACCTAAATGACATAATATGGAGTCGTCCAGTTCAATCCGTTTCGTTCACCTGTAAACAAATGGGCTCTAAATTAATCTAATATATATGAGTAAATTTCTGGAATAAAAATATTTTTATCATCATTTCAAATGTTAACAAAAGCCAAAAGATTTATCTACTACCGACTATTAATCCCCCGTGGCCGTGCATGGAAAAAATGAGTACAGGAAAGCTATCCCACTTTCAGTTACTATTCTTTTGTCATTTACTAATTTATAGCATTTGAAATGGCACTGCACACACACCTGTTTGACTAAATTTCTGTGTCATCCATCCATAACCCACACCCAAAGGGCCTTGAATTGTAAACCCAAACTCATTCATCCCCTCAACTCGCCACCTCCACTGCATGCTCTCACTTTCTTAGTCTCCCCCTATTTATATATCTATCTTCCTAACAGTATCCTTCATATATCCACTTTCTCCTCACTCAACTTTTTCTCTAGCTATTTATCTCAATTTCTCAACAAATGGCACTTGAAGCTAGGCATCACAATCAATTCTCTCCACAAATCATTACAAACAATAGGTACCAGGATTTTGTATACAACTTCTTGCACCCTTGTGTGGGCGAAACCAGGATTTTGAAACAGTCGGAGCTGAAAATAGTTACCGTTATCTTTTAGAACTGTTTGCCTAGTTTGAATATATTTTGTTTTGTGTGCATGTATTTGTTTTTGTTGAGTTTTTCTAACATGGTATATGTTTTTTTCAGGGAGTTTGTGAAGCATGATGAGGCAAAACTACACAACTTTGTACCAATGGGGTGTGCATATCCTTTTCCTACAATGGAAAATCCCTGGTTGGGCTTGAATCATCAATTTCTGGGAATGAATAATACGATGATTCAACCGCAAACTAATTTCGTGATGCCTGAAAGTGGACTCTCTAACAATATGCCGAATGGTCCAAGAAAGCGTTCAAGAGATTCGATAGAAGATCAGTTCAACAATTTCAACATGCCCCAAATCGCAAATAATGTTCCCATCCAAGATTTTGCACCACCAAGTAATTTTCCGTTTGATGTGCAACATCTCCGGAATAGAGACGATATCCTTTCCCAATTTGTAAGTTTAATTTCTGAAAACATTGGTATCCTAGTTAATTAATTAGTTCCAAGTATTAAATTACTTATTGATTCTAATCATGACTTTTTTGTTGGTGATGCAGAACAAGAACATTAAATTGGAATTCGAGACTCAACATGAGCGAGACGTTAAATATGTGTTGGCTAGTGTAACTTCAAAGTTTGTGAAAAGGCTGAATATACAAAGTGAAAAAATTTCAAGAATGGCAAAACTAAACATGGCACTCCAAGAAAGAATGAGGAGTCTTTATGCAGAAACACAGCTATGGAAAGATGTTGCAAGCACAGCTCAAATCACTGCCATGTCTCTTCGTAAAGATTTTGATAATATCCTGGCCAAGTTTAGCAAGCTGAACGGGCCAACTAATGTTGGGGCGGTTGAAGAAGATGCAGAGTCTTGTTGTGGGAGCACCGATTCTGAAAAGAATAATCAAGAAGTTGGTCAGGGCACTACTAGAAATTCCGGTTTTATGGACCAGAAAAGGATGTGTAAAATATGTGGGGAAAGGGAATCAAGCGTTTTACTGTTGCCGTGTAGGCATCTTTGCCTTTGCAGTGTTTGTGGGGGCAGTGTTCAAACTACCTGCCCGGTGTGTAACTCTTGCATGACTGCAACGGTTCATGTTTGCCTCACTTTATGTCTATGTTTAGGAAACAATGAATAGGAGAATCTATGTGTTTGAATTTCTCTACATCCTAGTATGTTTATCTAGACTAGTGGTACATGCGGTGCTAAGCTCTAGAGCTAGTCTTCAAGCTTTTTTTTTTTTTTTTTTGAAGAAATGAATCTTTTGGAAAATTTTCAAAAATATTCATGTTTTCAAACTTTTTTTTTTTTCCATGAATACCGTAAAAATGTATTTGAGATTACATCATATTTTTGGAAAAAAGTGCAATATGAATTTTTTTAAAAAAAAAACATTTTATTTTTAATCTTTACTCACTTTCGATTTTCTTCCCATTCTATCATGCCGGTGAAATACTATCAATAATTAGGGCTGCACGTGAGTTCCGAAAACCGACCCAAACCGATCCTCTTTTTAACCGATCAAATCGAATCATCCAAAATCGTGGGTTAAACGGATTAGTTTTTAAAAAACTCGAACTAATTGGGTTGGGTAAGAGTTTAACAAATTTTAACCCTTACCCAATCCAACCCAACCCGTTTACATAAAATGCAGAATTTTTTGTATATTTTCTGCATATTTTTTACAAATTTCTGTACTCTATAAATTTTCTGCAACACTTTTAGGAACATTCTGCAACACTTTCTGCAACACTTTCTGCAATATTTTGCAATACTTTCTGATTTCTGCAACATTTTTTGCGAAATGCAGAATTTTTTGCTATGTGCGAGATTTTTTACAAAATTCTTCGGATTAGCAAATTATTAACAATAATTATCCTTATTAACAAGCTTTATGTATCAAGCTTTATGCATATCTAAAACAATAGTCACCTCCAAAAACAAAAATTTATCTACTAGCATAAGTCGATTCTCCCATAAAATACAATATATACAATGTTTTAAAAATGGACTATACGATTACCGAAGAAGAAGAATTTACGAGAATCTTGTTTAATTAGCTTTCGTTTGAGTACTCCAAATTAAACCTTACTGACACAGCCTCATGGAGTTGGGATATGTGGAATCTGACCTATGTTTCTAATGAGTATATTTGTACTCATGCCAACTCAGCAAAGCAGTGTTTGTCAAATAAAGTTGTTAGCAACAAGTTAATGTTGCCTTTTAAGTCTTTACCATTTAAACCAAACAGTGCCTTAGACTAGATAATCTCTTACGAGTTAGTTACATTTCAAACTTGTATATATTTGTAGACTTAACTTGATTGAACAATGCTAAACATTTATTTCTTCATTAGTTTTACTTGTTTTACTCTTTTGTATCAATCTCTCTCAATCTTTCTGAATCTCTCTTGATCTCTCTCGACTACACGTTCAAGATTCACACATCTTTATGGTATCAGAGCTGTTTTAATGGAGTTTCCGCTTCGGATTGTTCAGAAAATGGTGAATTACGTACAGGTTTCTTCTTGATAATTGTTTTATCAATTACGGAAGGTACAATTTCATCGATCTGCTTTCTTTCAGTGAATTGTGAGTAAATTGATGTGATTCTTGGATTGTAGTTTGTTTTACAAGAGGATTGATTGAGTTTTTGTTGATTGATTACGGTTATTTTTCTTGTTCTTATTGAACGATAGTTTTAAGTGTTCTTCGACTGTTCTTCGATTGTTCTAATGGCGAAAATGACTTACGCAAATGTAGTTCAGAATAATATTAGTTTACAGAATGAAACAATGATTGAGAATGAACCAGAGAATGAACTTGAAGAAGAACATATTGTTAATGGAAATGATGAAATTCCTGTTACTTCTAATCTACATCCACATTATCTAGCTAATATTGATCATCTTGGTTTGGTGTTAATCTCTAAGAAGTTAACTGGAACTGATAACTTTGCGCCTTGGAAACGTTCTATCACAATTGCTTTATCAGCAAAGAACAAATTAGGGCTTGTTACTGGTACACTACCTAGACCTGCAGAGACATCACCATTAAAGAATCAATGGGATAGGGTGAATGATATGGTTATAAGCTGGATCTTGAATACAATTTCTGATGATATTAGTAATGGTATGGATTTTGTGCAATCTGCACAAGAAATGTGGGATGAGTTACATGATCAATTTTCAAGTATTAATGGTCATCGAGTTTATCAAGTTTTAAAAGATTTACATGCTTTGGAACAAGGAGATAAATCTGTGGAAATCTATTACCATAAGCTGAAAAATTTATGGGATGAATATGCTGCTTTGGAACCAACTCTTACTTGTAAATGCAAGTGTCAGTGTGGAAATCATAAGATGTTAGAAGAAAGAGATCAGCGAAAGAAATTATTGCAGTTCTTGATGGGTTTAAATGAGAGTTTTTCATCTGCTAGAGGCCAGATTTTAATGATGAATCCACTTCCAACTATTGCTCAAGCTTTCTCTTTAGTTAAACAGGAAGAAAAGCAAAGAGTAGGTACTACTATGACCATGTCTTTTATGGCTAATACTAAGCAATCGAATACTAAGGGTACAAGTTCTGAGAGTTCTAATACTAGTAAGAAACCAACCTTGAAATGTACTTACTGTCAGAAAGAAGGACATGTCAGGGAGAGTTGTTACAAACTGATTGGATATCCACCTAAAGGTAGAGGTAGGGGTAAGTTTGGACCATCTGCTACTTCTCCTGGCTTCAGAAATTTTCCACAAGCTATGCAAATTTCTGCAACTCCACAGTCTTCACTAGGAGTGTCTCAAGTTTCACCTACCACACAGAACAAGAGCTTTGAACAACTTCAACAACAAGTGAATCAAATGAATCATTTCATGTCACTTATGATGCAAAATCCTGGAATGCAGAATCCTGGAATGCAGAATCATGGAATGCAGAATCCTGGAATGCAGAACTCTAACCAGCAATTTCATCTTCAAAATACATCATTTGGTACTCCAGAAGATCATATCTCTAGTATTGCAGGTTTAGCTTTCTCTATGCTTTCTTGCAAACCTTGTTTTTCAAATTCTTCTTGGATCATAGATACAGGAGCTTCAAACCATATGTGTTATGATGTGAATCTTATGCATCATGTTATTCCAGTTTCAACTCCTTTTCATGTATCTTTACCTAATCATCATATCATTCTAGTTAATCAAATGGGGTCAGTTTATTTGAATTCAAATATAACACTTCATAATGTGTTATTAGTTCCTGATTTTAAATGCAATTTACTCTCTATTAGTAAATTGACAGCTGAACATCATTGTACAGTAATCTTTTCACATAATTCCTGTATTTTTCAGGACCAGAATCAAGTAATTCTGGGAACTGGAGTGGAATGTGATGGATTGTACTTTTTCACTCAACATGCTACTTCTTTCAAAGCTGTTGGTTCTCCTTATGATGTTTCTCATGCTGTTCCTCAGGCTGTTTCTCTTAATGTCTCTGCTCAAGCTATTTCTTCTTCTAAGCTTTGGCATATCAGATTAGGTCACACTTCTGACAGTGTTTTGAAACATGTATCTGTTCTTAATTCTGTTCCCATTTGTAACAGTGACTGTCCTGTTTGTCCTAGTTCTAAACAAACTATGTTGGCTTTTCCTAAGCATAGTGAGTCTCATGCTACTCACATATTTTCTTTACTTCACATGGACCTTTGGGGACCATATCACATTTCTACTACTTCTGGTTGTAAATATTTCCTTACTCTTGTTGATGATTGTAGTAGAGCTACTTGGACTTTCTTGTTATCTACTAAAGAAGATGTTTTTTCTACCTTTAAACATTTTACTACTTATGTTCATAATCATTTCTGTACTAATATTCAAACTATTAGGACAGATAATGGTACTGAATTCATTAATCATCAATTTCATCATTTTCTAGCTTCTTTAGGAATTCAACATCAGACTTCTTGTCCTTACACACCTCAGCAGAATGCTAGGGTGGAAAGAAAGCACAAACACCTATTAGAAATGACCAGGGCACTTAGGTTTCAGTCAGGATTACCTACTAAATTTTGGGGAGAGTGTCTCTTAACAGCCACACATCTTATCAATTTACTTCCTAATCCTGTGCTTAATCATTTGACACCTTATGAGATTTTTACAAACAAAAGCCTGATTATAATTTTTTAAAAGCTTTTGGCTGCCTTTGTTATGCTTCAGTTCATTCTTCAGATAAATTGTCTTCTAGGGCAATTCAGTGTGTTTTTCTGGGATATCCTCATCTTCAGAAAGGTTACAAATTGTTGAGACTTGATACTAAAACTTTTATTGTTAGTAGGCATGTGAAATTTTTTGAACATATTTTTCCATATTCAAATTTTTCATCAACTACTACCAAAACAGTACAGTTTTCTCCTGCTAATTCCTATACTTTCCAAAATTGGCTCACACAAAGATCTATATCTTCTGATTCTACTATACCATTAGCAAGTTTTGAACCACTAGTAGATTCTTCTGTGTCTTTACAGAGTTCTCCTGATAGTTCTTCTTCAGGCATCTTGAATATTTTGTCATCACCAATACATTCACATATTTCTCCTACATCTTCACATACTTCTGATGATACTAGTTCTACTAGTATTCCACAATTACATAATTCTCAACCTACAGTTGTTTCTAGAATCTCACATAGACCTAAATCTAGACCAGCTTGGTGGGGAGATTATAAAATTAATGCTCCTACCTTAAGGACTGTTGATAGTCAAGCTCTCACAGTTCAAGCTAATGTCTGTACTGAAGTTGAACCTAAACATTACTATGAAGCAGTTAAGGATCCTAGATGGGTTGAAGCAATGAATAAAGAACTACAAGCTTTAGAGGATAATCAAACTTGGACTTTGGTTCCTTTACCACCAGGAAAAACATGTATTGGTTGTAGGTGGGTTTATAGGATTAAAGTTCTTCCTAATGGACAGGTAGAAAGATTTAAGGCTAGGTTAGTAGCAAAGGGATATACTCAATCTGAGGGTATTGATTACCATGACACTTTTGCTCCAATAGTTAAAATGGTGACTGTTAGAACTTTGTTGACTGTTGCAGTGGCTAAAAACTGGTTTATAGAACAGTTAGACATCAATAATGCTTTTCTTCATGGTGATTTGCATGAGGAAGTTTATATGACACCACCATTGGGATACAAATTACCACCTGGTTCTAATTTGGTCTGCAAGTTGATTAAATCCTTGTACGGTTTAAAGCAAGCTTCTAGGGAATGGTTTGCAAAGCTTCATGTTAGTTTAATTCAGGCAGGTTATGTTCAGTCACAATATGATCACTCCCTTTTCACTTATTCTTCTGGAAATAGTTTCATTGCTGTGGTTGTATATGTAGATGATATACTCCTTGCTGGAAATGACATGGTTTTGATTCAGAATCTCAAAAGAATGTTGGATATTCAGTTCACTATTAAAGACCTAGGTCCAATCAAGTATTATTTGGGATTAGAGGCTTTTCGAAATGATCATGGTTTACTTTTGTGTCAACAGAAGTTTATATTGGACTTATTAAAATTGGCTGGTTTATCTGATTGTAAACCTCTATCTGTACCTCTTGCTTCACATCTTAAACTTCATGATGATGATCAATCTGGAGCTCTTATTGCTAATCCATCAGTTTACAGAACTTGGGTAGGAAAGTTATTGTATCTTACTACTACAAGACCGGATATTTCCTTTTCTGTGCAATTGTTAAGTCAATTTCTACATGCTCCCAGAGAAGATCATATGAAGGCTGCTGTTAGAGTATTAAGATATCTCAAATGTACTACTTCTCATGGATTGTTTTTTCCAGCTTATAACAATTTGCTATTGAAGGGGTATAGTGATAGTGACTGGGGAAGTAATCCAGTTGATAGACATTCTGTTGGTGGCTATATTTTTATGTTAGGATCTGCAGCAATTTCTTGGCGTTCTAAGAAACAATCTTTAGTTTCTAGAAGCACTGCAGAAGCTGAATATTGAGCCCTTGCAGATTGTTCTTGTGAAGTTATCTGGCTTAAGAACATTCTATCAAATTTGCAAGTCAATTTGCCTGGACCAGTGACCTTGTTTTGTGATAACAAAGCTGCAATTGACTTAACAGCTAATCCAATTTATCATGCCAGAACGAAACATATAGAAATTGATTGCCATTTTATTCGAGAGAAGATTCAGCTTGGTTTGATTAAAGTTGTTTCAGTTACTTTTAAAGACAACATAGCAGATGTTCTTACCAAGGGATTAGGGAAGAATCCTCATTGGAATTGTACTATACAGTTTGGTATTACTTACCTTACTAATCCTACTGATTGTGCTGATTGTGTTTCAACTGGAAAGACAACAGATGGGAATAACACAAGATCATCAAAGATGGGAATAACAGATGGAAAGGCAAAGAATACAGAATCTATGTTAGTGAAGGCCATGTTCGTTCAAGGGGGGACTAATGAGTATATTTGTACTCATGCCAACTCAGCAAAGCAGTGTTTGTCAAATAAAGTTGTTAGCAACAAGTTAATGTTGCCTTTTAAGTCTTTACCATTTAAACCAAACAGTGCCTTAGACTAGATAACTGTTTACATTTCAAACTTGTATATAAGCTGTGATATCAGCTTTGTAGACTTAACTTGATTGAACAATGCTAAACATTTATTTCTTCATTAGTTTTACTTGTTTTACTCTTTTGTATCAATCTCTCTCAATCTCTCTGAATCTCTCTTGATCTCTCTCGACTACACGTTCAAGATTCACACATCTTTAGTTTCATTTTATTTGCTCGTGAATGTTGATCAAGATCGAGTACAAGCACCTGTACTTTTGTAGGTGAGCATTTGGTAGTTAAATTAATTACACATATATATGAAAGGATTTGAGTTATGGCCAAAGGCTCCACGCCTCCACCATGTGAACAGCGGCATGGAGAGCCATGTACAATAAATTCCAAAATATCAAAATCAGCGTCTAAATGTATGTATGTACTCCATGGAACAAGGCGTAGTCTAATTAAAAGAAAAGGTGTTCAATGTCGATCGCTCAATAATGTATTAATGTAATGTAATTAGTCAAGTTGGAAACCTTAGTACGACAAATCTCAGATGCTTAATCAGTGCTAGTTGATTCCTTACATATATATATATATATATATATATATATATATATATATATATATATATAAGCTAATCAAGTGAACATAAGAGTTCATCTTTAATTAACTTAAAATTCTAAATTCAATTTTTTCGTGTCCGAAAATTTATTAAAAAATTATTAATTTATAAAAAATGTAAATCTAATCACTTTCAAAAAAAAAAAACTAGATTATATGAACAAATTCTCACTTGTTACTTTAATCCACATCTAATCAACCAACAAGCTAGCTCTAATTAACAATAGGCCAAATCAAAATCGCATGTGTCATTTTCAGGTGGTAATATTAAATATTTTAAACAAATAAGTGTGTATACACTTATTCATTTCGATAGCTATTTGAAGAATGTTTGAAACTCTACATTGTTTAAATATTATTAAGTATTATTATACTATAACCGACGTATTAATTAAGCAGAAAACAAACATTATCTTTGTGGTTTTAGAAATAGATTACTTACCTAATCAGCTTGACGATTAAATAGTGGTTGGCTACGTTCGTAACTTGTGATTGTGATTCTTGTGAATGTGTGATGTTGTGTTTGCTACACTAATATCTCGGTGAAGCCCTTCACTTTATATATTCGATCGCGTGAGTGGAGTTCTCCAAGGCTTAATCTCAAATTTTATAATGCAAACGTACTTGAACTCAAAAGAAAAAGTATCTTTTTTGTGTATTGAATGGGAACGAAATTTATTTAAAACCAAGTATTAATAGTTGTGGCTCTGGAATTATTTTTTTGGCACAGAGAGTAAATCTTGGTCTAACATCATTATATATTTCAATTTTAATGAAAATATCTTTACAATTTCAAAAATATAATGATAAAAAAAGATTAGATTCTTGTTTTATGGGACACCTGCCGCGTATCCATTATTTAAATTCTGCCTCAGAGTAACTACAGTTTACAAATAATTAAAGAGCATCTTGTTACTAGCAACATAGTCTTCGTGATGGCTTGTGTGAACGTGCCACGGGAAACTCGTAAAGGGTAAAGGAGAAGATTATAATGCTGGGAAGACGTTAACAGATGAATATATTTTAATGGATTATTGGGAAGACGTTAACAGATGAATATATTTTTATGGGTTAAATGATTAATTCGTATTTCTATAATTAGCTAATAATTCGTGCGAACCACGGATTATGGTTAATTATTTTAAATTTGTAATTTTAATTTTTTTAAATGAATTTTTTTTATCATATTATTCTAAATAAATAATTTAATAATATTTACTTATTTTGATATTAATAATTTTAAAAATTCATGTTTCTGTTGATCATAATTTAATTATCAATAATAATATTTATAGGATCTGAGAGAACAAAACATTAAAAAAGAGCGCAAAAACCATTATTAGTCGTTGGCTTACTTCTAAATCAATGGTCTAGATTCAGTTCATTTTTAAATAATTTTTGTAAGTATATGGTTGGAAATAAAAACTATACTATTAGTTCAATTAATTGAAATAAGGAAATTTAATTAATGACTCATTTATTAAAATCTTTTATTTTATTTATATTTTTTTTATCTCACATAACTTTTGGTTGATTTTTTCAATGTTCTCAATCTTCTTTCTCCAAAAAATTATTTTATTTTATTAAAATTATTTTACAAAAAAATAATTCCTGAAATAATAGGGTTCTACTATTGAACATATTTTTTTCGTAGTAAAATTAAAATATTTTGTTACTGAATTTCAAAGTTGTGCACATGAGTTTAAAAATTTTTACAACTGAACTTGCTTTTTTGTAAAAATTCTACAACTAAATTTACATTAGGAATAATATTCTGCTGCTTAACATTATTATCTCATATTATATTTATACCATAATTTTAATGTTCTACAACTGAACTTAAAAGTTATTCATCCGAATTTTGAAATCAATCACATAAATTCTAAAGTTGTGCAAGTGAACTTACTTGCATTTGAATATTCTATTGTTAAACATTTAATATTTATACCATATTTTGGGTATTTTCACAAAAGTTGATGAAAATATTGGAAAAGTTTTATGATGTTAATGGAGGATTTTGTGATTGATGTTGGTGTATGATTATAACTGTCAATCAAATATGAATTGTCTGTAAATTATATATCTTGTGTTTTTGGAAAACTTTGCCCGATATAAAAAAAAATCTTGAAGCCCCAAGTTGTATACAATACTATATTCTCGACATTTATTTCGATTGCTAGTTAATAGACTCTTAGTATATAACTTCACTATTAAATTAATTTAATATTTAATTTTATTATTTTAATTAATTAAATTTATATAACTTCACTCTAGTAATATAAGAGTACGTAGCAATATTATTGATTATATTTATTATTAATCTATTATAAATACTATTTAAATATTAATTAAAGGAGTCCTAATTCTATGTAATACTATATTCTTGTTAAAGAATTAAAAGAAAAAGAGGAGAGATTATTCAATTTTTAGTTAACAGACTCCTAATATATAATTTCA
Source organism: Saposhnikovia divaricata (assembly GCA_036435485.1). Classification (NCBI taxonomy): domain Eukaryota; kingdom Viridiplantae; phylum Streptophyta; class Magnoliopsida; order Apiales; family Apiaceae; genus Saposhnikovia; species Saposhnikovia divaricata. Next base: position 191,827,478 of record CM071598.1, on the reverse strand, counting down.
TTATTAAAATAAATTGTTATATAATATTATGATATTAATTAATTAAATTAATTAATATTTAGTGGAGTATGCATGATATAGCGCGTTATACATTACATACCATTAAAACAGAATTTCTGCTTTTAATTAATAATATAAATAAATATAGAAATTTTCAGAATCATAATTCTAAAATGATTTATAATTACATTCCAAAATTAAAATTAATTTATAATCACAATACTAAACTTCAAAAAACTTGCCGATCAGTGCTTTCAGCTGTAAAGAAAAAAGAACTCACTAACCCATTCGAAATTGACAGATCAGGAAGGGTCAAGTAAGAGTATTGCTCTATTGTCAACATAATTGCCAACTTCTACCACATCATCACATATATTATTTTTTTATTTTTTCTCTCCTCCATTGGCAACATTTATTACAAATCTACTCCAATAGTTGGCAATTTTTAAAAGTTGCCAATGTGGTCGCACACTTAAATTTTATATTATCTTATAAATACATTTAAAATATGGGAGATAAAAAAATGGGTAAAGTTAAATACATTTTTGGGAAGTTGTATGTGTTTTAACTAAATGGAGAAGTTGCCAACTTTTGGCAACTTTGGTTGGCAACTTGTTGCTCTAATAGGTAGGCAACCAAGGGTGTCATGCCACATAAGACTTGACAACTTCTTCGCATATCTACATATCTACTGCCTCTAAATTCCTCCCTTAGGACACTGTTGCGTTGCCCATATGATTTCGGAATTAATAACACCTATTTATAACAACTTTTTATGCATGTTCTGAAAGTAGTTTGTTTTTTAGACATATATCGTTCGCATATCTTTTATATGTAGTCAACAACCTTTTTGGTCTAAGGGGTGTTTGGAAGTTACCGTTTTGGATAAAATTAAAGCTTTGAAGTAGATTAGAGGTTTGACCAAATGAAACCTCTAATTTGAGTGTTTGGTTGTTAGAGATTTGAATTAGAGGTTTGGGATCAAAAACTAATTTTAAAAAAGCTCATTTTAATTAGGAGTTTTTTCAATTAGAGGTTTGATATGTGTCACAAAAAGTTACTCAAAAAGCTATTTACCAAACACTTTTATTCAAAACAGCTAATTTAAATCTGCTAGTTAAAACAGCTAATTTAATCCACTAGTCAAAACAGCTAATTCAATCCGCTACGGGTAACCGCTATCAACTAATTGCCAAACAGGACCAATATTGCGAATCAGAGCCCAGGGTGAAACAATCGATCTGGGGAGTACGGTCGCAAGATCAAACGACGGGGCTGTACAAACGATGGAGCATGTGGTTTAATTCGATACAACGAGGCAGCCTTTGACATATGAACAGTAAAATATGTCCTTAATGGGAAGGTACTTACTTTTTTTCTTTTTTTTTTAACATGGGAACCCGCAGCCGCTACCCTTCGGGTGTGCTCTGGGTAAACCCATGGGCTCACGCAATAGCCTGCAAACCACGTGATCCAAGGCAAACCGCACAAGTGCGACAGGCTCTGCCCCAGGATGGCATAATCACAAATCCGCCTCCCATGGGAGTCGAACCTTTGACCAAGAGGTGAGATGGCCTCTCTTTAACCAACTGAGACAACTCTTGCGGGCGGGATGGTACTTACTTTCATATAGGTGTTGCATGGATGTCATAATTAGTAGTGGAAAAAAATGCGATTTTTGAAAAGAATTATAATTTATCAAAAAATAGATTTTTTTGATATAACTGAATTGTAATAATACAAAAATAAAAATATTCAATAATAAATATTATATTTGCTCCCTTTTCTCCATTTACAACCTTATGAATTATATGGTTATGTTCCATTACAATTTATGGCAAATTATAACCACTAAAATATTCGTAGAAAATTAATTTCATAAATTAAAAAAATACATTTCTAATACGATTGGTCGATGTCAAAAAAAATACGATTAAAAGATGTGTTATTTAATAAATATTCACTTGTTTGTATTAATTTAAAGGTATACGTTGTTGTGGAATAAAAATTAGGGTTATTGACTTGCGGCTAGGGTTCGTGAGCTTCATGCTTTAATGGCTGTTTCTGCGTTCGAGACTGATCGGTCCTCACAGAATGCTTACGTATCTCGAAGGTGAGAATCAAGCCAAAAAACGTAGTTCTGAGAATGAGGGGTCAGACCCTTATATAGGCTTTGGGAGCCTTTGAATCGTAGTAGGGTTAAGAGACTTGATGGACAAGCCACCTCCTTCAGGAAGGTTCTAGACTCCTGCCTTGTAGGAGTCAGTTTTCATGTCGAATTAGGTGCCTTGGAGGCTACTTCTTGTCCCTTGATTCTATAACGTTCCTTGTTTACAGATCAGGCCCATGTTAGAAACAAGCTCATACCAGGCGTCCCCGGTTTGGGATGTTTCTTGGGCTTAATCATTAATTACGAATTTAATACCCAACTAGGGTTTCGGTCCTCATTAATGATCCAATCAATATAACATAAATTATGTCTTTAGGAATTATTTTTCACCCATATCATTTGCCCCTATTAAAGTGTGGAGCGACCTACACATTCACAACGACTAAAATTCACTCCCAAGTTAATACTTAAGAAATTTAAACGTTCCTTGGCCTCTTGAACCTTTTCTTAGGATTTATGGGCCTTTCGGGAATAGGATTAAGGTCGTTTCGAGCTCGTAGACACTAATCCAAGTGTATTTCGTGCATTGGATCCTTTATCATAAATTTATTAGTGATTTATTACCCTCAACTACTCTAAGTTGGGGTTAATATCAGGTGGTCGTTGCTCGTAAGCCTTAATTAAGGCTAATTTTTGAGCAAAAGACGCTAATTCTTCCTTAATCGGGACTAAACAACCCTAAACGGGGCTATAAAGGCCTTAGTCAAGGCTAACAAACTCATCCTTGATGTAATTATTACTAGGATATCCATTCTTAACCTGAAATATAGTGAATGTGTTCATACTGTTATATGAGGAGTTGCATCTTGTTCTCTCTGACTTGCTCAGTTCCTTCACAGAGTGTTTAAATAGTGTCCCACACTTGCTTGGCAGTTGTGTAGTTAATGACATTATCAAACATGTCTTGGTCTATACCATTGAACAAAATGTTCGTGGTTTTCTTATCCTTATGCATTTCTTCCAAGTCTTCATCTGTGAATTCAACTTGAGTTTTAGAACTAGGCTTCCAGTAGCTACAGTACCAACAGCTTCTCCAACTGTAGAGTTAGGCTTCATTGGAACATGTGGCCCTTTCTCTATACAGTCCACATAGCCTTCACCAATGGCTGAGAGATGTAGGTGCATCTTTACTTTCCAGTGAAAGTAATTATCTTTGTCAAGCATTGGAATCTTCATGCCTGTATCCTTCTTTCCCATGGTATTGATCTTTAAACTTCTTGTATGTTAGAAGCTTGTTCTGATACCAATTGATATTTCCCAATTATACACCACAAGATTGTAGAAGGGGGAGTTGAATATAATCTTGACTAAAAGTTTTTTCGAATTGATAGAGGCTCAAACAGTTTATGTAAGAATAAATAGCTAAAGAAAAACACAAATATATGTAACACGATATTAAAAATTTTAGGTGGGTTTGTAAGCTCCACCTGAGAATTATATTGAAGAAAAGTAACCTGTGTAAGAACTACACAGCTGCTGGTTACAAAGCTTAGTGTTTACAAGAAAACCTAATGCTCTCTACGTTATGCTCAGTGTTTTCTTATTTTCTTAGACAATGCTACACTTGGAGATATATATACTCCAAGTTTACAAACCCTACAAATAATACGAATCTTACAAAGTCAAAGTATTTGCAGGTTTACTGCCACTCCTTGTCTCAATGTGATGCAAATTTGTCTGATTTTCTTAAACAGATTTTCAATAGATTTTATCAGTCAATTTTCTTGTGAGAATAAGGAATGTTTCTTTTTCTTCCCTATTTCCAATACTGGCTTCCATACTCTTTTTAAGTCCATCAACCCATGTGAATTGTCAAGCATGTTAAGTCACTGTCAACTGCCAAGTTCAAGACATTATTGGTTGCAGTGAATATCCGTTGAAGCTGACATCCGTTGATAGGTTGATTGATATCTGTTAAAGTGTCACATCAGTTGGCGTAGTCTCTTTATCAGTTGAAGTACCCCATCACTTATACAGAATTACATAGCATAACCTATTTACAATTAGCTACCCTATTCTGTATATCCATTGATAGTCAACATGACTTAGAAAAGCTAACAACTTTGACATCAATGGATAACTTATCCATTGAGACTTAAACATTATGTTACAAACTTATCCATTGATAAGCTGCCTCATCAACGGATGCTAATAAGCATGTCATCCGTTGACGAGTTACAAAAAAATTATATAAATATGTTTTTAGGTGTTTTGTGAATGTATCATCAAGGACAACATAATTCCTAATAGATTTCCATTCTCATAGTTTCAGCTTCAAGGATCTCATTCCTTTTATGTCTCCTTGAAGGCCTCTCCAAGTTAACAATGGAAATCTCTCTTGACCTTGGAGGGGGGCGATTCTGCCTTTGTTGTTCTCTTACTATGTCTTGCTTCAATTTCTGAATCTCGGCTTCATGAGCCTTGATTCTTTCCATGGCCGTCATCGGTGGTCCATCGTGAATCTTTAGGGAACACCTACCAGGTTCTTTACTTGCACGTCGCCTCCTTGGGGCTTTGTCTCGATTGTCTTCCTCGGAAGAGGAGTCATTAGTGTAAGGACCAGAGTAATCATAGTAACCTTGGTCATAAACAGGACCTAGGACTGTGACGTACAGAGGATTGTACAGTTCATATAACGAATAAGCATGGCCACTTCCTCCATTGCCTCCTTCATTCTGGGGACAGTTAGGTAGTCCATATGCCGGATTCGTGCTTCCAGGAATCACGATGGTGGAGATTTGAGCTCCATGAGGTAGAGAACGACCACCGAGAGGAGAGATTATCATCTAAATTGAGTAGGTCTCCTGGAATTATGGATTTGTTACCATGGCTCGCGATCCCTCAACCGAAGTTTCTTGGGGATTCGTCCCTTGAGGCTGGGAGATCGGGACCTGTTGGTTGTTCCTATTCCTGGGGGTGCAGAGTGCAGACCCTTATTCCTTGACAACGGGAGGAGTAATATTCACGACGGTGATCTTAGTGACTGGTGTTCTCTATGTGTTAACCATGACTGGTGTTCAGTTCCCATAAATGGAGCCAAATTTTGTGAAATAAAAACTAGGGTTGAATTTGCGGCTAGGGTTTGTGTGTATTTAATGTTAGGATTTGAGAACTTCGAGCTTTTAATGGATGCTCTCATGTTCGTGTCTTAATCTGCCTTCACAAGATGCCTACGTACCTTGATGAATATCAAGAATCAATCCAAAAACTTAGTTTTGAGAACGAGGGGTAAGGCCCTTTATATAGGCGTTGGGAGCCTTAGATTTAGGGTTAGGAGACTTGATGGACAAGTCGCCTCTTTGAATAAGAGATCATTCTTTGTAGGAATCAATTTCCATGTACGATTAGGTGCCTTGGAGGCTACTTATTGTTGAAGTTATGTCTAAATTTGACTCAAGCTATTAATTAATCCTAATATTAATTACGAAATTAATATTTAACTAGGATATTGGGCCTTAATTGTGTCTTTAGGGTTATTTCAAGCCCACATCAATTTTAAACCATACATGTCAGTAATCAAATTTATAATAAATTATATCAAATTAAAATAAAAATAGTTATTGAAAATGATGATTATATAAAAACATAATTATAACATAAAATTAAAATTTATAATATATCAAAAAAAACTCGTACATCACACGGGTTATAAGCTACTACACTTTTAATATTAAGATCCACCGGTTTTCATCTATTAATTTTAAGATCTAAATATCGTTATTATTTTGATATATGATAAACATTGAATATATTTACGTATTAAGTAAATTGGTCAATTTATCAAGTTATAATTACTTATTAATTTAGATTCTTGGGAAATCCAATTCTGAAACTTTTTAAACTTTTATCCTTTTTAGATAATAATTTCTTCTTTTTATATGATTGTTGTGGAATAAAATCGAGGGTTTGTATGTATTAAATACTAGGGATGGTGAGCTTCGAGCTTTAATGGCTGTTCTTGCGTTCGAGACTGATCGGTCCTCACAAGATGCCTACGTATCTCTGTATTACTAGAGAATCAAGCCAACGTAGTTCTGAGAATGAGGGGTCAGGCCCTTTATATAGGCTGAGAAGCCTTAGAATTAAGGTAGGAGTTGGAGACTTAATAGATAAGTCACCTCCTTGAGGAAAGTTCTAGACTCCTTCCTTGTAGGAGTCTGTTGCCATATCGAATTGGATGCCTTGGAGACTAAGTCTTGTAGAGATAATGTCCTTATCTGACACTTATTACTGAGCTGTTTATTACCCCTAATATTAATTACGAAATTAATATTAAAGATAGGACTTTGGACCCTGTTGGTGGGCCCCACGTTCGGACCATACCGGGTCTAATCAATGCAACACTATGTGTCTTTAGGGCTTATTTTTAGCCCATATCATTTGCCCCCCAACTTCTAGGAAAACTGATCAGGTTTTCCTTGAAGTTTTAACGGTCCTTTCCAAGACTCGGGTCAGGGTTCATCTTTATACACTAGTGTTTCACGAGTATTGTCTTTATGTAAAGCGTGGAGCGACCGACGCGTTTACGACAATGTTAATTCGATGCTAATCGGCACTAATCAGCCTTAACGACATTTAAACAATGTTTAAACGACGTTGAACGGCATAAAACGGCACTAAACGGTACTAACTAGCCTTAAACGACACTTAAACAACGTTTAAGTGACGCCAACCGGCATTAAACGACACTGAACGGTGCTTATCGGCACTAACAAGCCTTGAACGACACTTAAACAATGTTAAGCGATTCTAAATGGCGCTAAACGGTTCTAAACGGCACTAGCGGGGGTCCGGGGGCGGCAGCCCCCGGGCGGGGTCCAAGGGGCGGCAGCCCCTGGCGGGGTCCAAGGGGCAGAGCCCCTGGCTGGGGTCGAGCTTGGAAATTTTTTATTTCCAAGGGCTAGTACTATTCAGAAATTATCATTTCGACTAAAATTTCTGAATTTTAATCACAAAATTCGAGCTCAATTTCGAGCTCAAACTGCCTCTAGATCGCAGCCATTTTTCTTGTTTCCTAAGTCATTTTCGACCTGGAAATTTCGAGGAGAAATCAGTGTATTTTCGAGCTCAATTTCGAGCTCAAACGGGGGCCAAGTTGTGGCTGTTTTACAGGTTTTTTAGTTCATTTTCGAACTAATTCATACGACCTCATTCGGTATGGAAACGACCTCGAGTTTTCACCCAGGTCGTGACCTTCTCCCCGGATTTTCTAGTCATTTTTGACCTCGTGCTGACGACCTCAAACCAAGGGGAAACGACCTCAATGTGGTTCCAGGTCGCACAGATTTTTCACACTTTCTAGTATAATTACGACCAGAATTTACCAATCTCATTGTAGTATAAATCCGACCTCAACACAACACATAGACGACCTCAAGTTAGGCCTAGGTCGTGTGGGTTTTTCATATTTTTCAATTCAAATTCGAGCTGGAGTTTGCGATCTCAAACCACGCCTCAAATGGACATGTTTTAGTTGATTTTCTGGTTATGTGAATGAGCTCGAAATCCTATTGCAAAGCGAGGTCGTAGGTGCCGACCTCATACCACCTTGTTGGAATGTTGATTCAGTTACTCATTCTTGAGTTGTTCACGAATCTCTTGATCCAAGGTTGGATCTGATAGCTTTGTTGGCCTTCTAAGGCTTCAACTTAGTTCCTTAGCCCTTGATTTATAACACAAGGCCTGGATTCTAAGGTTGATGTTGGTGTTCTGGATCACCAACACGAGGTTTCAGGTCAATAGGAGGTGTTTGTTATGCCTTAAATGGTTTCGTGAACCTTGACTTGTGACCTTCCGGGCCTTAACTTATTTGCTGAGACCTTCGTTTTAAGGTTATTATCAACCCTTGATTCCCTTGATTCTCATTCTAAGATGTAGGAATGATGAAGTCCCTTAGTTCTTGCCCCCCTTGCTTCATATAGTGGAGGTCTTGCTTCTCGGTTGATCGCTCAAGAAGTTCACTTGCCACTAAGCACTCAACTTTAAGTCTGGTGTGCCTTGGCTGGTTGCCAATCCTCTATCTTACTTCTAGGTTTCCAACCTTCTTCTTATACTTGTAGAACCTTGACTAGGTTTTAAGTAGCCTAATGCCTCTTGTCAGGTTCGTTTGGAGGCAGATAACCTTGTTGGCCATCAAGGCTTGAATTTTTAGATTTGAAGTTCAAGACCTCAAGTGTGGAACTGTAAAGGACCTCTTATCTCAACACTCTCATTAACAGTTTCTGTACCTTCAAGGCATTATCAAGGGGCCAACCAGTCTCAAGATGAGCTTTAGGGTCTATCCTTCAGCATACATCAACTGGTGCTACCAATTTCAAATTGATGGTGGGGGTCTTCAGGACTTGGAAGTAGATGCTTCCAGAATGGGTCTCGACCCTTGAATTGAGATAAGGCATCGACCTTTGTATTCTCCTCCCTTGGGATATACCTGGCACTCATCTAACTGGGCTATCGCAGCTTTCACAATCCTCAAGTATTTGGCCATATTCTTTTCTCTAACCTCAAACTCTCCATTGACTTGTGAGACTACCAACTTTGAGTCTCCACAGACTTTCAGGTTCTTGACCCTTAGGGCTCTTGTCAGTCTAGGTCGGCTATCAGAGCTTCATACTCCGCCTCGTTGTAAGTTATTTGGAAGTCCAACTTCAAGGCATACTCAAGTGTGAACCCATCGGGGCTTTGCAGAACTTAACCTGCACCACTGGTTTTTGTTTTAGATGCCCCATGAAAATAGAGCATCCAATATTCCTTCTTTTCTTCCAGGGGTTTCTCACCTTGCTGACCTTCCTGGTCTATTACCTCCTGCCCCCCGACTTCTTGGTTGTCAATGGTATATTCAACCACGAAGTCAGCTAGAGCCTGAGCTTTGATGGCTGTCCTAGGCTTGTACTTAACATCGAATTCTCCTAGTTTGATTGCCCACTTGATGAGCCTTCCATTGGCTTTCGGGCTATGCAATATGTTTCTTCAGCGGGTGTTCCATTAGGACTTCAACGTTTGTCTTTATCCAGGGTCCTTCAAGGACTTAAACTCTTATCTGCTGTAACCTAACTCTACCATTCGGGGTATGCATTCGTTTGTTTTCATTCGTGTATTCTTTTATTTTCGGTACTTGGTCTTCTTTGACTCACACATCAGGTGCTTGGCACATAAATAAAATCACAATCAATGAATGGAAAACAAACTTGCATTAATAACTTGGAAATGGGTTCAACCCTTACATAGAGTACTACTGTCCTACTCGGAGCAACATGCTCTGCAATGGTTTTAATGAACCTTATTTCTACTTCTACTATATAAATATGAACCTAAGTCCTACTAGGATAACCTAAGCCCAATCGAGCCTTTGCAAGACTAGGTCTGCACCACTTGATTTTGTTTTTGGTGCTCCATCAAAATAGGGCACCCACCACTCCTTCTGGTCTCCTCATTCTTATTATGAAGTTCACTTCCTGCTTGGGGTACTACCTCCTGCCCCCCGACTTCTTGGTTGCCAATGGTACACTCAACCACAAAGTCAGTTAACGCCTTATCCTCAATGGCTGTCCGAGGCTTCTGTGTGATGTCCTCTGCTGACCTTTCTTTGTGTTTCTTACCACTGTGGACATCCATGTCTTCAATCGGAAGGACCTGCCCCCCGACTCCGTCAGGCCTTAACGAGGCTACATAACAGCTTCGTGCCATCTTCTGATCACCTTTATGTTCTCCAACACCATTCCTGGTAGGGAACTTGATCTTCACATGATAGGTTGAGGCAACAGCCTTGAATGCATGAAGTCCAGTCCTTCCAAGGATAGCGTTGTACGTTGAATCCGCCTTGATTACCAGGAAGTTCAACATCTGAGTGTCCTCCTTGGGCTCTTGCCCAATAGTTACAGGCAGCTGAATAGTCCCTTCAACTTTGGATTTTACTCCATTAAATCCGTATATAGGCATGTTATTGGGGGTCAACTGAGAATCAGTGTATCCCATCTTCACAAACGCATCATGAAACAGAATGTCAACGGAAGCTCCATTGTCTATCAAGACTCGCTTCACCTCCGAGTTTCCAATCACAGGAGTTATGACCAACGGGTCTTCATGGGGGAACTTCACTCCTTCCAAGTCTGAGTCATCAAAGCTAATCGCTACGTCAGTTTTTGCAAGCTTCGGGGCCTCTCCCACGATGTGCAACACCTCTCGGGCATAAGCCTTTCGAGAGTTCCTAGTTGTCCCGGCCGCAGTTGGGCCTCCTGAGATCATGTTGATTACTGGCCCTTGGGGCTGTGGGTTGCGATCTTGATCGTCATCCCTTCTATTATAGTCTCTTCTCTGATTAGCACGGTGTTCACCCATAGTGAAGTGCCTCAGCTTCCCTCTACGGATCAAAAACTCAATCTCATCTTTGAGTTGCTTACAATCGTCAGTGTCATGCCCCACGTCTCTATGGAATCTGCAATACTGATTCTGGTTTCTCTTTGCGGGATCACCCCTGAGTGGCTTCGGCCATCTGAAATCCTTATCATTCTCAATGTCCAACAAGATTCGACTCCTAGGAGTATTCAACCTTGCATACTCAGTGAACCTTGACCCTTGGTTCTTCTTAGGGGCAGAGTCGGAGTCTTCGCTAGTTCGGGGATACTTGTCCCTAGCATCATACTCTTGATCATCATAGTCCTGGTCTTGCTTTCGCTTCTTGGAGTCATTGTTACCTCCTCCTCCACCTACGGTGGTTTCTTTCTTCAAGGTATCCTCAGCTTTAATATACTTATCAAACCTTCGTTGGAGCTCAGCCATATTTTCTGGGGGATGCTTCGCTAATGACCTTTTAAAGAAGAGGTCAGTGGTTCCGTGCTCCAGGGCTACCATGGCCACCTTATTCTCCAAGTCAGTGATATTTAGAGTCTCCTTAGTGAATCGCTTATGGTAATCCCTTAGATTTTCATTCTTTCCTTGTACCACATACATAAGAGACGAAGAGCTCTTCTCATGAATTCTTCCGCTAATGAATTGACTAACGAAGGCGGCACTCAACTTCTTAAAAGAGCCAATAGAGTTCGCAGGCAATCGGCTATACCATCTCTGAGCCATGCCCGACAGGGTTTGGGGGAACGCTCTGCACTTTAGGGCATCACTTGCAGGCTGCAACAGCAGTGCGTTCGAGAATGTTCTCACATGGTTTGCGGGATCACCCGTTCCATCATAAGCCTTTATTGTAGGCATCTTAAACTTCCTAGAGATGTGAGCATTCATCACTTCCTCGGTGAACGGGGGTTTTGGATCATCAGGATCTCCGAGAGGCATCAGATCTTTGGGGTTTCCCTTGGGAATTTCCATCCTTGTGGTTGTTCTTCCGAATGAGGCATCAGCCCTTCTTTGTCTCCTTGAAGACCTCTCCAAATCAATGATGGGAATCGTTCCTGAGGTTGGAGGAGGTCGAGTTTGATTCTGTCTTGCTTGCTCCATTGCTATGTCATCCTTCAGCCTTTGGATCTCAGCCTCGTGAGCCTTAATCCTCTCCTCAGCCGTTGGTGGAGGTCCATCATGGATCCCTTGAGTCCTTCCTTGAGGCTCTCTTCTAACACATTCCCTCCTCGGGGCTTCATCACGATCATCATCCTCAGACGATGAATCATCAGTATAAGGGCCGGAGTAGTCATCATAATCTCGGTCCCGGATTTGTAAGGCATGACCACTTGGTCCTGAACCTTGAGTCATCGGGGGGTAGTTGGGCAGACCGTGCCTGGGATTAGTGTACAAGGGGAGATCCGTAGTATGGATCTGTACCCCTGGTGGCGGGTTGTTCGGATCAACAATCTGGAGAGAGTTGGTCGCTTGTCCTGCCTGATTGGACAGAGGCAACGTACTCTCAGCTTGGGGGATCACCCCTGGTTGCTGAGAAACTTGAGAGTGGATAATGACAGCTGATGCTGGGGGAGCCTGTTGAATGATCGTCCCTGATGCTGGGGGAGTCTGCTCGGTGAGAGGTGGGGCAGAGCTAATTGGCACGGCCTCAGTTACAACTGGTGTTGTTCTTCGTGTTTGAACCATGGTTGATGCTGTTCTCCCACAGACGGCACCAAATGTTGTGGAATAAAATCGAGGGTTTGTATGTATTAAATACTAGGGATGGTGAGCTTCGAGCTTTAATGGCTGTTCTTGCATTCGAGACTGATCGGTCCTCACAAGATGCCTACGTATCTCTGTATTACTAGAGAATCAAGCCAACGTAGTTCTGAGAATGAGGGGTCAGGCCCTTTATATAGGCTGAGAAGCCTTAGAATTAAGGTAGGAGTTGGAGACTTAATAGATAAGTCACCTCCTTGAGGAAAGTTCTAGACTCCTTCCTTGTAGGAGTCTGTTGCCATATCGAATTGGATGCCTTGGAGGCTAAGTCTTGTAGAGATAATGTCCTTATCTGACACTTATTGCTGAGCTGTTTATTACCCCTAATATTAATTACGAAATTAATATTAAAGATAGGACTTTGGATCCTGTTGGTGGGCCCCACGTTCGGACCATACCGGGTCTAATCAATGCAACACTAAATGTGTCTTTAGGGCTTATTTTTAGCCCATATCAATGATATAATCTTGATGGTCTATTTTTAAAAATATTAAATTCAACGATTAAGATTATTTTGAAAGTAGTGTACCAAAATTATCTATAAAATCCCTAGACTTATTATATTTAAGGATATATTTTTTTGTTTAATAAGATGCAACAACTACTAATTTTGTTTTAACATTAAAGAAGAATCTCATAAAATTTAAATAAAAATTAATATTCCAATTTATTAAGATGGATAACCCTAGTTTTTCACAAAATCAAAGTACAATGAGGATTTATTAATATGAATAGTAACTAAAGTTAAATGTATTAGAAGGAAAAATGGTAAATTTGTAATTATTTAATTTAGTACTTTTTCGCAAATTATTTGATTATGTTCTTACCATTTAGGTTTTAAATAAAATAATTAAATAAATAAATATTTATATCATTACTAGGAGACTAATGGTAAACAGCATTAATAAAAATTTATATTAATACAAAAATAAAATTGATGTTATAAGCTCAGCAAGGTCTATATTTGTGAGGGATTAACAAATAGATTAAAACCTCTGACACTAACAATTATTCGATATTATTACATAAACAAATTCACATTCTGGTACCATCTATCTATAAAACGACAAAAAATATAAGCTCAGCCGAGAATCCATTGTGTATAAATTTTTTATAAACAATCTTGCTGAAACACCCAGTATAATATACAAGTGTTGCATGTTTAGGACCCTATGACCCTTGGTCATCAAGTCTTGTCCAATAAAAATCATCGCCAAAATCCACAGTCCAAGTGATAGCACAAGATAACACTCCCTAGTGGGATTCTATTTCGAGATATGTGTTTGTAAACATGTCATGGGATGATCTTACCTGGTCCTATTTTTCTTTGTATTTTTTTTAGAAGTACAAAAACTTTGGTTAATGTGTTTTATAAAATTATTTTGTAAAAATGTTTATTTTGGAATTTTTTTTGTAAAAATATGATTTATAATTTTGCAATTATATTTACAACTGATATCAATCAAAATCAAACACAAACGTAAATTTAAAAAATTAATAATTGAAACCAATTTTAATTTTGCTTAACAAGTTTAAATCAAATGTAAACCAAAATCATTCCCAAATTCAACCAAAATCAACTTCAATTATTTTTTCATAAAAACGTAAAATGAAGTTGTATTTGGTTGATTTGTTTGCAAACCATATTTTAAAAATAATTTTAATAAAATAATAAAATTACAAAAAAAAACTTTAAAAAGTTGTATTTTTAATAATTTCCCTTCTTTTATTTGTGAACTCTTTATAATTTTCAAAATATATAATTTCAAAATTTTTGTATTACATATCATATTATAAATTACTTATTTAATTCAACGTTGTTAGGTCCAATCTGTTTGTAGAAGGGGGTTGAATACAAACAGTACTGTTTTATCGAAATTTGTCCGGATAATTTAATTTATATTTTGACAAATTTGAGCGGAATTAAATGAAACAAAATTCAAGTTGAATATAAAATTATATTAACTTGAGGGGTTTGTTACAAATACAGTACAGAATTTATATCTAGTTAATAAAAACAAATTAGAAAATTCAACATGAATTTTTCTAGATTTGTTAATAAAAATCAAGATATAGATTATGAGTAAAAACTCGCTAATAGTACAAGAGTATCAATGAAATCAGTTCTATCGGATCAGATATTAAAAATAAGATGAACTTGATTTTCTAAATAATTTTCTGCTTCTTGTGCTGTGTTCTTGATGAGAGAGAAGAGAGAATTCAGTTCTTGAATGTAATATTTTCTGTGTTCTTTTTCTTGCTGATTGCTTCTGTCGAGATGTCTTGATATATATAAATCTCTGCATCTTTATCTTCAATTATAACTATCAAGACAATCTTCAATACAATTTCTTCTTCCAAGACAACCAGTTTTGTACTGCCAAGACAATAGGCAATACAATCGTCAAGACAATCAGGTTCTTCCAAGACAATCGTCAAGACAATCAAATTCAGATATCTTTGTCTTGCTTTATCAAATTTATCATTCTGTCTGAAGCTTTTTCTTTTTGATCATTATCAAGATAATCAAATTGAACTGCCAAGACAATCGTCAAGACAATCAAATTAGATTTTTATTCTACTTTTCAAAAGCTATTCAGACATTATCATTATCAAGACAATCGGCAAGACAATCAGGAATTGTCTTGCTTTATTGATTTCTTCTCCAATACAATCGGCAAGACAATCTCCTATTGTCTTGCTGTTCTGAATTAAACCTTCAAGACAATCGGCAAGACAATCAGGGATTGTCTTGCTAGTTCATTTTTCAGAATTAAATTAAAATTGATTAATAAATAATCATTTTAATTTATTCTTACTTAAATAATTAATCTAATAATTAATTTAATTAAAGAATTAATTCAAGATGAATTAATTAAATAATTAAATTGACTACTTGATTTAAATTAATTAAACAAGAATAATTATATATCCTTGGATTGTCTTAATTCTTTTCTGAATCACTGAAAGTAATAAAGGAATACCACTGAATATTTTGTTGACGTTCCATGTACTGTCTGGTTCACGAACGACTAACCTCAATGACTGTCCTTTAATTGTCATATTAAAAATGTGATTCATTTTTCTTCTCATCTCTTTCTCCTTCTTGTACTTTATTGTATACTGTCTGAACCTGTCACTCTAGAAATCTCTGTCTTAGAAATAAATCCACTTCTTTGATGCTATACTGAGGCTTGATCAGCAATCTGAACTTCTTCCAGTGTAAAACATCAAAACTATAGATTGAATTTAGGGTTTTTCTTCTGACAGATAGTACCTCCTGAGATTCCTGTGACAGTTAAAGTTATTTACTTATTACAAACTAAGTTTAAGTTGCGTTGAGTCCTCGAACTACAAATAGGCTATGTCATATGCCTTTCAATCTCCCCCTATTTGTTTGTTAGACGATAACAAGCAAATTCCTAGAGGATTACTCAACTAACTCAACTTAACTTAGTAAAAGATAAAACTTTAAACACAAAGTAAATAAACGAAAAGTTCTGGTTTATATTTAACATTTTCCAGATTCAAACATAAAAGATAAATACAAGATAGATGATCCTCTAGACTGATCATATAATACATTTTTCTATCTTGACCTATCTAAGCTCTAAAGATATTACATGTAGAGCTGATCTTCACTTTGAAGTTTCTTCATCCCTTATCTCTCCAGGTTCAACTTCATCTTCTTGCTCTAGGAATCTTCTGATATTCTCTGTGTCAAATCGTTCTTGATCATCCAAGGTTTTGATCAAATCCTTGTCAAGTACACGTTCATAATCTGACATAAGACCTTTAGGTTTCTTAGGCAAGATTCCAAGGTTACCCCAAAGCCGATTCCGAAGAATGTAATATTTCTTTTCAAATCCAGTTAAAGCATATGATCGAATAATGTCAGCAACAAAGATACTTTCTTTATCTTCGAATCCTGTAGTCCTCAGCATATGTTCTAACCATACCAGATGAGATGCAGTGTATAACTTCATTGACTTAGAATCAAGGAAACAAGAGTGTTGTGTATTACCCTTGAGAAACTTAACATGATGTGGAGTTTGAATAACTTGTGGACTATTCCTCTGAGCAAACTCCAAAAGTCTTTCATGAAGTAAAATATTCAGTTCAGAAAACCTTTTTACCTTTGTAGACATAATCCACAGTTCCATCAAGCTTCTCTGTTGAAAGATTTGAAGTGACACATAGAGAGAACCCATTGTACGAGAGTCAATCTGAATTATCAGTTGATCTGCACATCTATCAAATCCAGCAACTATCCTTGAAATTTCCAGCATCAGTGCATCCATATATTGCAAGTAATCTGGATTGGTCTCTTGAAACTGTTGAAGTAGTTGGAGTAAACGTTCATCATCATTAGCAGTGTTCTGAATAGAATAAAAAATCTCTCTTGCTCTATCCCACTTTGGACCAATCTTCAACTGAATATCTCTTTTCCTTTCCTGTACACTGATTGCATGTAGCTTTTGTTTCTCTGCATCTTCAGCTTGCTTCAGCTTCAATCTTTCATTCACTACCTGTCTGGTCTTTTCAAGCTTAGCTTGTCTCATCAGACGATCAGCTTTCTCCTCTTGCAGTTCCTTCTCAAACACAGGATCATCTTGCCAGTTTGAAAGATCTTCTTCGATATCATTTAATTGATGTACTTCAAACTTACTATTCCTGAGATCAAAATCAAACTCAAATGCATCCTGATCATGAACAGCTTGAGCAGCTTTTTCTTTTCCCTTGGTAGACTTCTCCTTATGCCTCCCTTGTGACTTACTACCTCCTGCTTCTCCAGACTTACCTGCTCCATCTCCAGACTTCTCCCCCTTAGTTGAGGAATCCTCTACAGACTTCCATTGACTGTCAAGCTTCCTATTTGCATCATTATCCCTCTCATTATCATCATCATAGTCTTCAAAGTATGCTCTTTGTTCTGGTGTGATATTATGAGTAGGTTTAACAATGTTGTATAGATGATCAAGTCCTTCAAACATGTAATCATACTTCTCTTCAAGATTTGCAAAGGTTGTAGCATATGATTGAGCAGATTCATGCATTTCCACTTGAAGTTCATCCACCCTATAAGAGAGTCTGTCAATAGCATTTAGAATGTCTGTTCTTTCTGTAGATGCCTGGGAGTTAGATTGTATCAATGTATTGATTGCTGGAGTGAGTGTAGTCTTTATATTGTGGACATCGTCACGAATGATCATGAGCTGATTGTTGACAGAGGTGGAAGAAGAAGACCGTTCATCCACTTGTGCTTTCAAAACTTGTTTTTCAGCCTCAGTTTCCACCAATTTCTTTTGCAGTTCTTTGATTTGAGCCATTAGAGACAAAGTGTTTGTGTCAGTGTGTGCGCTCACCTGATGTTCACTCAAGGATATGTCACTCTCCTTTCGTGCATGTGTTTCACTCATATTTAAGGTGGTCCTCACATCACTCAACACTAGCTCCTTTCCTTGAGCTGTACCTGCATAAGAAATCACCCTAGCCTCTTCTGGAGAGGTCAGTGGTGGTGCAATGGGAGTTCGCAATTCCCAATCCTCAGTCATCTCTATCAATTCATCTGGATTTGATAACTGAATTTCTTCAGTGATAGGATGACCAAGTTGCCTTTCACTTTCACCAGATAAATCTGCGAGTGAAGAATCCCTTGAGGGAGCCAGGAATGTTCCTCCTGGGAGGGGAGATGATGACTCTATTATACTTGGCAGAGAGTCAAGATTTCCCTCAGAAGCCTGTGAAGGCTCTTCTACCGTAACAATGGTAGGCACAGTAACAATCCTATCGTGCACTCCTTGCTCAGTGTCCTTAGCAACATCAGATTCTAAGTTAATGTTTTCCCCCATTGTGAGTAATAGAGGTGTGCTTGACTCTGTACAAGGTGCCACGGCCCTTTGGCGAATTTCAATAATTGCATCCTGTTGAGAGGATGAAATTAGTAATAGTTCATCGGCCATTTCAATGTCCAAGTCCTGTTGGGAGGAAATGGATGGGCTAACAGATGCCTCAAGTAATAGGTTTCTTCTCTTCTTTGGTGGAGGCAGAGCTGTGGGATCACTCACATTATCACTTCTTCTATCAGCTCTTTTTGTCATCAACTTGCTTCTGGCTTTAGGTTTAGAGATTTGATTAGACACAGTGTTTGGCTCTAAGACCTGGGATAGAGGCTGTGGTTCTACAACCTCTTGGTCTGACCTATCAGCCACTTGGGCTCCAGAAACAGTTTGAGAAATAGAAGGCAATACCTGATTCATTGATGCAGTAGCTGTACCTGAAGGAATAGATTGTTCCATTTGATGTTGATGTTCAGGGACAGGTACATCTTGAGGTTCAGGTTCAGGTGCATTCAAAAGTCGAGGAATGACAGGTAGATTTATGAAGTTAGACAAATATGGTGTAATATACACTGGCACATTTATCAACTTTTTATGTGTATCAAGGCTAGTGAATATTTTCTTGGTTTGCCTGCCTGATACCATAGGGTTGTCATTCCTAAAAACTGTTTGTTGACCAACAGGAACAAGATGATTAAATAACAGAGTTAAAAATCTAGGATAATAACATAGAACTTTCTTACCCTCATCAAAATCCTTTCTGGCCTTAACAATCCTGTTAATAATAGTATTCCAAAGTAGGTTACCAATATTGATTCTACGGTTGTTAGCAACAGCATAACCAATAGTTTGTAACATAGAGGTGAGTAAGTGAAAATTACCTCTGTCTGAATTAGCAAATACCTTGGAGATCGTGTCGAAGAATGCATCCCATGGTTGAACCAGATTTCTTTTGCTCAGGTTGTTCATATCAATTGCTCCATGATAATTAATATCAATGAAGAATTGATAGAGTTGCTCACTGGTTGGAAATGGATCATAATTATCCGCCGGGAGACCCAAAACAGTAGTTAGGGTTGATTCTGTCACGATGTGGTGTGTACCATCAAAATCAAAAGAGAATGAGGTCAAGTCTTCGGACACCACAGATTCTGTGCAAATCAATCTCAGTGGTCCTATCTTAATTGGGGCTTCAATCGAAATGGCAGTTCGGATAATTGAATCGTCATTCAAAAATCGTATCCAAGGCCTAAATCGATCGTAGGGACAATCGTTCGGATTAAAATAGCCAACCAAATTATGTTTCATTATCTCAAAATTATCAGCCATTTTTAAATACAAAAACACACTTTAATTTTAAGAAAATTAAAACAATTCGAAAATTTTCAGAATTAATAATTAATTAAAATTAATTAAAAATTCGAATTAATTCAAAGTTGTCAGAAAAATCCCAAAAATTTATATGATGTTCTCTTGATCACTGGGAGTCTCAATCTATTTTTAGATTTCTCAGAAAAAATCTAGAACTCTTAAAACTTCTAAAACCCGATTCAACTTTTTGAAAAAGTTGATTTTCCAAAACTTAACAATATTCGAAACTGATCGGTTCAAAAGAAGGACAATCACACGATCTATTCAAATCTGTTCTTGGATTTCAGTTTGGTTGAGAAAAAAACGAGCAGCGTTTCTTTAAAAATCGTGCGTATTGTATGTATATATTTCATGACTCTATGTAAATACACGAGAGAAATAACTGATTGTATTGATTTGTTTGAGATTTCTGTTTTTGTTTTTTTTTTTTAAGTACAAAACTATACTACAAGACAATCGGTTTGATTGTCTTGCCGATTGTCTTGGTAGTATAAATACTATCAAGACAATCGTTTATAATTCTGAATAAATAAAATAAAACGAAAATCATTTTTTTTTTAATTTTACAAAAATACAAACTAACCTTACAAGACAATCAGTTGATTGTCTTGCCGATTGTCTTGGTAGTTCAAAACTATCAAGACAATCGTTTGTTTTAAGTAAAATAAAATGAAAACAGAATAAAAATCTGAAAAATATTTTATTATCAACAAAATAACCTTCCAAGACAATCTGTGGATTGTCTTGGCGATTGTCTTGATATGATAATCACAATCATAACAATTAATTAAACTGCTAATAAAATGCTAATAAAATACAAATTAATGTACATAATCAATCCAATTAAAATACACTCTAATTATATTATTAAAAATACTAACAATAAATATTTTACAGAAACATGGATTAATCTTTTTACGAGAACAAATATAAATAAAAAAAGGACAAACATTACAAAACATTTAATAAAATAACTATTAAAATAGAAATAAATATCTACAAATATTCTAAAAATATAGAAATATGGAGTATTAAATAATATGAATAAACAAAGTGAAAAATAACTAAACAAGCAAGAAAATTAGTTGGTAAAATAATTATACAAGTGATTTTAAACAACAAATATTCACAGAATAATCACTTGCAAAATTATTAAAGATCAAATTTCAGATATTAACAGTATTAATTACTAGGACTGTTTAACATACCCAATTCACTAACAATTCTAGTGAATGAGGATTCATTAAGCGACTTAGTAAAAATATCTGCAGTTTGATCTCCAGAGCCTACAAATAGTAGTTCCACTGTACCATTCATTACATGCTCTCTTATAAAATGATACCTTATGTCAACGTGCTTTGTCCTTGAGTGCTGCACAGGATTGCTGGCGATTGCTATGGCACTTGTATTATCACATAAAATAGGGATATTTTCTAATACAATGCCATAGTCCATTAATTGATTCCTAATCCATAAGATCTGAGCACAACAGCTTCCAGCAGCTATATATTCAGCTTCGGCTGTAGAGTTGGAAACTGTTTGCTGTTTCTTACTGAACCAAGATACCAGTCTTCCACCTAGGTATTTGCAACTCCCAGATGTACTTTTCCTGTCTACAACACTTCCTGCATAGTCAGAATCTGTATATCCAATTAAAGTAAAACCAGATTCATTAGGGTACCAAATGCCTAAATTAGGCGTACCCTTTAGATATCTTAAGATTCTTTTGACAGCAGTGAGATGGATTTCTTTAGGGTTCGCTTGGAACCTTGCACACAAGCATGTGGCAAACATTATATCTGGTCTACTAGCAGTTAGGTAGAGCAAAGAGCCAATCATACCTCTATAGCCTGTGATATCTACCTTGGCAGAACTTTCACCTAAACCAATTTTGACAGCTATAGTTGATGGTGTCTTTGCTGATGAGCACTCCTCCATGTGATATTTCTTGAGGAGTTCCTTGATGTACTTAGATTGACAAATAAATATTCCATCTTGTCTCTGACTTATTTGTAATCCAAGAAAGAATTTCAGTTCTCCCATCATGCTCATTTCAAACCTACCCTGCATTAACTTAGGAAACTTCTTGCATAGAAGCTCATTAGTAGACCCAAATATAATATCGTCCACATAGACTTGGACTAGTATTATATCATTCTTATGTCTTTTAGTGAAGAGAGTTTTGTCTATGACACCTCTTATAAAACCATTCTCTATTAGAAATTCAGAAAGAGTGTCATACCATTTTCTTGGGGCTTGCTTAAGACCATAGATAGCTTTGTAAAGAAAGTAAACATAGTCCAGATGATCTTGATCTTCAAAACCAGGAGGCTGTTCTACATACACTTCTTCATCTAGCTTACCATTCAGAAAGGCACTCTTGACATCCATTTGATAAACTTTGAATCTTGAATAGGATGCATATGCCAAGAATATTCTGATGGCCTCAAGTCTTGCCACTGGAGCATAGGTCTCGTCATAATCAATGCCTTCAGCTTGAGAATAACCTTTAGCTACCAGTCTTGCTTTGTTTCTTATCACAGTGCCATCTTCATCTAGTTTGTTTCTGAATACCCATCTTGTGTCCACCACTTTTCTATCTTTAGGTCTGGGTACCAGCTTCCATACTTCTAGTTGCTTAAATTGAATGAGTTCATCTTGCATAGCAATCACCCAATCAGGATCAGATAGAGCTTCTTCTACTTTCTTAGGTTCCATGACAGACAGGAACCCAGAATAGTTACATTGATTCTGATAAGCTCTTCTTGTCTTCACACCAACATCTGGATCACCAAGAATCAGCTCAAAAGGATGAGCTCTATTCCAAACAGTTTGTCTAGGAAGAATTGATCTTGATGATTCACCTTGATCTTCAGTATGATGTTGAGTATGACTTGTTGACCCTTCATTATCTCCCCCTGAGTTGTTGCCAGTTTGACTTGTTGATGGTTCAAGAGTATCAGTGGTGTCTTGAAAATTATCATTATTTTCACCAGCATCACCTTGATCATTACCACCAACATTTGGATTATTATTATCAGCAACAACTTCAGGTTGATTGTCATCATCTGAATCTGAGTCTGACATGTCATCAAACTTAAGCTTTTCAGATGGATCTTCATTTTGGATACTTGGGAGTTTTGTGTCATCAAATGTAACATTGACACTTTCCATAGTTTTCTGTTGATCAATAAGATACACCTTGTAGGCTCTTCTAGAATAACCAATAAATATTGCTTCATGTGCTTTTTCTTCAAATTTACCACCTTGATCTTCTCCTTCTTTCAACACAAAGCATTTTGTCCCAAATACATGGAAGTACTTGAGAGTTGGTTTCTTGTCATGTAGAGCTTCATATGGTGTCTTCATTAAGTCTTTATTGATAAGTGTACGATTCTGAGTATAGCATGCAGTGTTGACAGCTTCAGCCCAAAAGCTCAATGGAAGCCTTGATTCACTTAGCATAGTACGTGCAGCTTCAATCAAGGTTCTATTCTTTCTTTCAACTACCCCATTTTGCTGAGGAGTTCTGGGAGCCGAGTACTGTCTAGTTATACCCTTTTCAGTGCAAAAGTCATTCAGAACTGCATTCTTGAATTCAGTTCCGTTGTCTGACCTTATAGCTCTTACTGAACGATTAGAGTCCAGCTCAATTAACTTAATGTGATCAACTACCAGTTGTGGAGTTTCATCTTTTGAGTTCAGAAATAGTACCCATGTGAATTTTGAGAAATCATCAACAATCACAAGAGCATATCTTTTCCTTGACATAGACATCACACTAACTGGACCAAACAAATCCATATGGAGAAGTTGTAATGGTTCAGTTATTGATGATATGTTAGTGCTCTTGTGAGTTGCCCTTTTTAACTTCCCTTTTTGACAAGCATCACATAGACCTTCCTGAGTAAATTCAATCGACGGTAAACCTCTCACCAACTCTCTTTTCACTAGAGAATTCATTGTTTTGAAGTTTAGGTGAGAAAGTTTCTTGTGCCATAACCAACTTTCATCAGTAGATGCCTTTGAATAAAAACATCTAATTTCTTCTGTGCTTCCAGAGTTCATATTGGCTATGTACAAGTTTCCTTTTCTTACTCCAGTCAACTGCGGCCTTTCATTTCTCTTGTGTGATATTAGACAATTATTCTTGTTGAAATGCACTTCATAACCTCTGTCACAGAATTGACTAATACTGAGCAAATTGTGCTCAAGGCCGTTCACAAAAGAGACATCTTCAACGATAACATTTCCAGCTTCTAATCTGCCATATCCATCAGTTTTACCTTTGCTGTTATCTCCAAAGGTAACGACTGGGCCAGCCTTCTCCACCACATTTGTCAGCAGGGCTTTATCTCCGGTCATATGCCTTGAACATCCACTGTCCAGAATCCACATGACTCGTTCAACCTGTTTCAAACCCTGCAATGACAAATTGGTTAGACTTTCTTCGGAACCCAAATTTGATTGGGTCTGGAGTACTTAAAGAATTGACCTTTATCAGGCAAAGCAACACTTTTTATTTTAACAACATTTTCTTTAGGTACTGGACATTTAACCCTGTAAACAGCTTTAACTTGTTTTGGTTTCAGCTTGGGTAACCATGTCTTCACCATATCCTGAGAAGGACTTGAGGTCCTAATCTTAGAATTAGGTGATGTAACAGTCCTGGATCTTACATGTTTATTTCTGCTCATTTGCTGTCTAGGAGCATTCTTATCAACACATGCATGATTACCGTTAAAGTAAGCAGACATTATATTAAAAGCACAAGACATGCAATTAACAGCATCACATTTCTTATGAGCAGTATCAATAACAGGAATAGCATGCATGGTAGATTTGTTGTTGCATTTATTCATGTTGTTACTTCTGCTACTAGTTTTCAATGAACTAGTAGACTCACCAACTCTTTCTGCTTTTACAAACAAAGTCTTTCTATCTTTATCATTTTTAACAACTTGATTACTTTCTAAGACTACGCCATTAGCTACATCCTCAATGCACATCTCTTCCTTAATGATTAAAGATGTTGTATCCAAAGGTTCTGCTATGGATTTCTTAAAGAGTGGATTACTAACACTCTTAAGCACTGATGGTATACCCCTATCTACAGCACTGACACGATTAGGGGTATTAATGCTTTTTCGTCCAATAGCTTCATTATAATCAAACCCAATTCCTACGGTTTGATTAATTGCTTGTTGGTTAAACAACTCTTTAGCCACTTTACAAGAATTAGAAGTAGCACTAACCCTTATTTCTAGTTCAGCTATTGTTTCACGTTGTTGAACCACTATCTCTGCTAGAGACCTCTCAAGTTCTTTTAGCATTCTTATTTCTGATTTTTGTATAACATGGCAATTTTGTACATCATGTAATTCTGATAATTGATTACTAAGATCTGTATTTAACAAATTTAGCCTTTCAATCTCTCTATTAGCATTACCCAGTGTATCAGTAAGTTGATAAATATATTGACTTTCAGTACATGATACCTCAGATGATGTACCACTGGAGTTATCAGATTTTGCCATCAGGGCAATATTGCCATACTCTTCATCTTCAGAGTCTGTATCATCCCAACTCTTTCCAGCAGCCACATAGGCTCTTCCTGTCTTCTTCTTCTCAGATCCAAAGTCTTTTCTTTGGTTTTGTTTTGGCTTCTGACATTCAGTAGCGAAATGTCCAAGTTCATTACAGTTGTAGCATCTAATTTTACTTCTTTCAACTGTTCCAGTTTTGTAACCTCCTCTGTTACTTGAGGATGAAGAACCTCCTCTCTGGAACCTGTTATAGTTAGATTTGTACCTGAACTTGGGATTCTTCCTGAATCTGAAGTTACTGAATTTCCTTACCAACAAAGCCATGGACTCATCTTCCAACTGATCTAGTTCTTCTAATGAATAGAAGTCACCTTCATCTGGAGTAGCATTCGTTTGACCAACTTCAACTTCCAGCTTGCCACTGTCAACACTACAAGGTTGAATAACCTTATCTTCCACTTCCTGTTTGTTCTCAACAATAAGAGCTGTAGAAGTATTAGCAATTCTTCCTTTTCCATAAATCTCCTTTTGTTGAGATTGTTCCAGTTCATAGGTTTTTAAAACACCAAAGAGTCTTTCTACAGTAATTTCACTTAGATTCCTCGACTCTCTGATAGCTGTAATTCTATGTTCTAGATGAACAGGCATTGACAGTAGAAATTTTTTGTTGATCTCTTTCTGAGTGTAGTACTTGCCATGCATCTGTAAATTATTGACAAGTTTGTTATATCTTTCAAACACATCTTGAATACTTTCATTGTATGCTGATCGAAAGTGTTCATACTCAGATGTCAGAATTTCCAGTCGATTCTCCCTAACTTCCTCTGTTCCTTCATTCACAGTTTCAATGGTTTCCCACATGTGCTTTGCTGTCTTGCAGTTAATCACATGACTGTACATCACAGAGTCTAGAGAATCTATTAAAATCAGTCTTAAATTAATGTCAAGTCCAGCTTCCTCTCTTTCAGCAAGAGTGAATTCAGAAGAATCTTTTTGTACAAGCTTTGCAGGGGTAACAACTTTTCCATCAGTAACAACTTCAGGAGTTAATCCAAAAGGTATTATTGGTCCTTCTGATAAGACTTTCATGTATTTAGGATTTGCAACCTCGAGGAACATTAACATTTTGTTCTTCCACATATCATAACTGTTTTTGTCATATATGGGAATTTTCACAGTTCCGACTTTAGAAGACATGATGAATTTTTTAAGAGGGTTAAAAAATTCGGGGATGATTTTTAATCGAGTAAAATGGAATCTTTGGTTTGTGTATCAACCAACCGGCTCGGATACCAATTGTTAGGTCCAATCTGTTTGTAGAAGGGGGGGTTGAATACAAACAGTACTGTTTTATCGAAATTTGTCCGGATAATTTAATTTATATTTTGACAAATTTGAGCGGAATTAAATGAAACAAAATTCAAGTTGAATATAAAATTATATTAACTTGAGGGGTTTGTTACAAATACAGTACAGAATTTATATCTAGTTAATAAAAACAAATTAGAAAATTCAACATGAATTTTTCTAGATTTGTTAATAAAAATCAAGATATAGATTAGGAGTAAAAACTCGATAATAGTACAAGAGTATCAATGAAATCAGTTCTATCGGATCAGATATTAAAAATAAGATGAACTTGATTTTCTAAATAATTTTCTGCTTCTTGTGCTGTGTTCTTGATGAGAGAGAAGAGAGAATTCAGTTCTTGAATGTAATATTTTCTGTGTTCTTTTTCTTGCTGATTGCTTCTGTCGAGATGTCTTGATATATATAAATCTCTGCATCTTTATCTTCAATTATAACTATCAAGACAATCTTCAATACAATTTCTTCTTCCAAGACAACCAGTTTTGTACTGCCAAGACAATAGGCAATACAATCGTCAAGACAATCAGGTTCTTCCAAGACAATCGTCAAGACAATCAAATTCAGATATCTTTGTCTTGCTTTATCAAATTTATCATTCTGTCTGAAGCTTTTTCTTTTTGATCATTATCAAGACAATCAAATTGAACTGCCAAGACAATCGTCAAGACAATCAAATTAGATTTTTATTCTACTTTTCAAAAGCTATTCAGACATTATCATTATCAAGACAATCGGCAAGACAATCAGGAATTGTCTTGCTTTATTGATTTCTTCTCCAATACAATCGGCAAGACAATCTCCTATTGTCTTGCTGTTCTGAATTAAACCTTCAAGACAATCGGCAAGACAATCAGGGATTGTCTTGCTAGTTCATTTTTCAGAATTAAATTAAAATTGATTAATAAATAATCATTTTAATTTATTCTTACTTAAATAATTAATCTGATTTAATTAATCTAATAATTAATTTAATTAAAGAATTAATTCAAGATGAATTAATTAAATAATTAAATTGACTACTTGATTTAAATTAATTAAACAAGAATAATTATATATCCTTGGATTGTCTTAATTCTTTTCTGAATCACTGAAAGTAATAAAGGAATACCACTGAATATTTTGTTGAAGTTCCATGTACTGTCTGGTTCACGAACGACTAACCTCAATGACTGTCCTTTAATTGTCATATTAAAAATGTGATTCATTTTTCTTCTCATCTCTTTCTCCTTCTTGTACTTCATTGTATATTGTCTGTCACTCTAGAAATCTCTGTCTTAGAAATAAATCCACTTCTTTGATGCTATACTGAGGCTTGATCAGCAATCTGAACTTCTTCCAGTGTAAAACATCAAAACTATAGATTGACTTTAGGGTTTTTCTTCTGACAGATAGTACCTCCTGAGATTCCTGTGACAGTTAAAGTTATTTACTTATTACAAACTAAGTTTAAGTTGCGTTGAGTCCTCGAACTACAAATAGGCTATGTCATATGCCTTTCAAACGTTGTTAAAACTAATTATTAAATATATTTAGTATTCTTGTATTATAATATAATTTGTTTTTTCATAAACATAGTATAAAAATATTCAAAATAATGACCTAGATTCCATTAACTCTTAGCATTTAGGTTGGTTATGAATTGAAAAGAAGTTTTAAAAGTGAAGAAGATTGAAAAAAGTGTATAAAAATGTTTAATTTATCAATTTTAAAATATTAATAATATATTATTAAATACTAGTATCATATTTTACAAACGTATGAAAAGGAAAAAAAAATATTCTCACATAATCTTATCATAATTCTATACTTTGTGAATAATTATAATTTTATACATGATTCACAATTTTGATTTTATACATAATTCATATTATACACCACCCCTTTACTTTTACTTATTACATAATTAATAATGTACACCGCGACCTACATAATTAATAATGTACACCACGACCTTCACTTTTACTTGTTACATAATTCACAAGTTTACTGTACATATAAACCAGTAAACCACCGCCTTTAAAAATAAATGTAAATAAACTCAAGTGAACATACAAGATATATGCCTCATCTACCCATCTAAGAAAATCTGTTTAATTTTAATGATTAGAAGTTTTGATCTCAATGTAAAACAAAGATAAACACATAATCAATTTTCAAACTGCTATTACAATTTTCACTCTTCTCGATAATTTAACCCAACCCTAGATGAATTTAGTCAGTATGGTCATCAAGTTATCAGTTCATATGCTAGTTTTTCACTACAAGGATTTTTGCTTTAGACAACAGGCAAAACGTGTTGACTGAATATATCAAAAACTGTTGACTATTGAGAAGTCGTCTGATACACACCTCAGACAACATACAGCAAGCTGTTGTGTGAAAGTTGAAAGACAAGTAAAAACCACCTGAAAAGTGTTGTCTGATACCCAAAAACAATAACACTTCTTTGGAAACCTCTTGTCAAAACTCCGATAATGCAACACTTTTTAACGAATATATTAGTAAAGACAATGGTTTTTAAAAGAAAGCCTATTGTTTAAGTGCAAAAGATACAATCTTTTACTTGATCAGGGCTGTTGTTGTATGTCACTACAGACAATGGTTTCTTAGCAAAAACCATTTGTTTTATGGTTAGATGTATAACATGTTATCTCATATGGCATGTTATTGTACAGTAGGAAGGATAACACTTTCTTAGTATATAACTCTTGTTTGAAATTATTTCAAACAATGGTTTTGCAAAGTACAACATGTTATTTGTTAAAAGAGAACAGTTTTGTGGGTTTTAACCTGCAGTGTGTATCCTTCTCCCACATTACTTTGTTAAATGGTACATGTTGTTTGATTGCATTTTTTACAACTGTTAACATTAAGTAGTTTTTATTTTCCTGTTGTGTGGGTCATTTTCTCACAAGGGATTTTAATAAAAGCATTGCTTGATATATAATACAACAAGTGTTAATCATTGGTGGACATTGGCAAAAAGTACCTTAAACAATGATTCTGGACATGTAAAGAAAACCAAACTATACTATAAAATGAAAATGCCAGAAACAAACAATAGAAACCAATTCAATACATCCATCCATTACGACCAATATTCACCATACCATCAACCAAAATAAACAACAAATTACAATGTTATAATGAGATAACTCAATTTTTTTACCTACTTCTCTAGCTCTATGTTCTTCTCTATTTTCTTTTCAGTGGCAGGGGGCTGAGAAGAAGTTTCATCAGATGTCTTCTTAGACGAAGCAACACCTTCACCTGATTTTAATATAATAGCAATATTGGTTCCAGGTTCCACGGTATCCCCTTCATTTACGACAAAATACAAGTATGCATATGAGTTCAGATACACAAATTCACAATATGGTGCAACAATAAATAGATGATAACTATTTGAGCATATTTAGGTATACCTTTTGGATAACACCAGCTTCAGGACTAGCAACATCAATTTTTGCATATAGCATTCTCTAGCTATCCATCAAGCCAGCTGATATGTATCGTGAAGTTGTCAACTATCTTTAGCTTTAGTTTTGATCCACTTAATTTTTGCATATAGCATACTCCTCAATTAATACACGTGCTTAGATATCAGAGGTAAAATTTGACAATTTGAAGAGGTTAAATGTATTTGCTAGGGACAAATAATGACACAAAGAGGTAAAATTGAGTGACAGATTGGTTTACATTTGGTACATTTGCTTGATCTGTAGCGCATCCCTCCTCTTCTGACCCTGAGGTGTAAAATTCTTCCTGCAGGCCAGATATTTCCCATGGATACAAAAGCACATTACTTGAAACTTAATGCATAAATCATGGCATGTATATGATAATTTTACCATTCGCATAATAATAAATTAATAATCTAAGCATCATTTCAAAAGAAACCACAAAAACTACAATTACAGGGAACCTAAGCTAAATATGTTACTATCACTAGTCACTCTTTTTGACAAGTAATATTAACGTTTATGAGCTGTTTTTACATAATATTGCCCTTGCTGTCCATTTTTTAAAAGTGAAAGGAACGCCCATGATGATAAGTACCAACACCAACCCAACCCCTACTTTTAGTGCTAGTCATACAATAGCTCCCTATATTAACTTGGCAATCAACTAAAGGGCCAAAACATTAAAAAAAATGAGATACATAATCCAAAAAATATTTTACACCAGAAAAATGACATTTGGTATGGAAGATCGGTTTAATCACAATTGTGTATCCCTTGTATCTTGTTGTAATATAGTTTACATCCTAAAGGAGAAACAAGATTATTTTATCGAAAAAGAAAATCTGATCATATTGTAGATGAAAATACACAGTACAGAAATCAGTAACCAAGTTTTATTATTCATAGACAGTTGACTTTGAATTAATCTGTTTCATAGACATGATTTTATGGCATGATGTTTGTTAAGGCAATATGGTTCAACAATAATCCTCAACAACCAGCCACTTAAAGTTCATAAACCCCAATTCTAAATCAACACTAAAATGTCAACCACGTAATGTGAAAAAAATGTATTCAGGTTATCATAAGCCTTGTGAAGAGAAAGCATACAGCAGATCTCAAGGCTTGATGGGAAAGCAAGGCGGCATCGAGCAACAAAAGGCATATACGAAGAGCAATCCCCTGCAATCAAAAACCCAAACTTAACTGTTCAAATATATTTTTCACCAGTACACCCATTGCTCAAAGTTTGCCACAAACAATAATCACCACTTACCTCACTTATAGGTGCAACTTTCTGATAAATCGGTTCCAGAACAGAATACGACTTTGAATACTCACAAAGATTAAACCAAGTGACCGCCAGCATAACGTCAAATAAAAAGGAAAATGTCATCCCCATCTCTCCATCTTTGAAGATCAATTACCATCACCCCTGTGTTAAAGAAACACGCTTTACGCCCCGCGAATGTTAAAGAAAGTGATGGATTAGGCCAAAATGTTGGGGTAAAGTAAAATGAAAAATTTGCATTGCAATACTCTAGAGCTGCAACAACTGCTTCATCACCAAGTGGAGTTTCCAACCCACCTCCATTTCCAACCAGCACCTCCTTCTCTCCTACCACCCATCTCCTCTCCTACCACACCTGCAGCTGTCGCAGCTCACCACGCCAGCATCGAACCTTCTTCGTCTCTGCCAACAGCCCCCCTTCACCATCTCCCCTTCAACCCTCATCAACACCATCCCACCAGTTCTCCTCTTCCAAACTACCTCCATCAATCACCTCTCATCCACCCATATCCCCTGAACTGAGATCCAAACTAAAACAAATTAAACATGAGATTCGATTAAACATAAGAATTGAAACTAACTTTAATTTAAACCCAAGAAACTTTGTATCCAAAGAATGCCCAAATAGAAGAGCACTCCAATTCATAGTATCTTCAAAGTATGAAAAAAGACATGGAGATGAACCAAGTTGGAAGATAAACAATCTCTAGATTTAGGGTTCATGTTATGTATTTGTGTTAGGCGGCTGTTTCTATTATTTAGAGATAAAGGGTCGGGGAAGTGGAAGGTTAACTAAGGGGAAAGTGAAATAAGGGTGGGAATTGAAATGTTGACGTTCATGTTAGGGTTATGTATTTCTGCTAATGCTCTAGATTTAGGGTTCATGTTATGTTATGTATTTCTGCTAATGCTCTGGTTGAGGATCGCCTTAGTGCTCTGGTTGCTATAATTGGTGTTGCGAATGAAGGGAACGTTGTTCGTACGGTTCTAGAGGTGAAATCTTTTTCTATATTATGATCTATCGGAATAACTTAGTATGATATCAAATGGGAGCAATAAAGTAAAAAATTCTTGATATTGTTTTTTGCCTAATACTTTATGCATCATAGGATCATCTGGATGCATCAAATTTTCTTAGAAAGAAAATGTGGGCCGAAGCACAATTAGATAAAAGACTCTTAAAAGACGAAAGTTCGAGTAAATTTCATGATCATTGTTTAAGTGAGGCAGCGGACGAGCGGACGACAGCTATAGCCCTTTAGGAGGTGGTGAAAATATTAATATTGAAGTTGCTCGCAGGAAGACATACAAAATCTGTTGGGATCCTCCTGATTACCAAGGTCTACAGACTCCTCCTTTATTTGTTCCTATATTATATCCTGTTAATAGTAGTATAGTACCATGCAAACAAAGAGCACACAAAACATAAAACAAAGTAGAGATGTTGTACTGTACTAACAAAGTAATATGCCTTATGTACCTCAGTTTATTTATTGCCTCTATATCTTGGCAAATGTAAGATTATTGCATACATTACATATAGTTTCCTTTGTGAATGCAGCAGCTCTTAATAGTAATGCAGAAGAAGTAGAAGCTGCTCTATTCCTCTTCCATGCATTTGGTGAATCTTTAAGCGACGAGGCACTAAGAACAGGGGATGGTCTGCTGAAAGAGCTGGTACCAATGCTTTTATCATGAAGGTTTCCAGATAATAGTTTTGATGCAGTCTATGCAATTAAAGCTACTTGCCATGTCCCTCATTATTTTATATCGATCTTTTCTTAGGTAATTTAAGATACCTCATTCACAAAATATCAATTACTAGTATGTGGTTACATTCGAGATGATGTTGATGAACTAATAGAACTTTCGTAATGTAATAAATTAATTTGTGCTCTTTAATTTGTAACTATAACTCTTGATAGATTGTTGGTTAGTTTGTTCTCTTCTGTTTGGCCTTTGTTGATTTGTTGGATGCCAATTTGGTAGGTTAATCATCTATTAAATATATATTTTTTTTCATGTACAGTTCATTAGACAACAGTTTTAAACAGAAGACACTTGTATGAGTTGAAACACACAATAGGCCAGAACCTGTTGTGTGTTGGATTTAGTTCATACAACACTATGTAAAGCACTTGAGTTAAATATCATTACACAATACCACATTGGAAATCACTTGTCTCATTTTAACAATACTTTTTACGAAGTATTGTCTATGCTTCATTCACATAATATTTCTAAAAAATGTTGTGTGTTGGTTAACTGTCACACAACACTATGGATAATATATTGTATGACTGCTACTTAGACAACAGACCTAAAAAACGCTTGTCTAATCTTAAAATACTTATGCATTTATACAACACCCCTGGTTTTGGCCCATTGTGTGAATGTAGGATTAGACAATACTTTTTCGAGCACGAAAATACTAGTTGTCTGATCATTTCGGGCAACACTTTTTTCCATGGGTGTTGTCTGAGGGGTGTCGTCTATAGCCAGATTTCTTGTAGTGTTTGTAAGGTAATCATTTCATGTAATAGTTATCATTAGTAAGTTTTTGCCCTAGTACACACTCTAGACCAACCCTAAATCATCCATTTAAAACCAAGTTAAGGATTCACTGAGAGTTGTGTGTGTGATCCTAATTACATAGAACAATATATCAGTGTTT
The DNA here is from genome assembly GCA_036435485.1 of Saposhnikovia divaricata. NCBI lineage: Eukaryota > Viridiplantae > Streptophyta > Magnoliopsida > Apiales > Apiaceae > Saposhnikovia > Saposhnikovia divaricata. The sequence continues at coordinate 191,793,647 of CM071598.1, read as the reverse complement.
TGTTGTTCTTTTGTCATTTACTAATGCATACACCTTCTCTCTATCTAGAAATAATATTTGTTTGACTTAAATATCTCTGTCATCTGTCCATAACCCACACCCAAAGGGCCCTGAACTGCAAACCCAAAACTCATTCATCCCCTCAACTTGCCACCGCCGTTGTATGCTCTTCCTTAGTCCCCCCTATATATATACTTCTATATAACAAATTCTTTCATTCATCCACTTCCTCCTCATCAATCAACCTTTTTCTCTAGCTATCTATATCAAAAAATGGCACTTGAAGCCATGCATCACAATCAATCCTCTCCACAAATCATCACAAACAATAGGTATTATATTAGAAATACAACAACAGATTAAACACTAGCGTTGTGTGAATAAATATTTACATATTGTTTGGCAAAATAAACAGTGTACATAATGGTTTATGTACATCAGTGTCTTTGAAATGCTTCCTAATTAAGTTTCAATACATTTTGCTATGTGGTTGATTGGTTTAACATGTTGTATGTGTTTTTGCAGGGAATTTGTGAAGATTGAAGAGGGACTAAACAATTATGTACCAATGGGCCCTGTAGATCCTTTTGCCACAACAATGGAAAATCCTTGGTCAGGCTTGAATCATCAGTTTATGAGAATGAGCAATATGATGATTCAACCTCAAACTAATTCCGTGAAGGTTGAATCTGGACCCTCTAACAACCTACAAAATGACCCAAAGCGTTCGAGAGAGTCGATGCAAAATCAGTTCAACAATTTGAACATCCCCCTGGTCACAAATACTAATGTTCCTATGATCCTATCCAAGGTTTTGCACCACAAAGTAATTTTCCATACGACGTGCAACATCTCTGGGAAGTAGACTATATCCTTTCAGAGTTCGTAAGTTTAACTTCTAATAATATTGGTCTCCTAATTAATTAGTTCAAATTAAGTATTTACTTTAAGAAAATTTTATTGTAATTTGAGATGGACTTTTAACTCTTCAGTTATTGATTTTAATTATAAATCTTGTTGGTGATGCAGAACAAGAATGTTAATATGGAACTAGAAACTCAACAAGAGCGAAACGTGAAATTTTTGTTGGCTACTATAACTTCAAAATTTGTGAAAAAGGTGAAAACACAAAGTGAACAAATTTCGAGAATGAGAAAACTAAACAAGGCACTCCAAGGAAAAATGAAGAGTCTTTGTGAAGAAACACAGCACTGGAAAACTATTGCAAAAAAAGCTGAAATCACTACCATGTCTCTCCGTAAGGACTTCGATAGTATCCTGGGCAACGTTAGCATGAACGCGCCAACTAATGCTGTGGCGGTTGAAGAAGATGCCGAATCTTGTTATGGAAGCACTGATTCTGGAACAAATAATCAAGAAGTTGGTCAGGGCACTACAAGAAATTCGGGTTTTATCGACAAGAATAGGATGTGTAAAAAATGTGGGGAAAGGGAATCAAGCGTGTTGCTGTTGCCGTGTAGGCATCTTTTCCTTTGCAGTGTTTGTGGGGGAAGTATTCAATTCTGCCCGGTGTGTAACTTTTGCATGACTGCAACGGTGCATGTTTGCCTCTCTTAGGGTCTATGTTTAGAACAATACTGAAGTAAGAATAAGGGAAACTATGTGTAAAGTTTCTCTATATCTTTCGTATGTTTGTCTAGAGTTCTTGACTAGTGGTACTTATGGTGCTAAGCTTTGGTCAAAAACGTGTATTTCAGGACACGCAAGCCTGCCTGGAGTTCTACCAGGACCGGCCGACCAGCCCCATGATCAACACCGGCATGTAAATCATGTTAACCGTGCGGTAAGACCCAGTGGCTGGGCTTCCCTGCGATACGCAAGATACACCACACCCTGTCTTGGTCAAAGTTTCCACTGTCTCTCCAACACGGCTACACGCAAGGGGCGGGTATGGTTCGAATCCGTGACCCTTTGGATCAACGCTAGGCCTCGTTTCCACTGAGACAGCTCTCACGCTCCTTATGGTGCTAAGCTTTCGAGCTAGTTTTGTACAGTTTTAATCTTTTAGCTAATAATTCTTTCGTTTTTCATTATGTTCGTGAATACTGTGTCAAAAAATTACCCTTTCTAACAAGCTTAATTACGTACCAACAACAAAATTGTTTAAAAGGCAGCAAAAACACAAAATTGATGAAAAGGCAGCAAGGTGACGTGATATTTTGTTTAGCTTTTAAGCTACTTTGTTTTACTCTTCTATTACCTTTCAGTTGTTCTATATGAAACCGTTTAGACGTCTTGTCCGTGAATGACTTAAACTCAAACTTCACTATTTTGTTCTTGAGTATCCAAAACCTCTAATTCAAGATTAAGTTGGAATATGTGTATATATACAATCACATGTTTAAGCCCGCAAGATGTGTAATCTCATCGTTTTCTGACCGATATATGTTTCATTTAATTTGTTGGTGAATGCGGATCAAGAGTACAAGCACTTGTACTTTTGTTGATGATACATGTTTGAAATGGCACAGAAATCTGACACGTCAATACTGAAGGTTTTGGGTTATGGCCTCGGGGAAGGCTCCACCACCATGTGTGAACAGCAGCATGGAGCAATATTTAATAAATCAGTAATTAAAATGTTATGTATATACAGGCCCGTCTTGAACTTTCGAGAGGGCCTGTGTTAAGTACAAAATGTGTCCTCAATATCCATAGAGAACAATAACAATTACAGAGATGCCAAAATTATGTAAATGATGTAACTATTCGGGTAGACAATATTGTAAATTTCCGAGCAATCGTGAAAGAAATATAGATTTTAGGTCTATTTTACTGTTCAAAAGATAAACATATATATGTAGGTTTAAAAATTTGGGGGCCCTTCAAATTTTGAGGCCCTGTGCTATAGGGCTTCTTGCACACCCTCATAGACGGCCCTGTGTATATCCACCGGGGAACTAAGCTAGAGTTGTATGTATAAGTGTGTAGTATTGTTGTGCACATCTACTGTAACGAAATAAAATTGTATTCGAGACTAAAAAAATTTATAAATAAATTTCGAATGGTAAGATGGACAACAGAAAAGAAAATCTAAAGATCATTTCATGCTATTGAAGATCTGAATTTGTTTGATAATCGAACATTTAATGGACTTTTCATTGGAGCTAAAACATGAGTCAGTTTCGAACTAATTGCACCACTTATAAATATAGCAAAAGGTTCCATCAGGATCACTATTTATTTGGAGAACTTGAATACCATAAATTTTAATGTTTGGTAAGAACAGTGGCTTTAAATATTTTGCAGAACTGCAAACAGAACATCTAAAGTTTTCAAGATCTTCAGACTTCAATTATATATATACATATGATCTAAAGTTTTCAAGATCTTCGGACTTCAATTATATATTGTGTCATTGTGTGGAAGATCAGGAGAAGAGGGAACAAGCAAAAAGTACAAAGAAGAACCCTAAAACAATGAGTACAACAGAATTAATGTCAGGAGATAATACGTTATGTCATGGTTAAAAAGCTCAATTATGTATTGTTAATTTTCTTTTTCCTTTTTCCTTTTTTCTTTTACATGATGATTTTTCAAGTGTTTCTAGAGTTCTCGAATTTAGTTTTTTCCGAATATGAGAAATAGGGATAATTTTGTGATAGCCGTGAGCTACATTTTAGCAATCCAAGAATTTAAACACAATTTTAAATGTATTATCACATTCACTAGCAGCCGATGTTTATAAACGACATTAGTATCCATGCATTCATTTAGGATTTAAAATTATGAGGTGTGCGTTACCTAGAATTATACTAGCAAACTAAGGTAATAGTTTCGGGTTTCAGTCATTTTGTATTTATAAACGAGTTAATTTCGTGTCAATTTAATTGAATATGTAGGTGTACAGAAATGAAAATTTTTAATAATGCATTATTTCGAGTCAATGTTCGAGATCAAATCGTGTTCAGGTCACTTTGGATCTTGCTCTTAGTAAACCAAGTTATGAATCAAATCGGATTCGAATTGGATTTCCGTTCGTGTCTAATATTGCCACCCATAGAACAAAGAAGTGCACCTTTGTTTCTTGAAAAGGCAAGCACCTTTGTTTCTATTAACATTTCTAGCAGGATTTTCCGAGACTTTGCATTCTAAAGCCACACTTATACAACAAGAAATGATGGGTTTCTTTTCTTGTGTCAACTCAAGAAATGTGAAATTACTAAAACAAAACTCTGCAATTTGGAAATTTATTCAAACTGTTGATTTACAATTTGAGAAAAATATCGCGCAATCACACCGCGAACGGCCCTATCATGGACAAATTTGATTGATTAATCATTTTCGTCATTCTAAGACAGGATCAATTCAAAGTACTTATCATAATTTATCACAGTACCTCATAAAGTTCTGTCTGAAATCTGAATCCAGGCCCTATCTATCTATTATATATATAATATATCAACACAATCAACACAAAGGGTAAAAAGTGCCCATTTATTGTCTTATAAGGAATCGAATCCTGTACCTTCCGCTACCAAACTCATATTGTTACCATTGTGCTACCCTTAGTTTTGAGTATGATACAAAAAATCTTACTAGATAAGCCACATCTTTTTCTTTAATCCCATTTTCTTTAACTAAATAAATATTGGTTTTTATTATTTTGAGAATATTGCATATTATATATACAATTACAAATAATTTTTTAATGGACTGAACATACTCCACAATTCTCTTTTGCCATTACAAATGATTGAAAATAAAAACTTTAAAAATAAAATTTTGATTATACAAAAATATAACCGATTTTGTAAGTAAATTCTGATTTATTTACATTCGTCTCCAAGTAGATATTAAATTACTAAAATGAAATACAAGATTTGGTTTTAATAAATTTGTAAATTTTATTTATCAAATCATATATTATTCTTAGGTATGCAAAATTTTAAATATGTGAATTATGCTTGAGATTTTTGGTCAATTATTTGGATTTTCAACAATTTAAATGTATGATTGGTATAAAAATATAAATATTCAAAAAATGTGAAAAGTAAATGAATTTTCAATATTGAATGAAAGAAGATAAGATTTTTGAGTCATAAATATTACAAAACTGTAATTATTAGATCAGTTAGACCATGACTCGATTATAAAGTAAGGTTATATGAATTTTTATATAATATAGTAAATTGATCAATGTAATATATAATGGTTGACTTGTAACATATATTTATATTATTATATGATAAAACCAAAAAAATGATTTGAGATATTATATATATGCACAAGTCATTAAGGTCATTTATTCATATTTTACATTGATTTAAATATTTGGAGAAGTTTAAAATTGAGTACAGGCAAAATTCCTGGACAGGCGGTGGAAACTACCAAGCTGGAGTACGGTAGGGTTAGAGGGAATTTTGCCTTTCATTTTGATTGAATTGAAATAATAGTCTCGAGCCGCGCTCTTCTGCCGAAAGATCATGTTCATGTCCTAAGCTTAATATATAATAATAATAATCTAAACCCCAATATTCGTGGGGCGGTCCTTCATTTGAGTGAAACAGAGGAGAGTGGAATTTCGTATGTAGGTCTACAAAGGAATGCCAAAAGTGAAGGCAACTCTCCGGGTCCCTACCGATGCTGGGGTGGAGAGAAAGCTCCGCGAGCTGCCCCCTTACTCTATAGAAATGGGTGGAAATGCCTGCCTTGATCAATGCGAAATTGATCGAGATGGGATCATAATTTGATTAGAAATGCATATGTAAGAGGAGATGGGAGTAATAGGGCATTCTATAATAGCGTTACCACTTTTATTATCACTTCCTGTACTGGAAGGGGCACCCTCCGCGAAGCTAAGACGGGAGAAAAAGCGTAACTCCCCGGTGTCATAGGTTACATTTCTATCTTCTTCCCCCGTGACACCTGAATGCTTGTGTGGGAGATCAACAATCTGAAGCAGCAGCCTCAATTTACAGGATACGTGGCGGTCAATCATGAAGGAGAAGTTTTACTTTGTATTCGAAACTGCTCCTGAAAATGCTATTGCTACTTTTTCTAATTCAATAGCCAACCCCCTTCAAGTCCCAGAGCTTATGAAATAGTTGTTATGTTTTCTTTCTTTCTTTTACCACTAGTAGCGGATACCGCGTAATGGCAATCCATCTTGATGACGAATTCCACGATAACAAGAAATAGAAATGAATCGTCTGATGTCCGCTCTTTCTCCCCTCTTCTATCAATCCCCAATGAACAACATGATCTTGACCTATCGTTTGTTCCATTTGGTCGATCTGATACTTAGTTAATTCTTTTATCTTTATATTCCCACTGATATCTTTACAAGTTAGTTTATCAGAATCCAAGTAAAACGAATATGAATGGGGTTTCTTTGTTGACATAAGATCTAAATTGTAAAAATAAATCAAAAGTCGGTTTACAACCCTTACTACATCTACCTTTACGTTATTTACTATATTTTGTACGTTTCAGATATTTTAAAAATTGTTTCAGATAACATATTTTTTATAATAGAATTTCGATATCATGCAAAAACATTGACTACTAAACATTTGAATTTAAAAGTTTATAAATATGAATGTATATAAAAAAATAAGTGAGAAAACTACAAAGATGACTTTTAGAGAATATTAAGAGATTTTATAATATGTTTCTAACTACGTTAAAAGTACATGAGTTTACATACGCTTAACATATATAATATGACAGTTTTACTATAAAAATTATTTATATTATTCTCCAATTTTTAATTTGGTAAAGTAGATTTCATGCCATTTTGAAAATTATATTGAAATTTTAGCAATTAAAAGTAATTATGTGACTATTATCTTATGTATATTTATCCAAATTTTATGAAATCTAATCAAATTATAAAATATTTGGTTCATGAATTACACAATATTACAAGTTAACTATAAAAATATGAGATAAAATCAAAATTTCTCATTATCATATTTTTTAATTAAAAAATTATCTCAACATATATACATTTTCAAATGATAAATTATTTCAATGCTCGTGCTTTGTACGGGCTTTTACGATAGTTACTCCATTATTACCTAACTAATGATAATTATATAATTAATCATTATCATTATTTGTAATACATTGTAATTACATTTTCATAAGAATATTTGAATATATATATATATATATATATATATATATATATATATATATATAGGCCTTTGCTCCATACTGAACACTCTTATATAACAAAAAACAAAGAACATCTTAGATCTATTAGATCCTTTGGGCCCGCCAGGGGCACCCAATACAAAAAGTTGTTATTTTTTACCCTCTATCAAGTCTGCAAAAAAATTGAAAATTACTGTTCACTGATGACGTCATCAATGAACAGTAAATTTTCAAATTTTTTTTTTTGCTGGTTTGGTAGAGGGTAAAAAAATAACAACATTTTGTATTGGGTGCTATGACGGAACTCTTAAATTATATTAGATATGAGGTGTTTTTTATTGTTTATTATATAAGGTGTTTGCTATGGAGTGCAACTATATATATATATATATATATATATACACACACTTTATAAGAAATACTCTTATATATATATATATAAACAATATTATAACACTTCGTATTTTAATTAAAAGAAAGTATAGTTAAGATTACAATCACAAAATATAATCATCATTAAGTTTAACATATCAAATATAAAGTAAAATCTTATTAACTTTTAATGTTAAAATTATTGTAAACGTTAACATAAAATCCATGCATTTTTATAATATAATCATTAAATGTTTATGTTAACTTCATGTTAAATTCAATATGTATCCATGAAATAGTTTAATTATTAGAGATCTTAGAATCTAAATGAAATCTTATGCAGGGTTTTATTGTATTCTATTTTTAGTTGAGTAAGCCGCGCTTCGCGACGGTCTTATAAATTTTTTAAAAAATTCAAAATATAAATTTAAGAAAGAAATAAAAAAAAAAAGCATATATAAATAAATTAACGAACACAATACTGTACAAATTTTAATATATATAGACAACTGAGCAAACTATACTTATTTTTTACGTCGATTTTGTATCACGTTTTCTTAGGCCGACACCCATTATAATAAATACATATAAGCCGCGTTTCACAGCAGCCTTGTAATATTTTTAAAAAATATTCAAAATATAGACTATTTAAAAAAGAAATCAAAAAGAAAATATCTATAAATAAATTAGTGAACACAATATTGTACAAATTTTAATATACATATATATATATATATATATATATATATATATATATAATAAACAATATATTTATTTTTACGTCGATTTTGTGTCACGTTTTTTTAGGCTGACACCCTTTGTAATAAATATATATTGATAAAGAAAAAGTAAATTTGATTGAATTAATTAAAAGAAGACGTTGGAATATTATGATCAAGAACAATGAGAAGATAATAACGACAAATTAACAATAAATAAATAGGGAATGGTAAAAGTTAAAACATATTGTGTCAAGTTTCTCGTGCTTCTACTTCTCAGACAGATAAAGGTCTCCTAATTCTTCTTGTTCACACGATCAGGTGTTTGTACCGAGATCACTAACAAAAAAATTTCAAAATTCAAAGCAAAGAACAACCCATAGTTACTAATAATCCATATTATAACTAAAATCATAACAAATCATAAATTTAAAAATTAAAAAAAATGCAAATATAAAATAAGTAAATTCAAAAGCAACCTGAAAATCATAAAAATCAGCGGAACACACATGTAGCCTTGTACATTGAAAATTAAGCAAAATAAGAATGAATAAAAAAACTCAAAATAAATAGACGAAGACAAAAGCAAACAGAAGAAAGAAAAAAGGGTTACAAACATGGTGATAAAATTTGATTGTTAGAAACAATGATTATATATATATATATATATATATAAGAATATAATTTTTTTTATTTCGAATACGTAAATTTGAATTTTTCTTCCATACAAACTCAAAAACCTTTTCTATTTCAAAGATGTTAATGTTAAAAAAGGAAGTTTTGATTTTTTTTATAAAAAATAGGGTAATGGCCCTAAAATAATCATTTTTCAGCTTAAAAAGCCCAAAATACTGAAATTCAGAAAATTGGCCCTATTTACCGATGAGATACGGCATTTCGTGTTAAGCAACAGAAGGATACGACGTCTCGTGTGCCGTATCAGCAGCTGATACGGCGTTTCGTGTGAAGCAACAACGAGATACGGCATTTGGTGTAGCGTATTAGGTTAAAATTTTAGTGCCCCTGGCGGGGCCTTTAAGAGGATCAGCATTGATACGGTGTTTCGTGTGAAGTATCAGCGTGGATATGGCAAACGAAACGCCGTATTAGCTGCTGATACGGCACACGAAACACCGTATTAGCTGCTGATACGGAACACAAAACCCCGTATTAACCGCTGATACTTCACACGAAACGCCGTATTAGATCGGTAAATAGGGCCAAACATGCTCAAATATGATTATTTTGGTAATTTTCTCTAAAAAATAGGGCCTAAAAAAGAAAATTTTGATTTTAATTATTTAAAATAGAGGTGTTCTAGAAAAATAAAAATATGAATCGAGCGATTCTAGAGCTCCTGGGATTTTTCTTTATATATATAAAAGACTAGTCGACTAAGCCGCGATTCGCGGCGGCCTTATAACATTTTTTTTAATTTAAATAAAATTACTTAAGAAAAAATCAACAAAAATATATGTATAGATTGGTGAACAAAATATTGTATAAATTAAATATACATAGATAATAAGATGTATCATTAATATATTTTTCTATACCGATTTTGTCTCACGATTTTTTAGGCCGACACCTATTGTATATATTATTAAACGCGCATACACTAATAAAAATTTAAATACTAAAATTCTCTTTGATCATGATTTCGATTTGCACGTCGGTGAGATTTTCTTAGGTTTCAATTAGAATTGGTAGATATTGTTGTAAAAAAAAAGTTAAAACTTCCTTTTTATATCGTAACTATAATATAATTTAGAGGTGAAACTTACCTTTAATAACATCAATTATTTTCCTGATTGCATATTTATGTAAATCAATCATTTTCTTGATTGCATATTTTAGTTTGAAAATTGATATAATTTAGAAAATTAGATAAATATCTTTCGGGTTTTTAAAAAATTTACAAAAATATAACTGTAATATCAATATAGATTTATGAATAAATATTGTATAAATTAGATACACATGATAATAAGATAAATTATTCATATATTTTTCTATACCAATTTCGTCTAACTATTTTTTAGGCCTACACCCGTTGTATAAATTATAAAAATATTAAACGTACACAATAATAAAAATTTAAATACTAAAATCCTTTTTGACTTTGATTTCGGTTTGCACACCGGTGAGTTTTTCTCATGATTCAATTAGAACTGGAAGATTTTGTTGTAAAAAAGGTTAGAACTTAATTTTTATATCCTAACTATAATATAGTTTAGATGTGAGACTTTTCTTTAATAACAACAATTATTTCCTTTATTGGATATATTATATTTGAAAATTGAGATAATTTAGAAAATTAGATAAATAGCTTTCGAGTGATTACAAAGCTCCACCAAATGCCAGGAGAATTTCCTTTATATAATTCTAGTTGACTAAGCCGCGCTTCGCGGTGGCCTTGAAATATTTTTAAAAAAAATACAAAATATAAATTTAAGAAAGAAAACGAAAAGAAAATATCTACAAATAAATTAATGAACACAATATTGTACAAATTTTAATATATATATATATATATATATATATATATATATATATATATAGACAACTAAATAAATTACATAATTATTTTTTATGTTGATTTTGTATCACGTTTTCTTAGGCCGACACCCGTTGTAATAAATACATATAAGACATGTTTCTCGGCATCCTTGTAATATTTTTTAAATTTTTTTCAAAATATAGACTATTTAAGAAAGAAATCAAAAAAAATATCTATAAACAAATTAATGAACACAATATTGTACAAACTTTAGTATATATATGTAGACAACAAAATAAACCATATACTTATTTTTTACGTCGATTTTGTGTCCCATTTTCTTTGGCCGACTTCCGTTGTAATAAGTATATATAGATAAAAAAGCAGATTTGATTGAATTAATTAAAAGAAGGTGTTGGAATATTATGATCAAGAACAATGAGAATATAATAAAGACAAATTAATAATAAATAAATAAATATGGAATGTTAAAGTTCAAACCTTTTGTGCCAAGTTTCTCAAGTGTTTCTACTTCTCAAATAGATAAAGATTTCATAATTCTTGTTCACACGATCAGGTGATCTATACCGAGATCACTAACAAAAAATACAAATTTCAAAACAAAAAACAACCAATGGTTACTAATAATCCATAATTATAATTAAAATCTTAACTAATCATAAATTTTAAAATAAAATGAAGAAAATAAATATTAAATTAGTGCATTCAAACCTTAGAAACCAACAAAAAAAATGTAACCTTAAAATCACATAAAATCAGTGGAACACACACATAGCCATGTACATTGAAAATCAAACAACATAAGAATGAATAAAAAACATAAAAAATAGACGAAGACAAAAGCAAACAGAAGCAAAAAAAGGGTTATAAACATAGTGGTAAAATTTGATTGTTAGAAGTAATGATTGTATATATGTATATAAGAATATAAAATTTCTTTTCAATTTCGAATATGTAAATTTGAATTCTTCTTCCATACAAATTAAAAAATCTTTTCTATTTCGAAGATGTTAATGTTAAAAAAGGAAGTCCTCAAATATAAAATTTCTTTTCTATTTCGAATATATAAATAAATTTGACTTCTTTCTTACAAATTCGAAAACCTTTTCTATTTCGAAGATGTTAATGTTAAAAAAGGAAGTTCTGATTTATTTTCTAAAGAATATGGCCTAAAGAAGAAAGTTTTGATTTTAATTATTTAAAATAGAGCAGCTCTAGAAAAATAGATAAATAAGATCCGAGAGATTTCGGAGCTCCTGGGGGTTTTTCTTTATATAATATAAAGACTAGTTGACTAAGCCGCGCTTCGCGGTGGCCTTGTAATATCTTTTATAAAAAATCAAAATATATGTTTGATAAATGGATTTCATATCCATTTAGAGCATTCCAAATCGGTTTAAATTGATTGCTTTGGCCTCAAGTTTGTCGTAGTTTTGATGTGTTTTTGTTTAATTGTGCAAGGTTGAAGAAATGATGATTAAGGGTGTAGTTTCCGTCGTTTTGGAGTTGATTTCAGATATAGAATGAAGAATGGAGGCTAATGTCAACTACCAAGAAGTATACAAGTCAAGAAGGATTAAAGACGGAAGCTCATGCAAAAGGACTGGGAAGAAAAAGTTAAAAAACGAAGAAAAAATAATTCCGGCAGTTTGCAACCGTGCAGGGTGCGCCAATTTTGAGTAGTCTGCGCGAGATTTCGTGATTTTATGCAGATTGTGCCCGTGCAGACTGCCCCAAAACCGTGCAGGGTGCTCCAGAAATTGCTGAAAAATTACAGTTTTGCCCTTTTTACGATTTTGGCCATATCTTGAGTTCTACAAGTCCGTTTTGGACGATCGTACAGTCCACGCGAAGCTAACGAGATTCTCTATCATTATAAACTGGTCCAGATGTCAAAACACGAATGGAACGGTCCAGAAATACTGAAGAAAAGGCAGCTACAAATTTTCCTTCAAAACAGAATCAGTTTAGGAAACGTAATTTTATTATAATTCTGTTTTGGTAGTTCTTGTTGGACAAGACTTCTAGAGCCTATATAAACACATCTTACCCATGTAAATCAAAACATATCTTGTACATAATATAGCTTAGAATTGCAAGAGAGAAAAGAGGAGAAAGATTCAACGCTCGTGACAAGCAACGGATCTAGATCTACTTCATCTTTTGTATCATAGATTTGTTTTCTCAACTCTTTGTTTTATTAATATTATTACTTTATTTCATATCTTGTCTTCTATCATGGTTTCATTAGATCCCATGATGACAAGCGGTTCGATTACGAACTAATCTTTGACATGGGATTCTAACGGATTTATTTATGGAACTTTAGTATCTTGATTGCTTTAAATATCTGTGTGTGATGTATATCTGATATCCTCGTATGGTTGTGCTTAATTGCTAGATGCGTAGCTAACATCTAATTTGTTAATCTCTTGTGAAGTGAAAAAGTGGATCTTGAGATTTAGAACTTGCCATGCTAGCATAGGTTCATGATTGTTTATCAACATGATTCATAGTATGAGATGAAAATACTTATATTGCCCTATGTGATCTTTATGGATAACTTGTTCTTCAACCATTATGTTTTCAAATTCTATAGACATATAGGGTCTAAGCATAATTGGTGTCTATTCATCTTCTATCTTTTTGTGGATGTATGTTTAGTTTGGTATACGTATGCTGACAGGTAGCGTGTACTTGTTTCGTGTTATCCGATCAGATATCATAACCATTGCATATAGTGATTAAAGGCGTCAGATCTAAGCGAAGTATTTAATGAAGTTAGGATTCCATGGTTCATATTGCGTAAGTAATTTGATTTTAATTATCGTTAGTTAGTTAATTCTTAGTTGATAATTTGCATCTTAGTTAGTTTAGTTAATTAAAACCCCAGTTTGTTATTTGTCTTAGCAATGAGTAATAACCATACATTGTTGCATAGGTACAATAACTGAATTAAAACCATAACCAGATCCCTGTGGGAACGAACTCGACTTATTCATATATTACTTGTGACCGCGTACGCTTGCGTGTTTTAGTGTTAACAATGTTTAAGAAAGAAATCAAAAAGAAAATATCTATAAATAAATTAATGAACACAATATTGAACAAATTTTAATATATGTATATAGACAACTAAATAAACTATATTTTTATTTTAGGTCGATTTTGTGTCACGTTTTCTTAGTCCGACACCCCGTTGTAATAAATACATATAAGCCACGTTTTGCGACGGTCTTGTAATATTTTTCAAATATTTTCAAAATATAGACTATTTAAGAAAGAAATCAAAAAAAATATCTATAAATAAATTAGTGAACACAATATTGTACAAATTTATATATATATATATATATATATATATATATATATATATATATATATATATATATCTGTGTGTGTGTGTGTGTATGTATATATACAACAAAATAAACTATATTTTTTTTACATCGATTTTGTATGTCACGTTTTTCTAGGCCGACACCCGTTGTAATATATACAAGATGATAAATGAATAGGCAGGTATAAGATTTAATTAATACTACAATATATAGTCCACCCTTCAAATCCATACATAATTCTCAAAAGTACCTGCATAAATAAAAAATATATCAAAAAAAACCAGTGAGACACACACATAATCATGAGCATTAAACAAAATAAGAATGAATTAAAAAACTAAAATAAAATAGACGAAGATAAAAGCAAATATAAGCAATAAAAGGGATATAGGTGATAAAATTTGATCGTTAGAACAATGATTGTATATATATAAGGATATAAAATTTCTTTTCTATTTCGAATATATAAATTTTAATTATTTTCTTTAAATTCAAAAACCTTTATTATTTCGAATATGTTAATATTGATGTTAGAAAAGGAAATTTTTATTTCTTTTCTAAAAAATAGGACTTAAAGAAGGAAGTTTGATTTTAATTATTTAAAATAGAGGAGCTCTAGAAAAATAGATAAATATGATTCGAGCGATTCTATAATTTCTGGGGTTTTCCTTTTATATATAAAGAAGATAAAGATACATATACATACATATATATATATATATATATATATATATATATATATATATATATATATCTGTGTGTGTGTGTACAAGTATATGAAATCTTTGTTAGTGATTTAAATTTTTGGAAAATAAAAAATATTTACTCGCTAACATGAATTTAAAATCGCAAGACACGTAGGTGACGTTAGTGCTACAAGAGTTTTATAAAAAAAATTAGAGATTATCATTGTATGGTTAGAATATATACTATTATATAAAAGCCGAAATATTAAAAGTTTGGTTGGTCGATACGGTACCTATTTATTTAAACATTAAAAGTTTGATTGGTCGGTACGGTACCTGTTGATTTTACTTATTTACCCTTACTTAATGGTACATGTTATTTTTAATTAATTATCCTTACATAATTACTTATAGTTTAATAACTAATAAATTTCTTTTTTCATTTAAAAATGTTATCTTTTCTATTTTTCAATAATTAATCAACTTCCTTTTTCACGTAGAATACATTATCTTTTATATTTTATCTAACTAAAATGTTTCCACTAATAGATTTCTTTTTTAGGTAAAACATGTTACCTTTTCTATTTTTTAACTAATCAATTTCATTTTTCATGTATAATATGTGACGCCCCCAAAATTCACCATCTGTGGACTTGGGTCGCCACTTACCACCAATACATGTCTTAATCCAAGAAGCATTACAATACATAATTATCATAAAGGCTTTATCGTACAACAGTGGTTCCATCCCACAAGTCCAAGCATCGACAAATCTCTGAATAGTACAACCTGATAATAATTATAGGAGATGTCGTTAGATACGCCAAATATAGGCAGTCTTCGACAGGGTCGTCGCCTTAGAGGAAAGCATACTAGTTTGACTTCGTGCCCTGGTGCATTATCTCCTTCCCCTTGAAACGAGAGGTTTCGCCTTTTTCCAACTTTACTGAAAAACAATATTAACAACAAGAGTGAGCAACTAGGTACTCAGCAAGTCCACTGACTCGCTCTCTCTCTAATAATGGAAAAAATGGGAAGAAATCAACTTTGATCAAGAAAGATTCTCATTTGCAAGCAATGTGTCTTGATAATGATAACACTTACTGATAGACATTAACAATCTATCTCAGAACAAAGAAGTTGAAATTGAAAAGCTTGAGATACTGGTCTTCCGCCTCTACGATACCCCACAGCGCGATCAACCGCTGTGTCGCAAGTACCGCACTCCCGTGATACCCCATAGCACGATCACTACTATGTCGCAAGTATCACAATATCATTCTGCTAGCGTAAAGGTGGTTGAAAAGTCAACCTGCCAACATTTGTGCCAAAATATAAACATTCTCTTTCAATACCACGAGTTTATTTTCCCGTGTTGATCTGAAAGAAACCCATGGGCCATCTCCCATGTTGACCAGTGGATTATACGATTATTCCTCCGAATAAAATTGATTGATTTGGATTCATATTCACTTCTGGCCGATCGCCAGTCTACACTTTGTACAAAACCGACCTGGACAATAGGCCGTCACAATAATCTCAAAAGGAATTAATTTATTGTATTGACACAAACAATATGTCAATTCAAGACAATAAAGTAGCAACCTTGAACAAGAAAGGTTTGCGGATCAGAATATATCTTGTGGAGTCGTCTTGAAATAATAAGAACGACCTGATACGGAATGAAACTTCTAAATACGTTGGAGTATGTAATTTAGATGAACTTCTGATGATATACTCTTCATCTCTACACTATTCTGCGTATATCTACTTTGATTCGAACAATGAATCAAATTTAATTATCGAAATAAAGTTTATCGGATATGAACAATAAATCCGTTTGAAGTCAATGAAGATCTAACTACCTCGATATATGAGTGTAATTATAACTGAATAATATTTAAGGGTCATCTCGAACAATAAGGTGCCCTAGAATTCAATCAAGTTACGTTCTATAAATTTTAGAGAGCATTTCTATAATTTTCTAAATAAATACTTTGATAACAGAATATTTTATCACGGACTAGCAATTTAAACAGATAATTCAATATCATAATATCTCAGCATATCTCGAAATTTTTCAAAAGGAGTGAGGGTCAGAAGGAACTTGCCTCGATCTCGAAGTGCAGAAAAATGCAGATTAAATTATACTCTACCCGTGGGCTCGACTTCGGTCTACGGCTCGAGAATTAGGCACTAACAATGTCAACCAGAAAATACGTGAGCGAATCGTCAAAATAAAATACTTCTCAGCCGATAATAATAATTAAATATAATAATAACATAACTCTCGAAAATCTGCTCGATAATTAACGGATAATAAACCCCGGATAAATAAATCTCTCTTCGAACCACAAAAATAAACCCGCAAGATTTATCGTAAATCCGACTTAATATGAAATACGGCTACGACGATACTCCGTGACTTACGTCTCGTAAACAATTTAACTTTCTAATTATTCTCAAAATAATCCGACAATCCATTTTTATTCAATTTAATCCGCAATTAATATTATTTCTATTTATAGAAAATCATACTTCCATTAATAGAAAATCCTAATTTTATTCCAATTATCCTTCATTTTACTGTCACAAATAATAAATCTTTCAATTTTGTCCAAAAATCATAAAATGATTATTTTTAATAAATTAATAAATAATTACTCCATTTTTATCAAACTCCTTTTATTTTATAAAAAATATATTCTCATTTCTCACAATTTAGATAATAAACTAATTTTTAACATTTTTCACCCTTTTTCATTTTATTAATTAATCATTTCTCTCAATTTAATAATATTTAACCTCTTTTGTTATTATCTCTTTATTTATTTTATATATAAATAAATATGTATATATATTTATTTATTTATTGTTACGTTTTTATTCCGTTTATTCCTCGAAACAGACAGACAGAATTTTTCCCAAATCTCTCTGCACTTTTTTTTTTCTCGAAATCTCTCTCCCCTGTCTCTCCTGCTCTCTCTCTCTCTCTCTGCCTTCTATCTCTCTTCTTTGCCTCTCACGGCCACAACACAAATTCACAAACACAGTCTCCGATTCGACCCCTCTTCATACTCCCTCTCCTCATCTCAACAACAAACCAAACGCTCATTCTTTCTTTGTCTCAACCTCTCCAATTCTCTCACTCTCTCTTCGAACTACAACAACCAACAACAACACCGCTGCAAAATCTCTCCGTGTCGCCCCTGTTTTCGATCCAAACACAACCAAACCGGTCTCTTTTCCTCCCTCTATTCGACCCCTCCCGTTCTCCGATTACCAAAATTCCGACAACAACAATTCCCTCGGCCCCCCTGTTTCGACTACCACCACAGCCGTTCCTTCCTTACTCCTATCTCCCCCTCGTCTCCACTCCACTCCACCCATCTCTTCTCCTCTTAGACCGAAACAACACACACAACAATCCTCACTGCACTCTCACTCGATTCTCACACACCCATCGCCAAAACGCGAACCGAACACCACCACCACAACGGTGGTGGTCGTAAACAATCACTTATCTTCATTCCTTCCGACAACACCACAAAACAGAACACAACCAAACAATACACACGACCCAACTGTTACAATAGAACCACAAAGAATAGGAAATGAAGAATGTAACCGAAAAATGAAAAAAAGAAATATAAACTACCTGAAATTTCTCTGTACGCAGAGAAGGAAAAGAAAGGGGTTTTTGGGTTTGGTGTTTTGGTTTTGCAGATAGAGAAAATAAGGCTTTGTGTTGTGTTTTGTTTTTACAGTATTTGGCCCGTTCTGTTTTAAATCCTGTGTTTAACAAGTATGGCAGACAAAACGTGAAGTTTAGAAAAATAAAAAGAAAGTACTGGGACATTTTGGGTTAATAAAAAGAGTGTGGTGTTTTGTGATAGAATAAATCGTGTTTTGTACAGAATGTTTTTGTGTTTTGTAAAGAATGAATTGTGTTTGGTGAAAGAAATGTTGTGTTCCGAAAATAGAATTTGTTGTCTCTTCCTTCGTATTTAACGATTCGAACAGTTAAAACGGTGACATTATTATCGTCGTTTTTCCTGCTGGATAATTAAAACGAGACCCAAATTCGCTTTCTAAAATAAATTCTGCGATAAAAATTAATATCCGTCCACAATTAAAATCCTATTTTCCTAAATATTTTTATTTTAATAAATACCTAATAAATATAAATAAATAGATATAATAATTATTTGTTTACATATGAAAATAAAATTTTAAAAATCTAACCAAAAATACGTTAATTAAATATATTAATGCCTTGACCTTTAAATAAATTTAAATAACGAGTAGAAAATATTAATCGAAAATTTGCGGTTATTACAGCCCTCCCCCCTTAAAGGATTCCATCCTCGGAATCAAAACTAGGCACTAAATAACTCAGGGTAATTATTCCGCATTTCGCTTTATAATTCCCACGTAGCTTCTTCCACTTGATGATTTCTCCAAAGTACTTTCACCAAATTGATTTGCTTAGTCCTTAACTCTTGCACCTTGTAGTCTAGAATCTGCACTGGCTGCTCTTCGTATGTCAGGTCAGGACGGATTTCCACCGGTTCATAGGTTATGACATGTCTGAAATCGGAGTGGTACTCTCTTAACGCAGAAACATGAAATACGTCATGAATATGCTGGAGGTCTGGAGGTAGGGCCAACTGGTAAGCTAGGGGTCCTATCTTCTTGAGAATCTCAAAAGGTCCTATATATCTGGGACTCAATTTGCCTTTCTTTCCGAATCTCATAACTCCCTTCCAAGGTGAAACTTTTAGCATCACTTTATCTCCCACTTCAAATGCTCTGTCTTTTCTCTTCTGATTCGCATACTTCTTCTGTCGATCCTGAGCTGCAACTAAACTTTTTCGAATCACTTCGGTTGCTTGCTTAGTTTGTTGAAGTAGTTCTGGCCCTAGTATCTTTCCTTCCCCTACTTCATCCCAGTATAACGGTGATCTGCACTTTCTTCCGTATAGTGCTTCGTATGGTGCCATGCCTATGCTGGAGTGGTAACTATTGTTGTAAGCAAACTCGACTAGGGGCAAATGCTCATCCCAACTTCCTTTAAAATCAAGTGCACGGGCTCTCAACATATCTTCAACTGTTTGAATTGTTCTTTCACTTTGTCCGTCGGTCTGGGGGTGATATGCAGTACTCAGATTCAACTTCGTGCCAAGACATTCTTGAAAACTTTTCCAAAATCGAGAAGTAAAACGGGCATCTCTATCAGATACAATTGAAACGGGCACCCCATGACGAACCACAATTTCCTTTAGGTATAGGTTCACCAATCTTTCAACCGAGTACTTATCACTGATTGGTAGGAAATGCGCAGACTTAGTGAGTCGGTCAACAATAACCCAAATTGCATCGTGGCTGGCTCTAGTTCGGGGCAATCCTACGACAAAATCCATGGTAATATGCTCCCATTTCCATTCGGGTATCTCTAAGGGTTGTAAAAGTCCACTTGGTCGTTGATGTTCTGCCTTCACTTTCTGACAGGTTAAACACTTACTTACCCATTCTGCAATCTCTCTTTTCATGTTTGGCCACCAATAGTTTTGCTTGATATCCTGATACATCTTCGTGCTCCCGGGATGAATAGAGTACCTCGAATTATGTGCTTCGCTCAAAATCTCTTCCTTTAATTCTGCAACATTCGGTATCCAAATTCTAGAAGCAAATCTTTTAATTCCCTTGACATCCTTTGGACTTTGAAATTCTTCTCCTGTTAACTGATCTCTCTCTTCTTACATCACTTTCTCTTGACAACGACGAATCTTTTCGATTAACTCTGGTTGTAAGGAGATTTCATATACTCTTTCATTGGTTTGAACAGGAATCTTAATCTCCAAGTCAAATCTCTCAATTTCTTTGATCAATTCCTTTGACGATACTACCATCTTAAGTCTTTCTTTTCTACTTAGCGCGTCTGCCACCACATTGGCCTTCCCTGGATGGTAATTAATCGAACAATCATAGTCCTTGATTAATTCTAACCACCGCCTCTGTCTCATATTCAATTCTTTCTGGGTGACGATATATTTTAGACTCTTATGATCCGTGTAAATCTCACACTTTTCTCCATATAAATAGTGTCTCCAGATCTTTAATGCAAAAACAATCGCAGCTAATTCGAGATCGTGAGTTGGGTATCTTATCTCATAATCTTTTAACTGTCGAGAAGCATAAGCAATTACTTTTCCATGCTGCATCAATACGCATCCTAAACCCTTATGGGAAGCATCACTATAGATTACAAAATTTCCCGTATCGTCTGGTAGCATCAAAACCGGGGCAGATGTTAATCGTCTCTTAAGTTCTTGAAAACTTTCTTCACACTTGGGAGTCCATTCAAACTTCTCATTCTTTCTGGTAAGCTTAGTCAATGGTGTAGCTATCTTTGAAAAATCCATTACAAATCTCCGATAATATCCTGCTAGTCCAAGAAAGCTTCTTACTTCTGTTGGAGTCTTTGGCCTTTCCCAATTTGCAACAGCCTCCACTTTCGCAGGGTCAACCGAAATTCCTTCACTGCTCACAATGTGTCCTAGGAATTGCACTGTACTTAGCCAAAATTCGCACTTAGAGAATTTCGCATATAACCTTTCGTGGCGTAAAGTTTCCAACACTATTCGGAGGTGCTCAGCGTGTTCTTCTTGATTCTTAGAGTAAATCAAGATGTCATCAATAAATACAATCACGGACTTGTCCAAATATTTCTTGAATACGCGATTCATCAAATCCATGAAAACAGCTGGAGCATTCGTCAATCCAAATGGCATCACTAGAAATTCGTAATGTCTATAGCGAGTCCTAAAGGCCGTCTTTGGTACATCTTCAGGTTTGATCTTCAACTGGTGATAACCCGATCTAAGATCAACATTAGAAAAATAAGCTGCTCCCTTAAGCTGATCGAACAAATCATCAATTCGTGGCAAGGGGTATCTATTCTTGATCGTCATCTTGTTTAGTTCTCGATAATCTATGCACAATCTCATAGATACGTCTTTCTTCTTCACAAATAACACTGGAGCTCCCCAAGGGGACACGCTGGGTCGAATTACGCCTTTGTCTAATAGTTCTTGCAGTTGTGTGGCCAACTCCTTCATCTCAATTGGGGCCATTCGGTATGGTGCTTTTGAAATCGGTGCAGTTCCAGGGGCAAGATCGATAGTGAATTCTATTTCTCGGTCAGGAGGTAATCCTGGTAATTCTTCAGGAAAGACATCCTCAAATTGATTCACTACAGGAATTTCGTCAATAGTAGGGGTTTGCTTCTCGCTATCAACCACATGAGCTAAGTATGCTTGACATCCTTGCCTTAGTAGCTTCTTTGCTTGGATCATAGTCAGAAAATTACGGGTCGGTTTCCTTCCGGGAAAATGTATTCTTTTACCGTCCGATGCCTTTAAACTAACCCACTTACGCCGACAGTTGATTTGCGCATCGTATCGTGCTAACCAATCCATTCCAAGAATTATATCAAACTCCCCTAGGTTAAAGGAAAGAAGATTTGCATCGAAGCGTTGTCCTTGAATTTCGATTCCGCAATCTGGGCATATCTGATCTACAGGAACTTTTTCCTGATTTGCTACTTCTATAATCAAGGTCTCTCCTAACGGTACAGATTGAATATTTAGCTTGTTCATAAAACTCTCCGATATGAAAGATCTTGTTGCTCCCGAGTCAATTAAAACACATGCATCTACGGAATTTACCAAAAGCGTACCTGCAATCACATCGTTATCGGCAATAGCATCCTTCACTGTCATGTTGAAAGTACGGGCAGTTGGCTTGTTGCTAGGAGGTGCCATCAATCTAGGTACAGTGGTCTCCTTTGGTGGTGACCTGCAATCTCGTGCTATGTGTCCCTTCTTCCCGCATTTGAAACAAGTAGTTGCCTTCTCTCTCTCCTTGCAGTTGGAAGAATAATGGCCTTTCTGTCCACAAGTGTAGCACACAATGCTGGCAAGGTTACACGGTCCTGGGTGCTTCCTTCCACAAGTGCCGCATTCTGGTAATGGCGGCCTTCCTTGAAGTAAGTTTGCTGTCTGAGGGGGTCTGAACTTCTGGTTGTTCCCCCTAGTGTCCTGATTCCCAAATCTCCTTACGTCATTGCTTCTCTCTTCCCGTCTCACAAACGGTTTCTTTCCATTTCGATCATCAGGCTTTCTCTCAAAACTAGATCCATGATTCGGAAACTTTCTTTTCTTGATATCCTTATCCTTCAAGTACAATTCAGAACCACTTTCAACGATGGATGCTTTCTGAACCAAAGTCGCATAGTCGGTGATTTCTAGTACCGCAACTCGATTTTGGATCCACGGTTTCAGCCCTAGCTGGAAACGTTTAGCCCTCTTTTCTTCGGTATCCACATGGTAAGGAACGAATCTTGAGAGTTCCAAAAATTTGGCTTCATACGCAGCCACAGTCATATTGCCTTGCTTCAGTTCCAAAAATTTGATTTCCATCTGGGTTTCCAAATATTTAGGAAAATATTTTTCCAAAAATAGTTGGGTGAACCTAGCCCAAGGTATGGCTGCGTTCCCTTCTATGGCTCTTTTTGACTCCCACCAATAACTCGCTTCTCCCTTTAGCATGAAAGCTGCAAAGATGGTTTTCTTTTCTTCCTCCACTCCTACAATCTCAAAGGTCTTTTCTATCTCTCGCAACCAGATCCTTGCTTCAATCGGATCAGTGGTACCTTTGAACTCAGGGGGGTTTAAGGATTTGAAGGATTTAAAAGTAACTGCATTATTAGTTGGTGGTGCAGGGGGTTGATCAACTCTGATTTGGGGTGTTCTTTGCCTTGGTGGAGGGTTCTGTGTATATTGCCTCAGGAATTCCACAAGTAAATTCATAGGTTCATTTGGATTGGGTTGCGCTGCGGGTACTCGCCCTGGTTCATGTTCTGTTTCGGGTTCTGGTTGAGGATCAACTTCATGCTGGTCCTCTGCTGGGGGTACCTCTTGGTTCTTGCGGGGTCTACCTCTTCTTGGCATCTTTTTCCATTAAGATTAAAAATATAGAGTCTGGTTAAACAAAGTGAGATATATATACAGATCAGAGTATCAATGCTGGTGCTGAAAACCCTCAAGGTTATATGTCGATTTCTGGAATTACGGAGGTGCTACTAATAGAGCGCAACAGTAATAATAAATCTGAAACAGATAAAAACGTAAAAGTACGAATATTAACATATAATTTCAACTGGTACAACAGGTAAAATCAAAGACTACAATCAAAGTCCTCTAGTCAGCTAATACATCCACTACTAAATCAACAGGGTGCAGATCAATCTACGACATCTAGATACAAACATAAGCACCCTAACAGAAGTCTATCCTCCAAACATAGTGAAAAACCCAAGCTACAACATCGGTAGTGGTCTCAATGACCGAACATCTCAATGACACGCCTGTGAAACTCCTCACAGCTCTAGTGATCATGTCGGCAACAGTGCTACGGTCCACAGCTCCGGTGCTGGAAGATGGTAAGGCTGTAATATCAGTCCGCAGCCCTGTCAAGATAGAGATAGAGATCTGATGTACGATCTCCATGGATACATCCCTCACAAGTAGGCTACCACCTCCGTGAACTGTAATAGGATCCACTGACAATAATCGCAGAATGGCATCCCTCGTAGCAAAAATCTCCTCGTAGCGCGCCCAAACCCAGCGAAACTGCTGGTAAAGGTGATCATGAACAATCCAGGGCACTGGCTCTCTACCTACTATAGGCTGTGTAGGCATACCGGCAGGCCGAGCTGGAAAAGCTGGAGCAGAAGATATCATCACCACTGGAGCCGGGATATGGATGGTAGGTGCAGGTGGAGCCGTGTCACAAACTGGAGCATCTCCGTCTAATGGAAGCATGTAATCGGGTATGGTAGGAGCTGCTGAAGTCATCACAAAGACTGGCACAGATGAAGTGGGTGCTGCTACTCCGGTGCGAATGGGCGAAAACTGGCCCTCCACAATCGGCTCGGATAGAAACGGCTCTGGTGTCTCATGCTTGTACACCTCAGGAGCTGGAGTCTGAGCTGGCTGCTCAGCAACAAGAGTAGGAGTCTCTACAACAGTCACCGGAATAGGTGAATCGACTACCTCTATGATCTGGTCTGGGGAATCTGCTAGATCTATCACCTGCGGAGGAGAAGGTGTAAGAATCTGAACCGAAGAGTCCTCCGAAACGCTATCAAGCGGCATGTACTCCTCTGACGGATCGCTGTCCGGACCCGAACTGGAATCTAGTGGTCTGTGCGGGTAAGGTGTAGGGGATCTATCTCAGATGGAACGAATGTCAGCTGGTCCGGATGTCGACATCTACAAAAGGTACAAAAAGTCTCAGTTATACCCAGGTTCCAAATCGATTAGATAAAGGTATATATATAATGGGGTAGGGCACTTAGTGCTAAAATATCAACGTTGTACTATATCTCTAAATTCTCACGTCGCGTTATAATTCTAGGCTCGTACGATTCCTAAAAATATAACTAACGCTTTGATACCAAGCTGTGACGCCCCCAAAATTCACCATCTGTGGACTTGGGTCGCCACTTACCACCAATACCTATCTTAATCCAAGAAGCATTACAATACATAATTATCATAAAGGCTTTATCGTACAACAGTGGTTCCATCCCACAAGTCCAAGCATCGACAAATCTCTGAATAGTACAACCTGATAATAATTATAGGAGATATCGTTAGATACGCCAAATATAGGCAGTCTTCGACAGGGTCGTCGCCTTAGAGGAAAGCATACTAGTTTGACTTCGTGCCCTGGTGCATTATCTCCTTCCCCTTGAAACGAGAGGTTTCGCCTTTTTCCAACTTTACTGAAAAACAATATTAACAACAAGAGTGAGCAACTAGGTACTCAGCAAGTCCACTGACTCGCTCTCTCTCTAATAATGGAAAAAATGGGAAGAAATCAACTTTGATCAAGAAAGATTCTCATTTGCAAGCAATGTGTCTTGATAATGATAACACTTACTGATAGACATTAACAATCTATCTCAGAACAAAGAAGTTGAAATTGAAAAGCTTGAGATACTGGTCTTCCGCCTCTACGATACCCCACAGCGCGATCAACCGCTGTGTCGCAAGTACCGCACTCCCGTGATACCCCATAGCACGATCACTACTATGTCGCAAGTATCACAATATCATTCTGCTAGCGTAAAGGTGGTTGAAAAGTCAACCTGCCAACATTTGTGCCAAAATATAAACATTCTCTTTCAATACCACGAGTTTATTTTCCCGTGTTGATCTGAAAGAAACCCATGGGCCATCTCCCATGTTGACCAGTGGATTATACGATTATTCCTCCGAATAAAATTGATTGATTTGGATTCATATTCACTTCTGGCCGATCGCCAGTCTACACTTTGTACAAAACCGACCTGGACAATAGGCCGTCACAATAATCTCAAAAGGAATTAATTTATTGTATTGACACAAACAATATGTCAATTCAAGACAATAAAGTAGCAACCTTGAACAAGAAAGGTTTGCGGATCAGAATATATCTTGTGGAGTCGTCTTGAAATAATAAGAACGACCTGATACGGAATGAAACTTCTAAATACGTTGGAGTATGTAATTTAGATGAACTTCTGATGATATACTCTTCATCTCTACACTATTCTGCGTATATCTACTTTGATTCGAACAATGAATCAAATTTAATTATCGAAATAAAGTTTATCGGATATGAACAATAAATCCGTTTGAAGTCAATGAAGATCTAACTACCTCGATATATGAGTGTAATTATAACTGAATAATATTTAAGGGTCATCTCGAACAATAAGGTGCCCTAGAATTCAATCAAGTTACGTTCTATAAATTTTAGAGAGCATTTCTATAATTTTCTAAATAAATACTTTGATAACAGAATATTTTATCACGGACTAGCAATTTAAACAGATAATTCAATATCATAATATCTCAGCATATCTCGAAATTTTTCAAAAGGAGTGAGGGTCAGAAGGAACTTGCCTCGATCTCGAAGTGCAGAAAAATGCAGATTAAATTATACTCTACCCGTGGGCTCGACTTCGGTCTACGGCTCGAGAATTAGGCACTAACAATGTCAACCAGAAAATACGTGAGCGAATCGTCAAAATAAAATACTTCTCAGCCGATAATAATAATTAAATATAATAATAACATAACTCTCGAAAATCTGCTCGATAATTAACGGATAATAAACCCCGGATAAATAAATCTCTCTTCGAACCACAAAAATAAACCCGCAAGATTTATCGTAAATCCGACTTAATATGAAATACGGCTACGACGATACTCCGTGACTTACGTCTCGTAAACAATTTAACTTTCTAATTATTCTCAAAATAATCCGACAATCCATTTTTATTCAATTTAATCCGCAATTAATATTATTTCTATTTATAGAAAATCATACTTCCATTAATAGAAAATCCTAATTTTATTCCAATTATCCTTCATTTTACTGTCACAAATAATAAATCTTTCAATTTTGTCCAAAAATCATAAAATGATTATTTTTAATAAATTAATAAATAATTACTCCATTTTTATCAAACTCCTTTTATTTTATAAAAAATATATTCTCATTTCTCACAATTTAGATAATAAACTAATTTTTAACATTTTTCACCCTTTTTCATTTTATTAATTAATCATTTCTCTCAATTTAATAATATTTAACCTCTTTTGTTATTATCTCTTTATTTATTTTATATATAAATAAATATGTATATATATATATTTATTTATTGTTACGTTTTTATTCCGTTTATTCCTCGAAACAGACAGACAGAATTTTTCCCAAATCTCTCTGCACTTTTTTTTTTCTCGAAATCTCTCTCCCCTGTCTCTCCTGCTCTCTCTCTCTCTCTCTCTGCCTTCTATCTCTCTTCTTTGCCTCTCACGGCCACAACACAAATTCACAAACACAGTCTCCGATTCGACCCCTCTTCATACTCCCTCTCCTCATCTCAACAACAAACCAAACGCTCATTCTTTCTTTGTCTCAACCTCTCCAATTCTCTCACTCTCTCTTCGAACTACAACAACCAACAACAACACCGCTGCAAAATCTCTCCGTGTCGCCCCTGTTTTCGATCCAAACACAACCAAACCGGTCTCTTTTCCTCCCTCTATTCGACCCCTCCCGTTCTCCGATTACCAAAATTCCGACAACAACAATTCCCTCGGCCCCCCTGTTTCGACTACCACCACAGCCGTTCCTTCCTTACTCCTATCTCCCCCTCGTCTCCACTCCACTCCACCCATCTCTTCTCCTCTTAGACCGAAACAACACACACAACAATCCTCACTGCACTCTCACTCGATTCTCACACACCCATCGCCAAAACGCGAACCGAACACCACCACCACAACGGTGGTGGTCGTAAACAATCACTTATCTTCATTCCTTCCGACAACACCACAAAACAGAACACAACCAAACAATACACACGACCCAACTGTTACAATAGAACCACAAAGAATAGGAAATGAAGAATGTAACCGAAAAATGAAAAAAAGAAATATAAACTACCTGAAATTTCTCTGTACGCAGAGAAGGAAAAGAAAGGGGTTTTTGGGTTTGGTGTTTTGGTTTTGCAGATAGAGAAAATAAGGCTTTGTGTTGTGTTTTGTTTTTACAGTATTTGGCCCGTTCTGTTTTAAATCCTGTGTTTAACAAGTATGGCAGACAAAACGTGAAGTTTAGAAAAATAAAAAGAAAGTACTGGGACATTTTGGGTTAATAAAAAGAGTGTGGTGTTTTGTGATAGAATAAATCGTGTTTTGTACAGAATGTTTTTGTGTTTTGTAAAGAATGAATTGTGTTTGGTGAAAGAAATGTTGTGTTCCGAAAATAGAATTTGTTGTCTCTTCCTTCGTATTTAACGATTCGAACAGTTAAAACGGTGACATTATTATCGTCGTTTTTCCTGCTGGATAATTAAAACGAGACCCAAATTCGCTTTCTAAAATAAATTCTGCGATAAAAATTAATATCCGTCCACAATTAAAATCCTATTTTCCTAAATATTTTTATTTTAATAAATACCTAATAAATATAAATAAATAGATATAATAATTATTTGTTTACATATGAAAATAAAATTTTAAAAATCTAACCAAAAATACGTTAATTAAATATATTAATGCCTTGACCTTTAAATAAATTTAAATAACGAGTAGAAAATATTAATCGAAAATTTGCGGTTATTACAGCCCTCCCCCCTTAAAGGATTCCATCCTCGGAATCAAAACTAGGCACTAAATAACTCAGGGTAATTATTCCGCATTTCGCTTTATAATTCCCACGTAGCTTCTTCCACTTGATGATTTCTCCAAAGTACTTTCACCAAATTGATTTGCTTAGTCCTTAACTCTTGCACCTTGTAGTCTAGAATCTGCACTGGCTGCTCTTCGTATGTCAGGTCAGGACGGATTTCCACCGGTTCATAGGTTATGACATGTCTGAAATCGGAGTGGTACTCTCTTAACGCAGAAACATGAAATACGTCATGAATATGCTGGAGGTCTGGAGGTAGGGCCAACTGGTAAGCTAGGGGTCCTATCTTCTTGAGAATCTCAAAAGGTCCTATATATCTGGGACTCAATTTGCCTTTCTTTCCGAATCTCATAACTCCCTTCCAAGGTGAAACTTTTAGCATCACTTTATCTCCCACTTCAAATGCTCTGTCTTTTCTCTTCTGATTCGCATACTTCTTCTGTCGATCCTGAGCTGCAACTAAACTTTTTCGAATCACTTCGGTTGCTTGCTTAGTTTGTTGAAGTAGTTCTGGCCCTAGTATCTTTCCTTCCCCTACTTCATCCCAGTATAACGGTGATCTGCACTTTCTTCCGTATAGTGCTTCGTATGGTGCCATGCCTATGCTGGAGTGGTAACTATTGTTGTAAGCAAACTCGACTAGGGGCAAATGCTCATCCCAACTTCCTTTAAAATCAAGTGCACGGGCTCTCAACATATCTTCAACTGTTTGAATTGTTCTTTCACTTTGTCCGTCGGTCTGGGGGTGATATGCAGTACTCAGATTCAACTTCGTGCCAAGACATTCTTGAAAACTTTTCCAAAATCGAGAAGTAAAACGGGCATCTCTATCAGATACAATTGAAACGGGCACCCCATGACGAACCACAATTTCCTTTAGGTATAGGTTCACCAATCTTTCAACCGAGTACTTATCACTGATTGGTAGGAAATGCGCAGACTTAGTGAGTCGGTCAACAATAACCCAAATTGCATCGTGGCTGGCTCTAGTTCGGGGCAATCCTACGACAAAATCCATGGTAATATGCTCCCATTTCCATTCGGGTATCTCTAAGGGTTGTAAAAGTCCACTTGGTCGTTGATGTTCTGCCTTCACTTTCTGACAGGTTAAACACTTACTTACCCATTCTGCAATCTCTCTTTTCATGTTTGGCCACCAATAGTTTTGCTTGATATCCTGATACATCTTCGTGCTCCCGGGATGAATAGAGTACCTCGAATTATGTGCTTCGCTCAAAATCTCTTCCTTTAATTCTGCAACATTCGGTATCCAAATTCTAGAAGCAAATCTTTTAATTCCCTTGACATCCTTTGGACTTTGAAATTCTTCTCCTGTTAACTGATCCCTCTCTTCTTACATCACTTTCTCTTGACAACGACGAATCTTTTCGATTAACTCTGGTTGTAAGGAGATTTCATATACTCTTTCATTGGTTTGAACAGGAATCTTAATCTCCAAGTCAAATCTCTCAATTTCTTTGATCAATTCCTTTGACGATACTACCATCTTAAGTCTTTCTTTTCTACTTAGTGCGTCTGCCACCACATTGGCCTTCCCTGGATGGTAATTAATCGAACAATCATAGTCCTTGATTAATTCTAACCACCGCCTCTGTCTCATATTCAATTCTTTCTGGGTGACGATATATTTTAGACTCTTATGATCCGTGTAAATCTCACACTTTTCTCCATATAAATAGTGTCTCCAGATCTTTAATGCAAAAACAATCGCAGCTAATTCGAGATCGTGAGTTGGGTATCTTATCTCATAATCTTTTAACTGTCGAGAAGCATAAGCAATTACTTTTCCATGCTGCATCAATACGCATCCTAAACCCTTATGGGAAGCATCACTATAGATTACAAAATTTCCCGTATCGTCTGGTAGCATCAAAACCGGGGCAGATGTTAATCGTCTCTTAAGTTCTTGAAAACTTTCTTCACACTTGGGAGTCCATTCAAACTTCTCATTCTTTCTGGTAAGCTTAGTCAATGGTGTAGCTATCTTTGAAAAATCCATTACAAATCTCCGATAATATCCTGCTAGTCCAAGAAAGCTTCTTACTTCTGTTGGAGTCTTTGGCCTTTCCCAATTTGCAACAGCCTCCACTTTCGCAGGGTCAACCGAAATTCCTTCACTGCTCACAATGTGTCCTAGGAATTGCACTGTACTTAGCCAAAATTCGCACTTAGAGAATTTCGCATATAACCTTTCGTGGCGTAAAGTTTCCAACACTATTCGGAGGTGCTCAGCGTGTTCTTCTTGATTCTTAGAGTAAATCAAGATGTCATCAATAAATACAATCACGGACTTGTCCAAATATTTCTTGAATACGCGATTCATCAAATCCATGAAAACAGCTGGAGCATTCGTCAATCCAAATGGCATCACTAGAAATTCGTAATGTCTATAGCGAGTCCTAAAGGCCGTCTTTGGTACATCTTCAGGTTTGATCTTCAACTGGTGATAACCCGATCTAAGATCAACATTAGAAAAATAAGCTGCTCCCTTAAGCTGATCGAACAAATCATCAATTCGTGGCAAGGGGTATCTATTCTTGATCGTCATCTTGTTTAGTTCTCGATAATCTATGCACAATCTCATAGATACGTCTTTCTTCTTCACAAATAACACTGGAGCTCCCCAAGGGGACACGCTGGGTCGAATTACGCCTTTGTCTAATAGTTCTTGCAGTTGTGTGGCCAACTCCTTCATCTCAATTGGGGCCATTCGGTATGGTGCTTTTGAAATCGGTGCAGTTCCAGGGGCAAGATCGATAGTGAATTCTATTTCTCGGTCAGGAGGTAATCCTGGTAATTCTTCAGGAAAGACATCCTCAAATTGATTCACTACAGGAATTTCGTCAATAGTAGGGGCTTGCTTCTCGCTATCAACCACATGAGCTAAGTATGCTTGACATCCTTGCCTTAGTAGCTTCTTTGCTTGGATCATAGTCAGAAAATTACGGGTCGGTTTCCTTCCGCGAAAATGTATTCTTTTACCGTCCGATGCCTTTAAACTAACCCACTTACGCCGACAGTTGATTTGCGCATCGTATCGTGCTAACCAATCCATTCCAAGAATTATATCAAACTCCCCTAGGTTAAAGGAAAGAAGATTTGCATCGAAGCGTTGTCCTTGAATTTCGATTCCGCAATCTGGGCATATCTGATCTACAGGAACTTTTTCCTGATTTGCTACTTCTATAATCAAGGTCTCTCCTAACGGTACAGATTGAATATTTAGCTTGTTCATAAAACTCTCCGATATGAAAGATCTTGTTGCTCCCGAGTCAATTAAAACACATGCATCTACGGAATTTACCAAAAGCGTACCTGCAATCACATCGTTATCGGCAATAGCATCCTTCACTGTCATGTTGAAAGTACGGGCAGTTGGCTTGTTGCTAGGAGGTGCCATCAATCTAGGTACAGTGGTCTCCTTTGGTGGTGACCTGCAATCTCGTGCTATGTGTCCCTTCTTCCCGCATTTGAAACAAGTAGTTGCCTTCTCTCTCTCCTTGCAGTTGGAAGAATAATGGCCTTTCTGTCCACAAGTGTAGCACACAATGCTGGCAAGGTTACACGGTCCTGGGTGCTTCCTTCCACAAGTGCCGCATTCTGGTAATGGCGGCCTTCCTTGAAGTAAGTTTGCTGTCTGAGGGGGTCTGAACTTCTGGTTGTTCCCCCTAGTGTCCTGATTCCCAAATCTCCTTACGTCATTGCTTCTCTCTTCCCGTCTCACAAACGGTTTCTTTCCATTTCGATCATCAGGCTTTCTCTCAAAACTAGATCCATGATTCGGAAACTTTCTTTTCTTGATATCCTTATCCTTCAAGTACAATTCAGAACCACTTTCAACGATGGATGCTTTCTGAACCAAAGTCGCATAGTCGGTGATTTCTAGTACCGCAACTCGATTTTGGATCCACGGTTTCAGCCCTAGCTGGAAACGTTTAGCCCTCTTTTCTTCGGTATCCACATGGTAAGGAACGAATCTTGAGAGTTCCAAAAATTTGGCTTCATACGCAGCCACAGTCATATTGCCTTGCTTCAGTTCCAAAAATTTGATTTCCATCTGGGTTTCCAAATATTTAGGAAAATATTTTTCCAAAAATAGTTGGGTGAACCTAGCCCAAGGTATGGCTGCGTTCCCTTCTATGGCTCTTTTTGACTCCCACCAATAACTCGCTTCTCCCTTTAGCATGAAAGCTGCAAAGATGGTTTTCTTTTCTTCCTCCACTCCTACAATCTCAAAGGTCTTTTCTATCTCTCGCAACCAGATCCTTGCTTCAATCGGATCAGTGGTACCTTTGAACTCAGGGGGGTTTAAGGATTTGAAGGATTTAAAAGTAACTGCATTATTAGTTGGTGGTGCAGGGGGTTGATCAACTCTGATTTGGGGTGTTCTTTGCCTTGGTGGAGGGTTCTGTGTATATTGCCTCAGGAATTCCACAAGTAAATTCATAGGTTCATTTGGATTGGGTTGCGCTGCGGGTACTCGCCCTGGTTCATGTTCTGTTTCGGGTTCTGGTTGAGGATCAACTTCATGCTGGTCCTCTGCTGGGGGTACCTCTTGGTTCTTGCGGGGTCTACCTCTTCTTGGCATCTTTTTCCATTAAGATTAAAAATATAGAGTCTGGTTAAACAAAGTGAGATATATATACAGATCAGAGTATCAATGCTGGTGCTGAAAACCCTCAAGGTTATATGTCGATTTCTGGAATTACGGAGGTGCTACTAATAGAGCGCAACAGTAATAATAAATCTGAAACAGATAAAAACGTAAAAGTACGAATATTAACATATAATTTCAACTGGTACAACAGGTAAAATCAAAGACTACAATCAAAGTCCTCTAGTCAGCTAATACATCCACTACTAAATCAACAGGGTGCAGATCAATCTACGACATCTAGATACAAACATAAGCACCCTAACAGAAGTCTATCCTCCAAACATAGTGAAAAACCCAAGCTACAACATCGGTAGTGGTCTCAATGACCGAACATCTCAATGACACGCCTGTGAAACTCCTCACAGCTCTAGTGATCATGTCGGCAACAGTGCTACGGTCCACAGCTCCGGTGCTGGAAGATGGTAAGGCTGTAATATCAGTCCGCAGCCCTGTCAAGATAGAGATAGAGATCTGATGTACGATCTCCATGGATACATCCCTCACAAGTAGGCTACCACCTCCGTGAACTGTAATAGGATCCACTGACAATAATCGCAGAATGGCATCCCTCGTAGCAAAAATCTCCTCGTAGCGCGCCCAAACCCAGCGAAACTGCTGGTAAAGGTGATCATGAACAATCCAGGGCACTGGCTCTCTACCTACTATAGGCTGTGTAGGCATACCGGCAGGCCGAGCTGGAAAAGCTGGAGCAGAAGATATCATCACCACTGGAGCCGGGATATGGATGGTAGGTGCAGGTGGAGCCGTGTCACAAACTGGAGCATCTCCGTCTAATGGAAGCATGTAATCGGGTATGGTAGGAGCTGCTGAAGTCATCACAAAGACTGGCACAGATGAAGTGGGTGCTGCTACTCCGGTGCGAATGGGCGAAAACTGGCCCTCCACAATCGGCTCGGATAGAAACGGCTCTGGTGTCTCATGCCTGTACACCTCAGGAGCTGGAGTCTGAGCTGGCTGCTCAGCAACAAGAGTAGGAGTCTCCACAACAGTCACCGGAATAGGTGAATCGACTACCTCTATGATCTGGTCTGGGGAATCTGCTAGATCTATCACCTGCGGAGGAGAAGGTGTAAGAATCTGAACCGAAGAGTCCTCCGAAACGCTATCAAGCGGCATGTACTCCTCTGACGGATCGCTGTCCGGACCCGAACTGGAATCTAGTGGTCTGTGCGGGTAAGGTGTAGGGGATCTATCTCAGATGGAACGAATGTCAGCTGGTCCGGATGTCGACATCTACAAAAGGTACAAAAAGTCTCAGTTATACCCAGGTTCCAAATCGATTAGATAAAGGTATATATATAATGGGGTAGGGCACTTAGTGCTAAAATATCAACGTTGTACTATATCTCTAAATTCTCACGTCGCGTTATAATTCTAGGCTCGTACGATTCCTAAAAATATAACTAACGCTTTGATACCAAGCTGTGACGCCCCCAAAATTCACCATCTGTGGACTTGGGTCGCCACTTACCACCAATACCTATCTTAATCCAAGAAGCATTACAATACATAATTATCATAAAGGCTTTATCGTACAACAGTGGTTCCATCCCACAAGTCCAAGCATCGACAAATCTCTGAATAGTACAACCTGATAATAATTATAGGAGATATCGTTAGATACGCCAAATATAGGCAGTCTTCGACAGGGTCGTCGCCTTAGAGGAAAGCATACTAGTTTGACTTCGTGCCCTGGTGCATTATCTCCTTCCCCTTGAAACGAGAGGTTTCGCCTTTTTCCAACTTTACTGAAAAACAATATTAACAAGAAGAGTGAGCAACTAGGTGCTCAGCACGTCCACTGACTCGTTCTCTCACTAATAATGGAAAAAATGGAAGAAATCATCTTTGATCAAGAAAGATTCTCATTTGCAAGCAATGTGTCTTGATAATGATAACACTTACTGATAGACATTAACAATCTATCTCAGAACAAAGAAGTTGAAATTGAAAAGCTTGAGATACTGGTCTTCCGCCTCTACGATACCCCACAGCGCGATCAACCGCTGTGTCGCAAGTACCGCACTCCCGTGATACCCCATAGCACGATCACTACTATGTCGCAAGTATCACAATATCATTCTGCTAGCGTAAAGGTGGTTGAAAAGTAAACCTGGCAACATTTGTGCCAAAATATAAACATTCTCTTTCGATACCACGAGTTTATTTTCCCGTGTTGATCTGAAAGAAACCCATGGGCCATCTCCCATGTTGACCAGTGGATTATACGATTATTCCTCTGAATAAAATTGATTGATTTGGATTTATATTCACTTCTGGCCGATCGCCAGTCTACACTTTGTACAAAACCGACCTGGACAATAGGCCGTCACAATAATCTCAAAAGGAATTAATTTATTGTATTGACACAAACAATATGTCAATTCAAGACAATAAAGTAGCAACCTTGAACAAGAAAGGTTTGCGGATCAGAATAAATCTTTTGGAGTCGTCTTGAAATAATAAGAACGACCTGATACGGAATGAAACTTCTAAATACGTTGGAGTAGGTAATTTAGAGGAACTTCTGATGATATACTCTTCATCTCTACACTATTCTGCGTATATCTACTTTGATTCGAACAATGAATCAAATTTAATTATCGAAATAAAGTTTATCGGATATGAACAATAAATCCGTTTGAAGTCAATGAAGATCTAACTACCTCGATATATGAGTGTAATTATAACTGAATAATATTTAAGGGTCATCTCGAACAATAAGGTGCCCTAGAATTCAATCAAGTTACGTTCTATAAATTTTAGAGAGCATTTCTATAATTTTCTAAATAAATACTTTGATAACAGAATATTTTATCACGGACTAGCAATTTAAACAGATAATTCAATATCATAATATCTCAGCATATCTCGAAATTTTTCAAAAGGAGTGAGGGTCAGAAGGAACTTGCCTCGATCTCGAAGTGCAGAAAAATGCAGATTAAATTATACTCTACCCGTGGGCTCGACTTCGGTCTACGGCTCAAGAATTAGGCACTAACAATGTCAACCAGAAAATACGTGAGCGAATCGTCAAAATAAAATACTTCTCAGCCGATAATAATAATTAAATATAATAATAACATAACTCTCGAAAATCTGCTCGATAATTAACGGATAATAAACCCCGGATAAATAAATCTCTCTTCGAACCACAAAAATAAACCCGCAAGATTTATCGTAAATCCGACTTAATATGAAATACGGCTACGACGATACTCCGTGACTTACGTCTCGTAAACAATTTAACTTTCTAATTATTCTCAAAATAATCCGACAATCCATTTTTATTCAATTTAATCCGCAATTAATATTATTTCTATTTATAGAAAATCGTACTTCCATTAATAGAAAATCCTAATTTTATTCCAATTATCCTTCATTTTACTGTCACAAATAATAAATCTTTCAATTTTGTCCAAAAATCATCAAACGATTATTTTTAACAAATTAATAAATAATTACTCCATTTTTATCAAACTCCTTTTATTTTATAAAAAAAAATATTCTCATTTCTCACAATTTAGATAATAAACTAATTTTTAACATTTTTCACCCTTTTTCATTTTATTAATTAATCATTTCTCTCAATTTAATAATATTTAACCTCTTTTGTTATTATCTCTTTATTTATTTTATATATAAATAAATATGTATATATATATATATATTTATTTATTGTTACGTTTTTATTCCGTTTATTACTCGAAACAGACAGACAGAATTTTTCCCAAATCTCTCTGCACTTTTTTTTTTTCTCGAAATCTCTCTCCCCTGTTGTTGTGGAATAAAAACTAGTTTACGATTTGTAATTAATGCTAGGGTGGTTGAGCTTCGAGCTTTAATGGCTGCTTCTGCGTTCGAGACTAAACGGTCCTCACAGAATGCCTACGTATCTCTGTATTAGAGAATCAAGCCAAGAAAACGTAGTTCTGAGAATGAGGGGTCAGGCCCTTTATATAGGCTGAAAAGCCTTTAGAATTATGGTAGGAGTTAGAGACTTGGTAGAAAAGTCTTTGAGGAAAGTTCTAGATCTATTCCTTGTAGGAATCAGTTTCCATATTGAATTGGATGCCTTATAGGATAAGTCTGAAGGGGATATTATCCTTATCCAACTCTTATTTGCTGAGCTGTTTATTTCCCCCAATATTAATTACGAAATTAATATTATAATAGGGGTTTTGGGCCCATCTGGTGGGCCCCACGTTTGGACCATTCAGGGTCTAATTAATGCCATATTAAATGTGTCTTTAGGGCTTATTTTCAGCCCATATCATTTGCCCCCCAACTTCTAGGAAAACTGATCAGGTTTTCCTTGAAGTTTTAACGGCCTTTTTCGAGACTCGGGTCAGGGTTTATCTTTGATATCGTTTTGACGTAAAGCGTGGAGCGACCGACGCGTTTACAACGACGCTATATTGTGCCAATAGCATTGAACGGTGCTAAACGACACTAAACGACACTAAACGGTGCTGACTAGCCTTAAACGACGTTTAAACGATGTTAAACGACGCTAAACGGCGATAAACGGTGCTAAACGGCACTAAACGACACTAAACGGTGCTAAACAGCCTTAAACGACGTTTAAACGATGTTAAACGACGCTAAACGGCGATAAACGATGCTAAACGGCACTAAACGACACTAAACGGTGCTAAACAGCCTTAAACGACGTTTAAACGATGTTAAACGACGCTAAACGGCGATAAACGGTGCTAAACGGCACTAAACGACACTAAACGGTGCTGACTAGCCTTAAACGACGTTTAAACGATGTTAAACGACGCTAAACGGCGATAAACGGTGCTAAACGGCACTAAACGACACTAAACGGTGCTAAACAGCCTTAAACGACGTTTAAACGATGTTAAACGACGCTAAACGGCGATAAACGGTGCTAAACGGCACTAAACGACACTAAACGGTGCTAAACAGCCTTAAACGACGTTTAAACGATGTTAAACGACGCTAAACGGCGATAAACGGTGCTAAACAGCACTAAACGACACTAAACGGTGCTAAACAGCCTTAAACGACGTTTAAACGATGTTAAACGACGCTAAACGGCGATAAACGGTGCTAAACGGCACTAAACGACACTAAACGGTGCTTAACAGCCTTAAACGACGTTTAAACGATGTTAAACGACGCTAAACGGCGATAAACGGCGCTCCTGAAATCATACGAAAAATTCAAGATTCAGGTTCAGAAGCTGCCCGAGAATTGCTGAAAAACCAAGATTCAGGACCACAAGCTGACCCGCGATCGGCCGGATCGAGGGCTAGCTTATGGTCGGCTAGCTCCTGGTCGACCGAAGGGCCTCCAACCAAGGTGGTCGGATGACACCTGGTCGGCTGGAGGGCCTCGACCCCAGGTGGTCGGCCGGCACCTGGTCGGATGGCTCGTGGTCGGCCGGGGCTCCTGCTTTTGCCTTGGTCGGCTGCAAGGTGGTCGGCCGGGGCTCTTGATTTTGCCTTGGTCGGCTGCAAGGTGGTCGGCCGGGGCATCTTCATGTGCCTTGGTCGGCTGCAAGGTGGTCGGCCGGGGCATCTTCATGTGCCTTGGTCGGCTGCAAGGTGGTCGACCATGGCTCCTTCGGGTGTCGTGGTCGACCATTTCGAAGGATTCAGAAGCTGAATCTCGATCCTAGGGATTCAGAAGCTGAATCTAGATCCTAGGGATTCAGAAGCTGAATCTCGATCCTAGGGATTCAGAAGCTGAATCTCGATCCTAGGTTGGTTTTTTGGTCATCCGTGACTTTCAAGGATTCAGAAGCTGAATCTCGATCCTAGGGATTCAGAAGCTGAATCTCGATTCTAGGTTGGTTTTTTTTGGTCATCCGTGACTTTCAAGGATTCAGAAGCTGAATCTCGATCCTAGGGATTCAGAAGCTGAATCTCGATCCTAGGTTTAGCATTTTTGTCAATCGTGACTTCTATCGGGATTACACCTTAATTCAGGATTAGCACTACTAACCTCGTTTTTAAGATTAAACTCGTTGTTTATCTCTTTAAGTGCAAACATCCATGCAGTAAATATTTCAGCTGTTTCTTTTCCGACAGATATGAATTATAACGATTCTTTTTGTATAACGTGGATAATTTCTGTCCTTTTTTGTCTGGAAACGATAGATGACCTGTTAACACGAACCGAGCTGAGATTCAACCTGATGTACCAGGTCATGTATTTTCTATAAAAGAGGAGAAGTAGCCTTCATTTCCATTCACTTCTTCATTTCTGAGCTTTCAGATTCTTAAGTTTTCTAAGGTTCAAGTCACAAGATCCAGTTCGAGCTTCAAGATCAAGTTTCAGATTCAAGATCAAGTTTCAGCTCCTGCATCAAGATGTCGGAAGGTGATCAACCAATGGCTCCCCCGGTCTCCATGATGGAAGCCATGTCAAAGAGGAGTAAAATGAGGACTGCTAAAGGTAAAGAAAGAATTCAACCTCCTTCATATGTTGAACATAGATTCGAATCCTTGCTAGAACTTTTAAATATCATGAGGGATACATTTCCCAACTGTTCTAGTCTAGATTCTTTCAATAGTTCCAGTAAATTGTCGGAAAGGGACGTTCAGAAGATAAGGGAGTCTTATCACTTTCCAAGTGCCATCCAGGTTCGTCTCCCGAGTCCATCAGATAGAACTTGCAACTGGCACCCTGAAAGGATCTGTGTTTATTGGGGTGCCTTAGATGCTGGGTTCAGGTTCCCGGTTGACAATTTTATTATTAGGCTGCTGGCTGAATATCAAATCCACCCCTGTCAATTGTATCCCAACGCCTGGAGGTACATTTCTATTTTCTTAATAAGGTGTCGGGAGCTGGGGATTCATCCGACAACCACAATGTTTCGAAGTATTTTCGGGGCCAGCAACTCTTCTGAATCCAAAAAAGGATGGGTGAGCCTCAAGCACCGAGCCAAGCTTCCCCACACGGTCGCACACACTATAAAACTATTTTAAACGAAAAGAATCTCATTGGGGCTGGCCTTAGCTTTCTTTCCATTGAGGGTAACTTTCTTACTTGAACTTATTGTGAACTCTGTTTGTTCTTATACCAATGTTTTTCTCTTTGTATTTCAGCTGCTGAGGAGATTGATAATCGTCCCGAGAACCGGCCAACTGTTACAAAGAGGATGCAGAAAAGGGCTGAAGAGAAGCTGAATCCAACTAAGCCTCACATCCCTAATTTCTTGGAGCGTTGTTCTCAAGGTGGTAAACGATCCCGAAACGCTGACGGGGATATCCGGACTCCTTTCATTCCTCCTTGGGGCATCTGCGAACAAGACTCGGTCTTCGGGAGTCCTCATCTGGCCCTAGACTGGTCTAAGCTTTCCATCACTCCGCCTGACCAAGCGACAATGCATGCAGGTGACAAGCTGGATGAGTCTCAACTCATGGGCGCCCAGGCCTTATATCAGGTATGAAATTCCTTATGTTTGACATTGTCATTGATTTCAATTCTGCATATTCCTTGTGGCTCACTTATCTCCTTGTTGCAGGCTAACGCCTATTTTCAAACCATTTCGACCCAAGGCCGGGCCTTTAGGGACGAAAATGCTAGCTTGAGAAGTGACTCCATGAGGTTCAGGGAAGAGATTGATGATCTACACTCCCAAGTTGTTCGAGCTGAGGCCGACGCCGCATCTACCCGCAAACAGCTTGCTTCTCTAGCCAGAAAGAAGGCCTCTGATGCAGACAAGGTGATCCAGGCCTACCATAGGTCTGAAGATTTCCTCAAGCTCATTGATGATCATGATGATGAGGTGCGTCCCTTCAACATGTCTGTTGGTTGGGAAAAGGCTATTAACGCTGTGAATCATAGGCATCCATCTGTGGTCAATCCAGCAGACTTTCCTTGCCCAAATTGGGGTGCCCTCCCGGTTAACCTAGCTTCCGGTTCGGGAACTAAAATTGTTCCCCAGGCATCAGGATCCGGTTCCAGAGGCAGTCACCGTCGTTCCGGGTCCAACTCAAAGGGGGTTGTTCCCGCTGCTAGCCAAAACTCACATTCTTCTGGCTCCCGTGGGAAGAAAGTCCTGCCTGCAAAGAAGGTTGGAGTAGTTCGCCAACCTATCCCTGGGAAAAGGCTAATCCGGAACGAGGGCAGCTCTACTTCTTCTTCATCTTCCGAGGGAAAAGGAGCCAAAGTTGCTAGAGCTCAGCCAATGGTGATAGCAGAGTCCGGTGGTGATTCCAGCGAAGACTCAGAGGAGGAGAGTGAGGAAGAGGAGAGCGGCGGTGAGGAGTCTGGAGAAGAGGGTTCTGGGGAGGAGTAGCTGGAGTTAGTTCGTGGCCTTGCATGGCATTGTTAGCCAGATGTGGCTTTATTTGTCTAGATTTCATTCACGGTCCCTGGGGACCAAACTTTTATCTATCTTGTTGATGTAACTTAACTGTTGGCCCTTCAGGGTCTTTATTTATGCATTTGTTTCCTCATTAGTTTGCTTACTTGTTTTCGGTACTTGTCCTTCCTAGACTCACACTCAACAGGTGCTTGGTACATAAACAAAATCACAAAATCATTGAAGGGAAACAAACTTTGCATTAATAATCTGAAATGGGTTTAACCCTTACATAGCTTATTATTGTCCTACTCGGGGCGTAAAGCCCTGAAATGGTTTCATCGAACCTTATTTCTACTCCTCATAATAAATAGATAGAAAGCTGAATCCATGCAAGGATAGCTTATACATAATAAACTTTGAGGTTCAAAGCATGCCAAGTACGGGGCACCTCAACCCCGTCCAAGGTCTCCAACTTATATGATCCTCGTCCC
Source organism: Saposhnikovia divaricata (assembly GCA_036435485.1). Taxonomy (NCBI): domain Eukaryota; kingdom Viridiplantae; phylum Streptophyta; class Magnoliopsida; order Apiales; family Apiaceae; genus Saposhnikovia; species Saposhnikovia divaricata. The sequence goes on along the minus strand of CM071598.1, from coordinate 191,751,096 downwards.
AACGTCTTCTTGACTCGATACGGCCCTTCCCAATTAGGGGCTAGCTTTCCCTTCTGGCCAACTCCAGAAGCCTCGATCTTCCTTAGAACCAGGTCGCCTTGTCGAAAGAACCTTTCCTTAACTCTATGGTTGTAATAAAAGGATGCTTTCTTTTGATGTTCCACATTTCTAGCGTTTGCCTCATCCCTGACTTCGTCAATCAGATCTAGGGCGAGTCTCATGCCCTCTTCTTCAGTCCATCAAGGATAATTCGATTAGCTACCTCAGCTTGCCCGTTGGCTTGTGGATGAGCCACGGAGGTAAAACGAAGCTCAATTGCATTCTCCTCACAATATTTCTTGAACTCTTCATTATTGAATTGTGTCCCATTGTCTGTCACCAAAATTCGAGGGATTCCATACCTGCAAATTATATTCTCCCAAAAGAACTGGGCAACTTGTTTGGTGGTTATCTTGGCTAGAGGTTTAGCCTCAATCCACTTAGTGAAATAATCAATGGCCACTATCAGAAACTTCCTTTGTGCTGAAGCTACGGGGAAGGGACCAAGTATATCCATTCCCCACATCGCGAATGGAATAGGGGAGTTAACCGATGTTAACATCTCGGGCGGCTGCCTTACTATCGGAGCATGCTTCTGGCATCGATCGCACCGCTTGACATAGCTCTGTGCATCGGCCAGCATTTCTGGCCAGTAGAATCCCAAACGAGTTATTTTGTGAGCTAGGGCTCTGCCCCCCAAGTGCTGCCCACAAATTCCTTCATGAACTTCTTCCAAAGCTTCCCTTGCCTCTTGGGGCCTCAAACATTTCAAGTACGGGATAACGAAAGATCTTTTGTAAAGAACGCCCTCGATCAAGGCATATCTTAACGCTCTCACGGACAGCTTTCGTGCCTCCAAGGCATTGCCGGGGAGCCAACCAGTTTCTAGGTGAGCTTTGATAGGATCTATCCAACAGCTTCCCACATCAATTGGTGCCACTAATTTTGAGTTAATAGTCGGGGCCTTCAAGACCTGGAAGTAAACACTCCCTGCATAGTTTTCTATTTCGGAAGAAGCGAACTGGGACAGGGCATCGGCCTTAACGTTCTCTTCTCTCGGAATGTGTTCCACATAACACTCATCAAACTGAGTCATGACAGCTTTCACAACTCGCAGATATTTTTCCATAGTTTCATCCTTGGCTTCAAATTCACCATTCACTTGAGAGACTACTAATCTTGAATCTCCACAAACTTTGAGGTTCTTGACTCTCATGATTCTGGCCAAGCCTAAACCAGCTATCAAGGCCTCATACTCAGCTTCATTGTTAGTTGTCTGGAAATCCAACTTCAAAGCATATTCGACTGTGAACCCATCGGGGCTTTGCAACACTAAGCCTGCGCCACTAGATTTTGTTTTTGATGCTCCATCAAAATAGAGCACCCAATATTCCTTCTGATCAGGTTCAAGTTCTCCATCTTTATCTTGCTTCTCAGGGGTTGTTATTGTCTCCTGCCCCCCGACTTCTTGGTTGCTAATGGTGCATTCAACCACGAAGTCAGCCAATGCCTGAGCCTTAATGGCTGTTCGAGGCTTATATGTGATGTCAAATTCTCCAAGTTCAATCGCCCACTTGATTAGCCTTCCACTAGCCTTTGGGCTATGCAAAATGTTTCTCAACTGTTGGTCCGTCAGGACCTCAATCTTGTGTGCCTGAAAGTATGGGCGTAGCTTCCTCGAGGCTGTTATCAATGCCAAAGCGAACTTCTCAATGGGAGAGTAATTCAGCTCCGCTCCGTGCAACACCTTGCTCACATAATAGATAGGTTTCTGGACCTTTTTCTCTTCTCGGATGAGAACGGCGCTCAACGCTTGCTCAGATACCGCCAGGTATATATAAAGAGTCTCCCCAGGACTAGGTTTGGCCAGCAACGGGGCTTCAACCATGTACTTCTTCAATTGTTCAAAGGCCTCTTGGCTCTCAGGGGTCCATTCAAAATTTTTCACCTTCTTCAACGCTTGAAAGAACGGCAAGCATTTATCACCAGACTTGGAGATGAATCTTCCTAAAGCCGCTACACGGCCTGTCAACTTCTGCACATCTCTTATAGAGCGTGGTGGCTCCATGTCTAAGATTGCCTTAATCTTGTCAGGGTTGGCCTCTATGCCTCTCTTTGAAACCATCAGACCCAAAAACTTTCCTGATCCAACGCCAAAGGCACACTTGGCTGGATTCAACATCATTTTGTGGTGCCTCAGTACTTCGAATGCCTCTCTGAGGTGCTTAATGTGGTCTGCCTTGAACAGGCTCTTGACTAGCATGTCATCAACATAGACCTCCATGGTTTTTCCAATTAGATGGGCGAATATCTTATTCACCAGTCGCTGGTAAGTAGCTCCTGCATTTTTTAGACCGAAAGCCATAACAAGATAGCAGAAAACACCAAAGTCAGTTATGAAAGATACCTTAGGGACATCATCCTTGTGCATCTTAATCTGATTGTAGCCGCTGAACCCATCCATGAAGCTCAGCATCTCATGTCCAGCTGTGGCATCTATTAACATGTCTATCCTAGGTAAAGGGAAGCAATCCTTAGGGCATGCATCATTCAAGTCGGTGAAGTCTATGCACATCCTCCACTTACCGTTGGCTTTCTTGACCATCACAGGGTTAGCCAACCATTCTGGAAACTGAATCTCTTCAATAAACCCAACTTCTAAGAGCTTTTCCACTTCTTGCTTTATGGCCTCTTGCCTTTCAGGTGCAAAGTTCCTCTTCTTCTGCTGTATTATCTTTCGATTAGGATCGACATTCAATCTGTGAGTTATGAGTTGGGGATCAATCCCTGGCATATCAGCTGCTGTCCAGGCAAACACATCGCTATTTTCTTGCAAGAATGCTATCAATTTGCCCTTCAGGGGTTCCTTCAGAGAGGCTCCTATATAAGTCACCTTCTCAGGGTCGCCTAGCTCCAGAGGAATAGGTATTAAGTCCTCCGCTGGCTTTCCTCTATGTTCATCCTCACCACGGACATCCATGTCTTCGATCGGAAGTACCTGCCCCCCGATTCCATCAGCCCTTAACGCGGATACATAACAACTTCTTGCCATCTTCTGATCACCCTTTTGTTCTCCAACACCATTCCTGGTTGGAAACTTAATCTTCATGTGATATGTGGAGGCCACAGCCTTGAATGCATGAAGTCCAGTCCTTCCTAGGATCGCGTTGTAGGTCGAGGATGCCTTGATCACAAGAAAATTCAGCATCTGAGTAGCTTCTTTAGGTCCCTGTCCAATCGTCATGGGTAACTGAATAGTCCCTTCAACCTTGGACTCAACTCCATTAAATCCGTAGATTGGCATGTTGGTGGGGGTCAACTGAGAATCGGTGTACCCCATTTTCATAAACGCATCGTGAAACAAAATATCAACAGAAGCTCCATTGTCGATCAAGACTCGTTTTACCTCCGAGTTTCCAATCACAGGAGTTATGACCAACGGGTCGTCATGGGGAAATTTTACCCCTTCGAGATCTGAATCATCAAACCCAATAACTATTTCAGTCTTGGCACGTTTTGGGGCTTCCCCCACGATGTGCATTACTTCTCTGGCATACGCTTTTCGAGAGTTTCGAGTCGTGCCGGCCGCTGTCGGGCCTCCCCAAATCATATTAACAACTGGCCCTCGGGGCTGTGGGTTACGATCACGGTCACGATCACGATCGTTATCTCTTCTGTCATTATCCCTTCTTTGGGTTCCACGATCATCATTCTTCGTAAACCTGCTCAGCTTTCCTTTTCGGATCAAGAACTCAATCTCATCTTTCAACTGTCTACAATTATCTGTATCATGACCCACATCACGGTGGTACCTACAGTATTGATCCTTGTTTCTTTTTGTGGGATCACCCCTAAGTGGCTTCGGCCATCGGAAATCTTTATCCTTCTCAATATCTAGCAAGATCTGACTCCTAGGAGCATTCAGTCTCGCATAGTCGTTGAATCTTGATCCCAAACTCTTCTTCGGGGGTGAATCAGAATCCTTGCTAGTCCGGGGATACTTGTCCCTAGCATCGTACTCTTGCTCTTGCTTTCGTTTCTTCGAATCGTTAGAACCCTTACCATTGCTTCCTGTGGTATCCTTCTTCATGCTGTCCTCGGCCTTGATATATTTATCGGCCCTCCGTTGGAGCTCGGCCATATTTTCAGGAGGGTGTTTTGCCAAAGACCTTTTAAAGAAGAGATCTGTGGTTCCGTGTTCCAAGGCTACCATGGCCACCTTATTTTCCAGATCAGTAATATTCAGCGTCTCCTTGGTGAACCGCTTGAGGTAATCTCTCAGATTCTCGTTCTTCCCCTGTACCACATACATAAGGGATGCAGAACTTTTTTCATGAAATCTCCCACTAATGAACTGGCTGACAAAGGCGGCGCTCAGCTCTTTGAACGAGCCGATTGAGTTTGCAGGTAAGCGGCTATACCACCTTTGAGCCATGCCAGACAAGGTTTGAGGGAACGCCCTACACTTTAAGGCATCGCTTGCAGGCTGCAATAGCAGTGCGTTTGAGAACGTCCTAACATGGTTTGCGGGATCGCCCGTTCCATCATAGGCCTTAATTGTCGGCATCTTGAACTTCCTTGAGATGCGAGCATTCATTACCTCCTCAGTGAACGGAGGTGTAGGATCATCAGGATCCCCAAGGGGCATCAGATCCCTAGGGTTACTTTTGGGGGTCTCTACCCTTGTTGATTTTTCAATCGGGGCATCGGCCCTTCGTTGCCTCCTTGAGGGCCTTTCCAGATTTATAATGGGAATCCTCCCTGTAACTGGAGGAGGTTGAATCAGACTTCGCCTTGCTTGCTCTCTAGCAATATCGTCCTTCAGCCTTTGGATCTCTGCCTCATGAGCCTTAATCCTTTCCTCGGCCGTTTGTGGAGGTTCATCCTGGGTTCTTTGGGACCTCCTTCGAGGTTCTTTACTAGCATGTCGCCTCCTCGGGGCTTCATCACGATCATCATTGTCATCCTCAGAAGTTGAATCATCAGAATAGGGACCAGAGTAATCATCGTACTCCCGATCTCGGATCTGTAAGGCATGACCGCTCGGTCCAGGTTCCCTACGTTGAGGGGGGTAATTAGGCAGCCCATACATCGGGTTGGTGTTCAAAGGGAGATCCGTGGTGTGGATCTGTACCCCCGGAGGTAGCGTACGACCAGCGCTATCAAGAGGAGAAACCACCATCTGAAGAGGGTTAGTTTCTTGGTTTTGAGGAATAGCCACAGTTCCCTCAACATGGGGAATCGTCCCTGAGGGTTGAGAGGTTAGAGGTTGAATGACCGTCCCTGTTGGTGGGGGTAACTGTCCTCCCTCAGCGGTGACGAGCGGATCAGAGACAGCAGGTGGAGCAGTGCTAAGGGGTATGGCCTCGGTTGATGTTGTTCTTCGTGTTTGAACCATGGTTGATGTCTTCTTCCCACAGACGGCGCCAAATGTTGTGGAATAAAAACTAGTTTACGATTTGTAATTAATGCTAGGGTGGTTGAGCTTCGAGCTTTAATGGCTGCTTCTGCGTTCGAGACTAAACGGTCCTCACAGAATGCCTACGTATCTCTGTATTAGAGAATCAAGCCAAGAAAACGTAGTTCTGAGAATGAGGGGTCAGGCCCTTTATATAGGCTGAAAAGCCTTTAGAATTATGGTAGGAGTTAGAGACTTGGTAGAAAAGTCTTTGAGGAAAGTTCTAGATCTATTCCTTGTAGGAATCAGTTTCCATATTGAATTGGATGCCTTATAGGATAAGTCTGAAGGGGATATTATCCTTATCCAACTCTTATTTGCTGAGCTGTTTATTTCCCCCAATATTAATTACGAAATTAATATTATAATAGGGGTTTTGGGCCCATCTGGTGGGCCCCACGTTTGGACCATTCAGGGTCTAATTAATGCCATATTAAATGTGTCTTTAGGGCTTATTTTCAGCCCATATCACCTGTCTCTCTTGCTCTCTCTCTCTCTCTCTCTCTCTCTCTCTCTCTGCCTTCTATCTCTCTTCTTTGCCTCTCACGGCCACAACACAAATTCACAAACACAGTCTCCGATTCGACCCCTCTTCATACTCCCTCTCCTCATCTCAACAACAAAACAAATGCTCATTCTTTCTTTGTCTCAACCTCTCCAATTCTCTCACTCTCTCTTCGAACTACAACAACCAACAACAACACCACTACAAAATCTCTCCGTGTCGCCCCTGTTTTCGATCCAAACACAACCAAACCAGTCTCCTTTCCTCCCTCTATTCGACCCCTCCCGTTCTCCGATTACCAAAATTCCGACAACAACAATTCCATCGGCCCCCCTGTTTCGACTACCACCACAGTCGTTCCTTCCTTACTCCTATCTCCCTCTCGTCTCCACTCCACTCCACCCATCTCTTCTCCTCTTAGACCGAAACAACACACACAACAATCCTCACTGCACTCTCACTCGATTCTCACACACCCATCGCCAAAACGCGAACCGAACACCACCACCACAACTGTGGTGGTCGTAAACAATCACTCCTCTTCATTCCCTCCGACAACACCACAAAACAGAACACAACCAAACAATACACACGACCCAACTGTTACAATAGAACCACAATGAATAGGAAATGAAGAATGTAACCGAAAAATGAAAAAAAGAAATATAAACTACCTGAAATTTCTCTGTACGCAGAGAAGGAAAAGAAAGGGGTTTTTGGGTTTGGTGTTTTTGTTTTGCAGATAGAGAAAATAAGGCTTTGTGTTGTGTTTTGTTTTTACAGTATTTGGCCCGTTCTGTTTTAAATCCTGTGTTTAACAAGTATGGCAGACAAAACGTGAAGTTTAGAAAAATAAAAAGAAAGTACTGGGACATTTTGGGTTAATAAAAAGAGTGTGGTGTTTTGTGATAGAATAAATCGTGTTTTGTACAGAATGTTTTTGTGTTTTGTAAAGAATGAATTGTGTTTGGTGAAAGAAATGTTGTGTTCCGAAAATAGAATTTGCTGTCTCTTCCTTCGTATTTAACGATTCGAACAGTTAAAACGGTGACATTATTATCGTCGTTTTTCCTGCTGGATAATTAAAACGAGACCCAAATTCGCTTTCTAAAATAAATTCTGCGATAAAAATTAATATCCGTCCACAATTAAAATCCTATTTTCCTAAATATTCTTATTTTAATAAATACCTAATAAATATAAATAAATAGATATAATAATTATTTGTTTACATATGAAATTAAAATTTTAAAAATCTAACCAAAAATACGTTAATTAAATATATTAATGCCTTGACCTTTAAATAAATTTAAATAACGAGTAGAAAATATTAATCGAAAATTTGCGGTTATTACATAATACATTATTTTTTTATATTTATCTAACTAAAATTTTTCCTTTTCCAAAAACACTATAAGCAACTCTATTTAATAAGAAATTTTAGTTAGATAAAATATAAAGATAATCTAATTTACCTGAAAAAAGGAAATTACTTAGTTATTAAAAAATAAAAAAGGTATATGTTTAACCTGAAAATAGAAATTGATTAGTAAAGGAGAAATTTTATTTAATTAAAATATAAAAGATATAAATTGATTAGTTAGTAGGATAGATTTTATCTCTAATTAAGTAAGGATAAATAAGTAAAATCAACAGGTACTGTACCGACCGACCAAACGTTTAATAATAAAAGCCGAAACATTAAATGTTTGTTTGGTCGATACGGTACCTGTTGATTTTACTTATTTACCTTTACTTAAAGGTACATGTTATTTTTAATTAATTATCTTTACATAATTATAGTTACTAATAACTAATAAATTTATTTTTTTAGGTAAAACAAGTTACATCTTCTATTTTTCAATAACTAATCAATTTTCTTTTTCACGTGGAATACATTATCTTTTATATTTTGTCTAACTAGAATGTTTCCACTAATGAATTTCATTTTTTAGGTAAAACATGAAACCTTTTCTATTTTTTAACTAATCAATTTCATTTTTCATGTATAATACATTATCTTTAATTTCAGCGTGATGTGCTGAAAAAAAAATTGACCAAGCTCGATGGTATGGCTGAGGAAATGTCTTTTTTCCATGAGCTGGTGATTAGTCCCATAACTCCTACAACTATTGCTCGTACTGGGTCGTACATTCTGCGAATATGTCTATTGCTACTGATTTACATGACTTTGCGGCTCGAGAGGCTGAGATGCACTAGGACTCAGAACTTCAGGCTGCTTTGGGAGTAGCTTTTTGTCAGGCTGCACTTGAGAAGAATGACGATACTATGAAGCCTCAAATTTCTCTCTTTTGAATGATTGAGGGGGAGATAATTTGGGATAGGAATTGGGTTTGGGTTTTTTTTATTTAGGTACAGGTTCGGAACGTGCAAGCGTGAACAACTTGGTGCGGGATAAAATCCCCCACAAAAATAGTAATTAAACAAACATCATCTAAAGCAGAATCAGTAAGCAATTCATTCTCAGTAACATTATCATCAGGGCCTCCCTTACCCAACAAATGAGAACAACTTATACTACGTAGTTTAGAAATATTCAAAGAACTTGTCGATTCAATAGTCAACGGACATACCTCCTCAGAAGCCATGTTTTGCATATTAAAGTAAACCACGGTCCCTTCCATCGGTCGTTGAGGAAGCGAATAGTCCACTAGCCATAGAGGCAGAGAGGACACTCTTCGTAATGGCTATGTTGTTCTTCGAAAAAAGTTATAGCCTCAAGTTTATTGATGCAATCGGGAAAAGGGGAGTAATAAGGCGCGGCCTCCTTTTCCAAAGTCCAGTTGTTGATAGCACCAATGTGCAAAGTATATTCATATCAAGTACTCCGTAAATCAAAACTGCACAAATATCCTTCGAATTTTAAAGGTTATTCACTAAGTGGATTAGAAAACTTCATAATCGTGACAACCCGGGTCAAATCCCGAGTCTTTTCGAAAATCGGATCGAGTCCCAATTCCGAATCCGAAATAAGTCAATGCATAGTGGCCCAAATGCCGCCAACTTGGATAGTCCACAAGCCCACCATAGGCCCCCAAAAGATCATGATTTGTTGGTGCACTTAGTAGTTGTACATTTCCTTATAAACTGAACAGAAGTCCCAAATCTCCTCGATGTGGGACTGGGGTGTTACAAACTCCCCCACTTAAACTCCTGACGTCCTCGTCAGGCCTGAACGGATATCCCATAGGTCCGGATCGTTCCTCTCTAACCATTGTGGGATAATACCGGTTGGCTTCGTGTCCCCACCTCCGGATCTCTATCCATTGTGGGATAATACCACCAGCCTTCATGTCCCCACCTCCGGTAACTTGACGAATCAAGCTTTCGAGAGTCGGCTCTGATACCATATGTGACAACCCGGGTCAAATCCCGAGTCTTTTTGAAAATCGGGTCGAGTCCCGATTCCGAATCCGAAATAAGCCAAAGCATACTGGCCAAAATACAGCCAACTTGGATAATCCACAGGCCCCCAAAAGATCATGATTTGTTGGTGTACTTAGTATATGTACTTTGCCTTATAAACTGAACAGAAGTCCCAAATCTCCTCGATGTGGGACTATCGTTAATTTGGTTTATTTGAATAAAGAAATCATTTTATTTAGTTTTCGATTTAGAATTAATAGTACGAAAAGTCGGGCTGTTACAATAATAGCCCCAGCAGAGGGGGCATTGATCCAAGTGTGATTCCGAGGAAACGAACCAATAGTCAATTCTTCAGGATCCACCCATCTATTGAGAGAAATGGACTCGAAATTACAACTCGAGCTAACAATGATAGGGTCTTAATCTGCGAAAAAACCCATCTTTAGAACAGAGGAAAAGACATTCTCAACTTCCTCAAATCTTCAAACATACATCTTAGAAAAAAAAAAAAAAGGACCACGAGAAGAAAAATGGCATGTGAGAAAGAGAAAGAAATGTAATGAACAGGGGGGAGGAAAAGTAAAGGACGGTTAGGATTTGTGTTTAGAAAGGGGGAAGGGGGATGAAAAAAGAGAAAAAGAAATTGAGAGACACTCATTTAATATTAGTCAAACCATTACTACCTCTGTCCCATTAAATATGTTTCTTTTAACTTTTGACTAGTCGAATTGACCAAAGTTTTACTGAAATTTAAATGTATTATATAATTGAGAAAAATAAAAAAATGAATCATTAAATAGTACATGTAATCTATTTTAACATGTAACTTTCGATTTTTAAAAATAATAATTGAATAATTTTAAATGTTTAGTAAAATTTTTATCAATTTTGACCATTAAAAAATCAAAAGGGACTTGTAAATTGGGACGGAGGAAGTATATTATTTTTTTTTACGCATCAAATTTTTTATATAAAAATAAACATGCCATAGCAGCATGAGTTTGGACATTAGGAAGTACACGCCTCGACAAACTGGATAAATCATGAAGTCGTAGCTCAAGTTCAATTGCTAAGGTAGGAATAAACTCCGTACCTTAACAAAAAAATCCATCTCGAAAGAGCAATACAGACTAACAATAGTTCAAACTACATAAAGAATATCTAAACTATGATATTCTTCCTAAGCTCATTCCGCTGATAACCCCGTCCAACTTCATGTCCATGTTGTACTCCACTAGTTCGAAACTGAACAAATAGCTTCACATATGCTTCGCATTCCTACTTTGCACTGCATTCCACCTATAAGCATTGACCAGGTTCCAAGGTGATATGGAACAAAAAACTCCACATGACCATTCCAGCAAATGGACAACAATACCCTAGTTTCCCACTGTAACAAAAACTAGCTTTCCTGTGATCACCAACCAAGCCACGATGTCACTAGGACCTTGTTCTCGTTGTGCCCTTGCACATCTCACAGTTTTACTATTCATGGTATTTGTTAGGTCCCGTATGAGGGCTATTTTAAGCTAGAAGGGGGTTGAATATCTTAATATCCAATTTAAAAATTAGTATGGCGTTTTAAAATATTTTTCCCTTTTAAAAATTTTTACCGAGTCGTTAGCAGTTTATAAGTGCGGAAAATAAACGACAAGTAAAGAAAATACCACACAGGAGATTTTATCCTGGTTCGCGATGGCGCAACCCCTAATGGATTCGCTCACCCCTACTCCAGTCCTCGAGCTCCTCTCCGGACTCAAGATTTTCCCTTAAAATAAACTCGCTCCTTTAGTAGGCGGAGAAGCCTTTACTGATAGATTTCGGGGAGCAACAAGCACAACGGAAAAACAATAATAAACAATAAAATCCGAAACCTAACCCTAGAATCCGTGTATAAGTTGTGGTTGATTATGGAGTAGTTGATTATGGAGAACAGAATCTGTACCTTAAGAAGCATTACGATTCGGTTGTCAGATGGAGATCCTAGCTTGAATGAACACCACGTATCCCGTATGCAACGATATACGTTCTATCAGTATCCACGTAGAAGCTCGAACGGAGGATGCTGTGTACTAGCACAATACTTCATTTTCTTTCTCTCTTTTCTCTCTACCTCTCTAGCAGCTAGGGTTTTGTATAAAAACGTCTAAAACTCTCCAAGCCACAAAGAGATATTATATAGGAGAGTCCAAAAATGAATTCAGCCCTAATCCTAATTAGAGCCCATCTTAATTCAGATTTTCTAATCATTATCTAACTAAGACTTTCTCAATTAAATAACAACTACACTTCTGAATTAATAATTCAAATTTCCATTTATTACATTAATTAAGTCATACTTAAATTAATATTAAAAAATTTGTATTCTATCATTTAATTTAAATCCGAATTCAAATTAAAAATCCTCCGAGCATTCTTTGTGTGTGACCCGATAGGTTATTATTACGTTGGCAACGATTTTAAAATCCCAATTAAAATCGTAAACAAAGAGCGGCATCTAGTAACACATCATTGCTACCCAAGTAATAATAATTAAATCAGTGAATCAATTTCTCCTTTCGTGAACAATGTTCTATGTAATATAATCCCTTAACCATGATATTATAGATTAAACTGGAGGCATGGAATGTGTCATCCTCGTCATAATTTAATCTTTATTTTCTTGATCGATGAGTAGACTATTCAAACAAATCACTATTTGAGCACGACCATGCATTTCATAGTCTCTCACTCAAACAAGAGGCCAATAATATCACTCCTATATATTTATATATATTAAGGAGGGTTAAATACCATCTAGATCATTCACATTTCTCATACAATTCATAATATACCCAAGACTACCTTTATCATTACCGATTAAAGATAACTTTTGATAGAATCAAAATATATTAATTCTCATATAGAAATGTAATGACTTCAGGTCTAAGGATCATTACATCATTATCACATTGAGATTCATAATGACACATTTATTCATTCCATGTCGAATCTCATAGTGGGTCTATCCAGTACATCGTACTCATACATGTACCTATGCATTGACTTTAGTATCATCATACTTATGATCAATGAGAAGTGATCATCAGTCAATCAACATACTAGTCTCGATGTATTATTATTGTCCCAATAACAATAATACTTGACTAGGGATATTTAAGATTATTATACTGTATATTATCTCATCGTTATATAGTTCGTATCAATAATCTAGGGACTTTTATTATACTAACAATTATATCGCAGTAAATACTAAGCATAATAAAACATCAATATAATCAAAATAGAACATAAATGTCAATGACAAAGTTTAAATAAACTGAAATGTATTGCCTCTAGGGCACCTACACTAACAATCTCCCACTCGCACTAGAGCCAATCATTCATATTCCTAATACCTATGGAACTAGTATGACTTTCGTGCTGCTGCTGCGACAGAGGCTTAGTCAGTGGATCAGCAACGTTATCATTGGAATGCACTTTACATATGTGTATATCTCCTCGCTCGTTAATCTCACGAATAAGATGATATCTTCTAAGTATATGTTTCGCCCTGGAGTGCGATCTTGGTTCCTTTGCTTGTGCTATGGCTCCATTATTATCGCAATAGAGATCAATGGGATCTGCTATCGATGGAACCACACCAAGCTCAGTTATGAAGTTTCGGATCCAAAATGCCTCCTTAGCTGCTTCACAAGCAGCAATATACTCAGCCTCCATTGTAGAATTAGCTACTGTTTCTTGTTTCGAACTTTTCCAGCTAACATCACCTCCGTTGAGACAAAACACAAAACCAGACTGGGATATAGAATCATCCTTGTCTGTTTGGAAACTAGAATCAGTGTAACCTTTTACAACTAGTCCCTCTTCCCCTCCATACACCAAGAACGAATCTTTAGTCCTTTTTAAGTACTTTAGAACGTTCTTGACAGCTGTCCAGTGAGCTTCACCTGGACTAGACTGAAACCTGCTCGTCATGCTTAAAGCATACGACACATCAGGACGAGTACATATCATTGCATACATGATAGATCCAATTGCAGAAGCATATGGAATCTTACTCATGCGGTCCTTTTCATCTTTCGATTTAGGACTATCTTTATCTGAGATCGTTATCCCATGAGACATAGGGACAAATCCCCTTTTTGCATCTTGCATCCCAAAATGATGCAATACTTTGTCAATGTATGTACTCTGACTTAGGCCAATCAATCTTCTTAATCTATCTCTATAGATCTTGATCCCTAATATATAGGAAGCCTTACCTAAGTCTTTCATGGAGAAATTCTTTCCTAACCATGCCTTAACAGCCTGTAGAGAAGGTATGTCATTCCCAATCAGTAATATATCATCAACATATAGAACTAGGAATGCCACAGTGCTCCCACTAACCTTCTTGTAAACACAAGGTTCATTTTCATTTTGAACGAATCCAAACTCTTTGACTGTTTGTTCAAAACGAATATTCCATCTCCTTGAAGCTTGCTTTAGTCCATAAATGGACCTGATTAACTTACATATCTTTCTAGCATCCTTTGGATTTATAAAACCTTCAGGTTGTATCATATATACATCCTCTTTAAGGCTTCCATTAAGGAAGGCTGTCTTGACATCCATCTGCCAGATTTCATAATCGTTGTAAGCTGCTATCGCAAGCAAAATCCTAATGGATTTGACCATTGCTACTGGTGAAAAGGTTTCATCATAGTCAATACCATGAATTTGTTTGAAACCTTTTGCAACCAACCTAGATTTATAGGTCTGGACCTTTCCATCCATGTTAGTCTTTATTTTGAAGACCCATTTGCACCCAATGGGTTTTACCCCTTCAGGTGGATCAACCAAAGTCCATACTTTGTTTTCATACATGGAATCCATTTCAAATTTCATGGCTTCTAGCCATTTCTCAGAGTTTGGACTGTTCATAGCATCTTGATAGGTAAGAGGCTCATCTTGATCCATGAGCATTATATCACCATTATCGACTAGGAGAAATCCATAATATCTCACAGGCTCATGGTGAATCCTACTAGATCTACGAACAACTTGTGTTTCTTGAGCAATATCCTCTTCAAGATTATCTTGAATATCTTGCTCACGTGCCATTTCCGGTTCAATGTTATCTTGTGGTTCTCGAACTTCATCGATATCTACTTTCCTCCCACTATTTCTTCTAGAGACAAATTCTCTTTCTAGAAATACAACATTTCGGGAAACAAGTGTTTTGTTCTCAATTGGATTATAGAAATAGTAACCCTTAGTTTCCTTTGGGTACCCCACAAAATAACATTTGTCTGATTTGGGTCCAAGCTTGTCAGAGGTCAAGCGTGTTATAAACGCTTCACATCCCCATATTTTCATAAATTACATGCTTTGACGCTTTCTAGTCCATATCTCATATAGAGTCTTTTGAACCGATTTTAATGGAACACGGTTTAGTGTATATGCAGCGGTTTCTAGGGCATCACCCCAGAAACTTATTGGAAGATCAGCATGACTCATCATCGATCGTACCATGTCCAACAAAGTACGATTCCTCCTTTCAGAAACACCATTCCATTGTGGTGTTCCAAGAGGAGTGAGTTGTGATACAATACCACATTCTTTTAAGAAATTCTTAAATTCCAGGGTTAAGTATTCACCTCCTCGATCAGATCGAAGAGTTTTAATACTCTCTTCCTTTTGCTTTTCTACCTCAGCTTTGTATTCTTTGAACTTTTCAAAAGATTCAGATTTGTGCTTCATTAGATATACATATCCATATCTACTGTAATCATCAGTAAATGTTATAAAGTAGTAAAAGCCTCCTCTTGACATAGAACGCATTGGACCACATACATCACTATGTATTAGTTCTAATCGTTCAGTGGCCCTTTCACCTTTTTGTTAAAAGGGGCCTTTGCCATTTTACCAAGTAAACAAGCTTCGCATTCATCGTATGATTCAAAATCAAATTTATCCAAAAATCCATCTTTATGGAGCTTGGATATGCGATTCTCATTTATATGGCCTAATCGACAATGCCATCGGAAGGTTTGATTAGAGTCATTTGCTTTAAGGCGTTTATTAACATTATAGACAGGAGTAAAATTTAAATCTAGAACATATAAACCATTAAACATGCGTGCAATGCCATAAGTTAGATCATTCAAACCAAAAGAGCAGTAATTGTCTTTAATAGTAAATGAAAAACCCTTCTTGTCCAAACAAGAAATAGAAATAATGTTTCTGCAAATCGCAGGCACGTAATAGCAATTATCAAGTTCTAAAATAAGCCCAGAGGGAAACGATAAATAATAAGTTCCTACGGCTAAAGCAGCAACCTTTGCTCCATTGCCTACTCGTAGGTCAACTTCTCCCTTTGCCAATGTCCTACTCTTTCGCAGTTCCTGCACATTAATACAAATGTGAGAACCACATCCAGTATCAAATACCCAAGATGTTGAAATAGACAAATTGACTTCTATAACATAAATACCTGAATCAGTAGAAATCTTGACAGACTTTATCTTCTTCAGATCCTCCAAATAGTTAGGACAGTTCCTCTTCCAGTGACCAGGCTTGTTGCAATAGTAACAATCACCCTTGTCAGCCTTTGCGACATCTCCCTTCAACTTTCCAGCCTTTTTGAAGGAGGGCTTGGAAGGATCAAGAGCTTTTGATGCAACCTTTTTCTTCCCCTTCCATTTCCCCTTTCCCTTAGCACTTTTCTTGCCCACCATCATTATGGGAGCTTTCTCAGGTGCCTTGACCATATTTGCTTCAGTGGTCCTCAGCATGGCCAACAATTCCATAGGAGTCTTATCTTGCTCGGTCATATTAAAAGTCATAATAAAGTGAGTATAGTCTTTGTTCAAAGATTGCAAGATTATATCGATTTGAGCCTCTCGCTGAAGCGGGAAACCCAAACGAGCAAGGTAATCACAATACCCAATCATCTTTAGAACATGTGGTCCAACTGGTCCGTTGCCCTGCTTGCATGAGTAGAGTGCTTTGCTCGTGTTAAACTTTTTCACACGAGCCTGTGATTGAAACATCGTTGAAAGATGTTCAAACATAGCATGTGCATTCATATCTAGATGCTGCTTCTGAAGCTCAGCATTCATTGTAGCAAGCATAAGACAAGCCACATCGTTCGCATCATCAATATGCTTCTGATAAGCATTTTGGACAGCAAGAGTGGCATTGGCAACAGGGGCTTCAGGTTGAGGATTATCAATCACATAAGATTTCTTTTCCTGCATGAGAACAATTCTCAAATTCCTAGACCGGTCAACAAAGTTTGATCCTGTCAGCTTGTCCTTCTCAAGGAATTATCGCACAGAGAAAGTTTGTTTGTGTGTTGTGCCATTTGTTATCTACAATGATAAAATGCATAAGATAAGTTAGATTGTTACAATAATTATGTTCAAGTGATTATGGTACATTCAAATTAATATACCTCCCACTATTTTTATCAAATTAATAGCCCTCACTATTAACTCGGAAAGTATATGCGAAACTTTACTTTCTAGTGGGCCATGATCCATATTTTCTTATGTCTTGGGTCAGCGTTGGCCGATACTCCCAAAACACAACTATTTAGGTAGACAACATTTGTCAATTATATCTCGTATATAATTCTTGGACAGTTTGGTGAACAACAATTGCTCTAATTTATCAAATAAATTTTCCGCCAAACCTATGCTTCTAAGTTCTCATTTCACAATCCTATTGTGATAACTTAGTTAAGTTAGACCCAATTGATTAACATGTCGAATATCACATTTATTCTTTCGCACCTAACCATGATAATTAGGAATGCTTTACTTTGGCAAACCAACTCATAATGATCTAGGCTTTGATGAGTGTTATTCAATTGGAAAGCATCTTATAACTTAATATTTAATTAAGGGATTTTTAATTAAAACGACCATGATCCCATCATAAAGAGATCCCCAATTTTTCCTTGAATTAAATATTTCAAATCATAGTTCGTTGAATTAATGATTTCCAGGTAGAAAGGTTAACGGACAAATGGATTTATTGACACCTTTTAACCTTACAAGAAATTAATCTCGTTGTTGAAAAAATCATTTCATCCTTGAACTATAATAATTAATATTTAATTACCGTGTTTCATAAACACAGGAATCTCATGATCATTTTGTTTAATCTTCATATTAAATCGTTACGGATTTTATCTTGTTTAGCATGGCATGGATGACGTAACTAATACATACATACATACATTCTACTTAATTTAATTAAGCATGCATATCTATCACTACGCATACATATCATCATATGTAAAGTGCATGAATATAAAATCGTGCTTGGTTATGGCCCAATCCTATATGATCTTTCCAAGCTAATGGAAAAATCTAGGTCAATCTATGGTGGTTAATAAAACTAAATTATTACATAGTTGGTCTTCATAAATATATGTCTTCATGTCTTCTTTGTGTCAACTGCCTTCATCTCCATTGATCCTTCATTGCATGCCTCCAATGAACTTCTTATTACATAGAATATAAAACATAACAATACTAATGTAATTACATAAGAACTCGAGTTACATTCGAGATGAACAATTACAAAGGAAAAAGAAAACGAGATGCAAGTCGTATTTATAAAACCAAACCATAATAAATAAAACCACTAACCTATGGGTCTCAAGGCCATAACCAATCACCATGCTCAATTAACACTTAATAAAATCATAAATCACATTATCATATCATAACATATCAAAATATGTCACTAGCCCAAATTAAAACAAAACCCAAACCCGTGGCGGAAATTTTTGTAAAATCACGTATCATAATACAAGCAAAACATGTATCAGAATACCATTTCAGAAGCATGTATGAGTATACAGACGACCCAAATCCCAGTTACCAGAAACATGTATCAGTATACATTCAAATCGTTTCCCAGTTTACAGATCGTGTCCAAACACAATCTGTCCAATAGTTTATATCACAATACAAACCAGACAACATGCATAACATACAAAATCGCATACTGATCAGTCATGGCAGATTGTAAACATGCTTGTTTTTATCATAACAATATATATATATATATATATATATATATATATATATATATATATATATATATCATAACAGAATCATATACAAGCGACATAACACATTATAATCGACATATCTCATAAATGTCTCAAGGCATATTCAATTTAAAAATTATTAAAAATTATTTTAAGCTAGAAGGGGGGTTGAATAGCTTAATATCCAATTTAAAAATTATTATGGCGTTTTAAAATATTTTTCCCTTTTAAAAATTTTTACCGAGTCGTTAGCAGTTTATAAGTGCGAAAAATAAACGACATGTAAAGAAAATACCACACAAGAGATTTTATCCTGGTTCGCGATGGTGCAACCCCTAATGGATTCGCTCACCCCTACTCCAGTTCCCGAGCTCCTCTCCGGACTCGAGATTTTCCCTTAAAATAAACTCGCTCCTTTAGTAGGCGGAGAAGCCTTTACTGATAGGTTTCGGGGAGCATCAAGCGCAACGGAAAAACAATAATAAACAATAAAATCTGAAACCTAACCCTAGAATCCGTGTATAAGTTATGGTTGATTATGGAGAACTGAATATGTACCTTAAGAAGCTTTACGATTCGGTTGTCAGATGGAGATCCTAGCTTGAATGAACACCACGTATCCCGTATGCAACGATCTACGCTCTATCAGTATCCACGCAGAAGCTCGAACGGAGGATGCAGTGTACTAGCACAATACTTCGTTTTCTTTCTCTCTTTTCTCTCTACCTTTCTAGCAGCTAGGGTTTTGTATAAAAACGTCTAAAACTCTCCAAGCCACAAAGAGATATTATATAGGAGACTCCAAAAACGAATTCAGCCCTAATCCTAATTAGAGCCCATCTTAATTCAGATTTTCTAATCATTATCTAACTAAGACTTTCTCAATTAAATAACAACTGCACTTCTGAATTAATAATTCGAATTTCCATTTATTACATTAATTAAGTCATACTTAAATTAATAATAAATAATTCGAATTCTATCATTTAATTTAAATCCGAATTCAAATTAAATAATCCTCCGAGCATTCTTTGTGTGTGACCCGATAGATTATTATTACGTTGGCAACGATTTTAAAATCCCAATTAAAATCGTAAACAAAGAGCGGCATCTAGTAACACATCATTGCTACCCAAGTAATAATAATTAAATCAGTGAATCGATTTCTCCTTTCGTGAACAATGTTCTATGTAATGTAATCCCTTAACCATGATATTATAGATTAAACTGGAGGCATGGAATGTGTCATCCTCGTTATAATTTAATCTTTATTTTCTTGATCGATGAGTAGAATATTCAAACAAATCACTATTTGAGCACGACCATGCATTTCATAGTCTCACTCAAACAAGAGGCCAATAATATCACTCCTATATATTTATATATATTAAGGAGGGTTAAATTCCATCTAGATCATTCACATTTCTCATACAATTCATAATATACCCAAGACCACCTTTACCATTACCCAATTAAAGATAACTTTTGATAGAATCAAAATATATTAATTCTAATATAGAAATGTAATGACTTCAGGTCTAAGGATCATTACATCATTATCACATTGAGATTCATAATGACACATTTATTCATTCCATGTTGAATCTCATAGTGGGTCTATCCAGTACATCGTACTCATAGATATACCTATGCATTGACTTTAGTATCATCATACTTATGATCAATGAGAAGTGATCATCAGTCAATCAACATACTAGTCTCGATGTATTATTATTGTCCCAATAACAATAATACTTGACTAGGAATATTTAAGATTATTATACTGTATATTATCTCATCGTTATATAGTTCATATCAATAATCTAGGGACTTTTATTATACTAACAATTATATTGCAGTAAATACTAAGCATAATAAAACATCAATATAATCAAAATATAACATAAATTTCAATGACAAAGTTTAAATAAACTGAAATGTATTGCCTCTAGGGCACCTACACTAACATTTACAACCCTACAAATATTTGTCTTGGTGTGTAACTACCCGTTACCACCTCAAAATAAATGCGAACAAATACAAGACTCGTCTTGGTGTGTAACTACCCGTCACCACCTCAAAGTCGTTGTAAAACCTACACAACTTATCTTAGACAGCAACTCCCCGCTACTTCTTCAAAGTTGATGTAGAACTTTGGTGTAGACTATTGATTCTTGGCTTTTGTCGGTCTTAGGTCTTAGATGATAGGTCTTGGGTCTTTCCTCTTCTTCACAGTGCAAAGGCCACTAACTCCCCGCTAGTCCCTAGGACTTGGGTCTTAGAACGAGAATCACCTCACTTCAACTTCACCTCACTACAAAAGTTAGACAACAATATCTATGAAACAAATATGGTTAAGATTATATAAGTTGGACCAGTATGTTACAGTACTAAGTCCAAAAGAGTGACTTTAATATTCGTATAGGAATATTAAGTTATATTGTAAGTATACTTGATAAGTGCATATTTTTGCATATTTTATTTACCTATTTATTGTTTGAACTCGTGTTTTAATAATTTATTTTGTTGCATTTCAGGTAAATTGTAAATAAATAAAGAAATGAAAAAATAAATAAATAAAGTGCAAGGAAAGGAAAAAGGAGGAAGAAAAAGGACCAAAAATGAAAGAAGGAAAAGAATTAGGAGCTTGGAGCAAAAGGAATATTTCAAGACAAGAGGAAGGTGGAGATCATCCCAACACATTAGAAAAGTGTATGGCCAAGATCAACTCTTCAAAGCTTAAGGGGGAAGGAAACAAATAGATGGCTAGGATTTCACCACCACACAACCCAAATGTAAGGTGGGGATTTACCCAAGACCCCCCTTAACCCTAATTCCTATCCTATAAATACCCCCTCACCCCCCTTGTATTTAAAAACATAGATTTTAGGGTAGTTTTATTTTCTTGTATTTCTTTTCTTAGTTTCAAATCTTGTAAACACTCCTATTATAATTAATGCAATTTTTATTTTCTTTACTTCTTGTCTTGCTCTTTCGATATTGTTGCCTTGTTTCGTTAATTTCGTAAATCCAAGTAGTGGACAAAGTAGCGAAAGCTAACCACTATGGGTTGAAAGTAACGAAATTTTATTTTCTTGCTCGTAGTTTAATTCGTAATTTTGCCCCTTTAAAAATCAATTTTATTGTGGGCCATTTAATTTTAAATTATCGTCTTAGTGTAATTTTAAATTTGTAGTAAATTTCTTTGTCTCATTTTTTTTCTTTTCATTTTTTTCTTTAATTCCAAAAATAAAAAAAATCACAAAAAAATTTGATTTTAAATATGCTTACAAATTTTTGTGCTGACTTATGTCTCTGTTTTGTTCTTATTCGAGGCATTCTAAAACCTCTATTTTGCTTTGTTCCCTTTTAGCATAAACAGACACAAATCCCAGCTTCATTTCTTGTTCATTTCCCTTTCTGCAAAATCCCCAAACCCATCATCCTCTCTCCTTCTCACCCCTCTCTCTCTCTCTCTCTCTCTCTCTCTCTCTCTCTCTCTATCTCTATCTCTTTCTATTAGTCTAACATCCCAATTTCTGCTCTTTCCCCCACGAAAGCCACACGAATCACCTCCCCTCCCCTATTTTGGTTTCAACAATTAGAAACTCTCTTCCCCTGCCCCAATTTCATTTAAAATTCAATAAGCTTCCACCGAATTGCAGTGTGTATTTATACGTAGTTGTGGTTTATACGTAGTTGTAGTTGTAAATTCTGAGTTCTTGCATTGTGATTTTCGTGGATGATTGTGTGATTTCTATTCTGAATTCTGAGTTGTATGTAATTACCGAGTTCGTGAGTTTGAATTCTGTGTTTATGTCGTTTTTGTTCCGTTTAGTTTGATGGTTGAGACGAATTACTAAGTTTGCATATTGTCGAATTCCAGATTGTGCGTTTGTGTCGCCTTCTGATGTTTTCAATTCCGTTTTTCTGTTTCGTTCTTGGTTTTGGTATCGCTGTTCTTGTTTTTAAGCTGAGTCGAGAGGGAGTTTTGTTCACTGTTGGTCGTATGAGTCTTACATACTCTCCAGGATCTTTTCATTTGTGAGATTGATTTCGAGTTCCATTCTCTTTTATTACTGTTGTTTTTGCATTTGACCTGCGTTTGAGTCGGTTTGTGAATTAGACGGATTCTGGTGAGTTCTAAGTCTCATAAGTTGATTTTAGTTCACGAGTTGAATTCTTGTTTGTATCAAGTTCTAATTGCTGTGTAAACATTTGTCAAGGTCGAGTATGTAGTACAGTGCGAGTTTGGTTATGCTTGTTAGTTTTCTTTCGTTGATTTCCCCTTGCTAATGGTCTTTGCTGTGTCGTTCTTTGCTAATAGATTTTTTTAGTTTTTGGTGATTTTTTTTTTGGTGTTTGTTTGGCTAGTCGTAATTTCAATCGAATTATGTCAAAATTTTCTAAAAATTTTGTAAATAAATTTTAATTAAAAAATGTTTTAGAAATAAAATCTAGTTTCAATTTGAATTTAGAGTTGTTTAGAATAATTTTAGCTTTAAAATAATTTAGGAGTTTTAGAATAAATAGAATTTTTAGAGTAATTTAGTTTTTTTTTTGTTTTGAATTAGAATAAAATTTAATTTCATTTTTAATTTCGTTTTTAATTAGGTAGTTAAATTTTCTTTTAGGTTTTAATTATTAGAAATCAAAAAATTTCGAAAACACACTTGTTCTAATTCGATTAGATTAGAAATTAAGGAATGTGAAAACTTAGTCCCTATGGAACGAATCACAAATTTTACAACGAAACGAATTGTGCGCTTGCGATTCTGATTTGTCATTTATTTTAGCACAACAAGTTCTTGGCGCCGCTGCCGGGGACTAATTATTTTTCGCGCCTTAATTTTTAATTTTTCGAGTTAGTTTTATTTCTTGTCTTATTTTTTTTATTTCATTCTTTTTAGGAAAGCTTGAGATTTCGGAACTCTTCTCAACGAAGCGTGGAAAAATTGGAATTTATGGAGAGCAAGCTTCAGTAACCGTATCTCACTCTTTTCGCCCCTTTTTTTATTATTTTTAGAAAAATTCAAAAAATTCAAAAAAATCACAAAAAAAAATTGAAAAATCAAAAACCCAAAAATAATTAGTTGTAAATACATAATTGTTGCATCATGCATTCAACACGTAGGTGCACATCATGCTAGATTTTATTTTTTGTTTTTAAATTTTTCGTACCTATAATTGTGGTGATCGCTGGAGGACCCTAAGGTACGTTAAATTTCTTTCTTTCTTTAGATTAAATCACGTAGTATAAGAATCCATATTTGTTTTATAATTTTTGTATATATCATTGTTTGTTGCATCATTTTGTAAATAAATCTTAAGGGCAAAACCAGTACAAGATAAGGGAAGGGATTTCATCACTCTTTCCTTAGCCCAAAAACAATTTAATACCTCATTTTGCATACCTAGCCTTTAATAAAATTAATTAGACGTTTGCCCTAGGAATTTCACGCTCAATTAGGAAGGTGCTTAAGAAACGAAGTAATCTTTAATTATTCCTACTTTTTGGTGTCTAGGAAAGCGAAAGCTGACCTGGCCAATAAGGGGGGTTTCGGTGTCTAGGCTGGTGTTTAGCCTCTTGGCAATGCTTGCACCTACCTGGCCAAGCCGGTTCGAATAATTATTGATTTACCTAGTTTTTGGTAGCCCTTACAGTTAGGAGCAAGGTCTAGTTATTTTATTAGGGAACCATAGGTTTAGAATTTTCTTTTAATTTTACACCCTTTCTTTTTTGTGTGTTTCATTTATCGCACTTACTTGCTACGTGTTTCCTTTCGTGGTTTATGCGATCTACTTGGCGTAGGGATAATTCTTCTAGACTAGTGAGATCTTTTGAGATTTCTTCATCGTCTAATTCCGAGTCTGTAGATTATTCTGAACCCGTAGTAAAAATGACCATGTCTCTTAGGGACCGTTGCTATCCTACTCGTTCCGCCCAACCTTCGTGTGTCACCCTTCCTCCCGTTAATGGTAATAATTTCGAAATTAAAGCTCACCACATCAGTATGTTACCTAAATTTAACGGGAGCGAGGGTGAGGACCCGTATCTCTTTCCTCATGAATTTGAGGAGGTTTGTGCCTTACAAAAGCTCCAACAATTAACCGAGGACTCGATTAGGCTTAGCCTCATTAATTTTGCGCTTAAAGAAAATGCTAAGAAATGGCTGTATAGCCTACCGGTCAATTCTATTTCCACTTGGGAGGGATTTGTGGTTACTTTTCTAAAAAAATATTTTCCAAACCATAAGACTACGAGAATTACAAACGAAATAAATCAATTTCATCAAAAGGAAAACGAGTCTTTTTGGAAATATTTTGATTGTTTTAAAAATCTTCTATCACAATGCCCCCACCACGGAATAGAAAAATGGAGGCTTTGTAAGATCGTTTATGAGGCCTTAGATGGACCAACAACCGCGTTGTTGGAATCTATGTGCCAAGGAAAATTCATGGAGAAAGATGAGGACGAGGGTTGGAAATTTTTCGAAGAATTAGCCGAGAAGACCATGTTGTGGGAGTCTACTGGGGAACCTAACAAGTCTAATGAGTCGTCTAGTTCATCTAGGGGTTTGCATTCGATCGGTAATTCGATTGCAACCGATGCCAAATTAGCCACTCTAACTAGAAGACTCGAAGCCCTAGAAACTAGTAAGGCCCCCTCAAATGTGTTTATGTGCTCTAATTTTAATCAAGATTTTTCGGATTTTCCTGGCTATGATCAAGTTAATGCGGTGTCTCAACCACCCACTAGGAACGACCCATTTGCTCCTACTTACAATCCCGGGTGGAGGAATCACCCGAATTTCTCGTGGAACCAAAGCCAAAATTACCAAAATTCACCTTCTTTTCAACCTCCTTTTCAAAATGCTCAATCTTTTCAAAGGCCTAATCAAAATTCTTTCTCGACTCCAAATCAAGGTCCCTTTCCAAACCCTACTCAAAATCTCGGTCCTTATCCGACTCAACCTTCTTATCCAAATCGAGCACCCGCCCGCCCACCCGGTTTTAATGAGTCGGATAAGAGAATTAATTCTTTGGAAAAGACTCTTGATGCACTTTTGAAATCAACAACTAATTTGGCTCAATCTCAACAAACTTTCATGCGAACCATGACTCAAGATAGGTAACTTTTGAATGCTAGTACTCAAGCCTTATCTAAGTTAGAGGTTCAAGTGAGTCAATTAGCTAATGCCATGTGTGAGCGAGAGAAGAATAAGTTCCCGAGTGAACCTGAGGTCAATCCTAAGTTTCCTCTCAATCAACGCCCTCATGAGAGTGTGAATGCCGTCATCTCTTTAAGATCGGGAAATCGAGTTGATAACCGAGTAGGTGTCGAGTCTTCCAAGGAAGAAGAAGAAGAAGAAGAGTCAAATGTTGAACCGAACCCTACACTTGATCATTCAAACCTTACTCCAACTTCCGAACCTCTCGAGTCATCTATTTCCACACCTTCACCACTCGAACCTTCATCATCGAAATCCACTCTCGAGTCATCAAATTCTTCTCTTCAATCATCCTCACCTCCTAACAAATCTTCGAATATCGTTCCACTTTCCACTTCTCTTCCCGATGTGTCTAACGAACGAGTCATTAAGCCTAAAGCTCCTTATCCTCAACGATTCATCCCTCGCAAACAGTCACCTCAAGTAGAGAAGATTATGGAAGTTTTCAAACAAGTCGAGATTAACATTCCTCTTTTAGATGCCATTCAACAAATTCCTTCGTATGCCAAGTGTCTAAAAGATTTATGTACTCACAAGCGATCCACCCACGTTCCTAAGAAAGCCTTTTTGACATCTCATGTCAGTTCAATTCTTTCAAATCAAATTCCTGTGAAATATAAGGACCCCGGTTGTCCTACTATTTCATGTGTCATAGGCAATACTTTCGTGGATAAAGCTTTACTCGATTTAGGTGCTAGTGTCAATCTACTTCCATTTTCTGTCTACCAAGCCCTAGGGTTAGGTGAGCTGAAGCAAACGAATATAACCCTTCAATTAGCTGATCGTTCTGTTAAAATGCCTAAGGGATTAATTGAAGATGTTTTAATCAAAATTGGTGACTTTTTCTTCCCGGTTGATTTTCTTGTCCTCGAGACTCAACCCGTCACGAATCCTAAGAACCAAATCCCGATCATTCTAGGACGACCTTTTCTTGCTACAACTAATGCCTTGATCAACTGTACGAATGGTTCTATGAAACTCACATTTGGTAGCATGACCTTGGACCTTAACATTTTCAATGCAGGAAAAGAACCCAATGAGCTTTATGAGCAGTCAACAAGGGTTAACGTGGTCAATAAGTTTTCCACTTGGTCTAGCTTCGAGGATAGTGAGATTGAGTCTCTTCTCGTTGAGGATTTTACAGTCAACCATGAGTCTAATCGAGAGTACTCTGATTCGTTAAGGGACACGACTTCGGAAGAGATGTTGAGAGAGTTGGATGCCATTTGTTCCCCGTGGGAGACCAAACCCGAGGATGCTATTGTTGAATCCATTGTCAAAACTTCCGTTGGTGAACCACCTACATTCGGTGAGTTCTTAGGGGATTTGTTAGAAATTCGTTCCAAGTATGAGATTCCACCCGAGATTGTTGGTAGTGTTCAGCCGGTTTATAAGAGTCATGTTGGACCACCACCTGCATTTGACTTGACTTTGTATCATCCCGAATTTGATCAACAGCCTTTAGGAGAAAACGAACACTCATCTTCTATCATTCCTAGTGATTCATCCCAAGACCATACTTTCATTATCTCTAATTTGCTTAAACAAAATAAAGAAGCCTTAAGTTGGTTTAGGGAGAACACTAATGAATCTTGTACTAATAGGTTGATTGATCCCATATTGCTGGAGAAAATTTGTTCTAATCCAAATTTTCAAAAATGTCTTGAATTTTTCTCTCAGCTTTATCCCACTTTTCCCACTGGCATCGGCTGATTCGGTTTTATTCTTTTGCCTCCCCTCGTGTAATTCAGGTATGGGGGAGGAGTGTGTGCGTGTGTGCGTTGTTTTCTCTTGTAATTTTTAGAAGTTTTCAGTCTCCGTCATCTCTTATCAAGTATTTCCTCACCTTTCTTCTTTCTCATTTCTCTTGCATTTGCATACATTGAGGACAATGCATGATCTAGGTATGGGGGAGGGTTTTTAGTGTAAATATAAAAATAAAAAAATCCAAAAAAAATTAAAAAATGAAAAAATCACAAAAAGAGTTCTTTTCGTATTCTAGTCTTGTTAATTGATTGCTAGTTGCTTGATGCACCCTTGCATGCTATGATAATCTTATGATCCATTAGCTTTTGTTTGAGAAGTGATTTGCTAAAGTTCTTGTTCACACACTTACACTAGCAAGGTGAAGCTAGTAGACTTATTTGAATTGTGCATGAAATTAGAAGGACATGATTAGGTGTAAGATGATTTGGACTTCATGCTTTGAGTACAAGTAGGTGCATTGAGGGTACCTTTACTTGAGATTGATTATGTTTTACCACACCAAGTGAGATTTTGAGCCTATATGCACATCTTTTGCATTTATATTCTTTTACTTGAGTGTCCACTTGTCATTTGCATCGCTAGCACTTGTTTGAGTTCCTTCTTGAAATACATGACATTAATTGATGATAAAATGATAAAGGCACTTAGGAATAACCTATATTTCCAAATTATCCACACCATTCTTATATGATCAATTAGTTAACCCTTTGAGCCTAATCATTTTCTTTCGGTGACACACCACATTACTCGCCTAAGACCTTTTTCTTGTTCAGCCTTACGTATTCTTGATCCCATTTTGTCAAAGGCTAGTAGGAACTTGAGGGAGCAATAAGGTGTTTGAAATAGGGTTTACTATTGTTCATAACTTTCGAGGAAATATTCGTTGTTACCTTGATAGTCGATTTTCAAAATTAAATCGAAAGGAGGATTATTGTTACATTTATCATTTTCCTTAAAAAATAAAAAAAATATAGGAAAAAATAAAAAAAAAAAGAAAAAAAAAGAAAAAAAAAAGAAAAAAAAAAAAGAGAAAAAAATGATATGAGAGCATACTTATGTTTTTTTGTAATCCTCCTTCCTTCGACTAGTCAAGTCTTTTTGTTGAAAAATGAAAATAAATTGTGTGGGGAGGAAGTTTGGTGTTGTGCATGATATTCATGGTGACTACTAGCTTTTGACACTTCACCTTATGTTGGCCTTTCTTGACATACCTTGTCCCTAGCCCCATTACAACCCTAATAAAGACCTTTTGATTTTCATCATTAATATATGTTGTGATTTAAGTTGGGATGATACCAAGTGTCAAGCATGCATTTGATTTTGTTGGAATTGAGTGATACACTTACCCTTGTTCTTGAGTGAATATTCTTTTGTGAGTGAAAGGTGAGGTATTGCTTATTTGTTTTTTTTTTTGCATAAGAGATCTCAAGTTTTGACTCTGATGTGTGCTCTTGTAGACTTAGCATGGTTACCAATAATTTTTGCACTTGACATGAACTTATAATCACTCTTGCATGGTTCTTTGAGTAGACTATGTGAAGCCTTGCACTTTCCACACCAAGACTTTGCAACTTCATTTTGATTCTTAAGTTGATGTATCATGAAAGGACATGTATGTGTGGTGTGCATTGCCATGTGATCTTTTATATAAGCTAGATGGATTTTGTGGGTACATTCACTATAGGCCCTCACGAGACCTCACTCGTCCACTAGGGCTGCCTAGGGGTTTAAAGGGCTTGTTGCATATGCCAAATGCAACCGTCACACCTAAGAAAAGGAGTATAGGACTTTTTATCTAGATTTTCTTTTTGTTTTTGTTTTACTCGAGGACAAGCAAAAGATAGGTATGGGGGCATTTGATAAGTGCATATTTTTGCATATTTTATTTACCTATTTATTGTTTGAACTCGTGTTTTAATAATTTATTTTGTTGCATTTCAGGTAAATCGTAAATAAATAAAGAAATGACAAAATAAATAAATAAAGTGCAAGGAAGGGAAAAATGAGGAAGAAAAAGGACAAAAAATGAAAGAAGGAAAAGAATTAGGAGCTTGGAGCAAAAGGAATATTTCAAGACAAGTGGAAGGTGGAGATTATCCCAACACATTAGAAAAGTGTATGGCCAAGATCAACTCTTCAAAGCTTAAGGGGGAAGGAAACAAATAGATGGGTAGGATTTCAGCACCACACAACCCAAATGTATGGTGGGGATTTACTCAACACCCCCCTTAACCCTAATTCCTATCCTATAAATACCCCCACCTCCCTTGTATTTAAAAACTTAGATTTTAGGGTAGTTTTATTTTCTTGTATTTCTTTTCTTAGTTTCAAATCTTGTAAACACTCCTATTATAATTAATGCAATTTTTATTTTCTTTACTTCTTGTCTTGCTCTTTCGTTATTGTTGCCTTGTTTCGTTAATTTCGTAAATCCAAGTAGTGGACAAAGTAGCGAAAGCTAACCACTATGGGTTGAAAGTAACGAAATTTTATTTTCTTGCTCGTAGTTTAATTCGTAATTTTTACCATTTAAAAATCAATTTTATTGTGGGCCATTTAATTTTAAATTATCGTCTTAGTGTAATTTTAAATTTGTAGTAAATTTCTTTGTCTCATTTTTTTTCTTTTCATTTTTTTCTTTAATTTCAAAAATAAAAAAAATCACAAAAAAATTTGATTTTAGATATGCTTACGAATTTTTGTGCTGACTTATGTCTCTGTTTTGTTCTTATTCGAGGCATTCTAAAACCTCTATTTTGCTTTGTTCCCTTTTAGCATAAACAGACACAAATCCCAGCTTCATTTCTTGTTCATTTCCCTTTCTGCAAAATCCCCAAACCCATCATCCTCTCTCCTTCTCACCCCTTTCTCTCTCTCTCTCTATCTCTCTCTCTCTCTCTCTCTCTCTATCTCTTTCTCTTAGTCTAACATCCCAATTTCTGCTCTTTCCCCCACGAAAGCCACACGAATCACCTCCCCTCCCCTATTTTGGTTTCAACAATTAGAAACTCTCTTCCCCTGCCCCAATTTCATTTGAAATTCGATAAGCTTCCACCGAATTGCAGTGTGTATTTATACGTAGTTGTGGTTTATACGTAGTTGTAGTTGTAAATTCTGAGTTCTTGCATTGTGATTTTCGTGGATGATTGTGTGATTTCTATTCTGAATTCTGAGTTGTATGTAATTACCGAGTTCGTGAGTTTGAATTCTGTGTTTATGTCGTTTTTGTTCCGTTTAGTTTGATGGTTGATACGAATTACTAAGTTTGCATATTGTCGAATTCCAGATTGTTGAATTCCAGATTTCGCGTTTGTGTCGCCTTCTGATGTTTTCAATTTTGTTTTTCTGTTTCGTTCTTGGTTTTGGTATCGCTGTTCTTGCTTCTAAGCTGAGTCGAGAGGGAGTTTTGTTCACTGTTGGTCGTAGGAGTCTTACATACTCTCCAGGATCTTTTCATTTGTGAGATTGATTTCGAGTTCCTTTTTCTTTTATTACTGTTGTTTTTGCATTTGACCTGCGTTTGAGTTGGTTTGTGAATTAGACGGATTCTGGTGAGTTCTAAGTCTCATAAGTTGATTTTAGTTCATGAGTTGAATTCTTGTTTGTATCAAGTTCTAATTGTTGTGTAAACGTTTGTCAAGGTCGAGTATGTAGTACAGTGCGAGTTTGGTTATGCTTGTTAGTTTTCTTTCGTTGAGTTCCCCTTGCTAATGGTCTTTGCTGTGTCGTTCTTTGCTAATAGATTTTTTTAGTTTTTGGTGAATTTTTTTTATTTTTATTTTTGGTGTTTGTTTGGCTAGTCGTAATTTCAATCGAATTATGTCAAAATTTTCTAAAACTTTTGTAAATAAATTTTAATTAAAAAATGTTTTAGAAATAAAATCTAGTTTCAATTTGAATTTAGAGTTGTTTAGAATAATTTTAGCTTTAAAATAATTTAGGAGTTTTAGAATAAATAGAATTTTTAGAGTAATTTAGTTTGTTTTTTTTTTTTGAATTAGAATAAAATTTAATTTCGTTTTTAATTAGGTAGTTAAATTTTCTTTTAGGTTTTAATTATTAGAAATCAAAAATTTTCGAAAACCCACTTGTTCTAATTCAATTAGATTAGAAATTAAGGAATGTGAAAACTTAGTCCCTGTGGAACGAATCACAAATTTTACATCGAAACGAATTGTGTGCTTGCGATTCTGATTTGTCATTTATTTTAGCACAACAATACTTCCTTTGATATAAGATTAAGATCAAAGTATACTTTTAATTACTCCCGATATATATAAATAATGATGGAGCAATATTGAAAGACCTTGTTTAAAAGCTATAGTGCTTTAAGGCTTCGAATTGTATACCTTTATTCGACTAATACAATGTCGAGGTATAATTATAACTTCTAGCACGAATAAACTTTTTAGCCACACGAAACGATAAAAGTAAGTGCGATAATTAAAACAAGTGGCTATCTTGTGCTCTTTAGAAGTAGTATTCTTTCTTTTGATAGATCGTTTAAATCCAAGAATACTTTGATAACAATACTCCGTTAAGATGAGATAAAATAAATATAACTCGGAGTTTGTTGATATATAAAGTCCGTTAAGCTAATAGGCTTAAGGCTTTTAAAATGTATAATTCTGTTTGACTAAATACAATATCAAAGTATAATCTTCTTTTAACTTCTTGCACTAAATAAATTTATGGCCACGACAAGTAAAATAAGTGCGATAAATAAGTGGCTAAACTTGTACTCTTTTAAGAAGTTTAAGTTGTATGATGTATTTCGTTATTTGAATATCCCACGGAACACTAAGGATGTTAGTTGGGAATCCGAAGGATAAATATTATTACAACTTTGACGTATGTCAAATATAATCTCACAAATTTTGAGATTAAGTACTTTGATATGATCTTTCTTGTAATATAACGTTTCTTTTCAAAGATCAAGTACTTGGTTCAACTCTTTGATTAAATATATTGCAATAGAGATATGAGTTGAACTTGTGTTTATATTGTTGTTCTCTTTTGTAAAGAGACTTTTGGAATCTTATAGATCCAAGTATAGAGATTAAGATGAAGTATAGAAGTTAAGAGCAAATCTCAAATATAAACACAAAGACGAAGCTAAGAATTACCACTTTTAAAAGTCGCCGGAAAAAGTTCGCCGCAAAAAATTCGCCGGAGGTTCGACCTGATTTTGGCACGGTGTTCGAACTTTGGGCAGCCATTTGTAAGGCCGGAAATTGGTGGTAGATGAGCTAGCTTCGGTGAACAAAGCTTGGTTGGGTGGAACTAAGCTTGGTGTATCAAAAACCTTGTATATATTGATATATATTTAGGAGAGAGAAGGTTTTTGAGATGAAGTAGATGAAGAGAATATTTGTATATATATTTGGAGAGAGTCTACTTCTAAAATCCCAGCATGTATTTGGCTCTTAGCTTCTGTTTAAAATGGGTGGATGAGGGGGTTTATTTATATAGAGAGTTGGGTGAAAGGAATGGTGGAGATTTGATTAAAAGGAGTGGTTGAGATTGATTTCACTTGGATTAATAACATGGCAAGTTGTTTGTGTTAGTTGGGGGTGGTTTTGTGTTTCTTTGAAGTGGGTTTGGTATTAGAAACCAGCTGTGTTTTATATTGTATCGGACTCGTATCAATTAACGATTAAATACGTAACATGTATCGTTAATTAAATATCTGATAAATATGAAAACACCCAATAAATAATTCTAAAATTATGGAACACTTAGGAATATTATAAAATAATATTCTGGAAAGTTTGGTCAATTTTGGTCAATGTTAACTTGGTCAAACGTGGTCAAACGTGGGACCAACTGCCTGGGTTTAAGTGCCGGACCAAAATTCTCGAAAAATTCCGAAACTTTTACCATGCATATAAAATATTATTTAAATATGCATATAAAATAGTATTTAAATGATCAATCTCATGTTTCAAGTCATTCTAGCAAGTTGAAGTATTTTATTTGGATTTAAAACGATTAAATCAGCTTTCTGTTCTGAATAAAATACGATTGGTCTTTTCTTGATAGAGATAAATCTTTCGACCAATGTTTTGACTAGAATAAATACTTATAATATATTTCCTAATATATAAAATATTTAGAGAGAGTAGGAAATATTTTTGAATGATTTAAATAATTTTCTCCGAAATATGATGAATTTAAGAAGTGGGAGAAAAATTACTTTGAACATTTCTGGCACGAGATAGAAACAAGTATTAATATTCTACCACTGAATATTAATATACTTGAGTATAAAGGTCTTTTGTATGAAGTGAAAACATTTTGAGTACGAAGACTGAATATTTTATCGAATAAAAACTGATCGTTTTTAAATGTAGCACGAGTTCTCTAAATAATATCAAATCTTTAATATTCCTTGTTTGAGCTTGTCGCCTTATAAATATTACAACGGAGATCTAAAAAATATCAAGTCTCGATATTTCTTTTTCGATCTTATTGCCTCGGTGTGGAGATATATTCCGTAAAATATATAATTTGATTTTTCAGCAAGAATGGAATATCTCTTATCTTTTAAAATAGGATGATAAGGTTTGCTAAAGTTGACCATTTTACTTTTGACCGGATCAATTAAATAGATGACCTAATGGAGATTCTATGTGTATTTAAATTTTATGTTAAATCGTACAAATACCAAAATAAATATTAATATCGAAGATATCCTTTCAATCTTCCCCTTTTTGGTATTTGCCAAACAAACATAAAATTTAAATTTTGAGTGTGTGCTTCCCCTTGGTGTATGCATGATATTTAAAAGTATTTTGCACATAACAGTTTTTAACTAAGGCAGAATACTTATTATTCCTCTCTAGGAAGTTAATTGATTCCTGCAAAAAGCAAATCACATGTCAGATATAGAGAAATCGTAAAAAATTTAATTTAGAATAGGTATTCCTTCTTCCCCTTTTGTTTGGTAAAGTACCAAAAATCTATTAATAAAACTTCCCTTTTTGTTTGGTATTAACCTTTTACTAATTAATATCTTCCTTCCCCTTAACAGATTCTGTCTTTCCCTTTTGTTAGAATATATATATATATATATATATATATATATATATATATATATATATATATATATATGTAGCTTCCCCTTAAAGTAGACAATGCAAGTATTTGTGAAGAAAAAAAAGTAATGACTCATGCATTTTAAAAAAAAATTAGTACAAACGTTCATAGCAAAATTAATTCAAGTAGACTAGAAGCAGTGATCTAACAATCCGTGTAGCCAGATTTTAGAACTGAATAAATCCAATTTAAGTGAAGCATGTATGTTTGTTTATTTTTAGCCGAAAGCTTGTAACTAGTCTGGGTACAAAATTACCTACAGACTACTTAATCACAACGTAACAAACCATACATACATAGTATCTTTAACACAGTTTAGAGTTATCATACAAGGTGATTGCAGAAGAAAAGCTGTACAAACATAGTCTAGATAATGCAATCAGTTCTTTGCTACACCACCAAAAACAAACAGTGATCGATGTTCTTACAAACTACAAATGTTACATAGGGGAATACTAGTACATTCTAGTTTATTCAAGATCAAGCAAGAGTCTTTTACATCAAGAATTCTAATACAATCTAGAAGCATATTACAATATGACCCTGTTTCTTGATACAAACTTTAAACATTATGCAGTTTTAGTCAAGGTATGGCAGAGCACAAATTACATGAAAACGGCCTAATACACTCTAATTTCTTTTACACACTCTGTATGTCTGCTAGGTTAAGTGCAAGTTACATCAAGTAATTCTAATACAATCTAGTTCAAATTACATTACTGAAGGTATAAACCAATTACATAGACAATCTCTAATACAGTCTAGAGAATTTGTTCTTCTACACAGATTATAGAATCTTTCTTGAGTAGAAAACTCTAATTCAACTTACATAAAGAGTTACACAATTCAGTCCAAGCATAATGAGTATATGTAGAGTTGAGTGTGAGAGTAATTATACCTTTGTAGTTCAATATGAGCAATACTCACCATTCTTAAGAGGGGTGAGTCTTTGTGAACTATAGGAGTAACAAATACTAATTCATGAACTAACTGCATAGGTTAGTAGTATCATATAATAGTAGTAAAGGAAGACATGAAACAAGGTTAACATGATAGAATTATATTACAATTAAAAATTTGTTCATATTAATCACTGTTGTTCAATGATTAATTAGAACATGTTCCTACACTTGATTTCAGATTTCAAACCATCAGAAGTACACACTTCTGAGCACCAACCAGTCATAGTACCAAATATTACAACTTAAGATTACATATGAGTTTTAACAAACTCATCAATAGCAACTAAAAGTTCAGATTACAAGCAAGGTTACATCTGAGCGTAACTAAGCTCACATTAACATTAAGAAACACGACAGCAATGCTGAAAAGTATAAGCAAAATGAAACCAGAACAGTAAAAGCAGACCAGAACCAGCAGAAACTACCAACAGAAATCACAACTAGCAAAAAAAAAAACTTCATCCAACAGCATATTCCATAGCAGCCACAAAACCCAACTCACCAACAAGATCAGGTAACCCATTCCCATCTAAACCTCCTAGACCAACATTCACCGATTCTAACTCATTTACCAAAACCATATCTTCTACCAACTGAACTTGATAAGATTTTACGATTTCTATATCTCTAGTACCATTTTGTCCTAGGGTAGATGTAGCAAGGCCTTCAATGAACCCTAATCTAGCCTTAATTTCCTCATTCTCAATTTTTATCCTCCTAATTTCTAGGTTCTGTTCTTTTATCATCATTTGAACACAATTATAGTCAGCCAAGTAAACATTTTCTTCATTAATGACCTTAGGAAGGACAGTAGGAATGGGAGGTTGAGGTTCACAGTACATAAGGGGCACTTGTGCTCTAATATGGGTGGGTGTGATATGAGAATCAGCTATGAAGGTAGAGTTACTAGGAATGTTGATGTGAAAGATATCAAATAGAGAAGCAATCAACAAACCATAAGGCATGTAGTCAATTAGATTTGCATTTATCATGTTTAACAGAATGACATAAGAAATGCTAAACTTGATCTTATTGAAACTAAGCAAATAGAGCACCTTAATGTCAAAGAAATCATTATAGGTTTCTTATCGACCACAGTAGTGAAGTGTAAGATACCATTTAGACCTTTAGTAATTCTCATATTCAAGTAGAACTCACCCATCTTGTTAACACAATATCTTTTTCCTAGATGACAAACTAGCCCTTCCCACCTAGCTGCCTTCACAATATCAGCCACTTCCCCATGGACTTGGGTGTTGATGCCAGGTTGTATGTTCTTTATCATCTCAAGGTATTTATTTGAGTCAGAAGGGTTTATAAGGTTAGGGTGTGAGGGTGTTTCTGAGTTTGGTATAGGTGTGGGTTGTTGAGTAAGTTTTCTGACATAGGTTCTTGGCCAATAAGGCTTTTTTGGTCTAGGGTTGTTTGTGTTTGGGGCTTGAAACTTAGAACTTTGGTAAAAAGGTATAGAGGGGCTTTTGAAGCTTCTCTTGGGCTTTTTGTTTGGTCTTAAGTTTTGTAATCTAGGAGGGATTTATCTGAAGGCAGAGTTCTTGGAATGTATGAATTGGTGTTGCTCCATGTTTGCAAGTAAGGTTGGATTTTCATATCTGTGTTTGGAATTAGGGTTTGAGGGTAATTTTGTGAAGTGCATGATGAATAGGTTTGATATAGTGTTAGCAGATGTGTGTGTGTGTATAAAATGAGTGATGCAATGCTATATATAGACATACACAAAATTTTGAAATTTTTATTGTTGTATGAATAGTGAAAAATTAAATCAAAAATAGAAATAAAAAGATTTTCAGATTTTGGAAGATGAACACTTTTCAAGAAATTTGAGAAATCCAAAACAAGGACACATACGCAGGTATATCAGTCAGGATTATGCATGGATACAGCTGTAAATAGCAGTTTAAGAGAATAAGGAATGTATTAAATATGTGTAAGCATGCATGAAAGGACAGGACATTTAATGTATAGACACTATAAGTGGGGGACAAAAGAATAAGCTGCTGTGCAGAACACCAACATAAAGGACTAATGGCCCACAATGATGTCATGAAGTTTGAAAGCTGAATGTAAGTTTTATGTGAGAATGTGTAATACCATAAATGAATGTACTCATGATTGATATGAATGTGACATCTTGAAAAATTTTGTCAGGATCCTTGAAAGTCAATAAAAACTTTTATGCATACATGGAACTAAAAATGTGACCTTTTAAAAAGATTGCATAGAACAGATTATAACTTAACCACATAAGCACACTGCAGTAAACTAAGTTGAACCATAGACAAGTCATGTAGCACAAAAGATATCATTTAGCTATCAAAAAATAATGTTACAAATTTAAATGGATGCATACAATTCCCAAATTCTAAGTGGCCAATCACACCAGTGATCCAGATACTGGGATTCTCTAAGGGATTCCAAGCCAGGCCTTAGTGTGAGGGCTGTGTGTGAAGTGAATTTAACTAACTGCAATGCCAAGATTTATCCAGAAAGAAATTATTCTAATCAAGCATTTATAATACAAGTTCCATCACAGATAATTTGCACAGAATAAGTAACACAATATAAATCTTCCATGTTCATGTCACAATTGCATGATATCTTAGCCAAGTAACTTCATAGAACTCATAATATACTTTATAAATCACAATATCTTTATAAATCAAGGAATACAGCATTGAGGCACAAAGACCAAAAATAAGTCAGAAATCTTTACAAGTATCAAGATAGCTGCAGGAGTCAGATATAGCCAATAGCATGTAACAGTTGTGAAGTATCAAATACAAAGTATCACTATGATATACTTTCGATCAACAGTCCATGATTCACGAAATTATTGTATATCAACATCATTATATAACATTATCACTACTCAATTCATTCAAGTCAGTGAAGATTAGAGAAGATCACTCAGTAATGATATATAGCTCATAAGGTTCTAGCCAAGACAGAACACACTCATATATTTAGTAAGACAAAGAATATCTAATTTCAAAACTAGCCATTTTCAAGTATTGTGTCCATCATCACTCAACTGTATCATATTATACTAAACCATTCAGATAATTCAAGCATGCTTTGATAGATATAATACTAAGAAACACAGACTCAGTAACTCTATACAGTAAACTTGAATCAATTTCAATTTACCAGCTATCAAGCACCACTTAATTAATAATTAAATCCAATTCATATATTATCAGCAGCATTTAAAAAATTTCTTCTACTCTAGGATCATATAATTCATAAAGTCATTTTAATAGACATTTTATCTCATAATCCGAATAAGTAATCAGACGTATTCTAACTTCTTGATTTATCAATAGTAATGATCATACACAACCTCAATCACGCAGATCTCCTAAATCGTAATTTAATAAACATTTTATAAGACTCACTCAATCAGTTTTTTTTTTTGAATTTTACATAACTATATAACATACTGTTCAAATTATATTTAATCATCAAGCATAAGAGCACTTTAAGAACATTTAAAGACTAAGTTCTACGAAGGATAAACACATGCAATCCAGACTTAGCACATTCGGATGATTAATCAATTATATGACTCGATCTAGGGTAGAGAGCATCACCAGAGCTCAAGGACAGCATATCGTCGCTTGAGACTTACCCGGTTAACTCAGTCACGGACTGAGTTAACCTCCGAGTTACCTAACCACGACTTCTAATCACCTTTGCGCTGTTCTTTATTGACGTATAACCTCCGAATCGTTCTCAAATCGGTCGACTCCTGCAATTAAATACTCAACTTAACTGGTTAGAGTTAGGGTTTTGACAAATAACATAAATCGAAGGAATATGTGAGTATATATATGTATATATAAGTTGAATTCGAGCATTATCGATCAATTTATAATGAAAATTGATGATTAGTAGCTTCGAATCCGTTAGATTTGACCTACCCAGTGTTTTCTTATATAAATCAATAGATTTAACTGATATAATTGAAGAGTTGAGACTCGATTTGGTGTATTTAGACATTGAATCGGTTTTAAAACTAGGGTTTTCATCGAAAATTTTGAACAACGGCGAGAGAACTCGCGAGAGAGGCGAGAGAGAATTAGAGATAGGGTTGAGGCGGTGTAAACAGTATACCCTAAAACTGATATAACGATTATAAATATTTTAGCTATGAACGACTGAGATTAGATCATATTATAAATAAACGGACAGGATGCTAGGGTTTTGAAATGGGACGGGTCAGCTAAAATATAACTGGGTTGGCCTCATAAATTGTGTCATATATGATCGAAAATAAGCAAAAATAATGATATTTTACTATTGAAAATAATTTGTAAAATCATAATTATTATATAATAATATACAATAATATATCATAAGTATAGGAAAATATTTTAGTGTTTTGATACTTTTTATGTGAATATATAAGTCATAATTCTAGTATCTCAAAAATATTTTTCAAAATTAATTCCAAAAATATTTATTCGAACAGTTTTATCTCCTTGATAGAAAATTAAGATTCTTGATAAAACCCGATCGATAAAGTTTCATATGTTATCATTATCGATAAATCTGAGTTTTAGAGTGCCTTAATAATTCGATCGAAAAGATCTCTTTTTCGTGAGATAACTCAGAATTGTAACAGATATTTTCACAAAATAGATATAAATATAGATAATATTTATATATAAACCATTTATTTTGGAAATTCCAGCATTCCTAAATCCAAACGGAGTTTATCGAATCTTTCGGAATTTAATGGTTTTGTGAATATGTCAGCGAGATTGTACTCAGTTTCGATATGAGTCATTTTAATATCGCCTTTATTGACATGATCACGCAAATAGTGATGTCTCACATCTATATGCTTGGATCGTGAATGTAACACGGGATTTTTGCTAAGATCGATAGCACTCGTGTAATCGCATAAGATGGATATAACATCAAATTTAATATTGTAATCGGCTAGTGTTTGCTTCATCCACAAGATTTGAGCACAACATTTTGCAGCCGCTAATTGTGGAGATTGATACCGAATTTTGTTTCTTGGAAAACCAAGAGACTAAGCAACCTCCCAGAAACTGACATGTACCACTTGTACTTTTTCTGTCGACTAAATGCCCGGTATAGTCCGAATAAGAAAAACATACTAAGTCGAATGGTACTCCTTTCGGATACCAAAGACCTACCTCAGGGGTTCCTTTAAGATATCTCAATATCCTTTTTACCGCGGATAAATGAGACTCTTTAGGTGCTACTTGAAATCTAGCACACTTACAAACACTATATTGTATATCGGGTCGACTTGCGGTGATGTAAAGCAAGCTACCAATCATACCCCTATATTTCTTAGTGTCCACGGGAATTCCGTTAGGATCTTCTGTTAATTTTTCAGAAGTAGACATTGGAGTGGAGATGGGTTTGGCATTATCCATTTCGAATTTATTTAACATCTCTTTACAATACTTGGATTGAGAGATATGGATGCCTTCGTTTGATTGCATAATTTGCAATCCCAGAAAGAAATTTAATTCTCCCATCATACTCATTACGAATTCTTTGCTCATATTGTCGGAGAATTCTTTACATAGTGCATCATTTGTTGAACCAAAAATGATGTCATCCACGTATATTTGTATGTGTAGGA
This sequence comes from Saposhnikovia divaricata, assembly GCA_036435485.1. NCBI lineage: Eukaryota > Viridiplantae > Streptophyta > Magnoliopsida > Apiales > Apiaceae > Saposhnikovia > Saposhnikovia divaricata. The sequence goes on along the minus strand of CM071598.1, from coordinate 191,709,952 downwards.
TATCATCATTTTCTTGTCTCCTAAATAAGGTTTTATCGGCAGTTCCCATTTTAAAATTGTTTTCTAATAGGAACTTGCTTAACCTTTCATACCAAGCTCTTGGAGCTTGTTTTAAGCCATATAGGGCTTTATATAATTTATATACATACTCCGGATGTGTGGCACCTTCGAAACCGGGAGGTTGTTTTACATAAACTTCTTCCTCTAATATCCCGTTTAAGAAGGCCGATTTTACATCCATTTGATATACTTTAAAGTCTTTATGACACGTGTAAGCTAATAACATTCGAATAGCTTCAATTCGTGCTACGGGTGCATAAGTTTCATCGAAATCTATACCTTCCATTTGAGTATAGCCTTGAGTGACTAATCGCGCTTTATTTCGAACAACCGTTCCATTTTCATCTAACTTGTTTCTAAAAACCCATTTAGTTCCAATTATGGAAGTATCCTTGGGTTTTGGAACGAGTTCCCAAACTTTGCTACGAGTAAATTGTAATAGTTCATCTTGCATAGCAGAGATCCAATCCTCGTCTAATAAAGCTTCTTTAGCGGTCTTAGGTTCTATTTGTGAAAGAAAACTAAGATGATTCACAACATTTTGTAATTGTGACCGCGTTTGAACTCCTTTACTTAAGTCTCCAAAAACATTGTCCAAGGGATGACTTTTAATTGTAGGAATTTCTTTAAGGAGTTTAACTTCCGTTTCAACCAATTCTAGAGGATTTCTTGGAACAGGGATCCCGAGATCCATATATTCGAATTGTCGAATAATATTTTCTACATCATCTTGTTCGACATTGTCATTTTCAACAAGATCTTTGTACATTGGTGGAGGTTTACTTTCATCAAATGCTACATTCATTGATTCTTCCACCACAAGAGTCTTAAGATTAAATACACGATAAGCTTTTCTATTTGTAGAGTAACCGAGAAATATACCTTCACTTGATTTAGGATCAAATTTAGTAAGGTAATCTTTCAAATTTAATATAAAGCATTTACTACCAAATACTCGAAAATAGCTTAGTTTCAGAATTTTGCCAAAGTAAAGCTCATATGGAGTCTTTTGCTTTATAGGACGTAACAAAACCCGATTAAGAATATGGCAAGAGGTAGACATAGCTTCGGACCAAAAATATTTAGGTCGACGATATTCATTAAGCATTGTACTAGCCATTTCTTGTAAAGTTCTATTTTTCCTTTCAACCACTCCGTTAGATTGTGGAGTGTAAGGAGCGGAAAAATTATGTGTGATACCATTTTCATCACAAAAGTTTGTAAAGCTAGAATTCTCAAATTCTTTACCATGATCAGTCCTTATATAGACTATGGTATTATTTTGTTGATTTTGAATCTTTTTACATAGAGAATAGAAAGATTCGAAAGCATCGCTTTTAGATTTGAGAAATTCCATCCAAGTAAATCGTGAATAATCATCAACAATTACTAATGTATAAGAACAACCTCCGAGGCTTTGAATAGGAACCGGACCAATAAGATCCATATGTAATAGCTCGAGAGGCCTAGAGGTAGATAACATAAATTTTGCTTTGTGAGAGGCTCTAATTTGTTTACTGATTTCGCAAGCTTCACAAGTATGGTCTTTTTGATAGTTCAATTTTGGTATACCTCGTACATGATCTTTTGTTGATATGTTTCTAATCAATTTCATATTAGCATGTCCTAATCTTCGATGCCAAAGCCACGGGTCATCGTTTGTAGTGATTAGGCATACATTCTCATGCTTACTCATGTCACAAGTGTAGACATTTTTCTTTCGAGGGCAAGTGAGAACCAATTTCCAATTCTTTTCTAAAATACAACAATGAGTAGTACAGAAAATTACCTTGTAATTATTGTTGCAGAGTTGACTAATCGAGAATAGATTGTACCTTAGTCCCGAGACTAGTTGTACGTCCGAATCTTGAAGTGACTATTCCCGATGTCTCCAATTCCGATAATGATACCTTTACTACTATCTCCAAATGTAACACTTCCCACATTTACCTTTTTAATGTTGTTCAAAAGTGACTTATTACCGGTCATATGTCTTGAACATCCACTATCAAGGTACCACATGTCTTGCTTAGTGGCAAGACACACCTACAAAATAAATCAATTAAACTTATAGGTACCCTTTTGTCTTGAGGGTCCTCGGGTTAGTCCATCATAAGTAACATTTGAATTTGCATGATAGACTCTAGGCATATGATAATCATTGTTAGGCATGTAAACATTTCTAGGTGCATTATGTCTTACATGATGGTGTGTGTATCTAGCATTATCATAGAATCTAGAGTTAGCAAGATGCATATTATATCTATCATTAGCAAAGTAGGGAGCATTTTGAGGATAGTAATTCTGATTAGGAACATATTGATTTCTAGATGCATACCTACTAGCATTGTTATGATACATTTTGTTTCTATTTTGAAACACCCTATGTTGTTGAAACCTTTGTTGCCTTTGACCATAATAAGCAACATTGTTAAATGGTACTTGTCTTTCAACCTTGTATGGTTTTGTTCCTTTTCGAACCCATACATGCTTCCCCTTAATTTCACCACTCTTGAATTTGCATTCGAGAACCAAATGTCCTTCTTTGTTGCAATATGAACATTTTAAAGTTTGTGGTCTAGGAGGAGCCATTGTAGGTTGAACTTGTGGTTGAACGTTTCTCGTAGGAGGAGCGTTCTTATCATATCCCAAACCTTCACGGTTGTAGGAAATTTTAGAGTGTACCATTTTATCTAACATCTCTTTGCCTTTAATAAATCTTTGAACAACAACTTCAAGATTTTCTTTTTCTCTTTCTAAGGCATCAATCTTGTTGTTAAAGAATCTTGCTTGATCCATGACTTGAGATATGAGTTTAAAGTGTTCTTCTTTTAATCTTTGAGTTTCTAATTGTAGTTCTTTTTCTTTTGACTCAAAGATTTGTGATAGCTCATTCTCCTTTTCAAGATTGCTTACTTGAGATTGAGATGTTACATTGTTTCGAACTAATGATTCGTTTAGAATCTTTAGGTTCAATAGCTCAACATTAAGTTCACTAACATTTTTGTTGAGTTGTAACTTCTCATTTTCCATCTCTTCCACTTGAAGTACTAAAGCTATATTTTCTACTTCAAGTTTGAGAGCATTTTCCTTGAATTTGTTGACTTCACCTTTCAAGTGATGATTTTGATCACTCAAGAACATTATCTCATTTTCGTTTTGGATTTTCAAATCCATCATCCGAGTAAACTCTGTACTTTGCGTATGATGCATTTCTTCAAGTTTCATTTTCTCGGACCATAATAGATGAAGTCTTTTATCAACATCTTTATATTTATTGTTGATACCTACTACAAGCTCAATCAAATCATACTTACTCATATCAACTAAATTCAAGTTAGATTCATCTAATTGCAATTTATTTGAAATGTAGTTGAGATTAACGTTTACCTCTTTATTTGAAGTGGAGCCTTGTGTAGATGCAACTTCATCTCCGATAGCCATTAAGCATAGATTGACAATTTCTTCACTAGCTTCCGGAGCTTCTTCATCTTCACTCAAATCCCAACCATTTTCGGCCACGAGAATTCTTCCTTTAGAAAGTTTCGGACATTCTCTTTTAAAGTAACCCGGTTGCTTACACTCGAAACACACTTCTTGTGTTTCCTCCGGATTTTGTTCTTTATGTTTAGGAGGAGTGTAAGGGGGATTATTATTGTTACTGGCATTATTATAGGCATTAGTATTTTGAGTGCCTTTGCCTTTGTTATAGCTCGTTGGTGGAAAATTACTCTTGTAGTTAGGAGTATAATTTTGAGAGTAATTTGGTCTTCCTTTAGAGTTAAAAACTCTTTGTTGATTATTTGATTTTAGGAAGCCTTTACCATATCTTTAAGCTTTGCTTTGAAGCACACGACGAAGTTGTATTTTTAGTAAAGCAATTTCACTTTCATCAAGATCTTGGAGTTCTTCGTTTAAGTCTTCGTCGTTTTCATTTTCATCGATTAATATAGCTTTTAAAGCCATATTTTTCTTTTTGTCTTCCACTTTAGGAATGACCTTATCCGGAATATTGTCTTCTTCGTATGCACGAAGGTTTCCGAATAGACTATCGATGTCATAATCATTTAGATTATGCATTTCTTTAATTGTAGTAACTTTAACCTTCCAACTAGGAGGTAAAGATTTAAGAACTCTTTGGTTCTTCTCATTTCGGGTATAACTTTTCCCGAGTTGAGATAATTCATTGATTATGCGAGTAAATCTTGTTTCCATATCGATGATATTTTCTCCTTCTTAGAGTTTAAAGTTCTCGTATTCTTGAATCAAGGTATCCATCTGAGAATCTTTTATATCAATGGTACCTTCGTAGGTAACCACTAATTTATTCCACATTTCTTGTGCCGACTTGCAATTGTTTACTCGTCTATATTCTTTTTCAGCAAGTGCACTTGTGAGAACCATCTCCGCCTTTACGGCCGTATTCATCATGGTTTCTTCGGCGAGAGTGTATTCAATAACTTTCTTTTCGACAACAACATCTCCAACCGTTTTGGTAGGAATAACAACTCCGTCTTCTATGGCTATCCAAACTTTGACTCCTTGAGATCTAGCATAGATGCAAAACCTCGTTTTCCATGTAGCAAAGTTGGTGCCATCAAATAGAGGAGGGTGGGAGCTAGATAGGCCTTCTCCACAACCGATGGTATTTAGATACGCCATGTAGGATCACGTTTTGTTGTGCCTGTAGATCTGCAAATCACTCAACAAACACGTTAAAAAGCACTACTCTGATACCAATTGTTAGGTACCGTATAAGGGCTATTTTAAGCTAGAAGGGGGGTTGAATACCTTAATATCCAATTTAAAAATTATTATGGCGTTTTAAAATAATTTTCCTTTTTAAAAATTTTTACCGAGTCGTTAGCAGTTTATAAGTGCGGAAAATAAACGACAAGTAAAGAAAATACCACATAGGAGATTTTATCCTGGTTCGCGATGGCGCAACCCCTAATGGATTCGCTCACCCCTACTCTAGTCCCCGAGCTCCTCTCCGGACTCGAGATTTTTCCTTAAAATAAACTCGCTCCTTTAGTAGGCGGAGAAGCCTTTACAACCCTATAAATATTTGTCTTGGTGCGTAACTACCCGTTACCACCTCAAAATAAATGCGAACAAATACAAAACTCGTCTTGGTGTGTAACTACCTGTCACCACCTCAAAGTCGTTGTAAAACCTACACAACTTATCCTAGACATCAACTCCCCGCTACTTCTTCAAAGTTGATGTAGAACTTTGGTGTAGACTATTGATTCTTGGCTTTTGTCGGTCTTGGGTCTTAGATGATAGGTCTTGGGTATTTCCTCTTCTTCACGGTGCAAAGGCCACTAACTCCCCGCTAGTGCCTAGGACTTGGGTCTTAGAACGAGAATCACCTCACTTCAACTTCACCTCACTACAAAAGTTAGACAACAATATCTATGAAACAAATATGGTTAAGATTATATAAGTTGGACCAGTATGTTATAGTACTAAGTCCAAAAGAGTGACTTTAATATTCGTATAGGAATATTAAGTTATATTGTAAGTATACTTCCTTTGATATAAGATTAAGATCAAAGTATACTTTTAATTACTCCCGATATATATAAATAATGATGGAGCAATATTGGAAGACCTTGTTTAAAAGCTATAGTGCTTTAAGGCTTCGAATTGTATACCTTTATTCGACTAATACAATGTCGAGGTATAATTATAACTTCTAGCACGAATCAACTTTTTAGCCACACGAAACGATAAAAGTAAGTGCGATAATTAAAACAAGTGGCTATCTTGTGCTCTTTAGAAGTAGTATTCTTTCTTTTGATAGATCGTTTAAATCCAAGAATACTTTGATAACAATACTCCGTTAAGATGAGATAAAATAAATATAACTCGGAGTTTGTTGATATATAAAGTCCGTTAAGCTAATAGGCTTAAGGCTTTTAAGATGTATACTTCTGTTTGACTAAATACAATGTCAAAGTATAATCTTCTTTTAAATTCTTGCACTAAATAAGTTTATGGCCATGACATGTAAAGTAAGTGCGATAAATAAGTGGATAAACTTGTGCTCTTTTAAAAAGTTTAAGTTGTATGATGTATTTCGTTATTTGAATATCCCACGGAACACTAAAGATGTTAGTTGGGAATCCGAACGAAATAAATATTGCTACAACTTTGACGTATGTCAAATATAATCTCACAACTTTTGAGATTAAGTACTTCGATATGATCTTTCTTGTAATATAACGTTTCTTTTCAAAGATCAAGTACTTGGTTCAACTCTTTGCTTAAATATATTGTAATAGAGATATGAGTTGAACTTGTGTTTATATTGTTGTTCTCTTTTATAAAGAGACTTTTGGAATCTTATAGATCCAAGTATAGAGATTAAGATGAAATATAGAAGTTAAGAGCAAATCTCAAATATAAACACAAAGACGAAGCTAAGAATTACCACTTTTAAAAGTCGTCGGAAAAAATTCGCGGGAGGTTCGGCCGGATTTTGGCATGGTGGTCGAACTTTGGGCAGCCCTTCGGGAGGCCGGAAAGTGGTGGTAGATGAGCTAGCTTGGGTGAACAAAGCTTGGTTGGGTGGAACTAAGCTTGGTGTATCAAAAACCTTGTATATATGGATATATATTTAGGAGAGAGAAGGTTTTTGAGATGAAGTAGATGAAAAGAATATTTGTATATATATTTGGAGAGAGTCTACTTCTAAAATACCAGCATGTATTTGGCTCTTAGCTTGTGTTTAAAATGGGTGGATGAGGGGGTTTATTTATAGAGAGAGTTGGGTGAAAGAATGATGGAGATTTGATTAAAAGGAGTGGTTGAGATTGATTTCACTTGGATTGATGACATGGCAAGTGGTTTGTGTTAGTTGGGGGTGGTTTTGTATTTCTTTGAAGTGGGTTTGGTATTAGAAACCAGCTATGTTTTATATTGAATCAGACTCGTATCAATTAACGATTAAATACGTAACATGTATCGTTAATTAAATATCCGATAAATATGAAAATACCCAATAAATAATTCTAAAATTATGGAACACTTAGGAATATTATAAAATAATATTCTGGAAAGTTTGGACAATTTTTGTCAATGTTAACTTGGTCAAACGTGGTCAAACGTGGGACCAACTGCCTCGGTTTACGTGTCGGACCAAAATTCTCAAAAAATTCCAAAACTTTTACCATGCATATACAATAGTATTTAAATGATCAATCTCAAGTTTCAAGTAGCAAGTGGAAGTATTTTATTTGGATTTAAAACGATTAAATCAGCTTTCGGTTCTAAATAAAATACGATTGGTATTTTCTTGATAGAGATAAATCTTTCGACCAATGTTTTGACTAGAATAAATACTTATAATATATTTCCTAATATATAAAATATTTATAGAGAGTAGGAAATATTTGAATGATTAAAATAATTTTCTCCGAAATATGATGAATTTAAGAAGTGGGAGAAAAATTACTTTGAATATTTCTGGCACGAGATAGAAACAAGTATTAATATTCTACCACTGAATATTAATATACTTGTGTATAAAGGTCTTTTGTATGATGTGAAAACATTTTGAGTACGAAGACTGAATATTTTTCAAATAAAAACTGATCGTTTTTAAATGTAGCACGAGTTCTCTAAAGAATATCAAATCTTTAATACTCATTGTTTGAGCTTGTCACCTTATCAATTTGCAACGGAGATCTAAAAAATATCAAGTCTCGATATTTCTTTTTCGATCTTATATCCTCGGTGTAGAGATATATTCCGTAAAATATATAATTTTATTTTTCAGCAAGAATGGAATATCTCTTATCTTTTAAAATATGATGATAAGGTTTGCTAGAGTTGACCATTTGACTTTTGACCGGATCAATTAAATAGATAACCTAATGGAGAGGATTCTATGTGTATTTAAATTTTATGTTAAATCGTACAAATACCAAAATAAATATTAATATCGAAGATATCCTTTCAGTATTGACATGAACAATACCAACCTGTACCAACACTCTAGGACTAGATCCCCCTCCTGTAACATATCCATTACTAGTCTCTGTTCCCTGGTTCCCTAATTCGCCATGAGCTACACCTTCATTCTTTCCAAACAACTTCTTTTTTGTAACACCCCTAACCATTCACTCTGCATCCTGACATCTGCACTATTTTTCAAAAATTATCAAACAACACACATGCACTGGCCAAGGCTACTAGTAGAAGGCATTGTGCCTGGGTTCTTATCATCTTTGGTTCAACGATTTCAGAAGGTGTTCCACCTTCCCTCTGGCCTGCCACCCGAGAGGCAACAGGATCACCACATTGTGTTAAAAGATGGCACTAACCCAGTAAATGTTCTTAGAAGGCATTGTGCCTGGGTTCTTTTCATCTTTGGTTCAACAATTTCAGAAGGTGTTCCACCTTCCCTCTGGCCTGCCACCCGAGAGGCAACAGGATCACCACATTGTGTTAAAAGATGGTACTAACCCGGTAAATGTTCAACATTATAGCTACTCTCATGCCCAGAAGGATGAAATCGAGAGGCTTATTCGTGATATGTTAAAGGCAGGGATAATACAATTATCCGATAGTCCATTTTCAAGTCCGGTTTTGTTGGAGAAAAAGAAGGACGGATCGTGGAGGTTTGTGTGGACTACCGGGCTCTCAATAAGGCCACGGTTCCCAACAAGTTTCCAATTTCGGTCATTGAGGAGTTGTAAGACGAGCTTCATGAGGCAGCCGTATTTACCAAATTAGACTTGAAGTCGGGCTATCACTAAGTTCGGGTTTGTAGGGAAGATGTGCCAAAAAACTGCTTTCCGCACACACGAAGGCCACTATGAATTTTTAGTTATGCCGTTCGGCTTAACAAATGCCCTGGCTACCTTCCAAGCCTTAACCTTTTGAACATTACCTTTAGGGTGATCTATGTTCTTCCCAAAGATGCATCTCCCTTGATAACCACCATTTCACTACCTATTTTAAACGAAATCCTCTGTGATTTGCAATTGGCTGTCATCGTGCCCAGCTTTTCCAACCATTGCAGCCCTAGGATCAAGTCCGAATTGCCCAATTCAATTGGTAAAAAATCTTCAATGATAGTGAGGCCTTGCATCTGCAGTATCACTGACTTGCATTCACCCCTGCCCTGCACCATTTCACCCGTGCCTAATGACACCCCGAAACCTTTAGAAGAATTGCATTCCAGTCCCAGCTCATCCACCGCGTGCAAGGCAATGAAATTGTGCGTTGCACCGGGATCAATCATTATAATTACTGGTATCCCATTCACCGTTCCCCTTACCTTAAACGTTTTGGGGCTTGTAAGGCCCACAACAGAGCTCAACGAAATCTCGGGATGCACTTCTTCCCCCTATAACACTTCACTATCTGTTGTCGAGTCCGGAGTTCCACTGCCCTCATCAAATAAACCTTCATCCTGGGTGAGTAACACACTCAACTCCTTACGTTGACATTTATGCCCCACACCCCATTTTCCGTCACATCGAAAACACAACCCCTTGGACCTCTTTTCTTGAAGCTCTTTCTCATTCAGCCTCCGTACTTCCCCCATAGGCCTTGGGCTACTTCCTGTTGATGCCATAGACTGGGAGTAACTCGAAAATGAGGACGGACCAAATGATTTTGGGATTGACACATAGCAGCTCGTGGACTTAGGGGAGGTTATGGTAGTCTGCCCCGAAAATGACCCCGGTTTCGATATTTGGCCCCCCGGGTCCTGCTCCTGAACCCGACCCGACTCCGATAACTCCTCTTTTGCCCACAGCACTGCTACTGCCTTCACCCACACCCATCCCTCCATCTCCTGGAACTAAACCCCCATCTAAAGGCTTAGAAGACCCTGATTTCAGAGTAGTAATCGTAGATCTGATATCTGTTTAAAACCAAAGTTGATCGTCCCTCATGGCTATGATGAGTGATTCATGAGTGTCTCTCGATCGCGTGATGCGACCTTCCAAATGAGTGATGGCGGCTGCTAACTTTTCATCTTGCTGTTTTGAGATCTCATCAAAGGTTGTAGTGAATCAGTTGATTAGGGTTTGTTGCATAGTGGCTACTGCTGCCTTGACGGTGGCACTCACTTCGACGATGAGGGCTTCTCTCATCTGACGGTGGCTTGTCTTTAACTGTTCCTCCAACTTACTCAATCGTTCCGATTCGTTACTGGTTGGTGCCATGAGATCGTGAACGATGCTCTAATACCACTTACTAGAGACTAATGATTAAATAACTGCTACTCTTAAATAACATAAGAGAAATGAATTGATAATTGCATTAATTTAGGGTTTTTACGACTGGAATAAGAAATACAATTGCCACATTCGAGAGGGGCACTCTCCCAAGAACTAATTCACCAAATACATTAATAATGCTTTGCCCTAATTTCCTTACACCCTTATCCTCTCCTGACTGCAATGACCCTATTACCCCTGATCCTCCAATTACGTTTCTGCCCCTGCTTCTTGGCTGTGAAGACTTTTATGCCCCTTCACCCGTTTTCTGGTATACGTTATCATCTTTGACTTGTTCTGTACTGAGGTCGTAGCACTACCGCAAATGGATCTCTTATAATAACCAGTACTAGACTCAAAGGTAAAGCAAATTCTACAACACTTAACCCAGTAAACACAAAATAGTTTAATTAAGTTATAATGACCAACAACTATATCAATTATAGAAACAAGTGATAGAGCATTAGAACCAACCAACCACATAATAGACAGTTCAATGTCCAAAGAAACATCAACACAAAGATCTTATTCATATTTAATCCGAGATAGATACAATCAAACCTTACTATGCGCTTGAACATTCAATCCCCTAGGGACATAGTTTAAAAGGGATATTTTGGTAAAACGACTCTCATGTGAATCGAAAGCTAAAAGTATATTATTTGATTGTCTAATTTTTTACGAGTAACCTAACTTATAATTCCGATATATTTGTGATTATTTTAAATTAACGAAACTCGTTTATCCACCTTACCCATGTTAACTATTTCAAGTTATAAAGCTCATGCATCTAACTAAAAAATAATTTACCCTTAAAAAACCAAGAAATAACTTGATTTATTAAAATTAACTTAGAGCAAGTCCAACAGCTCCCTTATATGATGTCCTAAGATGAAATATAAGGAATGAGTAAGAAAATTTTGCTCTAACAGTCTCCTAGTTGCACCTTAAAAAGTTAAGAGCTTCCCCATCTCCCTTATCTTTAATGGAGTTTGAGTCATCCCTTATATTTTTTTTTATGAATAAAATAGTTACTTCTCTTCATTTCTCACTTTCTTTTAATGACATAAAAGTAGGTGGAATTCTAATTTAATATTATAATAATGATAAGGAGTTCATACAAAGAGTATTGTTGGAGTTGTTATACCTTATAATATCTTAATCAGTAAGAGCCTAATAATTTATATTAATTATAAGGAAAATACAAGGAGGCAGTTGTACTTACTCTTATAACCTGTGTGATTAATGTAAATGTGAATCAATCACTTAATCAAAAATTAATATTCAACTTACAGATATAAATTAGCAAAAAGAACAAAAAGAAACTACACAGTATAACTCGATTTTAGGAAAGTTGTAGTTTCTCCACAGACCAGAATGTTCTAAGAACAAACGATATCCTAATAGATTTATAAGTAAATTATAGAGTTTTGATCGTACTTAATCCATATTTGCATTCTAGTGGCTGGAATTTGAAATTTACAATATATTCACTAGACATTACTTTTACATTTTAAATGGATGGTTAATAGCGATTATTTTGAAAAAAAAAAAGTTCAAAAAAGTGGCCCGTAACCATGCTTTTGAAATACAAAAACAATATATAACCTACATATTACAAATTTCAAATTATGGTCATCAAATTTAATTATGAATAAAGTTCAGCCATCATTTTACAATTTACTCTAGATTTATTTAACTGCATACAATAGTAAATTTAGATTTTCAAATTATGATGATCAGTTTAAAATTTTAAATAATATAGCATCAGAATTTAAATGGAATGTCAACCGTATCAAATGATGTATAATCAAGTTAATTCCTGTCCCCAACTACGTACGGAATAACTTTTCGTGATCTTCAGTTTTTTAAACGAGGTACCAACTAGTACGCATGATGCAGATATATTTTGTACTTACAGTTGACATTTTATTTACACTGCATGAGTAATGCCTGTTGAGTACTCGACTGAAAGCAAAGTCATTCGTTCTTTATTCGTGGGTAGTTCTACAAATTCATGACAGAATTCAAATTACTAATTACGATACGATTATACGGAGGAACTAATTGAATCTGAATTTTAATTTGTTTTTTTTGAAAAATGAGTATAACTATTTTTTGATTTTTTCAATAGATAAAACAATTTAATTGTTTTAATAATGATGCACAAAAAGGAATTGCAAAAAGAATTAAGTTTCAGGTATAAATCAATTTAAACCCTATTTAATATATTCGTTTGAAATTCCATTTGGTGCATTGGCGAAAACATGCCTCCTTTGGTCAATGAACTCAGGGTGCATGCCTCACGCCAATACTCTACAGGAGACACCTTTCCTTTTACCTTATCATTGCATGGTTTATTTGTATTCTTCGAACATGATATTTTGTAGTTAAAATTATTTAAAAAAATTGATTTAATTAGAAAAATTTTTGATGTAATTTGTGGGTTTCATGTTCAAAAAATTGTTAACAAAGTCGTTCATTATTTAGCAAAATTTATTCCTTTTAATTTAAAACAATGTTAGGAGAATTATTACCTGGCTGAGGAGAATTTCCTCACTTGTAAATTTGGATATTTTGTCTATTGATCATTAAAATTGTTCAATAAGTGGTTTTTAACTTTGTTGAAATACAATAAGTACTTAACTTGTTACTCATTTTATCTCGCACTTTTTTATATTAATCTAAAAAGGTTAGAATCCAATATTTATGAAAACAGCCGGGCAATCTAATTCTACGAGGAGAAAAGGCCCTATTTATCACAATTTGAAGGTAAAATGTCCTAAATATCACAAGCTGAAAAAATGGCCTTTATTATCACAAATAAACGGAACTTAAACATGCGTTTATCAAAAACGCATTGGCGTCCAGCGTTTTCTCTGTTGTTACATTTTTTTTAATAAATATTAGAACAAACGCAAGATAAAGGCACGTTTGTATCGGGAGAATCAACTCTTTTTCTTTATTTTATTCATTTGCAAATACGCTTTTTGATCAATTCATCTATCGGGGGAATTATTTATTTATTTCTTTATTTTATTTTTATTAAGCTTTTTTCCCTTTTTTACCTCCTAAATATATTTATAAATAATATTAAAAATTTATAAATAAATGGTCAATTAACATTTTATTTTTTTAATTTAAAAAATACAATTTTAATTAACCTTAGGGGTTCAATAATTAACTTTTGGGGTTCAACGTTTTCATTTTGGCTTTAGAAATATTCGGGACGACGAATAAACGGTATACGAACTTAGGGTTTGGGGTTTAGGGTTGTTTACAACCCTAAACCCTAACTTATCCTGATTTTTAAACGCGTTAGCGTTTAAAAATCAGGCCGCCGAATTCAATTCTTTTAATTAAAATTTTTAATTTAAAAAATTACAATTTTAATTAAATTTAGGGGTTCAATAATTAATTTTTGGGGTTCAATGTTTCCATTTTGGGTTTTAGAAATATTCGGAACGACGAATAAACCGTATACGAACTTAGGGTTTAGGGTTTAGGGTTTGGGGTTTAGGGTTGTTTACAACCCTAAACCCTAGGCCCTAAACCCTAACTTATCCTGATTTTTAAACGCATTAGCGTTTAAAAATCAGGACGCCGGATTCAATTTTTTAATTAAATTTTTTGAATGTAAAAAATATAATTTTAGTTAAATTTTGGGTTTAAAAATATTCAGAACGACGAATAAATCGTAAAAGCACTCAGTAAAAAAACACAATTTAATGACCATTTGGTTATAATTTTTTTTAAAACCAAATACAAATTTAACAAAAAAAATAAAAAAAAAATGCTAATTCAACTCTAAATAACGCATGTTCATAAAACGTTTTTATCATAACGAGTATGGAACTTGCGTTTTCATCGTTTTTTCTTTAAAAAAAAAAGCAAAAAAGAGAAAAACTGTGATAAAGATGCATAGACGCTTAACGCCAATGCGTTATTTGACAACGTTAGTTTAACACGCGTTTCTATGTGATATTTAGGGCCATATTTTTAATTTGTGATATTTAGGACCATTTAACTTTAAATTGTGATAAAGAGGACCAATACCCTTCTACGAGCTTATTACTAACAGCCAGGGTTTTAAAAATCGCCGAGTCAACCCTCATTCCGAGTACTCGTTTTTAATATCTCGTCCAATCCGATTCTGAATTCCGAATTCCGAATTCCGAATTTTGGAGTCAAATTGAATAATACATACTCGTATTTTTAAGGTTTATCTATTGATTTTAATATTATTAAATAATTATTAGTATATATATAAAATACATATTATCGTTAAATTCTAAATTTTAACACTTGTACATTAAAATATGAATGAATGGATTTATTTTATGAGAAAAAATTTTTTAAAAAAAATATTCGATTTTTTTCCGAGTACTCATTTCGAGTACTTTTAGAGTTTCCGAGTACTCGTTTTTCCGGAACAAAATCGAGTCGAATCGAGTTCCGATTTTTACAACCATTCTAACAGCTAGCTTTCTCGAACGTCACCATCTTATATAACTAAAACAAGCTTAATTAGACGTACTTGAATATCTGTTATAAGTTGCATATCAATTTCACCATTATATTAAGTACAAGAACAACTATTTTACATAAATGGATATGTTAATAAATACAAGTGCAATTGACACCAATCTAGTTAGGTATCAATTCCTCCTTGTACTTAAAAATATACAATGACGATTTTGATGTGTTACACGACCAATTATTTTACTTAGGCATGGCCTAATTTAAATTAATTGCTTTCGGCAGCAATGTCAATTTTTTGTTTATAATTAAATGTTGACAAGTAAGGCAACGGTGTGCTTGTTGATTGAATTATGTGTAACAGTTTCTGACGAACAGGCCAACAACATGTTGGTGCAGTGGTTGAGCCACTCGCCTCCTTTGAAGGAGGTCAGGGGTTCGACTCCTGCGTGTGCGTGAGTTTCTTAGTTTGTATTAGATTTCCTTTCTGTATTTGTTATTTCTGTATTTCTAACGGCCGGGGGTCCTTCGGAAACAGCCTCCCTATTGTATAGGGGCATGGTCTGCGTACAGCTACCCTCCTCAGACACCACTTTGAGTGGTATTATAACTGAGTAAGCTAAGTTTTTTAGTTTCTGACGAACAAGGCGAGAAAGCTTTCGATTTTTTGATTTTTCCAACAAATTTTAATTTATGCACTTCTGATTAGGACTTTGTTCCGACATCTACAAATTCATTTCATAAATCGTAGATGAGTTAAAATATTGAAATTAACAATTTGTTGTACAACTGTACTAAGTATAATTGCCGATTTATTAAACTACTAATAGCAGGCGTAATTTGTTAAACTTAGAGCATCTCCAACGGTAATAGCTAAAATCATTAGTTATATAATGATTATCTAAAAATTTGCTGAACTGGAAGATGTGTTACTCCAATGGTATTAGCTATAATGAATAGCTATATTTTAAAAATAGTATTTTATTATTATTTTAATAATATATATATATATATATATAAGTAAATAAGATCGATGATGTGTCACGATATAAGTGGAGATAACGAATTATAGATATTATCTATATATTATAGATGTCCTCCAAATATAGAGGATGTCAAGATGATTATCTAAAAATTTAACTAACAGGAAGCATGGTTGGAGAAGAAAAATTATACATATTATCTAAAAATTATGCCATATCACCAAGTTTAGCTAATTGGTGTGTAGGGTTGGAGATGCTCTTATACATTAAATACTTTTCTCTATAACGTGATCATGTACACATAAGTTGTTACCCAATGGCATATTCCATGCACACACTTTATATTACTCAAATGTCAAACTAATAAGTACCAAAAAAACAAAAGAATAATCAAACCATCCCAAATTTTTAATTTGGCTTCACTCATATAATTGATAAACTATTCGGGATCTGTGTACTGAACTCTGTACCGTATGCAAGTACATTTGTTATTTGTTTATTTAGTCATGATGCAACATCTACTTAAATGATAAAATTTGAAGGCTATTTCCCTGTATTTTTACCATGTTGTCCTTATACAATCTTGAATATTACATAATCTGCCACGCTCCCTTACAATACTATACGATCACAACTGTGCACGTGTCTCTCTTTTTTATTACACAAAGCTTCAATAATCAATAATAGATTATTACACAAAGCTGTAATTGAGGTCCGTAATCAAGCTTCCTCACCACTCTTCTTCTCCTACGATAACGTGTCGGTGATGAATTCAAACACAATGCCTCATTACAGCTTCTCTCGGTATCTGTATTATGTTCTTTTCTCAACCCCCAATTTGCAACCGGTTGTTACTTATAATTTCAAAATTCAAATTTCAATTACCAGTAAAGTACTTTAATCACCCGCCTAAGCAATCTCTTATTTTGTTGTAACCTTTTCTGTTATATGCTACATTCGTAAGTTTCTCCCTCCGTTTCCAACTCAATAAGCTGATTCATTTTTTCGTTTGTATTAAAATTAACGTTTGTTGTGCAGTTAGGTAATGAAAGAAATGAAGAGTGGCTACCCAACTGGAGTAGATTATAAACTACCGCTGCTTCACACTACAAGAAAAATGAACATTTATGACGGAAATTTAACACTGAAATCGTCGCAATTGGTACCAATTATGACGGAACAAAAGCGTCGTTTTTGCTCGCGTCTTAAGTTCGGAATTGCGTCACAAGTAAAAATTGCGTCAGAAGTTCCAATTTCCGTCATAAGTTCCAATGAGGGGCCCACTTTTTACAATAAAATAATATATGAAATTATGACGGAACAATCCGTCATATATTATAACTTATGACGGAAATTGGAACTTCCAGAAACCGGCACCAAAACCACATCATAGTCATCTGTTGGCCTATAAGATTGAATAAACAATAATATGCAATTGGTAAGGTTCATAAATTTCAACAAAAGCAACATTACAATTATCAAATACATATAATTACTAGTTCGAATTTACTAGTGGATACAATGTTGAGCAACAAACACACGGCTTGATTACAATATGTAGTTCATATACTATACTTTATGCCAGAAGTTACAACAAAAAATACAATAACTAAAATAAGGGAATATTATACTAAACCAAACTCAACAACCAGCAAGCTTCCCCAACCCCTCGACGTAGCGAGCGCCGCCGACCCTTCGATACTATGAATACAAGCCCTGTTCTACAACCAAACTCAACAAAAACAAACCCACAAATCCCGACCATCGTGCCACCACCGCATACCACCGGCGACCCGACCAACGGAGACCACCGTAGCCACACAACTCCGGCCCTCTGCAATCCATAAATTCCAATCAATACATACACATATAAGATTATTAAATCAATGATTTAAATCCACAACAATCAAAACCCAAAAATTAACTTACCCTTTTTTTGCCTTGGATCATCAGATAGAGATATTTCGGTGATATAAAATGAGTGAGATGAGTTTTTGTTTGATAGGTCGACTGATAGGAGTTAAAAGAGAGTTAAAATGAAGAAAAAAATTGAACGGTCGAGATCTTATTAATTGTATCCAACGTCTTTAAGTAATTTAAAGAAGCACAATCCATGTGCTCAAGCATTACCCACTAATAATGTAACATGTGGCCTAGTAGTGTATTAAAGAATGAGACACAGCAATGCACCCACTTCTAATTTTTTTCCCATAATTATATGAACAATTTTTATTTTCACAATTATTCAAAAGAGGCAACAATTTTAATTGAAAAGAAATCAACTTATTGATTTAGAAAACAAACCACTACCGACCAAATAATATGGTACTAGCTTATAACCAATGCGAAGCACGGGTTCTTTTGATAGGTTATAAAATTTATTTAACATTATAATTATGTTTTTATATAATCTTTATTTTTAATAATTTTTTAATTTTAATTTAATATAAATTTATATAATGATATGCATGGTTTAAAATTTATTTTGTAAAATTCTAAATTAAAAATGTCATTGACAGGTTCGAACTTTGAATTTTTAGTAAATTAATTTAATCATATAATATATCTAATTATTATTAGATCTAACGATTCTTATTTATTACTAAAAATAATGATTTGAATATATGGTGAGATATATTTGGGAGTATATTAGTGATCGCAAGATTAATTTTAAATTAAAAAGTAACGTGTTTTAATTATAAAAATTACTAATAAAAATAATTACGGAAAGATATGGTGTGATATTTTGGATATATATTAATTATTGTAATATTAGTTTTAAATTCAATGGTAAAGTGTTTTAAATAGAAGGAAAATCTTTAGAAAAAATGGGTAATTGAGTTGTTGGAGAAGAAAAAAGAGTCCAAGTAGAAGCTCAATGTGGATGAGGGAATTTTAATCGGAATAAAATTACGTTAACATTAGTAATTAGTTTTTTGAGTTGTTTTTGTAATTTAATTATTTATTTTAGTAATTAGGATAACCAAACTGAAAACCAAAATTTTCAAAAAATAAAAAATTAATTTGGTTGGACATCTTAGTAGATCACTAGTATTTCGACTAGTACTAGTAACTAGTGCTTCGTCCCAGATTATTGTTTCTATTTTTTAAAAAATATTTCTCGACGATCCAATCATACGGAAGTCAAGACATATCTAATTAAATGATATTCCCAAAGTTTCAAAAAATAAAAAATTAATTTGGTTTGAGTTCTTAGTAGATCACTACTATTCCGACTAGTACTAGTAACTAGTGCTTCGTCCCATATTATTGTTTCCATTTTTTAAAAAAATATTTCTCGACGATCCAACCATACGGAAGTCAAGACATATCTAATTAAATGATATTCCCAAAGTTTCAAAAAATAAAAAATTAATCTATGTGGTTGATGTATACATAATAAGAAAAAATATTGAAGAACTTTACGACGGATTAAGAATATTGTCGTAATTCTGGGTAACTTAGGACGGATATTTCGTCATAATTTACCCAGAATTACGACGATCTTCTTAATCCGTCATAAGTAACCCAAAATTATGACAGATTTTTTCATTGTAAGTTCACAGAAGAAAAAGTAATTCATTTTACAATTAATTTTAATTACAATAAATAAATTTACGACGGAATTTTCGTCGTAAGTTCATTACTAAACATCGTTGTTTTGTCATCAGGAAAATTAATTCATTTTGTAATTAAATTTAATTACAATAAACAAATTTGCGACGGACGAAAATTCCGTCGTAAGTTTATTTACGACTGAGATTCCGTCATAAGTTCACTACAAAACAACGTTGTTTCGCAATGAGAAAAAATATTTTTTTTACAATTAAATTTTATTAAAATAACTAAATTTACGATGGAAATTCCGTCGTACGTTCGCTGCTAAAATGAATTTACGACGGATAATTCGTCGTAAGTTCACTGCAATTATTTTTCAATTAAATTTTAATTTTTTGGAGCTAAATTTTATTAATAAAATAATTATCTTGCGACGAATTTCATTTTCGTCACAAGTTTGACGCAAAATTTACGACAAATTTGAGATTCCGTCGTAAGTTGAGCGCGAAAATTGCTTTCGTCACAAGTTGACCGTCATAATTGGCCAAATTTCTTGTAGTGTCATGATGTTTCTTAGTATTATTTATTGCTCCAACTGCTTATGCATTATAATTGCCGATTCATTAAACTAGTAACATCAGGCGTAATTTGTTAAACTTATAAATACTTTATATATGAGTGCCCGTAAGTTGTTACCCAATGGCAAATTCCATGCACACACTTTATATTACTCAAATGTCAAACTAATAATTACCAAAAAAAAACAAAAGAATAATCAAACCAACCCAAATTCTTAATTAGGCTTCACTCATATATAATTGAAAACCTATTCGGGATCTGTGTACGGAACTCTGTACCGTATGCAAGTACATTTGTTATTTGTTTATTTAGTCATGATGCAACATTGTTCTATATATACTGAGGTTCACGCTTATCCCAAAGTACACCTACTCATTAACTAATCATCTGATCAGTACAACTTAAGTGTCTCTTCAGAAGCTTCAATGGCTACTAAACTCATTAAGCTTATCTCCATCTTCTTCATTCTCATTTCTATCTTCTCAACTCTAGTGGTATCCGAATCATCGGAATGCGAAGATGAAAGTCACGACAAGTGCAACAACAAGCAAAAGGCCTTGCCGCTAAAAATCATTGCCATTTTTTCTATTCTAATCACTAGCATGATTGGAGTGACATTGCCACTTCTTACACGTTCTATCCCGGCTTTAAGTCCAGATAGAAGCTTGTTTGTGATCGTTAAGGCGTTTGCTGCAGGGATTATTTTAGGAACCGGATTTATGCACGTGTTGCCCGATTCATTTGATATGTTAAGATCGAGTTGTTTGTCTGAAACTCCGTGGCACAAGTTTCCTTTCAGTGGATTTCTTGCAATGTTGTCTGCCATAGTGACTCTTATGGTGGACTCCTTAGCAACAAGCTTCTATGTTAGGAAAAATAGTGTTGGGATAAAACCAGAGAGTCAAATTCAGGCCGGTGATCATGAGATGGCTGTGACCATTGGACATGTACATGCACACCATCACGGCCACTTCCCTCAGGCTAAGGAGGGAGTTGAAAATTCTCAACTTCTGCGATATCGGGTGGTTGCTATGGTAATTTTGTGACCCTAGAGAACAATTTTTATTACAATTAATCCAGTCCTACATATATACATATAACTAATGTTTTTTGTAAATCTCATATGGTTCAAAATTAAAAATTATGACAGGTACTGGAGTTGGGAATAGTTGTACATTCCGTGGTAATAGGGCTTTCATTAGGAGCCTCAAATAACACATGCACAATAAAGCCACTCGTGGCTGCACTTTGTTTCCATCAAATGTTTGAAGGAATGGGTCTTGGTGGTTGCATCCTTCAGGTAAATCAACCTTCTATTTCTTTAGTTAATTTAAAAAAAGTTTAGTACTTGAAGAATTCGTTAATAGCCTACTAGCAAGGTGCATACATTTTTTCCACCCTTTATTTCGAATTCCCCGCTCCCTACCCCTGTAGTACGCGAGTATTTAAATTTTTGCAACTAATTATTAGTATCTGATAAAAAAAAAAACTTTGTAGATAGACTCAAGTCACCTAGCTGGACTCGCAAACTTAGTTTTCACTAACAAAATTTTTATCCTCAAAAACAGGCCGAATACAAGTTTGTGAAGAAGATGTTAATGGTATTCTTCTTTTCGATAACAACTCCGTTAGGAATAGCAATAGGACTAGCAATGTCTACTGGTTACAAAGAAAACAGTCCGAGTGCATTGATCACCGTCGGACTATTGAACGCATCATCAGCCGGACTTTTGATATATATGGCACTGGTAGATTTGCTTGCAGCAGACTTTATGGGGCCAAAGTTGCAAGATAGCATCAAGCTCCAACTTAAAGCCTATGTTGCAGTTTTTCTGGGTGCTGGTGGCATGTCACTTATGGCCAAATGGGCTTAATTGAGAAGTTAGAAATCATCAACTTATGTTTCAATAATAAAAGTAGTAGATGTAATGTTTACTTTTGGCTATCCATTCGTGTTTATTTCTTTTCAGCACTCGTATACCAAGTGCTAAAATGTATTCAAAACCTGTTGTTACAAATATCCTCCGGATTAGTAGAGGTGTTTAAAAACTGATACGGACACGGATTATCAAATATAATGAAATGTTGTTACAAATATTACTATGTTATAAAGTTTGGTTACGAGTTTTTAGACTGAAAACACGAAAATACCAGTGGGCGGGTGAGGGTGTAAAATTTACGGGATTGATTACACATTTATCAATCGGGTATTAGCAGATACGCATTATTTTTGGCTATCCATTACTTTTGGATTAGTAGAGGTGCTTAAAAACTGATACGGACACGGATTATCAAAATATAAAGAAATGTTATTACAAATATTAGTATGTTACAAAGTTTGGTTAGGATCTCATCTATTGTGTATGCAATTATTTTTCTAGCAGCCCAATAAATTTTTCGAGGAAAATAAAAAGCCCAAGGCCCATGATCACAAAAGCAGGGAGGAGTTAGGTTTTGTTTAATGTTCTTATTGTACTAGAAAGCCCAAGCCCAAAAGGTGAAAAAAAATTATAAACTTGTCAGATACTTCCAAATTCTTTTATTAGCCACTTCCAATTCCTTTTATTTTAAGAATAAAATAATACTACGTATCCCAAAACGTTTTCAAATAATATTTTCGAATAACTTGATATGATTGATATGGTATTTCGAGAGTTTTTAATTGATTAAATTTATATGAATGTAAATGGTATATTATAATTAATTGAATTAGTAACAACAAAATTTTGATACTTGATATTTGAGAACAAATTTAAAAACGGATTTGGGGATTCAAATATTTTTTTTTTAATCCATATTTTATAGTACTAAGTACTAACTTTACTTTATGTGTAGATTAGCTAGCAAATGATTGACTCTGAACTCAGTGAACTGTATTGTCCCAAAAACTGCACATGTTGCTTGTAATTGCAGACCACGCCAGTTAATTAGTGGAGTACTAAAGAAATTAAATAGAATATTACTGTCATCGGAGTATTCTATTAGTTGGTAGGTTTATTCTCCTAATCACTTTGACTTCAGAAAATGCATCCATGTTATCCTTAACATTTTTTATTCATGTCTAAATGATCGAATTGTTAACTTTGTAATAAGACATCGCTAGGTGCTTAGCATCTAGATTCTAAATAAAACATCTAAGAAAATAAACAATAGTAAGAAATTATTTAATTTACAAAATCGACAAAAGAAAAGATACATATTCCAACTTGGCTCAAAAGTTTCTTTAAAATGTATCCTTCTCATCATAATTTCGAAATTGCTGGAGGACCAAAGGACGGGGATTAACCTACAAAACTGAGCTTGATGATCTCAAAAGAAAACTTATACGTACATTATCATTAGGAGAATTTTCCAAACAGAGAACTCAGGCCCTGTTCAACAGTTTACGTAAAAGAGGTGCACGACATTTCTGTAGGGTAGCTTAAAAATTAATAAATTTAAGAATTTTTACTATTTTTGAAAAATTTAATATTTTCTAAATTAAAATCCATTTTGGAGAGGGAATTGTAGTATTGTACCCTTTAGAGCAACTCCAAGGAGCTTTCCTTTTCATAACCCCTAAAATAATGATTATTAAAATTATAAGGATTCAAAAGTATGATTTACTCCAATGATAAACCCTATATTGATACCCTATTTTTTAAAAATAATTTTTAGTTAGCTTTCTGAAAATTAAAATTTGAAATTTAAATGGATACTTTAAAAAATAACCCAATGGGCTTCCATGAGCCCATTCTTCACTTATTCACCAAAATATTCACTCGTATACATGTCTCAAACAAACACTGTTAATCTTCAACACCTCTAATTATACAATGTCAAACAACGTAAGAATTATTCATGAATTGATGAATGCGGAGGAGGAAGATACTGAAGCTCTAGTAACAATGGTTGATGCTGCTTATCAATGTTATCAACACCATAATGAAAATATGATATCACGTCATGGTGGATCAGTAATGAATCACCGTGTGTTTAATCGGAATAGAGAAGAAGGTCATGCTAGACTTTTTCAGGATTATTTTTCTGATAATCCAACATATCCAGAGGCATCTTTCCGTAGAAGATTTCGGATGCGTCGATCACTATTTTTACGAATTCAAGAAGCAAATTACAGTTCATGATAATTATTTTACTCAAAGAAGTGATGTTGCGGGAGTTCGTGGATTATCATCTTTACAAAAGATGACAGCTGCACTGAGGATGCTTGCCTATGGAACGCCTGCTGATGCTATTGATGATTATGTAAGAATTGGTGAAAGCACATCAATAGAAAGTCTAAAAAGATTTGTTAAAGCAATTTTCGAAATTTTTAGTGAAGAATATTTAAGGCGACCTACGAATGAAGATGTGGCTAAATTATTGGCTGAAACCAAACGCCGCGGTTTTCCTGGCATGTTAGGTAGTATTGATTGTATGCACTGGAAATGGAAAAATTGTCCATCTGCGTGGCAAGGTATGTTTACTGGTCATGTTCATGAACCCACTATTATTTTAGAAGCCATAGCTTCAAAAGATCTTTGGATTTGGCATGCATTTTTTGGATTACCTGGATCATTAAATGACATTAATGTTTTAGATCGATCAAATCTATTTCGACAATTAGCAGAAGGTCGTGAACCAGAAGTGAGATATACTATTAATGGGCACGAATATAATAGGGGATATTATCTTGCTAATGGTATATATCTTTCTTGGCCTACTTTTGTTAAAACCATTCCATCCCCTCAAGGAAACAAAAAAAAGTATTTTGCAGCTGCCCAAGAAGCTGCTATAAAAGATGTCGAGAGAGCTTTTGGAGTGTTGCAAGCTCGATTTGCAATGATACATGGACCATCACGTTTTTGGGATGTTGACACAATGAAATATATCATGACAGCTTCTATAATTTTGCACAATATGATCGTTGAAGATGAAAGGGAATTGAATTTGTCAAATGAAATTTATGATTTAAATGAATCTGTACCTCTCGCTTCTACTAGTCGCACTCCTACCAAGGATTTCAATGAATTTATACAGGTGCATCAACAAATTCGAGACAGACAGACTCATTTTCAGTTGCAAAATGATCTTGTTGAGCATCTTTGGAAAATTCATGGTACAAAAATAGAATAGTCCGATTTACTATCTAGCTAATATTTGCAGTTCTTTGGGAAATTCTTGTTGAGGCTTATGTCTTTTGATAGCAGTTATCGAATAATTGTAGTTTGGATGTGTTATCTAGTGATCTGTCTTGCTGGTAATATTTATTTGTCATTGAACTTCTTCCAGTATTATATTTTTATAAGTTTCAATAATAAATTTTATTGTTATTATGGTTAAGTTAAAATTTGAGAAATGATATGCATTCTATCTTAGCTTTCAGGTTCCAGATAAATGAATCGGTTTAAATGGCAGTGTTGAGATACAATATTGTTAGTATTGAGCTTCTGCTCATGCTTCTAAGTTTTTAATGATATGCTACCATAATTTGCATAGGCACAATCATTGTGGATCTGTCTTATGCATGTACAATCGTGCTTGTTATCAAAATGCTCGCTTTACTTGTATAAATTGTCTGCGAATGATTGAAATTCTCAATCTACAGATATTTATCAAATGCTGATTGAAATTGCAGAAAAAGTAAGCAAAGCAAATAACTTGATCATTTCAACCATAGTCTCATCATTACAATTAATAAGAGTTCTATTATAGCAACTAAACTTTATTAACTAATCCCTAAAATCCAAGCTCTCTCAAAAATTACAAAAGCATAAAATAAATTGAAAGATAAGATATAATACGCCTGAGAGAGACTGTTCAACTTTGAACTCTATTTTTTAAGATGTCATTTTTGAGAGAGATGTAATATTCTGCGAGAGGTGTCTCCATGGTACTTGTATCAATGGCCAGGATGGACATTTTGTATGCTTGTTTCTCTCGTTCCTCCCTGGCTCTCTCTCGTTCCTCCCTGGCTCTCTCTCGTTCCTCCGCTACCTTTAATCTTTCTTTCTCGAGGCTAATAAGCTGCTGGATTGCTTCATGTCTCGCTTAAGAAAACTTACCAACTGAATCTTTCACCTGGGATAAAACTTTTATGAATTCATCACCTTTTGCATCATGTTCATTTTTCTTTAAACGCTTGGCAGCTTTTTTACCCATTGGTCGTTCCATTTTTTCTTCATTTCCTGGGCTTGAGACAATAACCTGACTTTGAGCACTTGCAGAAGATGCTGGGCTATCAACTAGAGATTTTTTGGGTTTTTTTGCCATAGTAACATTGAATTTTGGGCAGTGCCGCAGTTCTGTCCAGCAATGGATCAACTGGAAGGCCTTTTTTTGAAGGTCTGAATACATTTTCATTGCTTCACATACCTAGAACAAGGACTCGCATAAAGTAAAAGTTAAAGATAATCAAATATATCAAATACTAACTGTTGGTGTATACTGAAAATATTTATTTAAAGTATATACATTTATTTCTGGCCCAGTTTTATTGAGAATAATTTAAATGTTTACGTGCTGTCTAATATTATATATTGTGGACAATCTAGTATCAAATGGGATACAGAATATTAGATTGTTAAATACGGTTTATATAATATAATAAGGTTCACAGCACAGGTGGTATTGGACAATCCACTGGTATGGCTGTAGTATTATTTAGAATAGTTTATATTGACTATTAAATAATACTAGTATACTCTGTGTATATTGAACAGGATCAAATCTAGAATTGTTCCCTTATACTGATTAAGAAGGTGAACTAAGATTCTATGTTATTATTAATGCTTAGGTTCTTAATCCAGATTTAGTAATTGACACGTGTATATTATTTACATGCTTTGATTTATATATGAAATAATTCTTTTGATTTATTTCATTATATTTTGGGTGATGAAATAATATATATGGTGAATATTATTTATTGAAGGAATCCATGTCCTGATAATATTCGGGTTAATGATGTCCCCTTGAAAGCTCAAAAAGATTTAATTATGTGAAACCCTGCAGGTGGATTTATTCCGGCATAATTAAATAAAGGTTGAGTGGATGATCAAGGATAAAAGATATTAATTAAATGAATTATCAGTAATTTATTTAATTAATGGACATGCGATATTTTAAACATGGGGAATTTAATAAGCAAATAATATTGGAACCGAATTAATTAATTAAATTACGGTATTGGGAAAGGTATTGCAAATATTAATTCTTTAGTGGATTGAATTAATATTTAATTACATTGGGCTATGCCCAAGATGTAATTAGAAGGCCCAACCTAATTGTCCATTATCCCTATTGTAGCCCTATATATATTCTTATTCTCTTCTTGCTAGGGCTGGTCGAAAAAAATTTTGTAGCCACCCAGAAGCAAGAAGAGAGGTTAAATTGAGAAGACGAAGGCCACACTTCGCTCAAGGGAATTTGGGAATACAATAGAAGAGCGTGGAATCAACCGTTAACAAGGTGACGTTTCTATTCGTACTCGTTAATTAATTGTATCAAAAATCGCAGTGCCAAGATCTGATTGTCCCAACAATTGGCATCAAGAGCTAGGTTCAATGGTTCTGCGATTTTTGATACGATGTCCATGTCGTAATTATATATGCATGTATATAGTGGTAGGCTTGTATAATTCTTTTTTGCAGGTTGTTATCCACTATTATGGCCATGTATATTTTAATTATGTGTTTGGATCCCACGTGGTTTAATCGTGGTTAGTTTTTGTTTGGTTTCCATGTGGTTTATCGTGGTTGTAAAACACGAGGGTTGATCGTGTTAGAATAGATTTACAAAATTAATTTTGTATTAGATCTATTTTTTTGTAATTGTTTGTTGGATTTTATTAAGATCCGGGTATTTTGTAACAATTACGTGCGATCGGAAATCAAAACGGAGAAAAAAAATTGTCCGCTGCGTAGCTGCCGAAGCTGTTGGGTTCGTGTTATTGCTACCGCAGTGGCTGATTAACAGAAGTTTTTTTTTGTTTACCGCGCGTGTTCTTCCAAGGCTGGTTGTTGCTGAAACAGGATGCTCCTGTTTTGTTTAGTTTATTTTGTTTACAAAAGGCGCGTGTGGCACAACAATGGAAGAAAGAAAAATTATGTCTTGGCCACCTTAAATTCGAATAAAAGACCAGCTGATAATTAGTTTTGGCCAGCACAGATTCGAGAACAGGGGCTGCAACAATTATTTATGGGGCCATAATAGTGGATTTAATTATTGTTTTAATTTTTAGTTCCGCTATTTAATTTTTTAATTATTGCTTTAAATAATTATTATGTGTGTTATTAATTATGTGTGTAATTTTTAATTGCATGTTTAACATAATTAGGACGACATGAACATAGATTTTTTATTTATTGCTATAATTAAATGTTTTATGTTGTTAAATTATGTGTGTATTTGGAATGCATGTTAGACATAATTGTAACGACATAGGTCCCATTTAATTTTTTAAAATTCCTCATTTTTTAATAAAAATTCTAAGTGGGTGAGGGAATTAATTAGGAATTAAATCCCACGGTCTCCATTATTTTGTATGTAATATAACCTTTTAAATAATGTAGATAGTATATATGTTCACCCATCGTGGCGTACTATTTACGGTATTATTAAAGGTTGTGGAAATTACTAGAACAAAATTCTTAAATTAAATAACGAATATTGAAAGGTATATAGATCACCCTAACGTGACATACCAAGTTTCATAGAATTCGTTACGAAAATTGAATACTCTTTTGATGTTGATTATGGAGAATTCTGTCTAGGAATTGGGTATAAGCGAGGCCGTTGTGACTCCTCCGAGACCTGGGAATTTTCCATTAATATATCAAAAAGGATGTATTTGGTTTAAGTAATTTAAGATTAAATAATGGTATACACTTAGCTATGAAAAATAATATATAGTCCACCCTAACGTGGCGTATTATTTAGTAATAGGACCGAAGTAATATTTAAACGAATTTAAGTGGTATATATGTCACCCATCGTGGCCTACCAGATACTTATGATGTTTAAATATTAGTGCATTAATTTTAATTAATTGTTAGAGGAAACCAATAGGTTTTAAGATTTGTGCAACTCTCTGATTATGTGTTACATGTATGATTCTCAGGATTAGATCATTATGGGCTTTAATCCACTATTCACCATACTTAAGGATAACAAACTCACTGGACCGAACTATATTGAATGGAAACGTAATTTGGACATAGTGTTGACTGCTGAGGAGTACAAATTTTGTACTTATGAACCCAAGCCAGATCAGCCTGTTGAAGATGCTCCTGAAAGTGAGAAGGAGTATTATAAGCGGTGGGTTAAGGCTGATGAGATGTCGCGATGTTACATTCTGGCAGCAATGTCGGGTGTTTTGCAGCATCAGCATCAGGCTATGGCCACTGCTTCAGATATGCTCTTTAATCTCAAGGAACTTTTTGGAGAACAGAATAGGGCTGCTAGGCAAGTAGCAATGAAGGCTTTAATGAACACTCAGATGGCTGAAGGAACACCTGTAAGGGATCATGTTCTCAGGATGATGTCTCATCTGAATGAGATGGAGATCCTTGGTGCTGATATTGATGGGGAAACCCAGATCGATATCATCCTTATGAGTCTGCCCAAAAGTTTTGAGCAGTTCCGCTTGAATTACACCATGAACAAAAGGATGTATAGTCTCGCGGAACTTCTGACAGAACATCAGGCAGCTGAAGGACTCTTTAAGCAGAATGTTCAAGTGAATGTGGCTGAGAAAGCTTCTTCCTCTAAGCCGAAAGGCAAGAAGAAGAAAAAGGTTCAGACACAGAATGCTGGAAAGGTTGCTAATGCAGTGGGAGTTCAAGGTGCTGTGAAAAAGCCTAAGGGCAAGTGCTTCAGGTGCAAGCAGTCAGGTCACTGGAAACAGGATTGTCCTCTTCCTAAGAAGACAAAAAATACCGGTATGTCTCTTTCTCTAGTTACAGAAACATATATAGCGGCTATATCTACGAGCACTTGGTGTGTAGATATAGGAGCCACTGACCATGTTTGTAACTCTATGCAGGGGTTCCAGCAATCCAGAATGCTTAGAGATGGCGAGATATATGTGTTCATGGGAGATGCTACGAAAGTAGCAGTAGTTGCAGTTGGAAAAATTACATTATCTTTTGGTGATGATAGGATTTTGGTTTTGAACAATTGTCTTTATGTACCTTCGTTTAGAAGGAATTTAATTTCGGTTTCTAAACTTGCCATGGATGGTTATAATGTTTGTTTGGATCGTAATGTTTCTATTATGATGAATAAACGAGTTATATGTTCTAGTACATTGCAAGAAAATTTATATATTATTAATCCTATCCAACCAATACTGCAACATAAGGAAACTAATAACATTCTTTCTAGCTCAAATAAAAGAAAGAAACCTTCTGAATTGAACCAAACATATCTTTGGCACTTAAGATTAGGTCATATTAACTTGAGGAGGATTCAAAGACTGGTAGTAGATGGGCCATTAGGCTCGTTGGCAGTGGAGCCATTTCCAGTTTGTGAATCCTGCTTGGAATGTAAGATGACTAATAGGCCTTTTAAAGCAAAGGGGAATAGAGCCAAAGAAGTGTTAGAATTGGTTCATATATGTGGACCTATGAGTATCCAAGCAAGAGGAGGTTGTGAGTATTTTGTCACTTTCATTGACGATTATTCTAGATATGGGTACATTTATTTGTTGCGCCGTAAGTCTGAGTGCTTTGAAAAATTCAAAGAGTACAAAGCAAGTGCGGAGAAGCGACATCTTGGAAAATGTATCAAGTCACTACGATCAGATCGTGGTGGCGAATACTTGCTTGGAGAATTTAGGGAATATTTATCAGAAAATGGGATCACATCCCAGTTGTCTACACCTGGCACATCTCAGCAGAATGGTGTTGCAGAGAGAAGGAATCGGACTCTTTTAGAGAGTGTTAGATCGATGATGAGTTATTCAGATTTACCAAAGTCGTTTTGGGGATATGCTATAGAAACAATGGCTTACCTTCTGAACTTGGTTCCCAAGACTCCAATAGAATTATGGACTGGCAGCAAACCAAGTCTAAGACATATTCGGATTTGGGGTTGTCCAGCACATTTGCTGAACAAGAACGCGACCAAGTTAGAATCTCGTATAGAAGTAAGGCTGTTTGTAGGCTATCCCATGGGAACAAAAGGTTATTCATTTTATAGTCCTAGGGATCGAGATATCATTGTTAGTACCAATGCTAGATTCTTAGAAGAAGACTATATAATGAACCATAAACCCATGAGTATTATCGTTTTAGAGGAACTAGTGGGAGGGACAGATAATCCCCAAGTGCCAATAGTACAAGTAGAACAGCCACAAGAAAATGCACAACTTAACACTAATACTGCATCAGTGCCTCGTCGTAGTGGGAGGGTTGTTCAACAACCAGATAGATTCATGTTTTTGGGAGAGTCCTCGGACTTGGTCTCTGGCGAACATGATGAGGATCCCAGGACATACGAAGAGGCAATTCTAGATAAAGATGCAGATCTATGGCAAAAGGTAATGAAATCTGAGATGGAATCTATGTATTCCAATCAAGTTTGGGAGCTCGTGGAACCACCCAAAGGTGTAAAACCCATTGGATGTATGTGGATCTACAAGAAGAAAAGAGGATCTGACAAAAAGGTGAAAGCCTGGAAAGCACGACTTGTTGCGAAAGGGTATACTCAGAAAGAAGGAATCGATTATGAGGAAACCTTTTCTCCGGTTGTTATGCTTAAGTCGATCCAGATTCTTTTATCTATAGCAGCTCATCTCGATTATGAGATTTGGCAAATGGATGTCAAGACAGCTTTCCTTAATGGAAGTCTTGAGGAAACCATCTATATGCAACAACCAAAAGGATTCATTAAGGAAGGCCAAGAGCATCTTGTTTGTAAGCTTAAGAGGTCTATTTATGGACTAAAACAAGCTTCTAGGGA
Organism: Saposhnikovia divaricata; assembly: GCA_036435485.1. NCBI lineage: Eukaryota > Viridiplantae > Streptophyta > Magnoliopsida > Apiales > Apiaceae > Saposhnikovia > Saposhnikovia divaricata. The sequence goes on along the minus strand of CM071598.1, from coordinate 191,678,109 downwards.
CTTGAATATTCGTTTTGATCAAGCAGTCCAGTCATATGGATTTGATCAAAGTCCAAGCGAATCATGTGTGTATAAGAGAAGTGAGGGTAATGCAGTGTTCTAGTACTGTATGTAGATGACATTTTACTCATTGGAAACAATGTTAAGATGTTGTCATCAGTAAAGGCATGGTTGTTCAAACAATTTGAAATGAAGGACTTAGGTGAAGCGGCATACATCCTTGGGATCAAAGTAATAAGGGATCGCAAGAAAAGGATGTTGGCTTTATCTCAAGAGCCCTACATCGATGAAGTATTATCTTGTTTTAACATGCAGAACTCTAAGAAAGGTTTTCTACCTTTTAAGCATGGAGTGGCTCTATCCAAGGAGCAGTGTCCTTCGACACCTAAGGATATAGAGAGCATGAAAGCAGTTCCTTATGCTTCGGCATGTGGAGGCTTAATGTATGTGAAAGGCATATGACTCAGCCTATTTGTAGTTCGAGGATCCTAATCTAATTAAACTAGATTGTAATAAGTAAATAATATCAAATGTCACAGGAATCTCAAAAGATGATAACCGTCAGAAGAAAAATCAACAAGTCAATCTATAGTTTTGATGTTTTACACTGGAAGAAGATTCAGATATCTGATCAGGCCTCAAGGTAGCATTGAAACAAGTGGATTCATTTAAGAAGACAGAGATTTCTATTAGTGACAAGAAACAATTTCAGTACCGAATGATTGATGAGAGTGAAGAGTATAAAAAGACCACAGTGTTAAAAGTCACGATGAAGAACAGAGATTGGAGTTAGTCGTTCATGAACCAGACAGTACATCGAACGTCAACATCATGCCAGTGTATGTTCCTTATTATAATTACGTGGTTTTCAGCGGAATATTGACTATTAAAGAATTTATATTAATTCTATTTTAATTGATTAAGTCAAGTAATTAAGTTAATAAATAAATTAATTCTATAAGAATTAATATATTTGTTAAAGTGATTATTAGAGTAATTAAATAAGAATTAATATGAAAAAGGATTAATTAGTTAAATGATTTTTAATAAGTTATTTAATTAATTATAAACTGAAAAATATGATGATATAACTATCAAACTGATAGTTATACCGATAGTCATATTCAGTTTATAAAGGAGATAGTCATATTCAGTTTATAAAGGAGATAGTCATATTCAGTTCAAAGGAGATAGTCATATGAAGTTCAAGGGAGATAGTCATATTTCATTCAATTGGTAAGTTATACCGAATGTTATATTCATTTGGTAAGTTATACCGAATGTTATATTGACTAGATAAGTTATACCGAAAGTCATATTTAAGCTGGACAGTCATATTACATTGATTTGATAGTCATACCGATTGTCATATTAGTGTAAAATGATTGTCATATCAGTTTAAATCAAGTAATATGACTATGGCTGTGTATATAAGGCAGAAGAATGCAGAAGGATCAGAACCAGTCGAGCTAAACAAGAAAATTACACACAGCAGCTATTTTCTCTCTCTCTCAAGCTCAAGAACACCTTCAAATTTAATTCTGTAAATTCAAGTTCATCTCAGTTGTAATATCCTATCCATTGGAACTTGTTTACTTGTGATTCTTGTACTGTTAGGCCGAATACACAAATAATAATCAACTTTGTATGAGAGATTAACAAGTAAAAGCGTTTATGCACTTAAAAAACTTCTTGTATTTCAAACCCTCTTCGTGATGTAAAATATCACAAAGAGCTGCTAGGTTACAATAATGATAATTCGTTATCGATACCCTTCTAGGGTTAACCTATCTGTATTTATATAACATACAGCTACGATACAATCTCTAATTGATATTCCTAATAATCAGCTATACAATGATATCAATTACAGATTGTCACACGTCTCCTATGTCAACTCGATCTCTTTGATAGCTATCCAATCTTCAAAGATATCGCTTCCATAATTAATCTTTAATCACTGTTGAACAGTAGACGCGCTTCCTCCAGACAGAGTTTAACAAACTCTGTCGAGCTTCCAACTGTCAGAGTTTACACAAACTCTGACTGCTTCCAGCTAAACTCTGATAACTCCCTGTAACACTTAAACACTGATCAAAACACATCAATTATATTTAACAATCTCCCCCAACTTGTTCATTATCAAAAATGCACAAGTTAATGACAATAATTGATGATGTCAAAACAAATGATAAATACAGTGTTTATACAGATTCAGAGTTTAAGCTTAAAAACTATAGAGAATAAGAAAATTCTTACAGAACTTTAATCTCTAATCATTTCAAGATCTGGCATGGTTCTGAGATAATCAATCAGCAATCTTCTTTCTGCATTCTCAAGTTCAATCTTCATTGCTTCTTTGATTTCTCTGAGTTGAGGATCACTTTCATCTGTTTGGTAAATAGCAGCCCTAAGATCATAAATCTTGTTTCTTCTCATTTCATTACCCAGTCTGATAAATCTGTCTTTTTCTGCCTGAGTATTAAAGTCAAGTACTGTGATTCCCAAATCAGTTTTTAACTTTGCAGTACCTTTCTTCATTTCAATGAGATTGCCTTGGTAATCCCTGTACTTAGGAATGTATCTGCTGTTGTATTTCTGTCCTCTAATAGCCAAATTCTGAGTCATCTTCTGTCTTAGTACATTAGCAACAGATTGAGTCCTTCGACTATTCACCTTGAGAAGATATAGAACATACTCTAGTTCTTCCCAATATTTCAAGCCGATATCATCCTCACCAACTTTGAATACTGTCCCATCAGCCATGAAGTAAAGAAGAAAATCTTTGTCTAAACTCTTCTGATGAACCAACTGCACTGATTCCAGTCTATCCAGACTCTCTTGAGGTACACCACGACCTGGAACAACCAGTGAAGAAGGATCTCTAGGACCAGTATATTGCCTTCTGTCTCTATGTGAGCCTAATCCAGCCTTATTATTTCCAATCTTACCAGATAAAGCTTTTCCATCAGAAATATTCATTGAGACTCCAGATAACACATCTGGATCATGAAGTGTTCCTTTACCAAAAACTGATTTCAACTGAGAAGATAGAGGTTTAAACACAACTTGTGTAGCAACAGAGGTTGTATCTTTCTTCTTTGAATCTTCTCCTTCCATAGCAATGCCTTTCAGCTTGTGTTTAGCTTCAGCTTCTGTTGATTTCTTAGATAAATGTGATCTTTGATCAGCATCAACATTTTCCTTGATCACAACGCCTTTAAGAACAGGCCTAGGAGCTTTTTCTTTTTGTACCTTATCAGACTTTAAAGCTTTAAGATGTTCTTCATGTAAACTCTTTTCCTCAACTTCAATGTCTTCAATCGTTACTCCTTCCTCATTCTCTTCAATGAACAACTTAGCAGCCAACTCTTCATCAGTTTGTGGATTTGAAAATAACAGTAAACTCTTGGTCCTTGAAGTTCCTTGAGTATCAGTATTTCTCCCAACAGACTGTGATTTGAATGACTTACTAGTTCTCAGAGTTTGAACCTCCTCAGCCTTTTTCTTTCCTTTGTCTTTGTTACTTGCCCCTCCATCTCCAGCACTATCCCTTCTGACAACTCTCTCCCCCTTTTTGACATCATCAGGTATAAGGATAGAAGTAATTAACTCCAGAGAAGTAGCAATAGAATCAATTTTAGCAGATAAATCAGACTGATTCTCTTCAACTTTACTCAGTCTGGCAAGGATATTGTCTTGAGCTTTAGAGAATTTTGTAGTCACTAGTTTTGAATGTGTTTCCATCTTCATCTCTCTAGCTACAACCTCATTTCGCAAAGAAGTGATTGCCAAATTAGTATCATCAAATCGTCTATCCAGAGTTTTAACTTGAACTATAGTTGCTTGCAAGCAAGAAAGAATCTCTGGATTAGAGATAGTATCAGCACTTTGCTTAACAAACTTAGCTGCTCTTCTTGATGGAAAAATACAATCTTCTTTGTACCATTCAACAGCATTCTTGGCAAATTGTGCTCTCTCAACTTCATGAGAAGAACAAGGTTGAGAAAAAGGTGTATGTTTATCATCAGTTTGTACTGGTGCACTCAGAGAAGTATCAGAGTTTGCACTACTGTCACCTTCAGCTTCAACACTTGTAGCTTTAACTGGTTCATCTTCAGCCATAGATTTAGCAATATCTTCTGTAGGCTTTTAAGGATTTTCTTCATGTTGCTCAGGCTCAGCAACAGACATTGACTGAGAAGTTACTTTGGTTGCCTGATCAATTTCTTCACCTTCTTCAACAGTGTGGTGAGCATCAGATATTATCTCAGTATGAGATGCCACAGCTTCAGAAGGAACAGATGTAAATTGATCAACTACACCAATATTAGAGATAGGATCAGAAAATGGCATAAATGAATCAGGAACAGCATTTATTGGAGAAACACCATCTCTTGCATCCTCTTCTGCAGGAATTTTATCCTCTGCAGGCATTACATCCTCTGCAGGTATTACATCCTCTGCAGGTATTGCATCTTTCTCAGCCTCAACAGGAGGTGTTTGCTGTGAAACAATGTCTGGAGCTTCAATATTTTCATCCACAGAATCAGAGAATATCACTTTTCTTCGTTTTGCTAGAGGTACATTATCTGAATCCTCTTCACAAGATGGTGACTTAGGCATGTTTGCTCGAGCTTTCAGTCTCTTCCCTTTTCTAGTGTAAACAGCTTCAGGAGATTTTCGTTTTGATTGCCTCTTTGTCTCTTCCGCCTGTCTTAGACTGGCATGTCGTTCAGCAAGTGCTTTCTTAACACCTTGAGATCTAGACTTTGATTTTAATGGAGAATCAGAGTTTGAGTTTGAAGTGAATGAAGATTGCTTTGCAGGTGATTCAGTGTTTGGTTCTAGTTGAGGTTCAGGATGTGGTTCAGGTTGTTGTTGTTCTTGTTCAGGTTCATCTTGTTGTGGTGCATCGTGTTGTGGTTCCTGTTGGTCTTGTTGTGGTTCTTGTGGTTGATTTAGAAAATTTCGTAGAGCAAGAGGCATGATAAACTCAGGAAGATTTTCTTTACCAACATCCTTGTTAGTCATATCAGAGAATATGCGCTTATTGACTCTAAAAGGATCAACTTTATCAGTTTCATCAATTACAAGACCAGGTACACATGCATTGAACAACATTTGACAGAAACGAGCATAGTAGACAGTGGTAGACTCTGACAATTTATCACCTAAGTTCATCAAAACATATCGACCAAAATCAAAATTAATACCATAGAGCAAAGAATACCCGATATGGAGACTATCCATTGGAATGGCATCCCAGTTTGTGACTTTCTTCTGGAATGTTCTTGTTATGCAATCAAAGAAGAAATTCCATTCCTTTCTGAGATTTGGTCGCTTTATACTGCCAAGCTTGTCAAGAGATTCCATGTAACCTATCTCTTGTAGCATGTCTCTCAGATAACTTTCATTAACCAGAGTATAAGAAGTATGTGTGTCAAAACCCATCGTATCTCGTACAGTCTGTGGAGTAATCACATGGTCTTGATCTTCATAGGTGAAGATAATGGTAGGAGTTCCACTCTCTCCTCCATCCACATAAACTGAGTTCTGCCAGAATGAAGCAATTTGAGACGCAGAAAGAGTAGCAGGTCCAGTCAGAGCTTGTCCAATCTCTGAATCCCTCAAAAAGTTCTGCATGAGATGAAACGATTCTGGAACGCGTTCATGATAGAGTGGAGCTTCATAGTTATTAGGAACAAACCGTAAGCCAAGAGCAGTGAATGCTTTAGATGCCATTGAGTTAAGAATTTCCAAGAATTTCCAAAAGATATGAATGTAGAAAAGGTGTTTGCGTGAGTGCCCAAGAGAAAAATAAGAAAACTGTGAGAGTAAGAATAAAGCAAACTCGTTTGGACACAAAAGTGATTAAATTAATAAAAACTCAATCTCTTATGTAACAAACACTCAATCAGTTCCTTGATTAATGTGTAGTGGGACACGATAATAGGTAAGTGGGACACATTAAAGGCGAGTGGGTCATGTGCGCCTATTTTTAAAAAGAGTGTATTAAAATTAAAACATTAAAATATTTGATTTTAACAAAAATCAAATAATACTCTTTTAAAAATATCTGGACCCAAGTAAAATCAGAATTTAAAACGTTTACCTGTTGCCTTTAATAACCAGAATACGAAGCGATTAAGGACTTCGTTCTTACCCATCTCTATTTAAGGCCTAGAGACTTGATCAGATTATTTCATTAAACCTTTAACCTTTCAGTCTCCCCTGTAAAATCACAAACCTTTCAAACCAAATACTCTTGAAAAACAATGGCTAACCTTACCATCAAAGAGAAAAACCTTCATCTTGTCGAAAATAGAGACATCTTCAGCTATACTCGTGAAGAGTTTGAAGCGTTTGAGTGGGAAAGGCAGCTTGAGACGCTGTGGCTGCAAATGGATGCTGGTCTGGAAGAGCTCGAGAGAGAGAAACCTGCAAGGGTGATCGACATCGATGCTGCCCTCCAAGCAACATTGGCATGGCTCTCCTCGAAGGCATCCTCATCCACCACCACCAACCATTGTTAATGAATATGTCAGCAAAAATAACCTTATCCCTTCAACTTCCACCCAAATAAAGTGGCAAAGATGGGATCTGGGAATTTTTGCTAACAATGGAGTGGTGTGGACGGACCTTTTTACTTTCCTGTTGAATAGATTAGCAGATAGAGAGAACAAAAAGATGTAATATTTGATTGTAATCTCTTTCTTATTATCAATGAAAATTTTGTTTTTCTAATCATATTCATTGTGTTCTGCAACTGTTATTTGAGTTATATGAACTGTTCTTCAAGAAAATGCATCAAGAAAATAATATGAAAACTAATTAAAGTAATCATATAAAGAACACATTCATCAACTATCCACTGATTAACAGTTGTCAAAAACCCTACTTACTCCAAGACTTTCAAATTGTCCAAGTGAAAATTTACCTTAGAGTACAAATCACGAATCAACAGCGTTTGTCAATTCTCCAACTTTATCATCGAAACCCTTTCATAAATTGCACAGTTGTGAATATGTGTGTGTGTGAAGCAGAGTTTACTAAGTCAATTTTTAGAGCATCTAATTTTTCATAAAATCCATAAAGTAAATCAATAAACACTGGATGCACAAACTGTCATAGTAAACACTGACTGTATGATGAAAGCTAAACTCTGAAGTATTCGAACTTTATACAGTAATTTTTTTATTTTATACCCTCTTTATATACACATTTTTTTTTTTTATTCATTCCTTTTTTTTCATTTTTTTTTTATTATTCATTCCAGTAATCAGAGGTTGGAACCAGTCACCAAAAATTCAAAAATTTTAGCCCTTATCATTTTGATAAGTTCCTGGGTCATCCTAGTATTTAACTAGTCACCAAAAATCAGAGAATTTTAGCACATATTATATACCAATAGGTTCCTGGGTCATCCTAGTATCCAACATAATCTCAAAGGAGTATAACAACCTATATACACTTTCTTTGGGGTATTGCAGTAAACATTTTATTTTATCAGAGTATAACTAACAGAGTTTAGAGTTCATCAACATCAGTAGTTCTTCATGAAAGGTAATGCACACAGTATTTATTGACTCAGAGTTTAGGACAAAATAAACTAAGAGATGCTATAAATATGAGCCAGTATCATGCTGTGTTAACTTTCTGCACAATCTAAGATTAGATCTCAATAACTCAGAAAGATTCATGATTAATTGCTGAGAATCATGCTTCATACATATTTCTTCATTGGTGTTTTCATTCAGACAAAAGTCAACTCAAAGTTCACAGAGTTTATCAAACTTATTAACAGTGTATGACATACAGACATGCTGACAGAGTTTAACAGAGTATGCATAACAGAGTTTAATCAACAGAGTTCACTTAGTATTTAACCAATCAGGAAATATGATTAATACATCACATAAGTAAAGTTTGAATCTAACCAACATTTCTAGTCAGAACCAGAGATCATTCCTAGTTCATTAACCAGCCTTGTAAATGTAACTTCACTCAATGGTTTAGTGAAGATATCTGCAAGCTGTTGTTCTGTAGAGACAAAATGTAGTTCAATATTTCCTTCTTCCACATGTTCTCTGATGAAGTGGTACCTTATGCTGATGTGCTTGCTCATTTGATATCTGGACTGCATGAGCTTGGCAAACTTCTTACAGAGTTTATCATTAGTAGACCCAAAGATGATGTCATCAACATAAATTTGAACTAAAAGGAGGTCACTTCCTTGGTTGAAATAAAACAGAGTTTTGTCAATTGTACCTCTGTTGAATCCACTTTCTAGAAGAAACTGAGCAAGTGTCTCATACCATGCTCTTGGTGCCTGCTTAAGTCCATATAGTGCCTTATCTAGCCTGTAGACATAATCTGGATATTTGGGGTCCACAAATCCTGGTGGTTGTTCAACAAACACTTCTTCTTCAAGCTTTCCATTCAGAAAAAGCACTTTTCACATCCATCTGGAATACTTTGAATTTCTTGTGAGAGGCATATGCTAGAAAAATTCTGATTGCCTCCAATCTTGCTACTGGAGCAAATGTTTCATCATAATCTATTCCTTCCTGCTGTGAATAACCTTTTGCTACCAGTCTAGCCTTGTTCCTCGTGATAACACCTTCACTGTCAGTCTTGTTTCTGAAAACCCATTTAGTACCAACAATAGATCTGTTCTTTGGCCTTGGTACAAGGGTCCAAACTTCATTTCTTTCAAATTCATTTAACTCTTCCTGCATTGCTGTTATCCAGTCTGCATCTTGAAGAGCTTCTTCCACTTTCTTTGGTTCATTTTTAGACAAGAATGCATGAAATAGACATTCACTTGCAGTAGCACTTCTTGTCTTTACTTTTGCATCTGGATCACCAATTATCAAATCAGGTGTATGTGATTTAGTCCATTTCCTAGCAGAAGGCAAATGACTTCTATCAGTATGTGATCCTCCCCCTTGATCCATGCTCTCCTGATTCTGTTGTGATCTATTTTCGTTTTCTGAGACTCCCCCTGAACTTGACTGTCCAGAGTCAGAATTTGAATTTTCAGAGTTTGAAGCATCAGAGTTTGATCCAGATTTTTCAGTTGACTCAGTATCAGTGTTTGAGTCTTCATCTTGATCATGCTCCCCCTCAACTGGTTCTCCTCTTTGTTGTGACTGAGAAGTTTCTCCAGAATTTACCAGTAGAGGTTCAGAGTTTGTTTCAACAGAGTCTGTCAGAATTGTTTCATCAGAGTTTCCTTCATCAGAGTTTAAAACTTCATTTTCAAAGTTCAGTTGATCATATTCGTCTTTGTCTTCAAGTCCAGTTATCTTCTTATCATCAAAAGAAACATGTATTGATTCCATGATCACTTTAGTTCTCAGATTGTAAACTCTGAATGCCTTTGTTGACAGTGGATAGCCAACAAAAATTCCTTCATCTGCCTTTAACTCAAACTTGGTCAACTGTTCTGGATGAGTCTTCAAAACGAAACATTTGCACCCGAAAATATGAAAGTATTTCAGGTTAGGCTTCTTTTTCTTCACCATCTCATATGGTGTCTTTCCATGCTTATTGATCAGTGTTGCATTTTGAGTAAAACAAGCAGTTTGAACAGCTTCTGCCCAGAAATAAGTTGGCAATTTTGCTTCATCAAGCATAGTTCTGGCAGCTTCAATTAATGTTCTATTTTTCCTTTCAACTACACCATTTTGTTGTGGTGTACCAGGTGCTGAAAATTCTTGTTTCACTCCATTGTCCTTGCAGAATTCTTCCATTGTTGCATTTCTGAACTCAGTTCCATTATCACTTCTGATGATTCTCACTTTGTTGCTTGATCCTTTGTCCAGAAGCTTCACATGCTCCATCAGAGTTGATGCAGTTTCATCCTTCTTTGCTAGAAAATACACCCAGGTGAATCTAGTGTATTCATCAACAATGACTAAAGCATATTTCTTCCTTGCAATAGACATAACATTTACTGGACCAAATAGATCAACATGAAGAAGATGATGAGGATCAGTGATAGAAGATTCTGTTTTGCTCTTGAAAGATGACTTCCTTTGTTTAGCCTTCTGACATGAGTCACAAAGGCCATCAACATTTAACAGGGTCTTTGGGAGTCCTCTTACAAGATCCTTTCTGATCAGTTCATTGATGTTGTTCAAGTTCAAATGTGAGAGTTTCTTGTGCCACTTCCAACTCTCTTCACTAGACATTCTTGTAGACAGGCAAACAGCTTTTCCAACAGAGTCTATCAAAAGCTTGATTTCATAAATGTTGTTTTGCCTGTGACCAACTAGAACAACCTTTTCTGTAGATTTGCTGATAACTTCACAATATTCAGGTTGGAAATCTACATGATATCCCTTGTCACAGATTTGACTCACAGATAGCAAGTCATGCTTGAGTCCTGGGACATGAGCTACATTGTTGATGATGACATTTCCAAGATTGATATTGCCATATCCCAATGTTCTTCCTATATTGCCATCACCATAGGAAACTTTTGGGCCAGCCTTCTCCTCATATTCTGATAGCAGGGCTTTATTTCCAGTCATGTGTCCTGAACATCCACTGTCCACGACTAGGGTTGCCTCCCTGTTACCCTGCAATCACAAACAATTACTGAGGATTAGTTTTAAGGATCCAGACTTGCTTGGATCCTTTGGCATTCTTAACTTTGTTAGCTTTTGCAGCGGAATTAACATTATCAGAGTTTGAGCTAACAGTATCAGTGTTTGCACTTGCAGTATCAACTTTAACCCATTTTAGATTGGGTTTCAGTTCATAGTAATTATGATAGATAGCATGATATTTTCTGCAAGTATAGATGGAATGCCAAGTGCTTCCACAGTGTGTGCATAGAGTCTGTGGCTTAGTTCTAGCAAAATCCTTCTTTACCTCAGACTTTGTAGGTAAAGAATTTATATTTTTATTTTTCTTGCAGAAATTTGCAAGATGCTTAGTACTACCACAGTTATGACATGTCTTTCTTGGAGCATAACTAGCAAGCATTGGTTTATTTCCTGAAGTGATGCCTACTTTTCCATTTCTGTTCTTGTTTGACACTTTCTTTTTCTCAACAGATTTTAACTCCTTCAGTTTATGTTTGAGTTGTTTATCTGTCATTGAACCAATATTAACCTGATTAACACTAGTTTTTACTGGTTTTCTTTTGACAGCTTCTTTTTCATTCTCAGACAAAAATTTACTGGTTCCATGAACAAATTTAGTTCTGACTTTAACTTGATTTTGAAATCTAAGTTCATCTTCCTCATTATAACCTAGACCAACAGTGTCTGTTTGAAAAATCTGTTGAGTGTCCTTTCCAGAATTAGTCCAAGTCCTAATTTTCTTATTTGCTTCCTCCAACTCAGATTCTAGTTGTTTATATTTCTGAAGCAAAATCTGTTCTTTGCAAACAGCATCATCTCTCTCTTTCTGAACTTGTTGCATGTTTTCAAGTTTCTCTTCAACAAGTTTATTTCTCTCTTTAAGTTCAGAATTTTCAGCTTTTATCCTCTCATTTTCTAAAGTCTGATCCCTATAACTTATATGCAATGACTTAAGAAAAATTCTTAATTGAGCAATGTCATCAATATTATAAGCATAGGTAGTTGGAGGTACCTGATTTTCAGAGGATTCTGATTCAGTAGTAGCCATGAGAGCATAGTTCACTTCTTCATCAGAATCTGAAGTATCTGCCCAATCTCTGCCTTTAGTGTAGAGTACCTTTCCAGTTTTACCCTTCTTGCACTCAGGAGCATAGTGACCCATCTCCTTACACTTGTAGCATTGAATTTCAGACTTATCCTTCTTCCCTTTAGAATCTCTCTTATCAGACTTCCTGTAGCTTTTCCTGTCTTCATTTGAATCCCTAGAAAACCTTTTTCCTTTCTTGAAATTTTTGAAGCCCATTTTCTTGAAAGTCTTCACCATCAGCACAGCCATTTTTCTCATTTCTTCTTCATCATCCTCAGAGTCAGATGATTCAGAAGAATTTGAATCATAATCAGAGTTTGGTGAATCACTTTCTGAATGTATGACCAAAGCTTTTCCCTTCATTTTCCTTCTTGTTGCCTCTTTCTTCTGAGGCTTCTCTTCAACATTAAGAGCAACAGACTTTCCTTTTCTACTTGATCTCCTGTTTCTCTGCTCCATTTCCAATTCATAAGTTTTGAGCAGTCCATAAATTTCATCAATCTCTGTTTCAGCAAGATCATAGTTGTCTCTAATAGTGGTTGTTTTCACATCCCACTTTTCAGGTAGAGAAAGAAGAAACTTGAGATTCGAGTCTTCTAGATCATATTCGTTGTTGACCAATGACAGATCATTAATCAGTTTACAGAATCTATCAAATGTTTCTGTCATGGTCTCTTCAGGTTTAGCCTCAAAATGCTCATACTCTTGTGTGAGTATGTTTCTCCTATTCTTCTTAATAGCTGCAGTTCCTTGACACCTGACTTCAAGTGCATCCCATATCTCTTTTGCAGTGGTGCAGTTAATGACTTTGTTAGACATGACATTGTCTAAGGCACTATGTAGTAAATGCCTAACTTTTGCATCCTTAGCAATTGATGATAGATCTTCAGGAGTCATGTCCTTCTTTTCCTTTGGAACCATTTTTGCTGCTTCACCAGCAACTGCAACAGATAGCTTTGTAGGATTGTGAGGGCCTTCATAAATCCTGTCAAGATATTCTGGATCTGTAGCCTCCAGAAACATAGTCATCTTGACCTTCCACATAGCATACTCTAATGGCCTCAGAATAGGAACCCTGATTGGTTCATAACGACTCACAGTAGTAGGAGCCTTTTCAGAAACAGTAGGTGTTGGTGGAGGAATTTCTGACATGATTATTGTTGTGTTTGGATCTTAACCTGTAATAAAGTAACAGATTGGCTCTGATACCACTTGTTAGGCCGAATACACAAATAATAATCAACTTTGTATGAGAGATTAACAAGTAAAAGCGTTTATGCACTTAAAAAACTTCTTGTATTTCAAACCCTCTTCGTGATGTAAAATATCACAAAGAGCTGCTAGGTTACAATAATGATAATTCGTTATCGATACCCTTCTAGGGTTAACCTATCTGTATTTATATAACATACAGCTACGATACAATCTCTAATTGATATTCCTAATAATCAGCTATACAATGATATCAATTACAGATTGTCACACGTCTCCTATGTCAACTCGATCTCTTTGATAGCTATCCAATTTTCAAAGATATCGCTTCCATAATTAATCTTTAATCACTGTTGAACAGTAGACGCGCTTCCTCCAGACAGAGTTTAACAAACTCTATCGAGCTTCCAACTGTCAGAGTTTACACAAACTCTGACTGCTTCCAGCTAAACTCTGATAACTCCCTGTAACACTTAAACACTGATCAAAACACATCAATTATATTTAACATGTACTACTAGCGAATTAAGTTTCCTAGTTCACAAATTGATATCTTGATTTTATTAACTAAATTAGCAAAGTTCATGTTGAATTTTCTAATTAGTTATTAATTACTTGATAATCATTTGGACTGATTTTGTAACACCCATCAAGTTAATATATTGCTATATTCAACTTGAAATTTGTGTTATATTATTCCGCACAAAAATATTCGTTTAAGTGAAAATTATTTAACGAATAAATTTTGAGAAAATGGTATAGATTGTATTCAACCCCCCCTTCTACAATCTTATCGGACCTAACAATTGGTATCAGAGCCTATTGATTGATACACAAATCAAGATCCTATTTTTACTCAATCAAAAATCAAGCTCGAATTTTTAACTCTCTTAAAAATTCATCATGTCAGCCAAAGGCAATGTTAAAATTCCTATCTTTAATAAAGATAATTATGATATGTGGAAAAACAAAATGGAGTTATTTCTTGATGTAGCAAACCCAAGATTTTTGTGGGTTTTGGAAAATGGACCAGTAACTCCCATGCAACATGATACTGAAACAGTTGTAAATGGAACTGTAACAGTCCCTGCCAAATCCTATCCAAAGGATCCTAAGAACTATACCTCTGAAGATAAGGAGGAAGCTGGATTGGATAAAAATTTGAGACTCATTCTATTGGATTCCCTAGATGCTGTAATGTATAGCCATGTGAGAAATTGTAAAACTGCTAAGCACATCTGGGAAACTATTGAGGTCATTAATGAAGGGACTGATGAAGTCAAGGAAAATAGACTACAAATTCTAACTTCTGAATATGAACACTTTAGAGCTGGCCCTAATGAAGGCATTCAGGAAGTGTTCGAAAGGTATAACAAGATAATCAACAACTTGCAAGTTCATGGCAAGCAATATACTCAGAAGGAGATTAACATGAAGTTTTTACTAACTATGCCTACTCACTTGGAGCATAGAATCACTGCCATCAGAGAATCTAGAGACTTAACTCAGGTTGCTCTTGAAAGGCTATTTGGTGTTCTGAAAACATATGAATTAGAACAAGTACAGCAAAAGGAATTCTATGGCAAAGGCAGAATGGCAAATTCTTCTACAGCTCTAGTGGTTGAGGTTCCTAAGGAAGTGGAAACTAAAGTTGTTCAACCTATCAGTTTCAACAAGGAACAAACTGAAGTAGAACTTGGCCAAACACCAACTACTCAGGATGATGGAGAATTTTATTCACTTGAAGAGCTGGATCAATTGGAAGATGAATCTATGGCAATGATGGTGAGACAATTTAGTAACTTCAGATTCAGAAGAAATCCAAAGTTCGGGTTTAAGTCAAATAACAGATTTCAGAGAGGAGGTTCTTCATCCTCTAGTAACAGGGGAGGTTATAAAACTGGAACTGTTGACAGAAGCAAAATCCGTTGTTTCAATTGTAATGAGTTGGGACATTTTGCTACTGAGTGTCAGAAACCCAAGCAAGCACAGAAGAAAGATTATGCTTCTGAAAAGAAGAAAAGTGGAAGAGCTTATGTGGCTGCTGGTAAAAGCTGGGATGATACAGATAGCGAAGATGAAGAATATGGAAACTTTGCGTTGGTGGCAAATGCTGAATCTTCAACTTATTATACCACTCCGGTAATTCTTACTGATGCTCAGTTAATTGATAGTTTACGTAGTTCCTTGAATAATGCACAGAGAGGGTACGAGAGAATAAGTCTTGTTAACACTAACCTTGAAAATCAAATGTTAGATTTAAAAAAGGTGCAGGTTAATCAAGATAAGAATATAGAAGAAATAGCTCGACTTAACTACAGAGAAAATGGTCTAGGAGAATACATGGTAAAACAAGTTGATAGGATTGCTGAACAAGAAACCAAGATTAGAGAACTTGAAACACAGGTTAGAGCTTGTTATAATACTGTTAAGGTTTCTAAAGATTTCTTCAACAAACAAGCAGTAGAACAAACTGTAGGAATAGGATTTGATTACAGTCAAGCTGTTGGTTCTTTGAGTAATCATTCTCCTAATTCTATCCCATCTAAAGAAAGAGGTATACCACATATTCTCAAGAATGTTGAAAAACCAATGTTTACAAAATCTGATGCTGGTCCACCAGATATTCGTTCTATGGTTATACATGAAGAAATGAGAAATGAGGATACTGCAAATGGCACAGTTCTTGTTAAGAATAAATGTGTTAAGGATAAAACTGCTAAGAACTATAATACAAAGAATGTGTCATCCAAGAAAAATGTCATAGTATTTGTTAAGGCTAAATCAGTTGAGGACGTTAACACAACAAATGTGTCATCCAAGAAAGATGTACCTAAAGTACCAGTCAAAGTTGTTGAATCAGCTAGTTCTTCTAAGACTGGATTAGGTAGTAACAAGTCAAAACAGAAAAATACCATGTCTACTATTGATTCTAATCATAAAGCATGTGGTATTATCAATTGTATGTCTTGTGCTTTTAACAATATGCGTGCTTATTTTAATGGTAATTATGCATGTGTTAAACAGAATGCTCCTCGACAGCACATGAACAGGAACAATAATGTTCGATCTAAGACTGCTTTTCCTCCTCAAGTTAGGAGAGAGACATTTGCACCTAAGACTAAACAAAAGATTACCAAGAATGTCTACCAGGTCAAATGTCCAGTCAATGACACAAGTGTTACTGCTGCGAGAGAAACATGGATACCCAAGATTAAACAAAAGATTTTCAAATCTGTTTATAAGGTTAAATGTTTATTGACTAAAGAGGTTAAACTTAAAAATGTTGTTTTGCCTGACAAAGGTCAATACTTTAAATACGCAGGACCCAATCAAATTTGGGTCCCGAAGAAGGTTTAACTCATTTGTCATTGCAGGGTATTGAACAGGTTGGTCGAGTAACCTGGATCTTGGACAGTGGATGTTCAAGGCATATGACTGGAGATAGAACCCTGCTGATAAATGTGGTGGAGAAGGCCGGCCCAGTAGTTACCTTTGGAGATAACAGCAAAGGTAGAACTGATGGATATGGCAGACTTGAAGCTGGAAATGTTATCATTGATGAAGTTTCTTTTGTGAAAGGACTTGAGCACAATTTGCTCAGTGTCAGTCAATTCTGTGATAAAGGTTATGAAGTTCATTTCAATAAGAAGAATTGTCTAATTTCACACAAGAGACATGAAAAGCCACAACTGACAGGAGTTAGAAAAGGCAATCTGTACGTAGCCAATATGAACTCAGGAAGCACTGAAGAAGTCACTTGCTTCTACACTAAAGCATCTAATGATGAGAGTTGGCTATGGCACAAGAAACTTTCTCATCTTAATTTTAAGACAATGAATTCTCTGGTCAAAAGAGAATTGGTGAGAGGTTTGCCTTCAATGGAATTCACTCAAGAAGGACTGTGTGATGCATGTCAAAAGGGCAAGCTAAAAAGGGCAAGTCACAGGAGCACTGATACATCTTCAATAACTGAACCATTACAATTACTTCATATGGATTTGTTTGGTCCAGTTAATGTGATGTCTATGTCAAGGAAGAGATATGCTCTAGTGATTGTTGATGATTTTTCAAAATACACATGGGTTCTGTTTTTGAATTCTAAAGATGAGACTCCACAACTGGTGATTGATCACATTAAATTAATTGATCGAGATTCTACGTATCCAGTGATAGCTATAAGATCAGACAATGGAACTGAATTCAAGAATGCAGTTCTAAATGACTTTTGCACTGAGAAGGGTATAACCAGACAATATTCAGCTCCAAGAACTCCTCAGCAAAATGGGGTAGTAGAAAGAAAGAATAGAACCTTGATTGAAGTTGCACGTACTATGCTAAGTGAATCAAGGCTTCCATTGTGCTTTTGGGCTGAAGCCATCAATACTGCGTGCTATACCCAGAATCGAACTCTAATCAATAAAGATCAAATGAAGACACCCTATGAAATTATGGCTGATAAGAAACCTTCACTCAAATACTTTCATGTATTTGGGGCAAAGTGCTTTGTGCTTAAAGAAGGTGACGATCAAGGTGGTAAATTCGATATCAAAGCATTTGAAGCAATTTTTATTGGTTATTCAATGAGAGCATACAGGGTGTATGTGATTGATGAACAGAAGATGATGGAAAGTGTCAATGTAACATTCGATGACACTAAACTCCCTAGTATCCAAACTGAGAATCCATCTGAGAAGCTATCTTTCGATGACATGACAGATACAGATTCAGATGATGACAATGCACCTGAGATTTTTGCTGATGCTAACGACAACAATGATGATCAGGGTAATGGTGATGAAATCAATGATAGTAGTCAAAATTCCTCTGATTCTTCTAATCAATCATCATCTAGTCAACCTAACAACAACTCAGGGGGAGAAAATGAAGGGTCAACTGGTCACACACAACATCCCAATGAAGATCAAGGCGAATCATCAAGATTTAATCTTCCCAGGCAGACTGTTTGGAATAGAGCTCATCCTTTTGAGTTAATCATTGGTGATCCAGTTGTTGGTGTAAAGACTAGAAGAGCTCTTCAGAATCAATGCAATTATTCAGGGTTTCTATCTGAAATGGAACCTAAGAAAACTGAAGAAGCTCTTTCTGATCCTGATTGGGTGATTGCTATGCAAGATGAACTCAATCAATTTAAACAACAAGAAGTTTGGAAGCTGGTACCCAGACCTACAGACAGACCAGTAGTTGGCACAAGGTGGGTATTCAGAAACAAACTTGATGAAGATGGCACAGTGACGAGAAATAAAGCAAGACTGGTAGCAAAGGGTTACTCCCAATCTGAAGGCATTGACTATGATGAGACCTATGCTCCAGTGGCTAGACTTGAGGCCATAAGAATATTCTTGGCATTCGCAGCATTTTCAAACTTTAAAATTTATCAAATGGATGTCAAGAGTGCTTTCTTAAATGGCAAGCTAGATGAAGAGGTTTATGTAGAACAGCCACCTGGCTTTGAAGATCCAGATTTAATTGACTATGTCTACTTCCTTTTCAAGGCTGTCTATGGTCTTAAGCAAGCACCAAGGAAATGGTATGACACTCACTCTGAATTTTTACTTGAAAATGATTTTGTTAGAGGTGTCATAGACAAAACTCTCTTTACAAAGAAACATAAGAATGATACAATTATAGTCCAAGTCTATGTGGACGATATAATATTCGGGTCTACTAATGATCTTCTGTGCAAGAAATTTGCGAAGTTAATGCAGGGTAGATTTGAAATGAGCATGATGGGTGAGCTGAAGTTCTTTCTTGGATTGCAAATAAGTCAAAGGACAGATGGAATATTTATCTGCCAATCCAAGTATGTCAAAGAGCTTCTCAAGAAGTATCAAATGGAGGACTCTTCTTCAGCAAAGACACCATCATCCACAGCTGTCAAATTTGGAGCATGTGAAAATTCTGCCAAGGTAGATATCACAAGCTACAGAGGTATGATAGGCTCATTACTTTATCTTACTGCGAGTAGACCTGATATTATGCATGCTACGTGTTTGTGTGCAAGGTTCCAATCGGATCCTAGAGATGTTCATCTCATTGCTGTTAAAAGAATTCTGAGATATCTTAAGGGTACGCCTAACCTAGGCATCTGGTACCCTAAAGATTCTGGTTTTAAACTTGTTGGATATACAGATTCTGACTATGCAGGAAGTGTTGTGGATAGAAAAAGCACATCTGGGAGTTGTCAATTCCTAGGTGGTAGACTAGTTTCCTAGTACAGCAAGAAACAACAGACAGTTTCCAACTCAACGGCTGAAGCTGAATATATAGCTGCTGGAAGCTATTGCGCACAGATTTTGTGGATCAGGAATCAGTTGAGAGACTATGGCTTTGTGCTTGATAAAATTCCAATTTTATGTGATAATACAAGTGCCATAGCAATCTCTAACAATCCTGTGCAGCACACAAGGACAAAGCATATTGACATCAGGTATCATTTTATTCGAGAGCATGTCATGAATGGTACCGTGGAGTTATTTTTTGTACCCACGGAAGAACAAACAGCAGATATTTTTACTAAGTCTCTTGACGAATCCACATTTACCAGAATTGTTGGTGAATTGGGTATGTTAAATAGTCCTAGTAATTAAACTAGTTAATATCTGAGGTTTGATCTTTAATAATTTACAAGTGATTGATGTGTTAATATTTGTTATTAAATCACTTGTATAATTATTTTATCAACTTATACCCTTGCTTATTTCATCTTAAATCATTGTTATTATCTTCTGTACATATTTTTAATTACTTATTATATTTTTAGATTAATTCATTTTCTTTGAAAATATTTTTCTCGAATTTTACAAGCTGTAATTTATGAGAAATCTATTTTTCTTGAAAATGTTATTGTTTTTAATTCAGTTTGATTATTTTTGTTCTTTAAATAAATCATAGTTTCTTTTTGAATAATTTTCTATATGGAAATTGTTTTATTAGAAAATTTATAGATTTATTAACTCATCAGAAATAATTATGTAAATATGTAGTATGATTATTTGGTTTTATTTTATTTTATTTTATTTGATTTGTAATGTTTGTCCTTCTGTTATTAATGTTTGATTTCGTAAAAGGGACTGCATATGATCGTTTTTATAATTTTTATTAGGTTTTATAATTTTAGTATAAATTAATTTGCTATTTTTTGTTTATGTAAATTATTAATGTGATTTTCTTGTTAAAATTCTGTTAATATTCTGTTTTTAGTTAGTTATATTAACTGTTTTGTTAGAATATAACTATCGGTATAACAATCTACTTGATTGTTATATTCGAACTTGTGATTAGTTATATTAGTTTTAAATGGTGTAATATAACTTAGTAATAAATTAGATATAATTTTGTTTTTGTTTTAATATGACTGTTAATTAGATTATAGTTATATTGTGTTTTTATACTAATATAACTATCGGTATAACTGTGATTTTATTGTTATATTATGTGTTTTTTCGGTAGTTATATTAGAGATTAAGTGTGATATAACTTACTGCCAAGGGTAGTCATATTACGTTTTAAACGTAAAATAACTATCGGTATGACTATCACCCGATAGTCATATCACAGTTATTTGGTATATAATAGCTAAGTTATATTTGACAGTTATATCTCAGTGGTTGTCATATTGGCGTGTTAAGTCACCCAATTCGTTCGAACAATACATACACAATATACACACCATTTTCGAACGAATTGCTGTCAAATTTCTGTCTTGAATCATACTCTAAACACGTTTCTAAGGACCATTCTTGATTACCCAGTCAATAATCTTCATAATCAAGGTTAAAATGTAAGATTTGATAGAGGTTTTGAGTTTTTGAGTTTGAAAAGTTCGATTTTTTGATCTAAAAATCCTAACAAATGGTGGTGATTTTGTAAAAACTAGAAATACATGTGTGTTTGTATTGCAATCAAGATCTTTGTCTAAATTTTTCAGAATTTTTGATAAAGATTTTGATTTTTCGAATTTTTATTTATTTATTAATTCGAATTTGGTAATTTAATTGGGTTAAATTGTTGAATTTTGCAGATTTATTAATTTTAATCCCTGATTTGCAATGGCTGGTGCTTATAATAATTTTGAACTTGTGAATCACAATTATATTGGTTATTTTAATCCCGAGGATTGCCCAGTGGATCGGTTCAAGTCCTGGATAAAGTTTCTAAACGAGCAAAATCTCTGTAGTCACTCTATAACTGCAAATGTTCCAATGAAATTTGGTCCACTCAAATTAATGTGTACTACAGCTGTCTCAGATGAAAGATCATTTTCATTCAATTTTAATGGCCAGACATATACAGTGGATGAATCTGTCTTCAATGCTGCTCCGGGGCTTCCTTCTGAACGATT
Source organism: Saposhnikovia divaricata (assembly GCA_036435485.1). Lineage (NCBI taxonomy): Eukaryota > Viridiplantae > Streptophyta > Magnoliopsida > Apiales > Apiaceae > Saposhnikovia > Saposhnikovia divaricata. Next base: position 191,656,847 of record CM071598.1, on the reverse strand, counting down.
TGCTGAATTGCCTTCAAATGATGAGTTGACTCAATTTTTCACAAATATCAACTATCATGGTCAACTGAATCTGAAACGACCACTCAAAAGCAATCTTGTTCAAGAATTGAATATCTTCTTCGAGATCATAGCAAAGGTGTTTGCTAATTCTACAAAGAGTAACAATACTGTCATCACAGGTATGTTACAGTCAATTGGTTTCTCGATTGCTCACAATAGAAGAATCAATTTTGGCAGCTTGATATGGCCTATTCTGCTGAATCGATTGAAGAAGGCTACAAAGAACTTTGGAAAAGGTAAACTGGTTAAGTGTCATTATCCTCGATTTTTGACACTAATTTTTAATCATCTAATGCCTAAGGATCAACCTGCTCCGTTTCCAAATGATCGAATTCAATGGTCTGGTAAACCAAACAAGAAGTTCTACACCAGGCTGGATACTTCTAAGGTCTTGTTGCATGTTCCTGTAGTCATAACACCTTATATGTCTACATACATACATTTGCCAAATGTCATGCCACAGCCAGATGCTGAGGTACCTTTAATTCAACAAGCTCCACAGCCTGAAGCAGAACAAGTTCCAGTACCTCAACCTGATTCTGAACCCTTGAATGTTCTTGAACATCAACTTCCAGTGGATCAACACACTCAGAATGAAGATGATGTACATGTCAATGATCAGGTATTTGACTCAACTCCGCTACAATCTCAATATCTTTCTGATAGTCAAATGATTGTGAGAAGTGACCAAGGGGTTGTAGATCCACAACCTTTATCCCAGGTCAATGCACCAAACACTGATCCTAAATTCTCCAAACACTATCGTAGAAAGAAATTGTCATTCAAAAGAGCTATCCCCAGTAGTGATATTTTGAGTGAAACAGATTTGCCATCACAAAAGAAAAGTAAAACCATGTCAAAGGCAATCTTAAACCCATTCATTCCTTCAAGCTCACCCCTGTTACTCACAATGGGGGAAGATATTTTCGCAAATAAAGCTGAAAACATTGTTATGCAAGTGGAGCAAGTTACAGTGCCTGCCATTGTTACGGCAGAAGAACCTTCACAGGTTGATCGGGATTTGCGAAATCCCATTGCACCACCACTGACCTTCCAAGAGGAGGCTAGGGTGATCTCCAGTGCAGGTACAATGGATGCAGCTCAGGATTATGAGAGGAGTGATGTGAGAATTACTTCAAAACTGAGTGAAACAATAGCACGTGAGGTGAGTGATACTCAGAGAGCTATTGAGGTGAGAGCACACAATGACACATACACTTTATCTCTCGTTGCTCAACTCAATCAAATGAAAGAAAGTCTTGCTCAAGCTGAAGAGGACAACAAAAACTTGAGGTTTGATATGGACAACATGAGAACTATCTTCAACAACAAAATCAATGCACTTAAACTCTCTCAACAACAAGCAGTTGAAGACTCTGGAGATGTCACAGTGGCTCAAGATCTTATTATATCATCTATGGCTAATCAGATTGAAGATCTTCAGAACAACATAAATGAAAATCACTTAACCACTGAACATCGTCTCAGTCAGATTGAAAAACAAAGTGATCATCAAGCAAAGGGGTTAAGACACTTATATAATATCATCAGCAGAACTCACTCACTTACAGCAGAAGAGAAGAAATTCTTTGGAGGTAGTGATGGAAGTGACCCTGGAGCTGGTACAAGTCACAAGACTGTAGAGGATTCCTCAACTAAGGGGAAGAAATCTAGAGGGGGAGGAAGTGCAAGTAAAGAAAAAATTGAAGATAGGAGTGAAGGGAAGAAGACAACTCATCAAGCAGCAGAACAGGAAGAACAGGAAGATGATGATGTAGAAGGTTTTTACTATACAGGTGAACCTGATATTGATCTGTTTGCTGACTTACAGTTTCCTGATGTTGGTGAAGAATTTGATGAACCAGATCTCAGTTTTTGGGATGATGAAGAGCAAATAATTCCTGATTCTGTTGAAACACAACAAATGAATTTTGAAGCAAACAAAGAACTCGAACAGAATGAAGCTAATCTGGCTATGAGAGAAGAAAGACTCAAGAAGACACTTGAACAGTTAGCTCATAATGAAAGACTTCAAAAGGCAGAACAGGAAGCACTTCAAAAGCAACATGCTCAGAAGCTGGAAGCTAGGAAGATGTACATCAAGTTCAAAAATGGTGATAAGTGGGAACGTGCTCAAAAGGTAATTGACTCACCACAAACTTCTGACTATGATGATCGTCGGATGATTGCTATTTTTGAAAGCTTTAAACAGAAGAACCCTATACATGATATGTATTTGAAAGCTTTAAAGACAGAAATTGTGAGAATAACCACTGCATCTGATCCTAAGAATGGTGAGCTACTTATCTTTGTTGAATGTCATAAGCTCGGATCTCACAAAGTATCGCTTCAGTTCTTCTATGATAGATCTCTGTCAGAGCTTTTGGTGTTGGGACCAAAAGTAAGAACATCTTCTGAACTAGGCATACTGCTTCATGAAAAGTTTCAAGAGTTTGCTGAAAGAGCTGGTCCTGAAGTTATAAATGACCCTCCACAAGTTAAAATTCTTAAGGGAGAAGTCATTCATACTGTTAATCTTCAGACAGACGAATTGTATACACACCTTGCCAGACATTTGGTATATGTTGAATATGCTCTTCGAAATCATGGTTTTGCATCACAAGAAAAGATTGAAGCTGCAAATCATATTCGATCTTATGCTCAGACCAACATGAAGAAGTACAAGCAGTATCAAGGTGAGTTGAGAAAGAAACTTGGAATACCACTGGTTTATCCTACAGATGTGTCATCCAGAAGGGAATTACTTGTTGATTCAGATATGATCAAGAATCTACCGGATATGGATGAACAAGAAGAAGGAGAAATCAATGAGAAAGAAAGTGGTAAATGAAGATTAGCTCTACAAGTTATATCATTAGAGCTTTGATAGAACAAGATAGGATAATTGTCTTATATGATCAGTCTAGAGGATCATCTATCTTGTATTTATCTTTTCTGTTTGAATCTGGATAATGTTAATATAAACCAGAACTTTTACATTATTTACTTAGCATTTAAAGTGTTTTCTTTTACTTGTTTAATTGGGATTAGTTGAAGAATCCTCTAGGTATTTGATTGTTATTGTATAACAAACAAATAGGGGGAGATTGAAAGGCATATGACTCAGCCTATTTGTAGTTCGAGGATCCTAATCCAATTAAACTAGATTGTAATAAGTAAATAATATCAACCGTCACAGGAATCTCAAAAGATGATAACCGTCAGAAGAAAAATCAACAAGTCAATCTATAGTTTTGATGTTTTACACTGGAAGAAGATTCAGATATCTGATCAGGCCTCAAGGTAGCATTGAAACAAGTGGATTCATTTAAGAAGACAGAGATTTCTATTAGTGACAAGAAACAATTTCAGTACCGAATGATTGATGAGAGTGAAGAGTATAAAAAGACCACAGTGTTAAAAGTCACGATGAAGAACAGAGATTGGAGTTAGTCGTTCATGAACCAGACAGTACATCGAACGTCAACATCATGCCAGTGTATGTTCCTTATTATAATTACGTGGTTTTCAGCGGAATATTGACTATTAAAGAATTTATATTAATTCTATTTTAATTGATTAAGTCAAGTAATTAAGTTAATAAATAAATTAATTCTATAAGAATTAATATATTTGTTAAAGTGATTATTAGATTAATTAAATAAGAATTAATATGAAAAAGGATTAATTAGTTAAATGATTTTTAATAAGTCATTTAATTAATTATAAACTGAAAAATATGATGATATAACTATCAAACTGATAGTTATACCGATAGTCATATTCAGTTTATAAAGGAGATAGTCATATTCAGTTTATAAAGGAGATAGTCATATTCAGTTCAAAGGAGATAGTCATATGAAGTTCAAGGGAGATAGTCATATTTCATTCAATTGGTAAGTTATACTGAATGTTATATTCATTTGGTAAGTTATACCGAATGTTATATTGACTAGATAAGTTATACCGAAAGTCATATTTAAGCTGGACAGTCATATTACATTGATTTGATAGTCATACCGATTGTCATATTAGTGTAAAATGATTGTCATATCAGTTTAAATCAAGTAATATGACTATGGCTGTGTATATAAGGCAGAAGAATGCAGAAGGATCAGAACCAGTCGAGCTAAACAAGAAAATTACACACAGCAGCTATTTTCTCTCTCTCTCTCTCTCAAGCTCAAGAACACCTTCAAATTTAATTCTGTAAATTCAAGTTCATCTCAGTTGTAATATCCTATCCATTGGAACTTGTTTACTTGTGATTCTTGTACTACTAGCGAATTAAGTTTCCTAGTTCACAAATTGATATCTTGATTTTATTAACTAAATTAGCAAAGTTCATGTTGAATTTTCTAATTAGTTATTAATTACTTGATAATCATTTGGACTGATTTTGTAACACCCATCAAGTTAATATATTGCTATATTCAACTTGAAATTTGTGTTATATTATTCCGCACAAAAATATTCGTTTAAGTGAAAATTATTTAACGAATAAATTTTGAGAAAATGGTATAGATTGTATTCAACCCCCCCTTCTACAATCTTATCGGACCTAACAGTATGCTGTGTTATGTACAAGGCCTGACATCTGCTTTGCTGTAGGCATGGTTAGTAGATATCAGTCGAACCCAGGTCAGGAACATTGGAGTGCAGTAAAAACTATACTCAAGTACCTGAGAAGGACTAAGGAGTATATGTTAATTTACAAGGCCTCAGATCTATTTCCTTTGGGATATACTGATTCAGATTTTCAATCAGATAGGGATAAGAGGAAATCAACCTCGGGATATGTTTTTACTTTGGGAGGTGGAACCGTTATATGGAGGAGTGTAAAGCAGAAATGCATTGCAGACTCTACCATGGAAGCCGAGTACGTGGCGGCCTCTGAGGCTGCAAAGGAGGCTGTATGGTTCAGGAACTTTCTTTTGGACTTGGATGTGGTACCTAATTTGCCTAGGAGCTTGACAGTGTATTGTGATAACACTGGTGCTGTGGCAAATTCGAAGGAACTGCGAGATCACAAAGCAGCTAAACATATTGAACGTAAGTATCATCTCATACGAGAAATCGTAAAGCGAGGAAATATAGTTGTGGCTCACATATCATCAGAAGACAACTGGGCGGATCCTTTCATAAAGAGTTTGCCAGCCAAAGTTTTTGACAGGCATGTGGAAGCGATAGGAGTCAGATGGATGGACACATAGTTTTTTGTGTAATAGTGGATTAAATAAACACTGATATACTCATAGAATATTTTGAGTATAAGTGGGAGATTGTTGGTGTATACTGAAAATATTTATTTAAAGTATATACATTTATTTCTGGCCCAGTTTTATTGAGAATCATTTAAATGTTTACGTGCTGTCTAATATTATATATTGTGGACAATCTAGTATCAAATGGGATACAGAATATTAGATTGTTAAATACGGTTTATATAATATAATAAGGTTCACAACACAGGTGGTATTGGACAATCCACTGGTATGGCTATAGTATTATTTAGAATAGTTTATATTGACTATTAAATAATACTAGTATACTTTGTGTATATTGAACAGGATCAAATCTAGAATTGTTCCCTTATACTGATTAAGAAGGTGAACTAAGATTCTATGTTATTATTAATGCTTAGGTTCTTAATCCAGATATAGTAATTGACACGTGTATATTATTTACATGCTTTGATTTATATATGAAATAATTCTTTTGATTTATTTCATTATATTTTGGGTGATGAAATAATATATATGGTGAATATTATTTATTGAAGGAATCCATGTCCTGATAATATTCGGGTTAATGATGTCTCCTTGAAAGCTCAAAAAGATTTAATTATGTGAAACCCTGCAGGTGGATTTATTCCGGCATAATTAAATAAAGGTTGAGTGGATGATCAAGGATAAAAGATATTAATTAAATGAATTATCAGTAATTTATTTAATTAATGGACATGTGATATTTTAAACATGGGGAATTTAATAAGCAAATAATATTGGAACCGAATTAATTAATTAAATTACGGTATTGGGAAAGGTAGTGCAAATATTAATTCTTTAGTGGATTGAATTAATATTTAATTACATTGGGCTATGCCCAAGATGTAATTAGAAGGCCCAACCTAATTGTCCATGATCCATATTGTAGCCCTATATAAATTCTTATTCTCTTCTTGTTAGGGCTGGTCGAAAAAAAATTTGTAGCCACCCAGAAGCAAGAAGAGAGGTTAACTTGAGAAGACGAAGGCCACACTTCGCTCAAGGGAATTTGGGAATACAATAGAAGAGCGTGGAATCAACCGTTAACAAGGTGACTTTTCTATTCGTACTCGTTAATTAATTGTATCAAAAATCGCAGTGCCAAGATCTGATTGTCCCAACACTAACATCTGAAGCTGCATCATTTATAACAAAGCTAACACAAGATGAATTTATAGGGACATAAGAATCACAGTTATATGTTGAATTCAAAGATATGATGGATGTAACAATTTCGAACTGGACAAGTTAAGTCTTTGGTATGTTTTTTCCCATTGGACTTGCAATTCCTGTCAGTGCTTGAAAATTGAGTCTTAGACACAATTATGTAAATGCATAATATCTAAATCTTTACGAGTGTAATGCGTAATGCGTAATCGCACGATGCAATTAGGTAACGCATTCTCCCTCTTGCACTCGGACTAGTTTTCTGTCGACGTTAATCATACAAATCACGAGATTACCATAATTACACTGCAAAACAATGTGCATGGGCTAGAACTGTTAACAAATTAAAATGGTTTAAGGCTCATAGTTTCAATTGCAAAATGAATATTTCTTGCCAATGCAGCTATATGCAAAGTCATCCGAGCTAATGGTAATTCATTCATACGCTCTTATATGGATACTGCATATTAAAATCATATAACAATGTCCTATCCCAGCAATCTCATCATATAACCTCTTATCCATGACCTTAAGTCAATCTCTCTACGTGTAACTTGAGCAATTGTGTGCAAGCAGCGTTACAGCCTAAAAAATGTTCAGATAATTAAAGTGAGTTCTCAAATAACAGTGAATTCATTTCTATCTTAGCAGGCTAAGATGCCAAGCCATCTTGTCATTTTTACCTTTGTTTAATGATAATACATTGACAAATCGTATACTTCCTTGGACAAACAAGTTCAAAACATGTATAAGTTAGCAAAGAAACTACTTAATTCCAATCGTGTGCATTAGCAACGAAAATTATCAGCCTTTTTAAATTACTGCTATCATAATCCTGCTCAACCATTTGTTTGATACAACTTGCGCTAAGTCATGAAGTTTAGCCCAATTATCATATTGTACGAGTCATAATAGAAGCTCATCAAACATTTATCAAAGCTAGTGCAATAGACTGCCATCTTTAACTAACCTAACCCATGTTAAAACACCACACAAAATAGATTTTGGCTTCTAATTTATAAACAGATCAGCAGACAGCTATGATTTCTTGATTAGTTTTTTGACGTTCACTCAAAATATATATTGTATATTAAGAGTTTAGTTGCACCTGTGTGTAGTTCAAGATCAATCAACACAAGCTAAATTAACAAACAATAAAACAAAACAGATAACACAAGCCTAAACATAAACACAATTAAATAATTGTCAAATATTAACATGGTCATAACCCAATCAACATGAGTAAATATAATCACAAATCAATAAGTACGAAACAGATATACCTTATCCTTTTCAGATAGTCCACTTTGATTTCTTCCCTCAATTTGATTGTAATACCCGATGAATTTGGATACAGAAGTATTTATTGCGGACCATCGATGAGACAATGAATTAGGTGTCCTTTCACTCGAAATCTTTTTGTTCTCTTCATAATAAGTTGCAATCCTATTCCAGTAAGTTTGATGAGTCTGATTGCTTCCTTGAATTGGATCGAGACTAATATTCTGCCAAGCGGATATGAGTAACATATCCTCCTCTATAGAAAAATTATTAGCTCGTTCCTTTTTTTGTTGAGTAGGTTCTTGCGTAATAAATTGAGGTATTTGGGTGGGTACTTGAGACTGGGTAGGTATTTGAGACGATACAATATCGTCAATATCGTACATGTTTCCATTCAACAAAGATGTGTAATACGACATAAATAGATCTGCAAACAAATTAAGTAATTTCAATGCGAAGCACGGGTTTCTTTTGATAGGTTATAAAATTTATTTAACATTATAATTATGTTTTTATATAATCCTTATTTTTAATAATTTTTTAATTTTAATTTAATATAAATTTATATAATGAAATGCATGGTTTAAAATTTATTTTGTAAAATTCTAAATTAAAAATGTCGTTGACGGGTTCGAACTTTAAATTTTTAGTAAATTAATTTAATCATATAATATATCTTATTATTAGATCTAACGATTGTTATTTATTAATAAAAATAATGATTTGTATATATGGTGAGATATTTTTTGGTGTATATTAGTGATCTCAAAATTAATCTTAAATTAAAAAGTACTCCATGTTTTAATTACAAAAATTACTACTAAAAATAATTGCGGAAAGATATGGTGTGATATTTTGGATATATATTAATTATTGTAATATTAGTTTTAAATTAAATGGTAAAGTGTTTTAATTAGAAGTAAAATCTTTAGAAAAAATGAATAATTGAGTTGTTGGAGCAGAAAAAAGAGTCCAAGTAGAAGATGAAGGAATTTTAATTAGAATATAACTACGTTAACATTAGTAATTAGCTTTTTGAGTTGTTTTTGTAATTTAATAATTTATTTTAATAACTAGCATGATAGCCCGTGCAAGGCATGGGCCACATTATAATTCGTACAATTTTTTTTTGTAAATAATCAGTCATATCTTCTTGTCAATCTATTTCATGTGCTTCGATTTATTTAAGGCCTACAGTTGGTAATCGTTCAAATTTTGAAATTTAATGAATTCTAAATTTGAATAATATACAGAACCAATCCTGAGATTAAGGCGCTCATACTAATAATAAATGGGTACCGAGAAGATGATTTAATTTAGGGGCACAAATTTTCTAATAAGTAGAAAATTTTTAAAGTTCGTAGATACACAAAAAATGATATTTGGGGCACATCTTGTTCAAGGTAGCACCAAAAATAGTTTAAAATATAAGGAGTGCCAAAAAATAAATCGCATTTATGTGATTTTGATTTGTAGTTGAGTACAATATTCAAATTCACTTGAAACTTTCAATTCCTCAGGATCGACTTAGGTATCATATTTGTAGCAGTACTCTTTGAATGTAAGAAGAATGACCGATAACAATGATACATAAGATTTACTCATTATCGACCAAGTACTATTGCAACAACAGTTGGTAATCAACTAAATGTATAACGTATCCATGCAAAATAATATGCGCTATTGTGAAAAAAATATTTATTTTTTATGCAGTCTTAAAATATCATTAATCGATCATTATGTCATAGGTAGTCATATATAATTTAACATCTTTGTTTAGTAAATATAATCTTGTTTATAAAACTACATAATAATTTAACTATGTATTTTATTTATTTATTTAATCGATAACTCATATAGAGTCCAAATCTAACATACCAGCTAATTCTGAATTTTTTTACATAGATATATATTATACCTAGCATCAATCATATTAAGGATCTGTTTGTTATTGATGTTTTAGACCGCAACAATAGTTTTTAAAGCAAATTTTGTTCAAAACAGCTTAGTAACTCTAGAAACAATTTTTCAACAACAATTGTTTTATTAAAAATATTGTTTTAGGAAAAATTTTAATTTTTCACAACAACATATTTTTTTTACAACAATTTTAGGTAAAGGCATCAAATCCTAATAATCGCTTATTAAATAAATTTAATTATATCCTTATATATAATAAGCATAAGAGTGATCTTATCCATAATTTTCGTCACTATACTACCAAAATAATCTTAACCGTTAAATCTAATATTTTTAAAAACAGACGATCAAGATTATATCATATTAAAAGAGAAAAATTATAATTTAAAATGGATATAATTAGAAAAGATTGCATTAAAAGTGAGTTTTGGAAATAAAATTAAAATCTAAAAAGTAAGTTTGCACATTTATACCCATAAAGCCCTAACGTTTAAACTCGTTCCTTTTTGCCACTCCAACTTCAGAAATGTACCTTTTAGCCACAAAACCGTCGCCTTTTTGACACAAAACCGTCATCTTTTAGAACGAATAGACGACGATTTGTGGCAAAAAGGTACATTTCTGAAGTTGGATGGGCGAAAAGGAATGCTTTAAAACTGTAGGGCTTTATGGGTATAAATATGCAAACTTGAAGGGCCAAAAGGTCATTAAGCCAAAAATTTATATATACTATTTAGACTCGATCTTGAGATCTAGAAATCAGATTTGGATGATTTTACAATCCACGCGAAACTCATAAAATTATCTTTAATTTATTGATGATATAATAATTATTATTCAAATGGAAATACTCAGAATCTCGAGTGAAAATATAATTATAAATTTTTGCATTAATCCTATACAATGTTGACGGCACACATTGATCTATTCAATGTAGAAAACCTAATCATATTTGATATAAATCATTGACATACACTTTTTTATAAATCAATATAAATACTTTTTTAGTTCATAACATATTAAAATATTAAATATTTTTTTATGTTATATCCAACGGTTTTCATCTATTTATTTTAAGATCTAATTTGATGGTAAACAAATTCATGTTGTCTTGTGTACCACGTGAATTCATATCTTGTTTTCATGGCATATCTATAATATAGATAAAAATATTTTAGTATTATAATTTTATAAAACTATCATTCTAATTTCATCAAATTTTTTCCATAATAATTTTCTGTTGTAGTTATTAAAACACTTTTACCTTAAAATTTTAAAAGTGAAATTAATGTGATAGCATGATAGTCGTGTAATGCAGGACCGGCATTTTAACTATGATAATTTTACATACACATATTATTATGAAATTATCACTATTATGATTATGAGCTAATTAGATATAAAAAGAATTTCATTGTCATATCTTTCGTACAATAATCTTATATATATATATTGAATGTCATTATGTCAACACCATATTAAATTTCAGTTATTATTTATCCAACATTTGTCAACGAATTGGATTAACATAATATTGTCAAACTAATGTACCAAGATTTGTATATATTTGAATGAAAATTGATTTATCTATTTTTAATATATTTTATTAATAGCTGGAATATATGGTGTGATTGTAAGATTAGTTTTAAATTAAAAAGTAATATGTTAATTAAAATAAAATATTAATGATCGGAAGACATACAACTGGTTTTTTAGTTATTTATAAAACATATATCTTCAACTAAAAGTAAACGTGGAAAAGACAATCAGTTAATTACCATTAATTATAATATATTAATTTTAATAATTTAAATAACCGTATAGAAAATCAAACCACCAAAACTTTTAATGTTTCAATTTTCATATAATAGTATAGATGTGTAATGGACATTTTATGTTAAATAACATAAATTACATTATATATTATTATATAATATTACGTATCATTAAAATAAATATGTATGAAGTGAGTAGTTTAGAGATTTACTAAATAACACGAGAATTCATAATAAATTTATTAGCTTTTGAAAGGGTTAAAATTTTGATAATTTTAAGTAAATCTCAAAAAATAGTAAAAAAAATTAGGAAGCGAGTTTTTTTTTTTTTTTTACATTTGATCGATGATTAATAAAAAGGTACCAAACAGTTGATATGGTGTAGTGGTTATTTATGTGAACATAAGTCACTTGTATCTTCAAAGTCATGAATTCAATTTTAGTTAAGTATATCTCAAAATAAATATTAAAATATTATAGGAAGGGGGTTTTAAAGTACATGTGATTGATGATTTTCTAAAAGGTAACAAAAAGTTGTTATAGTGTAGTGGTTGTGAACTTGAACACAAGTCAATTGTATTCTCAAGGTCAGACGTATAATAGATATAATGGATTAGGATAACCAAACCGAAAACCAAAACTTAGGATAACCAAACCGAAAACCAAAACTTTCAATGTTTCGGCTTTAATATAATAGTATAGATGTACAAAATCAAACTTATGAATCTTAAGATATTGACATAAATCTTGATAAACTTAAGATATTCAAGATAAACTTATGATGTATACAGATAAGTTTAATTGTGAATTAAAGACAAAGATATACCTGAGAAAGCAAACGATTTGATAGCAAAAATCTTGAAATAATTGATACACCCAGAACTGAAGAAGATGACACAGAGGCAGCTATAAAAACCCATAGAACTTAAAAATCGGCGGGAGATGATGAAAGATAGCAGCGGGAGATTATGGATATAGCGGGAGGAAGTAGGGCGAGATGACCTGGCAATTATAGGGGGAGTAATTTGGAACCTCACATATAGGGTCCGAATTTTTCTCCTCTAAAATGTATTGGGAATAAAGGTGATTGTTGAAGCGTGTTTTTTGGATAAAAAGCCATAAAATGGGCCAGCTGTTTAGTATATTGGGAAGGGATATATAACGTTGGAGATGCTCTTACCTCTTCCAAGAGAGTGAGATTACAACCACACAATTCAAAAAGAGGTACACAATATTTTTGTAAGGAAGCTTAAATTAATAACTCTAAGAATTTTTACATTTTTCTGAAAAAAATCTAGTATTCTCTAAATTAAAACCCATTTTAGGTCATTACAAGCTAATTTGGAAGAGAATGATGCAGCTGAGATTATCTCAGGTATTTTTCCTGAGTTACTTGCATAAAATTAAAAGAAATTTTATACGTAATCTAATTTTCATAAAAATATTTCTACGAGACCACTTATTTTATAAAATTTTAAGGAGTAGGTAAGTCGCTGAGGTAATATCATGAACATTTTTTTCAATTTGGAAATGATCCCATTTTAGTGCCTGTTTGGGAAAATTTTTTTAAGGACTTATTGACTTATTTTCGGGTAAAAATTTTATATTTTGATAATTTTTTTTATACAAGTATTTAATGTATGTTTGAGATTCAATAAGTTGCAAAAATAAGTTGGAAAATAAGTTGGAAAGTTAGGAATTTCTAATTTTATCTTAAAATAAGTTGACTTATTCTAGAAAAAAGTTCCCCCAAACACCCTCTTAGGCACGTAGACTCTAGTAGATATTTCAAGATTTTAATAGAAAATTTAGTGGTAAAAATAGAAAGAATAAATACCCTCTATAGTAGGCAACTAAAGACACTGTGCAGACACAAAGAGGCAAGTGTCAGATTGAAGACCTTGTTTATATTCTTTGTGGGTAGACAATATTTTCAGAGCCCTCCTGAAAAAAGAATGAAAGAATCAAGATCAACTTCTTCCACATAATAATGGGTAATGGAACCTTCATCTCCTTCCTATTCTTTTTTTGCTCATCTACATGTCTCTCTTTTATTTTTGTCTATATATTGTTATGTATTTTATAGTTGAGCAACATCTTTACATGGGTTTTACTTGAATTTTGGAAGAAACTTGACTTATATTCATGGAAAGTGTAAAAGATTATTGTGGGTTTGATAAAGATTGAATCTTTAGGTGTTTAGTTGTCTTATATGTGATTTTTGTGAATGCAGGTTGTTAAAGTTTTGAATTTTCGATCTATTTCTTATGTGTGGTTTGTTTGATTGGATACTATAGCTCCAGGTTATGGTTCACTATTGTTTACTGTATTGATTGTGGTATTGTAGTTTGAGATCTTGTTTTTCGAAAAAAATTGGAGCTTTAGTTGTTCTGGTTGGTGGGTGTTTGTGAGGAATCTGTTTGAGGAAGTGTAGATGACTTTGTGCTGTTTATGCAACCTATTGGCTCTGGTGTAAGAGAGAGAAATCAAATCTTTTTTCCGTGGTCTCAAGTTGTATGGTAATTGGTTTTGGTATGTGTTAGAGCCAACCATTCTGTTACGATATTGGACTTAGTTGCTACTAGTAAGGTTTCTTATAAAATGGAGGAAGGAGCTGTTCTTCGTAGCAGAAGTTATGAGAAACTGAAGTTTGATGACGAGGAGGAAGAGTTTCGGAGTTGTTGCGAAGATGAAGATGAATTAATTGAGAGGGAAGTTGTAGCGAAGGAAATGTCAAAAGGTGATCTTGATGAATTTTCTGTGAAGTTGTTTTTTAAGGGTATATCGATAACTGAGCCTGGATATTCTAGCTCTTCCGGGATTTCGGGTATTGGAGTGTATATGGAAAGATCAGCATGTTTTCCCGTTATCCAGTTGCAGAAGAAACTGGAGTTCTTTGTTGAGGAATCTGTGGCTAATTATTTAGCTTTGATGGATGGCTTATCTGAGGCTATCCAGAATAATGTCAGGCGTGTACAAGCTTTCACAGACTCCGAAATCTTATTTGATCAGGTAACACATGCAACACAGATATATATTTATGCAACTTTTTTCCGTGGCTTGTGATCATTTAAGATATATGTTTTCTAATTACTGTGTTTCATATGATATTTAACCCTTAAATATTTGTATATCTCGTGTAAAGCAAACGTTAAACTCTTATATTAGTGTCTTATGTTAAATTATGAAATTTCTCGGCAGTAACTAACTTACTTTACTTCTCTAAATTTAAATAGCTGCAGTAGTAAATGTTGTGTGTCTAATGTGACTCTCTATCATCAGATCACAAGTGACAGTATTCTTGAGAATCCACTTCTTCTAGCATTGAGACAAAGAATCTTAGAACATGCCAGCATTCTGGATTCCTTTGACCTTAAGTATGTTCCTGATATTGATCTGACAAGGCCACTTCAGTTAGCCAAAGTTGCAATTGGTGTTATATCTTTTCCCACCTCAGAAGATGAATCAGTAGATAACTGTTCAATATGTTGCGAGGAAAGGCTTTCCCCGATGATGATGACAATGAAATGTTCGCACAAGTTCTGTTCCAATTGTATGAAAACCTATGTTGAAGAGAAATTGCAGTCTTCTCAGGTACCCATTAGATGTCCACAGTTGGGATGCAAATATCATCTCTCTACCAGTGAATGTAGATCTTTTCTTCCTGTTACATCTTATGAAATCTTTGAGAGAGCTCATGCAAATTTTACTGAAGCTAATGTTCTCGGCTCAGACAAATTTTACTGTCCCTATTCAAATTGTTCCGCTTTACTTGATCGTCATGAATGTTTGTCGGCAAGGGCGAGTTCATCAAACCATTCAGACAGCAGTTGTTTAGAGTGTCCAGCATGTCAAAAATTAATCTGTGTGGATTGTGGGGTCCCTTGGCATTCTTCAATGACATGTGAAGAATATCAAAACCTCCCATTAGAGGAGAGGGCAACAGGTGATGTCACTTTGCATCGGCTGGCTCAAAATAAAAGGTGGAGGCAGTGCCAGCAATGCCAGAGAATGATTGAGCTTACACATGGTTGCTACCACATGACCTGCTGGTAAGATCATTTTCATCTAAATCTCATTTTCGCTGTTTTGTGATCCCATTTTGTTATGTCTGTGATGCAATTTGGAAGATTTGTTTCTCTAGCCTTTCTTGAGCTTATGTTTTTTCAGATACAGTACATAGATATATTGCTTACATGAATTTTAGAGGATCCTTTTCTTTTTTCCACTTTTTTTATTGAACCAACGAAATTTCTCATTTTCTCCTTCCCAATCACACTTTTTAAGAGATTTAGTAGAAATTTCCTTTATAATCACACATTTTCAGCCTTAATGCTAGTTCCATGTCCATCTGGACGATCCAGCCTTGTCGGTCTAGGTTGCACCTACAACATATAGTACCACTGTGACTTCGTGCAGACAAAATTGTAGCAATTTTTGTGTGGGAGGAGGGAGTAACATATTCCCAAGATCTGAGAGAACATAGCGTTTCCTTAAGAAATATTTATACAAAAAGCGTAAAAGAAACAAATATGTATGTTCTATATGTGCAGGCAGTGTGATTGTGTTAAATATCTTAATTGTAGTTAATTCATAGTAGTAGTAGGTAATTATAATGTCTATTTAAGCAATACTATCATTGTTTTGGCTTTCTTATTAAAGCTGTCTGATACATGCTACATCATATATCTGACAAGATAAGCTTATGTCAGCTGATAATTTATTGAAAGGTCCATTTAATACAGGTGCCCATATTTAATTATATTCTGTACTTCCATAATCATTCTTATTAGTCAAATATGGGTGAATAACTTGTTTATACAACCTGTCTCACATACATCTTTTGTGAAATTCTTCAAGAATCCAAACAAAAATACATTGATGTTTTGTTTCTGCAGGTGTGGTCATGAGTTCTGCTATTCTTGCGGCGCTGAATACGGAGATTCAGGACAGACTTGTCAATGTACATTCTGGGATGAAGAACAGTATCCCGGGGAGGTGATCACACACCCTTCTCAAGAATTTGAACAATGGGCATGGGACTCTTTTGGTTCTTTATCAACAATGGTGGATGCCTACTCGGAGCAAGAGAGATCACAACTAGCACTTATTCAGAGGTTCCTTGCTGGTGGTCTCAGTTCGGGTGAGCACCAACCAAACCAGTCTCCCCCACGCTGTACAGACTCGTATGGTGATTCCTTGAAGGACCTGCATCAGCTTCCCTGGCTGGAGCGGTTTGTGTCCGTAATTAGTGATAACTTCTATGACGAACATTCCAGTGAAGCAACACGGTTTCAATAATTTGAAAGGGAACTACTGGTCTCAGCTTTGCAGGACAAAATGGCAAATGCCAGATTGCAGATTCGCACTTCATTTTTATTTTTTATCACTGTGCAAAGCAGGCAATATGATATTGTTTATTTTCAAATTTGAAAGACTTGTTAGCCTCATACTCTGTGGTCAATGTAAAGTCCTAAAATTCCCACCGCCTGCAGCTTTCTTCTCGAAAGTAAATGGAGGCAAGGAAGAGGAAATTGAAACGAACAAGAATTTTAACAATTCATTCGTTTGATCAGCATTTGGTAATTATTGAACAAAATATATGTATGTAGCATTTTTGCTCTGTTTTATTGTTGTGTGTGCTTCTCCACCAATTCCAAATATGATTTCTGTTGTCAAGGGGTATTTACAATTTACAGCAGATGCCTAATCATAATCTTTTTTGTCTTTGAATGGGACCAGAAAAAGAGTCAAGAATGCCATTGATGACGAAGGTCCGAACTCTGTGGCAAGACATTTTATCATGGTAGTGTTGCAAGAAAGATATTTTTATGTCGGTGGGGAAACATCGACAGTTCCAAATTACTACTGGTCATCATGTATGTACATATTTTCTTCACTTCTCTAACTTGAAAGTATGATTTTAAGGTTAACATTCTTGGAACTGGGTCGAAATTTAAATTTCGAACCAAGGATGTTGTGGTAATGCCATAAGTTTCTCAGTCCAGCAATTAAGTTTTTAAGGTGTCCGAATGTACGATAGAAATGTCTAATGTAAGTGGGTTAGTGATCTTTATGCTGATATATGGAAACCTTTTTCTTGATGGCTAACAGCTCAAGTGCTAATGAAACAGAACAGGTCTCGGATGCAACTGTAGCCTGCTATATAAATTATAGGAGACACAACAATCATATGAAAGAGGATTTATTTGAGAGCATCACAATCCTCTAAGACAAGCTTGACTCTGTATCCAAGCAATATACTTAACTTCTTAACTTGAAAGGCTAAAATTTATCATGATGTAATTATAATATCAACGTACCTTGATTGCTTTCTAAGTAATGGAAGAGTAGATGCTCACCGGTCACTGCTCTCTCCTCACTTGGTTCATGTTCATATTACATATGAAAAGGAAGATGAAATTATTAGTAAACAGGTCAAGACTATAGTGTCTGGTGTTGGAAAAACAACTCTTGTGTTTCTCTCTAGAAAACAACTCTTGTGTTTCTCTCTTTTATTTCTTTTGGTATATTTATAATGGCAATACAATGAGCCTATTTATAGACTTCAAAATACAAGCTAACATCATTGTTACATCACTATTATTTATTTCATGCCTACCATATTTGAACATGGAACAAAGACTAACCTCCTTGTTTGAACATTGAACTTGTTTTCTTCTAGAGAGTTTGAATATTCAACACTCCCCCTCAAACTCGACTTTCCATTCCGAGTGATTTCCGAAACTCATAAATTTTTGTTGCAGATAAGTTCTTCGTAAATATATCTGCAACCTGATCTTCAGTTCTGACTGCCTTCATGTCAATATCTCCTTTAAGTACCTTTTCCCGTAAGAAATGATAATGTACTTCGACATGTGTGGTCCTAGCATGAAAGACCGGATTCTCGGGCAAACGAACTGCTGATAAATTGTCACAGTGTAATGGAACTCCATCTTCGGTTGGTTCGTTCAAGTCCTTCATGAGTTGAGTCAACCATGCACACTCTTGTGCTGCCATCGCTCCTGCTCTATATTCCGCTTCTGTGGTTGAAAGAGAAACAGTAGGTTGTCTCTTACTGCACCATGATATAGCTCCTGACCCAAGATTAAATACATATCCTGTAGTCTACCTCCTGGTGTCATGGTCTCCTGCATAATCAGCATCATAGTAGCCGCTGACCTTGCTTTGTACTCCATTCTTGTAAAAAAGTCCCCAATCAATTGTACCTTTAACATATCTCATGATTCTTTTAACTGCTTCAAGGTGTGTCTTCCTTGGGTTCTGCATGAACCTGATAACAACACCTACTGCGAAAGCTATGTCTGGTCTAGAAAGAGTTAAGTAGATAAGACTACCTACTATTTGCCTATACATTTTTGTATCCTTCAAGTCCTTTCCATCGTAGGCACACAACTTTAAGTTTGGCTCCATTGGGGTAGAGATCGGCTTGCATTCAACTAGCCCAAACTTTTGAATGATATCTCTTGCATATTTTTGTTGACCAAGAAATATACCAGCTTCTGTTCTTTCAACTTCCAATCCTAGGAAGTGCTTCAACTCACCAAGCTCCTTCATTTGAAATCGAACTGATAAGTTTTTCTTTGTTCGTTGAATCTCATCTTTGTTATCTCCGGTGATGATTAGATCATCTACATATACAAGGATAATTGATAATTTTCCCCCTTGAGATTTCACGAACAAGCTCGAATCTGCTGGGGCAACATGATAACCACTTTGTACTATGAACTCAGCAATCTTCCCGTACCATGCTCTGGGTGCCTGCTTCAAGCCATATAATGATTTCTTCAACTTGCACACGTATTTTGGCTTTTCGTGATTCACAAATCCTTGGGGTTGATCAATATAAATGTCACCATCAAGTTCTCCATGTAGAAAAGCATTCTTTACATCCATCTGCCATAATTTCCATGACTTACTTGCGGCTAAGGCTAGTAAGACACGAACTGTAGTAATCTTTGCCACTGGACTGAACGTCTCATCATAATCTATGCCATACTCCTGAGCAAACCCACGAACAACTAAACATGGCCAAACCGGACCGGAACCGGAAAACCGGACCGGACCGGACCGGGTCAAAACCGGTCTGAACCGGAACCGGCCCTAAACCGCCGGTTTATTCATTTTAAAGGTTCAGGTTCAGGTTTGTGTGTATAAAAAACCGGTGAACCGCCGGTTTAAACCGCCGGTTAACCGTTACTAATTATCTGGCCGACCGGTTATAATTAGCTGTAATACTCAATTAAAAATAGGACATGATTATGGAACTTGGATCCCACATGTTAAAGACATCAAAAGTGTTATCAGGTGGGGTCCATATGTCAAATTGATTTTCGTATCCAGCTTACACTACTTACTTTTATTTAAGTAGATGATGATGATTAGGTAATTAATGGAGTAATTTAATATTACTTGACTTTGGATTCTATTTAGCTATTACTTTACATAAATTGACTACCAGCATGGCTTGCAATTGCAGAAGAACGTTACATTTCTAACGTTAAATATATTAACGGACATATTTTTTTTCTATAAATACCTCACTTATTAAAATTCTTAACTCATAATTTACAACTCACAACTCTCTTATTTTCTTATTCTCTCATTCTCTATTAATTCTACTCACAAGAAAGTAATATGGAAGCCGGTGGAAGTGGATCGAGTTCGAGAAGACAACTTTCATCCGATATTTTTACAAAACATTTTACGAAGGGTCCATTGAAGCCTAATAATAAATTAGAAGCCATTTGTAATTATTGTGGCAAGAAATACTCGTGGCAAGTGGGAGGAGGTTACGGCACTTTTAATCGACATTTACAAAGCAAACATCCCGAGAAGGTAGGAATGGCAATAGGACAAACACAATTATCCGGGTTTGCAACTTCTTCTCCTAATCCTCCTACTTTATTTCGTTATGATCATGCTAGTAGTTCTTATGGTTTAGCCGAAGCTATTTCCGTAGACTCATTATCTTTTAGTTTTGGTGAAAATGTTGGTATTAATGATTGGATTAGTAGAGATGTACAACCCGCATTTAAGAAAATACCTAGAACATCACTTAAGAGAAATTTGATTAAATCTTATAAAAAAGAAAATATAATTTAATTGAATATTTTAGTAATAATGATATACATGTGTCTATTTGTAGTGATATTTGGAGTGATCATAATCAAATACATTCATATATGGGTCTCACTTGTCATTATATTGATGAAAATTTTGAATTAAATAAAAGAGTTTTAGCTTATCGAGTATTTGATGATTCACATACAGCAAGTAATATATGTAAAATAATTCATGCTATTTTAGAGGAATATAGACTAATTAATAGAATTTTTTCAGTTTCTTTCGATAATGCTTCCTCTAATAATGCATCCATTCCCGAATTAACAAGAATTTGCCAACCTAATTTTGGTGGAAGATTTTTTCATGCTAGATGTGCATGCCATGTTTTAAATTTATGTGTTCAAGATGGATTACGTATTATACAAAATTTAATCAAACCAATAAGAGATGTTATTAAATACATTTGGGTACACCCTAATGTTACTAGAACATGGTTAAAATATTGTGAAAATAATAATGTGCACCCGAAACGTTTTACCAAAGATGTTGGTCATCGTTGGAACTCTACTTATGTTTTACTTTGTCAGTCTTTAGAATATCAACCTTTATTATGCTCTTTTGCTACCCAAAATATACCAAATTCTAATCTTCTATCACAAACTTGGGATTTATTTGCTAAAGTTATGGAGATTTTTAAAATTTTTAATGATGCTACTTACACTTTTAGTTATGTTTACAAACCAACCTCTTGTTTATTTATTGTTGAAGCTTTAAATATTGCATTTGCAATAAATGAGGGTGAAAAAATATATGAAATTTATGAAGGTGTTGCACAAATGAAAATAAAATGGTTAAATTATTATAAAATAATCCCTGATATTTATCTTCTAGCTTCTGTATTTGATCCTAGATTTAAATATGATGGTTTACAAGAAATGTTAGAAAATTATTATGAATATTTAGGATTACAAGATGATCTTGAAATTGATGTAAATAATATAATGATTAGAGTTAAAAGACATTTGCATGATTTATGCAGTCATTTTCATGTAATTGATAATGTTGATTCTCCTCTTCCTCCTACACCATCATCATTTTCATTACGTCCGGGAACAAAATTTTTAATGGATCGTTCTAAAAAACAAAGGCATTCGAGCTCACATTCGGAGCTCGATATTTATCTAACAACAATTTTTGAGTTTGATACAGATTTAGATTTTAACATATTGGCTTGATGGAAAAGGCATAAGAGGACTTTCCCTACACTTGCTAAAATTGCGATTCAAATTCTAGCGGTTCCAGCCTCAACCGTTGCGGTGGAACAAACATTCAGCATAGGAGGAAATATTTTAGATCCAAAAAGATCAAGATTGGCTCCCGAATCTTTAGAAACACAAGTTTGTGTGAATGATTGGAAAAAAGCAGAATTAAGAAAACAATCCAACATCACTTCATCATCCTCATCTGACGAATATTGTGGAGATCCTACTACAATTCCCACCACATCCGAATCGGATGACTCGAGTTAGTATAGATTATAAAAATTATTGTAATAAATTTTATTGTTTGTTGTATTCTTGTAAAACATTTTAAATTTATTGTAATATATTTACTAAATTTTTAATAAAAAAAGTACCAATGAATTTATTGTAATATATATAAGGTTCAAACCTGAACCGGAACCGGGTCTTGAACCGGGTCAAAACTGGGTCAAACCCTGAACCTGAACCGTCTGAACCGGAACCGGCGGTTTATATCCTGTTAAGGTTCAGGTTCCGGTTCAAGATTTTTACAAACCGGAACCGGCGGTTCACGAACCGGAACCAGCGGTTCACGAACCGTGGCCATGTATACGAACAACTAATCGATCCTTGTATCGCTCGATCATACCATCTGGGTAAATCTTTAACTTGTAAACCCATTTACAGGATATGGGTTTAACAGCTTCAGATTTTGGCACTAAATTCCATGTTTGATTTTGTTTAAGTGCTAAAATCTCTTCTTCCATGGCCTTTCTCCACTCTGGACTCTTTGATGCTTCATCAAAGTTAGTTGGCTCTTTGACCTCAGCATAGGCAGCATCTATATGCTTTGGATTTGGCCGTCTATCTCTATTAGACCTTCGTACTTGATGTTGTGAAGGCTCTTGTTGTTGCTCTTCCGGTTGATTAGTCTGTACTTCATCTGGTGTTTCATGAACACCTGTTCTCCAAGGGCTTTTTGACTTGGATCATACCTCCAATTGATCCGTCGGGGATTCTGGTTCCTCTATAACATCATTATTTTGGGAGGAATCTAGCTGCAACTTGATTTGTAACTTTCCTTGCAGCTCCTGTGAATCTGGTAACACCACTTTATTTGCCCACCATGAAGATGCCTCATCGAATACAACATTTCGTGAGACATATATCTTATTTGTATTGGGATCACAACATCTCCAACCTTTCTTCTGTTTATCGTATCCCACAAAAATGCAGCGGATAGATTTCTTATCAAACTTACTACGGTCTTCATCTGCAATAAACACATAACATACACAACCAAATACCCGAAAATAATTGATCATTGGTTTTACATTGTGCACCTTCTGAAATGTGAAAAAATTCCAACCTTGGTTGTGGTAACCTGTTAGTGATATAGACCACCTTCTTCATGCATTCTGCCCAAAACCTTATATCAACATTCTTGGCATGTAGAAGACTTCTACACGTCTCTGCTAGATGGTGGTTCTTCCTCTCCGCTACTCCATTCTTTTGTGGAGTTTTTGCACAAGTGAGTTGTCTCCGGATGTTGCACTTCTTGAGGTAGTTGTTGAACTCATTTGAAGTGTATTCTCCTCCATTATCAGTGCGAAGGCACTTGATTTTTCTTCCGAGCTCGCGTTCTACCGTGTCCTTGAATTCCCTGAATATTTCAAAAACCTCATCTTTTTGTTTTAAGAATTATACCCACACATACCTCGAAAAATCATCAATGAAGGTTAACAAATATTGATAACCACGAGTTGATGTTTGTTTGATTTTTCCAAGAACATCTGAATGCACCAGCTCCAACGGCTCCTTTGCTCTAAACTTTGACTCCTTGTATGGCAATTGATGCGCCTTACCATATTGACATCCAGCACATACAGTATCATGGCGGATCTCAATCTGTGGGAGTCCCTTCAACATTGACTTTTGCATCATAATCTTCAATTTTCTGTAGTTGACATGCCCGAGTCGTGCATGCCACAAGTCGCCTGTGTCACTCTTTCTGTCCTTATCTACATAGGCCTCTTCAGCTGACATCACATAGATAGCCTTCATTTTCGGTCCTTCTATGAAAGGTGTACTTATGACTTTTAATTCTTTATACACCTTCACATCATCTGGGCCGAATAGTACATAGTTACCTGAAGTTATTAGTTGGGGTACTGACAGCAGGTTCTTCTTCATCCCTGGGACATGATAAACATTCGAGTTGTATACCTTCATGTCCATATTTTTGTGATAGCTGCGACTTGCCAACATAGGATATTGGCAAATGTGTGTTATCTGCTGTTACGATAACACGATCTCCTGTGTACTTGGTTATGCTCCAAAATTTTGACTCATCTCCGGTCATATGATTGGAACAGCCTAAATCAACGATCCAATCATTCTTGTAGTCAACTGACTGCTCACATACAGCAGTAAGTGCATGTTCTTCTGTTGGGCCTTTCCCTCGTGCATCAACAATATCTTTCTCTTCCACAAAAAAAGAAGTGTCGAAGTTCCAATCTTCTTCTCCAGCATCTTCGTTCTTAGAAGATGTTGCGACATTTCCTTCAATTTTCTTGGACTAGCAATTTCTTGCGTAATTTTCTTAGAAGATATTTTTGTTGCCACCGGTTCTGACCACCATGATTATTTTGAGCTCCTCGAACTCCCCCTGATTGGAAACCTCTATATTGATTTCCTCGAACGTCTCTTTCTTGACTATTGAATCTCCCGGCACCACGTCCTTGTCCTCGACCTCTATCACGACCGCGTCCTCGGCCATCTCTCCTGTTGGTGAAAAGAGCCGTCTCTTCACGGATGGTTGGTTGACTAGACATGGGTTTGTCTAGTTCCTCTTCGTTAATTAGCAAATTCTCAAGATCTGCTATAGTTGGCTCGGTGGCCCAGCCCCGAGTTGCCGTGATAATACTCTTGTACTCCGGCTTTAGTCCATGGATGATAATTCTTTTCATTCTGGTTGGTGTAATACCATTTTCTGGATCTAGTTTGGAAATCTTGTCACAAAGAGATTTTACCTTTGAGAAATATTGACTCACGGTCATATTTTGTTGGGAGATGGACAAAAGCTCATTTTCGAGCCTTTGTAATTTTGCGTCATTCTTCTTAGCGAAAACTCCTGTTAATATGTCCCATGCTTCTTTCGGCGTTTGAGCATCTTTGATTCGCTGTAGAAATTCATCCTCCACAGCTACGGTTAAAGCATACATGGCTTTGCCTGCCTTAACCTTCCATTTCTTTAAGATCTCAGGGTCAGCTACTGGTCTTTGAGGTGTAGCCTCTGGTCGTGCCGGTGTTGAGGTTGAATTGACGGAACTTATGTTTATGCTTCTGGCCTCCCTTGGTGGTGTTGTATCACAATGTTTCCAAATCCACAATGTTCGTAACTCTATCCTAACTACTACATATTTCACTTATATTTAATCTCAACTCTTGTTTCTTACAGTGTATCATCCAGTCTTTCTCTATTCTCATGTGAACAGCTACGTAGGAAATTGGTTGTAACAATGAAGTAATTGTATTGACTCCTTTTTGTGAAACCCGGGCTTTTTTTATTGATTCCCTTCTAATTTGTCTAATTTTCGATATAACTTTCTTTGCTTCCTCCAATATTTCATCCACTAAAACTAAGCATTCAAATACCCTAGCATAGTCTTTAGCTGGCCAATGATCTTGCCACAGAAATGGATTCTTCCCCACTATTCTAATTGTTTCGTTACTATCATACATGTCCTTGCTGAACTGTCTAAGCTGATTCAAATCTTTCTTAATTGTCCACTTCCCTTTTGAAGGTCGGTAATGTCACTTCAATTTAACAGATTTGAGTAATGGCCTAGCTGAACAAAGCCATTACAAAGCATATTAAAACGATCAAATTTGAAAACCTTAACAAATGAAATAGGCTTTAAAAGATCGGTTTCTTTATAAAAACGAAGAAGCACTTAAAATTGGCATCAAAGAGTCCTATTCATCATCCTAGCAGTCAAGGAAGCTCTGGCAAAAGCAATCTTTGATTATTTAAACCCCATACAATCTGTGGAACCTCTAAAAACTAAACTTTACTGATTCCATATTCCGACTTCAATGAAAAATACAAGCAATCTTTAAACTTCAGCTAATAAATCTTTCAAGTTACTCTCTTCCCAACAGAACTCTGAAATGGACAAGAAAACAAATTATAATTATAATACACTTATAATTCAATGAAATTCAATGAATCGAATTTGCTTGAATCTTTATGCACATCATTACCTACACATGAGAACCTTTTCTTCGTAATTAAACCAACTCACACGCCCAATTTATTTTTTTAAAATTTTTTAACCTGTCTCATAAAGTAACGAGACAGATGCCATTAGTAGAAAAGTTATGTTAAAACATAAACTCATAAACCTTCAAGAAATTAAATATAGATATAAAATTCTTGTTATCTTACATAAAGTAATAAATCAAATGAATAATACTCTTCTTGGTTTTTTTTTTTTTTTGAAGAAAAGATAGATCGCATAAGATCAGAGAAGCATCATACAATAAGGTCTCCAACATTTATTGAGGAGGAGACAAGATAACATTGTAGCAATTTGGCAAACAAGGGATTCTAGCCATCATGTGTGCTGCCTTGTTTGCATGCTTTCTAACATACTCAACTCTGATAACCTTCCTAGATTGAAGTTTTAAACGACAACTATTAAAGACATTCCCAACTTCTGTGTGGTATATATCACTGCTGTCCAAAGCCTGAACTGTGAGAAGGGAGTCATGGTGACATTGTGTACTTGGATAGAAAAGATCCAGGAGAGAGCTTCATTTACGCCTATTGTTTCCGCTTCAAACACAGACACTGCACTTTTAAACCTCATTTTTTTTCCCACCTAAAAAGCTGCCTCTATGCTCCTTCAATGACAGAGGCATCAACGTTAATCTTTACATTACCTTCAGCTTGGGGATGTCCACTTTTGATTAACAGAAGGTGTATTAGTTGCATTTCCATGATTTTGATTTTGAGAAACATGCTTAGCTTTAGCAATCTGCCAATCAGAAACTTGTTTAGAACTCCATTTCATGGCAACAACTGGAGTGACAACCTTATGCTCCCATAATGTTTTTTATTTCTAAAAAACCAAATTCCCATAATATGAGAGACATATATTGCCAACATTGTGATGCAAAATTAGAATCAAAGAAGACATGCAGTAGATGCTCTATATCCGTCTCACACTTAGGACAAATAACCGGGATTGACACACCTTTGCTCACCAGAATGTTCGAACAGGATTGTTCCTGCAAAGCCTACACAGGAAAATTATAATTTTGTAGGGAATGTTCAGGCTCCATTTTTTTCCACTCAGCTGAGCGAACAACATTGCAATTATTAGCAAACTGAGAACTCTATCATTGACATTGGCTCTGGCGTCACAGTCTCTTATGGTAGCTCTTATAAGCTGTTCATCCCATCTCTTCTTGGTCTTATTCACAAGTGATTTAAGGTTTTGCAATCAAATCAAAAATATTAATTACTGTATATAAATTATTATTTTTTTGATTTACAACTTATATTATTTTCTATTGTTCTTAGAGTTGCCAAACAGGCGTCTTTCTCTTCACAAGATTTTTTTGTAAACGACTGGTATGATTTTTTTTGTCTATGTTTGCCATGTACATAGGCTTGTGATCAAATATATTTCTTTTCAGTTACAAACTTAAAATCTATTACTACTGCTAGGTCTGTTATGTATCTAATGAAACTAGCAGTAGTAGTATAGTTTCCATGTCAGCAGCTCGAGAATGCCAGCTAGTGTCAGATACTTAGTCTATTAACTAGTGCCAGCTACTAGGTGCCATGTCATCAGAGTTTGTTACAAACAGATTAGTTAGTTACATTTTGTTGTATGGTTATAAATACTATGAGAAACAAGTCTAGATGTAAGCTTCTTTTCTCTCATTTTTCTGTAACAAAACTATGTGCTTTACTCTGTAAATAAAAAAACACATTTTGTTCTTGCTTCATTACTTGAAGATTATCATGGTATCAGAGCACCAGATGATGATTCTTCTTCGATTGATCGTCGTTTGATCGTCCGTTTTGCGTTTTCTGTTATCGTTTGATCGTCGCTTCTGGTGTATTTCCGCCATTAAAGCTTCATTCGAGAGGTTTTATCTTCTTTGTTCTTGCTATTTGTTCTTTCTTCTGTAAATATCTGTTCAGATCTGTTTCATTCTTGATTTTTGTACGGTGTTGTTGTGAATCTGATTCTGTTGATTGCAATTATCATTAACTTCACGATCTGTAACGAAATGACTGAATCAAGCGCTTGGAACATTAATAATCGTACTAATACACAGTCTAATAATGACACTAATAGCGTGTATTATATACATCCTTCGGATGCAAGTTCATCTCAACTAGTAACTGTGAGATTTAATGGAGTTGGTTTTGCTAATTGGAAACGAGCTATGGTGTTGAGTTTATCGGCTAAGAACAAGTTAGGATTTGTGGATGGTTCAATTCCAAAACCTGTAGTTACTTCTGTGTTGGCTTCTTCTCTTGATGTAAAGGCTTGGGAAAGATGCAATGATCTAGTTTGTTCCTGGTTGCTAACGAATCTTGATGAGAATATTGCTAAAAGTGTTCTGTTCTACAAAACTGCAAGAGAGATTTGGTGTGATTTAGAGGATCGTTTTGGTTATGCATCAGTTGCACAAATTTATGCTTTAGAACAACAGCTAACAGAACTAAATCAAAGTTCTAAATCAGTTTCTGAATTTTTCACTGAGATTAAGACACTTTGGGATGCGATGAATGATGCAAGTCCCTTACCATCTTGCACTTGTAATCACTGTACTTGTAATCTTACTCAGAAGGTCTATCAAAGAGAACAGGATCACAGGCTTATTCAGTTCATGATGAAACTTAGTGATAGATTCTCAGTTGTAAGAGGAAATATCTTGATGCAGTTGCCATTGCCTAACATTTCTACAGCTTTCAGAATGTTTTCTCAGGAAGAAAGACATCAAGAAATATCTCAGAGTAGTTCTAACACAGAATCGTTAGCCTTCTTAGCAGGAGGCAGGAAATTTTATGACAACAAAGCTACTACAAGCAATAATTTTCAGAGGCAAACAGCTGGTTCAGGAAATTCAGCTAATAAATCAAGTGATGGAACCAAGAGAGTATCTAAGTTCTATTGTACTCATTGTAAAATGAGTGGTCACAGTCTTGACAGGTGTTTCAAAGTGCATGGTTATCCACCTGGTTTTAAGCACAATAAAGATAAGAAAGTTGCAGCTTTGTCTACTACCAATATTGATCAGAGTGGAACCATATCTGTTGCACAGTTGTTGTCTCTTCTCAATAATCAGCCATCTGCTTCTATTGAACATCAGACAAAAGATAATGATGGTCATGCTTTGTTAGCTGGTAAGTTTTGTCTGTTAACAGATCATAATAGTACAAGTAATTGGCTTATTGACAGTGGAGCCACTGATCACATGTGTTCAGATTTGAATTATTTTACTCAATACACAGTGGTAAATCCTGTTGAGTTTATTACTATTCCAAATGGTAAAAAGTTGCAGTGAAGCATATTGGTGTTGTTGAACTATCTGGAGGTTTGACTTTGCACAATGTCCTACATGTGCCAGATTTTCAGTTTAATCTGTTGTCTGTACAGAAGTTATGCAAGGATTTTAATTGTGAAGTCATTTTTTCTGCTAATAAATGTACATTACAGGACCTTTCTCAGAAAGAGTCACAGATGCCTCTTGGTGAGATACAGGGTGGATTGTACAATGTTCATAAGGATTCTTCAAATACTTCAGTTCAAGCTTCTTGTCATGCTGCTGTTTCTGCTGATGTGTGGCATCTCAGATTAGGCCACATTCCTTTTCAAAGATTAAAGTTGGCTTTGCCTCACAATTCTATTCAAGACTCATCTAAGGACATAGTATGTAAAATTTGTCCAATGGCTAAACAGACTAGACTTAGTTTTCCTGTTAGTTCAATCAAGACTACTTGTGCTTTTGAAATGATTCATATTGATGTTTGGGGTCCCTATCAAGTTAAGACACCATCTGGTTGTAATCAATTCTTGACTATTGTTGATGATTTTAGCCGGTTTACTTGGGTCCATTTACTCAAACATAAGTCTGATTGTACTAAGATTCGTACTAATTTTCTTCAATATGTTGAAACTCAATTCAAAGCTCAAGTACTTATTGTCAGATCTGATAATGCAAAAGAATTCACTGCTGGTTCTATGGCTGTTCTTTTTCAACAAAGAGGAATTACTCATCAAACCAGTTGCAGCTATACTCCACAACAGAATGGTGTTGTGGAGAGGAAGCACAGGTTTCTTCTTGAAACTGCTAGGTCTTTATACCTTCAATCTAAAGTTCCATCTCAGTATTGGGGTGATTGCATTCTTTGTGCTACATACTTGATCAATAGAATTCCTTTACAGAGCATTGGTAATATGACACCATATTTCAAATTGTATAAAGAAGACCCTGATTTACAACACTTAAAAACCTTTGGTTGTCTGTGTTTTGTATCCACCTCTACTGTCAATAGACACAAGTTTGATCCTCGAGCTACTGAGTGTGTGTTTTTAGGTTATTCATCTTTTAAGAAAGGTTATAAAGTTTTACATCTTTCTACACACAAAATTTCTATCTCAAGGGATGTTGTTTTTCATGAAAACAGCTTTCCTTTTCATTTCACAGAAAATTCTACTAATTTTTCTAATGAAATCTATTTGCCATCAAATACCATCTTTGATTGTGGTATTATTTCTGCTAATGACACTGATGTTATAGACATTAGTACTAATATTCCTGACAATTTTGTCAATTCTGAGAATTCTGAAACTTTTGAAACTCATGAATCTCATGAGAGTTCTGCAACCTCTGAAGTTCATGTCAATTCTGACATTTCTGTTAATTCTACAAATTCTGTAAGTTCTGAATCTCTTGTTACTGATCCATTCAATGATCGTACTATTTTAAGAAGGTCTCAGAGAACACACACAAAACCTAAATATCTTAGTTCTTATCAGTGCCATACTAGCACTAATTCTCATTGGTGTAACCTTGTACATCATACACCACAGACTTCTATTTGTGATATTGTTGAACCTACTTCCTATAGTCAAGCTGCTGCAGATCCCTTATGGGTTGATGCAATGGAGACTGGACTTAAAGCTTTACATAATAATCACACCTGGGATTTAGTTCCACTTCCACCAGGAAAAAAGGCCATAGGTTGTAAATGGGTTTTCAAACTTAAATTGAAACCAGATGGAAGTCTTGATCGTTGTAAAGCACGTCTGGTTGCTAAAGGATTCAATCAAAAGTTTGGAATTGACTATAAAGAAACATTTTCACCTGTTGTGAAAATGGCCACTGTTAGGACTCTTATTTCTGTAGCTGCAAATAAAGGTTGGCCTTTATATCAGTTGGATGTTAATAACGCTTTCTTGCATGGAGATTTGGTTGAAGAAGTATACATGAAGGTCCCAGAAGGTATACCTAATCCTAATAATCTTGTTTGTTTACTGAAAAAGTCAATATATGGTCTTAAGCAAGCTTCGAGAGTTTGGAATGATAAGTTGGTTTCTGAATTGATTAGTCAAGGCTTCAGACAGTCCAAGAATGATTATAGCTTATTCATTAAGAAGCATGATGAGAAAATTTGTATTGTGGCAGTATATGTCGATGACATTATTCTTACAGGGAATGATCTAGATGGTATGCAGTCATTGAAATCTCATTTGCATCAGTTATTCAGTATAAAGGACTTAGGTAAACTTCGTTATTTTCTGGGCATAGAAGTGGATTATTTGGATAAAGGTATTTTCTTAAGTCAGAGAAAGTTTGCAAAAGAGCTGTTAAATTCTAGTGCTCTTGATGTTTCTAAACCAGCTTTTACTCCTCTTCCTTTGAATCTCAAGTTGTCCACAACAGATGGTGATTTACTTTCGAATCCTGCAGATTATAGAACTCTTGTAGGTAAACTTAATTACCTTACTAATACTCGTCCAGATCTTGCCTTCACTGTTCAATCTCTTAGTCAATTTATGAATGCACCTCGAAGTTCTCATTGGTCAGCACTGCATCATACTTTAGGGTATGTTGCAGCTACTTATGATAAAGGCATTCTGCTTCAAGCATCAGATACTCTTAAACTTCAGGCTTTTTCAGATGCTGATTGGGCGTCTTGTGTTGATACACGAAGATCAGTTACTGGTTACATTTTGTTGTTTGGTAATTCTCCTATCTCCTGGAAATCTAAGAAACAACCAACAGTTTCTAAGTCCTCTTCTGAAGCTGAGTACAGAGCTATGGCTAGTGCTGCTTCTGAAATTACTTGGGTTGTTCGACTTTTAGATGATCTTGATGTTCATAATCTCAAACCAGTGACTTTGCATTGTGACAACCAGTCGGCATTGTATATAGCTCAGAATCCTGTTTTCCATGAGCGTACAAAGCATATCGAATTTGATTGTCATTTCACACGTGATAAAGTATTAGAAGGCTTGATTCAATTGACATATTTGCCTACTCGGTCTCAGCTAGCAGATGTGTTTACTAAGGTGGCACCTTCACCTCAGTTCAACTCTTTGCTTTTCAAGTTGGGTTTGTTTCCCACTCCCAACTTGAGGGGGGCTAATGAAACTAGTAGTAGTAGTATAGTTTCCATGTCAGCAGCTCGAGAATGCCAGCTAGTGTCAGATACTTAGTCTATCAACTAGTGCCAGCTACTAGGTGCCATGTCATCAGAGTTTGTTACAAACAGATTAGTTAGTTACATTTTGTTGTATGGTTATAAATACTATGAGAAACAAGTCTAGATGTAAGCTTCTTTTCTCTCATTTTTCTGTAACAAAACTATGTGCTTTACTCTGTAAATAAAAAAACACATTTTGTTCTTGCTTCATTACTTGAAGATTATCAGTATCAAATTTAGTGATTGTGGTGTTAGGACTTAGGAGGTGGTTTGTACTGTTTTTCCTATGAAAAAAAAACGGTGATTTGTACCCTTTTAAATTTTCGACTTTTAGTATTACGAGGAGATTGATGTGTGCTCGAATTCGTGGGCAAAATAGTCTGTAACGAAAAATAATCATACACAAGTTCCATTCATGCAAACATCTTAAATATACTAATTCGAACATTCAAATTTAGTTTGTAATCTACTACTAGATTTTCTTTTGGTGCATTTAGAAAGTAAGACTGAAGAGTTTGTATAAGATGGTGGAGAATCCTAAACTGCGAAGCGTGAAGTGAATATAATGCAAGTAAAATCTTAAGTATAAATGATCCGTGATCGATATTAATTCTTTTAACTTTTACTTTTTATTTCTGGATGGATGCATAATTGAATAGTGGTTGTTTTGAATAATTCTCACAGTAATATCAAACAGAATCAGAGGTTTCCAAGTGGATAGAACTCAAGATTACACTAGTTAGAGAATGGCAGAATCTACCAAGAGGAAGTTCGGTGGTATTCAGACAGATAGAATTAGTATGCTTCCTAGGGAAAATACAAGAAATTATCCTATGTTTTTTGCCAATACGAAATGCTGTAAGAACTACTAGTATCTTGTCAAAAGATTGGAGGCATTGTTGGACTACGATTCCACATCAAACTTTTGATCGTCAGTTCTTTAGTAACAAGAACAAATTTGTGAGTGCGATGAATGAAGTTCTACTACTCCACAATGGTTGTCAAAAGATTGGAGGCATTAAGAACAAATTTGTGAGTGCCATGAATGAAATTCTACTACTCCACAATGGCCCAATTCTGAAATTTTCCCTCCGCTTTTGTGACCCTAGAGTGCTAAATTAGTCCGTGACTACGTCGGTCGATGGATTTTGTTATTATCAAGAAATGGGATCAAGCAGCCTACTTTAGAGAACTATTCTAATCTTGCAACCACTGCAATTGATTTCTCTTTTCTAGGCCTAACTAATCTAAGGCTTACACGCGTTGAGTTTCCCTCTACACCAGCATATGGAGAATTTACCTACCTGACAGGCCTCGAGCTAGAAAATGATGTTCATTTCGGACAGAGCATATTCAACTGTCCCGTGCTCGGGAAGTTAAGGTTAATGAGATGCAGAGAACTTTCCCTTACCAACTTCCAGGCTCCTAATCTAAAATGCGTATATGAAACATCTGACCAAATAACTTTAGCTGGGTTAGAAAACCTTAGAGAATATTCCTTCAGTTTGATTAGTTACTCAGAGTCCTGGAGAAAAACATCCAATCTGCTCAAGATTATGGATAGTTTACATAAAATTGAGAAGTTCTTTATAGAATTAAACATTCAGTTGACTTTTATTTTGTTTATTGTAACTCTACATTACTCAAAAACATCTAACCGTGTGTGCTCTTTCACTGCAACTTGTTTTGAAGCATTTGGTTGAAGGAGTTTGCCCCGATAAACTTTCTAAACCAGTGCCTTACCTAAAGAGTTTAACTATCTCTAATATGAATTCACTGAGTTGTCCGAGGTTTCTTGCTTGCTCTGTTTAATGCGGAGCTCTCCCAACTTGTGCAAACTACATATCACGGTGAGTCACGTTCACTCAGTTCACCTCATTCTGGATTGCTATAGTTATTTTTTGACAACTTCATAATATTATTCACTATCAGCTCAGGCTCAGGCTCAGGCTCAGGCTTGTTTCACAGAAGATGCTGCTGAAGTGAATCTGAAGGATTATTCGGTAGAAGATGGCACTATGGATCACCTCGAAATTGTGACGTTCAGTTTTCTCAGTGGTCTGAGAGCGGAATTGGAGCTAGTCAAGTTTATACTTGCTCCGCTCGCCTTTGCTAAAAACAATGTTCATTCCCCGCAGTGGAGCCTTTAGAAAGGTAATGATTGAAGAGAAATATTGCATTACCCTAGAACTTCGTTAAGATCGCAAATCAGACACTTGGAACGCAATGTTCATTTTAAAATGTTGGAGGTTTAAGCAAATGCTTCATAGATGTGCACCCATGAACTAAATTACTGGAGTGATTTACAAACAACCTTATATCAGAGTTTTGCTAAAATGTAATTTTATAAGTTGCTTCACCTTCATTAAGTTTTT
This sequence comes from Saposhnikovia divaricata, assembly GCA_036435485.1. Classification (NCBI taxonomy): domain Eukaryota; kingdom Viridiplantae; phylum Streptophyta; class Magnoliopsida; order Apiales; family Apiaceae; genus Saposhnikovia; species Saposhnikovia divaricata. The sequence continues at coordinate 191,621,936 of CM071598.1, read as the reverse complement.
TTTTTTTTTTGATAATTCCTAACCTTCATCAAGTTTTCGTTCCTTTTTTTCGATAATTCCTAACCTTCATTAAGTTGTTTGAAAACACTAATTTTCTTCTCTTTTTTTTGGACAATTCTTCCCATGGACTTGTACACTAAAAATTCACAGCCCATAAGCCGATAATCCAAAACAACTAACAGTCCACAAGACAGCCATTCCAAGCGTCCTGGACAGAGTCCAAAGCTAGCAATACTTGTATCTATTTCTTGCCCAAAAAACTCTTTATGCCGATGCTAAAATACTTACACCTATTACTATATTTTAAAATTTAAAATTGAATTTTGATATTAAAACATAACTTGTATTCTAATGAATACTTTAAAATGACATCAAAATTTGTCAAATAAAATTATATTTTATTTAGGATTGCATAGTAAATTAGACCGGAATCTATCAGTTCAAGATCCGGATCGCATAGTATGTAATCGGTTTGGTCTCCGATCCTCAACATTGTGAAACAAAAATAGATATTCAATCCAGTTCGGTTCAAACCTTGAAAAAACAAGGATTCAACCATATGTTTTTTACAAGATTGGACCTCGACATTATGTAAAGAGAGCCAGAGAAATACGCTACAAGAGATGGAAAATATATATAATAATTTTTAGGGTAAAAGGAGTCCAAGGTTACCTTTAGATAAAATTAACCATTTAAATTGTTAAATCTTATTCTTGACTTAGCATTTGAAACAAACTTGCCAATATGTTTTAACTAGAACTAGCCTATAACCCGTGCAAAGCACGGACTATCATATATTATTATTATGAATTAATAATTTAATTATTTGATTTAATATTTTTAATAAATTTTATTATTATTTTTAAATTTAAATATGTTTCATACTTAATTTCATTACATAAATAAATATTATTAATTTAAAGTTATTTTTAAATTTATTGTTAAATATCTTAAGAATTCAACAGATTTTTTTAAAAAATTATTTAGTATAACCTAAAATCGTAGAAGAAAGAATTATAGAAAGAAGTATGTGCAAGAAGTATGTGCACGCGATGATTCTAATGGGAATATAATTGAAAACATTTCTAATTCTATAAAACATGTGATATTTTATTTTTGGTAAATTATATACAATTTATCTAAATTTGGAATTTTTAACACTTTTTTTAAATTTTCTAAAAATATATTTTTGTGTCTTGGTTCGTTGGTTAGTTGGTTAACACCTTCCTCAAAAGTTTGTAAAGTTTGTTAACACCTTCCAAAAAAACAAAAACAAATCAAAATTTATTTAATTTTAATTAAAAAAAATAGACCAGAACTCTTTTGAGATACCAATATCTTTTAAAATTAATTTAAAAAATTTTAATATAAAAAATCATTAATAAGTAAATAAAATTAAAAAAAGAAAAAGAAAAAGAAAAATAAGTGTACTATCTATCTGTACTATACTTTTATAAGCAAAATAGAGTATAATTGGTTGGTTAGTTAAAACTTTTCTAAAAAACTTATTCGGACCTTCTAAAAAAACAAATTAAAATAACTGAATTTGAAATTTTTAACATATTTTCTAATTTTTTAAAAATATATTTTTATGTCTTGGTTAGTTAGTTAACACTTTGCTCAAAAGTTTGTTAACACCTTCCAAAAAAAAAATAACAAATCGAAATCTTTTTAATGTTAATTAAAAATATAAACCACATATTTTACATACTATTTCAATTATATTTCAATTAGAATTCTTCATCAACACCCAACTTCTCTTATTTTAATATAAAAAATTAATAATAAGTAAACAAATACGGTATAATTGGTTGTTTAGTTAAAGTATTTCTAAAAAATTTATTTGGACATTTTAAAAAAACAAATTAAAATCTATATTGTAATTTAATTAAAAAATAAAACACATATTTTACATAAATGCATACTCTATCGGTTATACTTCAACTGAAATTCAACTACATACTCTTTTAATTATATTTTTAATATAATTTTTTAACTTTTTACTTAGGAAAGTGTTAATTTTTATGGAAGGCATTAACCAACAAACCAACCAACTAACCAGATATACCTTATTTTGATTATAATAGAATAGTATAGATAAATGGAAGTATCGTATATACTTAGATTCAAATTTGTGTTGATATTATCATATTCAAATTATGATTCTATAATCATCGATAATGTAATATTTGTCTGAAATAGAATTTAATATTAATTTGCAATTGTGTGAAAATTTTATTGTTTATATATAGTTTTAATTTGTTTTCACTTTGTTGATTTATAATTTTTTGTAAATTTGTTAATAAATATGTGATTTTAATTCAAATATAATTGAAAGAGTATGTAATTGAATATTAATTTGAGTATAATTAGAAGAGTTTGTTATTAACTAAAATATGCTGTTTATTTTTTACAAAATAAAATTTTATATGCATTTTAATTTATTTTTTATTTTTTGGAAAGTGTTAACAAACTTTTTGGGAATGCGTTAACCGACCAACCAACCAACCAATTATATCCTGTTTCGCTTATAATAGTATAGTATAGATTTTATTCAAAAATCAACTCCACTATAATCAAAAGTTGTCCAAAAAATTGGTGGACATGAATATTTTATTATTAAAATATAAGTTAAGAGCTACTAGTATTTTTAAGAATCACTAAGAATCTCTTGAATTGAAGCAACAAATAACATTTTCATTCTATCTCCTCATTTTTTAAGTTAAGAGCTAAAGTATATGATCACTTGTAGATGCTCTAATAAATTTTGGGCTATCACAAAATACATTAAAGAGAGGGGGAGGATTGGGGATTGTATTACTATGGGAGAGGCGGAGCAAAGGGTAAAGGAAGAGGTGATGGAGATAATTACGACATCATCCTCCCTTCCTCGTTTAGTCGTCTTCGATCTGGATTACACTCTCTGGCCTTTCTACTGGTCTCTCTCTCTCTCTCTCTCTCTCTCTCTCTCTCTCTCTCCCTCCTCCTCCTCCTCTCTCTCTCTCTCTCTCTCCCTCCTCTCTCTCTGACACTATACTCTTCAAAGTTAATATTCTTAATTTCCTCAAAGATACCCTTTAGCCAGTGTTTGCTTACCATGGACCAATTTCTTAGGATATAAAGACTGATTCTTACTTTTTCTTCATCATGAATTGACATGTACGCCTCTGGAACAGTATTAATATTCTTTGTTTACATCAACTGTATTGGTCTCATTTATGATAGGTTCATGCAATATAATTAGGACTAATTTGAATATAAATTAGCATTTGTCCTAACACGGAGGGGGTTTCAAGCACTACAGTTTCACCTTGTTAATAGTTAATACCCTTTTACACATGTCTCCCTTTTTATGTTTTCAGCTTTTGTGTTAAACCACTGTATACCATTTGGCATATGCTTTGAATGCAACTTAGTTTCTCATTTTAAGTCTCTTTACCCTCATCTTCAGTGAATGTCGCTCCAAGCGTGAAATGCCAAAATTGTATCCTCATGCTAAAGGTATATTGCTTGCACTCAAGGAGAAGGGAATTGATGTTGCTATCGCCTCTAGATCACCAACTGCAGATATAGCAAATACATTTCTCGACAAATTGCACATTAAGTCAATGTTTGTTGCCCAGGTGAGTTCTAGAGATTCTTTTAACTGTCTGTTTTGGTTCGGTTATCCACTTATCCTTATTGGGAACTACATTCAGTATACAAGTTTGGGGTGGCTGTTGTGCATCATTTTATCCCCCCCCCCCCCCCCCAAAAAAAAAAAAACAAAAAACCTATCACTTGGCTATCTTTATCTTGTTTACATGTTTGTAATTTTTGTTTCTTTTCTTTTTTGACTTTTGATCTCTCATAGGCTCCCTTTTTTAGGCATTTATATTTTGTGTTTTGTAATATATTAGGTGTGGAAAATAAGATGTTTGTACAATAATTTCCCAGCTTTTTTTATTTAAATAGTTTCCTCAATTTTCTTAGTCTTTTTTTCCTTATTCTGCACAATACTTTCCTTTGACTAATTTTACTAGGGAAACAAACATAGTGATATTAGGAAAAATGTTTTCCCAAAATATTATACCTCAAACTAACAGGACCCTTTTTATTAGTTATTGTTATTGTTAATAGTACTAGCAGTGAACAAATCTGTGTTCCTGTATTATGTGTTCCTATTAATCAAATCAAGCAACGCCAGGCCGGTTTAGCATTCGTTAGAAACACACTTATTTAAGATATTAACTACTCGCCTTCTTCCCGAGTAAAGAAAAGGTGCTAAGACACTGTGATCATTCATATGCGTTGCTACCTTTTGTCAGGTTTGCATCTCAGCCTACTTAATGTTAATATGTTACCATTGAGTCTGCTTGGACAAAGGGCAAGTCAATGAATAGTCTCCAGCCTCTAGTAAGATCCAGATGAATTCTGTTTATAATATATTATTCCCCTTTTGGTTTTCTAGGAAATTTACTCTAGCTGGACGCACAAGACAGAGCATTTTCAAAGGATTAACCGGGTAACTGGTGTGCCGTTCAACTCTATGCTTTTTTTCGATGATGAGGATCGGAACATAGAAGCGGTAAACCTATTCCTGTTTCTTTTGCTTAGAAAGTTGCAGTTACTGATTGCTTTTTCCAGAAATATATTGTTGATTATTATTACATTTGGTGATTATGTAGTAAATCTCAAATATTGTGCTACATATTCAGGTGTCGAAGATGGGTGTGACAAGCATCTTGGTTGACAATGGGGTAGATCTTAGAGCTTTCAGAGAAGGGCTTGCTAAATTTTCTCTAAATTCAGGTCCATCTGGAAGGAACAAGTAGAAATGAATTTTTTATAGTTTACAAATGCTTGGAGCGGTCATATGTTGTGATTGTGTATTTGTGGCTTACGGCATATATAATGCTGTGGTAACTTCCACCATATCGATAGTTTTTTGCAAGCACTTAAACATAGAATCCAGATATTTACTCTTGCTTCCTGGATACATTTATCCATGTGCATGGAAACCTTAATAATTGACTTGTTTGATTTATCTATTCCTTCAAGGCTCAAGCAGAAGATCCTGTATAGTCAGTGACTCAGTTCTTTTTTTTTTTTGGCTACATGGATACATTTGGAGTTAATTTGACATTATAGCACCAGGTAGTCAAAATTAATTATTATTCCGGAGAGGAACTTAATTTTATTGCCGAAGCCAATGGAATTAAGTTTCATAACGTGTAACCAAGGGCGGATTCATGTAGCGGCCTGTGGGGACACGTGCCCCATAGAAAAAATTTAAAATAATTTTTTATTAGTAATTTAGTGTAAATTTGCATTTTTTATTAAGTGCCCCCACGGAAAAATGTCACGTGCCCTATTGTTAGTAATTTATATCATATTTTGATTTGATTTTTATGTAAATTCTTATGTATATGATTTGGATGAACCAAAAATGCATAAGTAGATATCAGAAAAGCCAAAAAAAATTATTTTGATGCCAACCGAACCCGTAAATCATGACAACTCTATTATGTATATAGTGCCCTCATGAGAATAAAGCTTTGCATCCGCCACTATTGTGTAACCAAAGGCTAATCCAGACCTTTTAGATAGGGATGGCAATCGGGTCGGGTTTGGCAAAATCCAAATCTAAACCCGATTTTTTGTATAAAACCCGAACCCTATCTGAACCCGAAAAATATCCGAAAACTGAAACCCGAACCCGATCCAATGGATTTCGGGTGGATTTCGGGTATACCCGAAATCCGAAAATTTTTGGATTTGGATAATACCCGAAATCCGAAAACCCGAAATTTTCAATCAAGTTTTGTATAATACACACTTTAATATTTTATACATTATAAAAAATATTATTTATATTATTTAGATAAAATATATTCTGTGCATTAATTTTAATATTTAATTTTGTTATAAAATTTTACATATACTCAATTTTTAAATGAATTTAAATCATGAAAATAATCAAATAGATTTGATATGAAATACATCCTAAACACTTAGAATCTAAAATTGTTTTAATATTTCGGTTTTAATAATAAAAGGTTATTTGTTATACGATGCACCAATAACTTTTATATATATATATATATATATATATATATATATATATATATATATATATATTCGGGGTTTTTTTCGGGTTTCGGGTTCGGATCGGGTTTGGATCGGTTTTCGGGTTTCGAATCGGGTTTCATAATATCCAAATCCAAATCCAAAAATTTTCGGGTTTGAAAATCAAATCCAAATCCAAAAAATCGGGTTCGGGTTATCCAAAATTTCAGGTTTCGGATCGAGCATCCGTCGGATCGAATTTTTTTGTCATCCCTACTTTTAGATCACTGGAGTATTAACAAGTGGCAATAATCAACTCTTAGCATAAGGGACACTATTTCTACGGTTATAAATTCTAATCAATGCTTTGGGTTCTACTTCAGAATTGTTTTTCTAACTAGCCTGCACGAGCCAGGTAAATCGAGTTTAATATATTATGTCATACAGATATTTCTAACCTGCCCAAATAATGAGTTAGATGTAACTTCTTCAAGTGCACATCTGTTTTATGCAAGGCCAGCATCAACATCTAAAGGTGGAGCACAGTTGGGGGAAACCACATGGTTGAAATAGCTATCAATGTTAAAGATTTGAAGAATAACTTTGTTATAGATATCAACAGAAAAATAAATGGTTCTGCTTTCAGAAATAAAAGAAAACATTATTGTGCATGTTTGGCTTCCCATTACTCTTAAGTCTCAATTCTGTCAGTTTTGGTAGTCAGCAATCGTCCCAGGCAAGAATGAATGGAGTCTGTTTCTTGCCAAGTGCCAACTCCATGACCTTCCCCTCCCACCACCTTCTAGGCAGGACTTATCATGGGTTGGTATCATCGATCCATTTTCCCTTGGTACTCTCAAATATATATTAGAGGTTGGGTCGGGTCAAATTGATGAAATTGTAAGATTCGAGAATAGGTTCCCCAGAGTTCTCCAGCTAATAATGAGTTCCTATTTAAACACTTACCTACATGTGCACATACATATTCCAAAACCTCACCTCTATGTTCTGAAAAGATCACAGGAAATGATCAAATCTTACACAGGCCATAAACAGTTCGAAAGTTTATCTCTTATATTTGACTTGTAAGTTATTATTTAAAAAGTTATTCTGGTTTCTTTGATAAGAAAGTACGCTAATTGACCAGACACTACCACCGTCTTAAAAAACCAGAGACTACTACAAGCTTTTAAGCTTCAAAACTTTAAGCAGAGACTGCATATATCAACCAACAGTTAACAAGATGCTATCGGCTACAATATAAATAATAATCATTAGAGTTTAGTAAATAGACTAGACCCTGGTCATTTTGCTCAGAAGAGGCTCTTTTTGGGAGAAGTTTAATAAAAATTGCACACAATGTTGTGTTCAGTATAAGGTTTAGCACAACTTATACATAACAGGAATGTAAAATATTTAACTCCTGACCAGGCAAGGCTTGAGAAGAGAATTACAGTTTACAACACACTTCATTTTGCCACTTCAAGCTGCTACCGTTGTAGTGGGTTTAAGAACAATTTCAACATTATCATGAACACCTTGTAATAGTAGTTCACCATGGTATGTCAAAACTTTACGCCTTTTGGCTGCCCGTAGAGTCCCGACCAGTGCTTCAAATATATTTGCGCACCTATCATCATTGAATAGTACACCAAATGTAACCTTCAAAGAAGAACAAATTTCATTTCCGTTAAAATATAATGCATACTTGTATATGGAAGAATTAGTAATGGCGCAGCAAATTTGGGAAATCTGTTAAAGTAGTATGAATTTTATGTCCATCAGACAAAATTAAATAGTTAAAGTAGTGTATGTACAGGTTAAGTAGTTTGGTCAGTGAAAGAAGTCTTGAATAATGGGAGGTTAGCTACCACAACCCAAATTCAGGATTTATTGATCATTTCACAATCAAGAAATAATTTCTTGGTGAGAATGAGGTTGCGTTTTTCTTGCAACTTGGAGGCGGAAAATATATTGTTGGGAATACTGATATTGGGTTTATTAATGAAAACCAACCACATGTTCAAGGTAGATCCTAAACTGGAATAGGGTCGAATTATTGGATATGAAAAGGGTTGTTGAAGCTTTGAGACCATGAAAAGCACATACATACCCAGAAATTAATTAACCATTAACCATTAAGTTAGATTGTATATATACAGCCACAGGCACTAATACAAATCAGCGAGTGATAATAGTAGATTAATTAATAGTAATAAAATAAGGGAATAACAGATCTAGCAGCATCGTGAATAAGATAAGATGGATGTATATAAATAAAACATACTGTAATAAAGAGGAGAGGATGTATGTATGCATAGATCTGACCTTGTAGGAACCATCATCTTGGATGTTACCCAGACGCTTAATTTCTTCTTTCAGTCGATCCACCTCTTCCTCTACATTCATCCTCCCTTACTTTTCCAATTATATTCCTTTCCTTCTTCCCTTGGTCGTCCTTGTTTTTCCTCTATCTCTCCGTCTCTCTTTTTTATGGTTTTACACAAGTTAACACCGTCCCACGTGTTAAATAATACTAGCATATAGCCCGTGCAAAGTACGGGTTACTTTTAATTTTCTAAAATTTGTTTATATTGTAATATAATATTATAAATATTAATTTTCATATATTATTGGAAGAATTCAAAATTTACTTCTTTGTATATAATAATTTTTAGTATTAAATATAAAATAATATGTTGTTGGTGGGAATCGAACCCTGGACCACTTATATAACAACTTTTAATATTATTATATCTAACGGTCATGATCTATTTGAGTTGATGATCTAACGGTTGTGGATGATGAATAACCAAAAATGGGGGATAACCAAAAAAGGGGTTAAGCAACTACAAATTATACCCCATTTTGCTTATTATAGTATAGTATAGATGTGTGCCCGTTGCGCGGGGCGTTACCATGTAAAATGCTATTTATTTTATTTTATTTTGGAATATAAGTTGAAATAATTTTTTATTAATTATTCGATTATTCGTTACATATAAGCCCAAAACCAATATATAGATAATTGATTTATGCCCATAACGGTGTTTTAGGATTGTTATTTAAAACTTTGAAAGTGAGTGTTCTTATGTTATAGATTAATATTTTTTATATTTGTTTAAAATTTGATATGCGATAACGGGTAGGAAAAGTGTTGTTTCAAAAAAAAGATGAATATTTAATTGTATTTATTATATGTAAATGTTTTGATATAAAATAAATATACACAAAAAAATAATGTTTATGGAGAGGTTTGATGAATTATGGGCAGATTTGATGGTGAAATCAACGACCACTTTCCGGAAAACTGAATTGAAACTTTTTTCAAAAGTATGGGTGTCGGTATTTTCTATAAAAAAAATTTAGGTCAAAAATACTTTTTGATATCTGTAACAACAATGCCAAACGGATTCTTAATCAAAATATATTTATCGGACCCTAATTTATATGTACCCTTTAATTTATATATTTTTATATTTACCCCTTAATAAATTTTATTATTTTACTTATATTATACATGACATCAAACATAATGTTGTTAATTTATATTATCATATTTCCAAAAAATTATTTTTTAAATGAACTAAACGACTTTTCGGAATCGCCTTCGACGATATCTCGATTTTAAATTATTAAACATAATACTTACATTTTAGAATTCAATTATCTTGTAAATTTATTGACTTTCCGATAATAAAGGTTAAGATACATGTGATTATAATTATCAAAAAGCTAATATTAAAACCTTATGTATAGATAGTCTACTAATAAAATCAGGAGGAACATTTTCCGGTACTTGTCAAATGCTCTGTTTTATTAACCATTGTGTTCCAACTACCAACTGCACATTTTTGTTCCTGAACTTTGTCTTCAAGAACAACCATCGAAGTTCATCCGTGACTGCAGCAAGGTCAGCTCCACTCCTGCAAGAGTCATTCTTCCTAAAAGGCAACCAAGTCCACTACGGCCAACTGACTTCTTCTTAGCAAATCCTTCTATTTTATTATTGTTTTTCCTCCGGACTTGGACTTGGCAGATGGACATGAACACCATCGATATTCTACACCATCAAGCTGTATTCAAAAGCCACTTTACAATTTATCTACAATTTATAAATATGATTAGTTTTGGCAGTAAATAACAAAATCCATCTAACAATAGTTCCATCCAGTAACAAAAAAAATATAGTCACCTAATACCAGCTTTAGTTTTTCAGAGATCACCTATATTAACAGTTCTAATATTAATATATCAACTACCATTTTTAAATCCCAAGTGAACTACCATCAAACAATTGATTATTGCATGTCACATTAATTGGCAAAAATCCTAACTTTTTATGTGCACAATAATGAATGGTAAATGTATGCAATAAGTTATGTTTATGTTATAAACATAACATTACTCAAATTTAGAAATAAAATGTATTTGAAAAGATCTTTACGTAGATGATCTTCACCTTCCCATCTAGAAGTACAGAATTTGAAAAGGGTTAGGCTCGTTTAAGTTTGGAATAGTATTACAAAAGTTACAAATGCAGCTTACCCTGTTTCAAATTCTAAATTGCAAGAACTGAAACTCCTTAATACTTTCGAAGTACATAACTTGTTAAAAATTCTAAATTGCAAAAATTGAAACTCCTTAATGTCAAATTATACAAATGGAGAAAGAAAACTGCTCAAGATACCAATTATGATCCTGCTCAATTCAACGCATGGACTTCTTTTCCTGCAAATAATTTGGAGGTTGAACGAAAAGCATTACTCTCTATTTTAACATTATTCTGGTAAAATCAGGTAGCATGTAATTAACTAATAAACCATCAAAACATTAAAACAGCCCGTCATTCCATAATAAAACAGGAGCTTGTCATATGTAGAAATAAGCGATCAAAAAAAGAATAAACTTCGGGTACACACATACACATTCCAAAACATTCGATATCCATTAGTAATTATTCGCATAACTCAATTATTAAAACCTAATATAGAAAAATAGTCACAATATGCCCCATCACTTATGGATGGATCTACGACCATTATTACAACTCAACTATAAAGACAAAGCGCTCTGCACAGCATAACGACAACTTCTAAGCATACAAACAGTTTCCACAACATATTGCACCATAGATTATATCAAATACTGTTAGACTATTAAATATAAATGATGCATCTATAAAAAAAACTAATTTTAAATTAGTTGGTTTGATTTGTTATACGTATTAAACTAAGACCAAAAATTTAAGAGATTTTTTCAATTTACAAGTGGAAAAATACCAATTTCTCGATATCCACAATCATATATAAACAATGAAAATTTGAGACAAATGCTACCATCAAGTGTCCAGATTGAACATACAGATTTTGCAAGGGACCAACACAACAATGTACACATTCAGGTGATGAACTGAACTACTCACAAGTTAATCATCACCAAGCCAAAGCGTAAAATATTTTATAAATGTCGGCTGGGGGAACAATAATTCTGTAAAAAGTCACATAAATCCAATTAGGTCAATTGGTTTCTTAGAAGATGAAAAAGTCATGAGCAATTTGTGCAAACTCTCACTGCTATAAATGATCAACCAACTCAGTAACTTAAGATTAACATAATACATACATGTATAATTCCAAAAATCAAAAGTTTGACAATCTAAACTTTGAAAAAAAATACACTTTGTTCTCTCAATCACAGATGATGGAATATATATTAACTCTAATCATTTATCAAACACATGATATGAATTCTGAGTGCAAAGAAAAGGAAGCAAAAATCAACAGAAAAACTTTAAGGGAGAATGAATGGGCTTACCTCACAAACAATATCTCAGTTCGAAATTCTTTCTCGTTTATAGTCCTGAATCAAACATAAATAAAGTGGTCAAAACATGAGTTTCTTTTTTATATATTAAAAGAAAGTCAGTCATGAAAATTAAAACAAATAAAGTGATCAAAACATGAAAATTAAAAATGTACATAACATAAAGCTCCAAAATCATTCACTCGTGCATTTTATCAAACACTTGGTGGATCAAAATCATAAGCACAAAATTACAAAATTATCCGCTGGTGCATTTTATCAAACAGTTGGTGCGATTGAAATCATAAACATAAACTTACAAAATCATTCACTTGTGCATTTTATCAAACACTTGTAGGATCAAAATCATAAACATAAAGTAATTTTGAAGTCTCATATATCTATGTAATTAATGAAAGCCAAAAAATTATACTACAACAAACTAAAATCATAAGAAATGTGTAATATAAGAACAAATCATGACTTCATGTATAAATTGCATACCTTATCATGTTGTCTCTTACAAATATTGAACAACAACGGGACGGATTTACTTCTATCACCGTCTTCCATCTTCACTTCAATACCAACAGCGAGATATTAAAAATGAGAGATGTGAGCCACCAAACTAAACATGTATGTACTTCAAATCTTTCAAAGTAAATATAAACCGTGTAGAAGGGGGTAAACCAATTGAATTTGAAATTTGGTAAAGTGGAATGAAGACAGCAGAGATATAATCGTATAGGATGTAATAATATGAACCTAAGTAATGGCTATAATTAATTAACCGTATAAGTCAATTAAGTCAAATGGTAAATTTGTGAAAATACTTAAAATACGGAGGGACAAAATAGTAATTTTATACTGAAAAACATAACATGCTTTATAATATAGATTGATAATTCATAACTAGCCACCCATTCCAAGATCGAAAAATCCAACACTATCGATTTTCCCATTTGTATTAGAGTCACAAATCATCCATTATATTCATGATTAAGGTTGAAATTAGTGTTAAATTATTTTGTTAACTTTAGGAAAGGTAAATTTAGACTATTTTTATCCTAAATTTTATATTATTTCACTTCTTAAATTATATAATATATAAATTAAATATTTAAATACATCATAATTTGACAATCCAAATTTAGAAATAATAAATGGATAAAATAGTAGGAATCAACATTTAAATCTAAATAATTATATGTCATATTTCATACGATAAATAATTGACACTCACACATTTAGAAATTACGATTAATTTATAAAAAAAAGATATGGACTTCATTTTTAAATTTATATTAACTTACAAAATACTTTATATCCGGATCCACAAATCTGGTCTCCATGCAAGAGATTGGAAAAATCATGTCTTTGGTCTGGATCGGTTCCGTTGGACCGGTTTTGGATCTTTGTATAGTCCTAATTTCAGTTACCTAATAATAAAATTGATATGGGCTGAAAGTAAGCCCTAGAGACATATTTAATATTATATTAAATGAAACTAGATTGGTCCAAAGACAAAGCCCAGCTATGGGGCCCAAAACCCTAATTATGGCATTAAATTCGTAATTAATAAGTCAGCCTTTTTCAGACTCCAAGATTGGGTCTCAATAACCAAATCAGTTTTGGAGTAACCTCCAAGGCATACAACTTCAATACTTATCCACTTCCTTTCTGGAAGGATCTAGAAGTGGGCCAAACCTATGACTTGTCCACCAAGTATCCTATTTCTACCTTAATTCCAGGATTTTCATCACCTATATAAGGACCTGTTCCTTCACAAACAGAACTACGTTTTTTGGCTTGATTCTTTATATATTCAAGATACGTAGGCATCTTGTGAAGACCCGAGTTAAGTCACGAAACACTTGATCAGCCATTAAAGCTCGAAGCTTCCATAAACCCTAGCATTAAATACGCAGTAAATACACCCTATTTTTCGTTCCATAACATTTGGCACCGTCTGTGGGAAACGGATATCAACCATGGTTACCACCCGGAGAACACCAACACTTTCTGAAACCACTACCAGCACCACTGCACCCCCGATTGGGGAACAGGTACCCCCAGGGACGGATTCCCAGACACTAACCACTCAACCTCAAGGAACTGAAATGCAAACTCACGGATCATTTGTAATAACCCTAACTTTAGCAATGCTACAGTGATCACATGAATAGTAAATTTGGAGGATTTAGGGAAATGGTATGTAAGTACTCTATACTTGAAATGGAAAATGAGTAAACAGAAACCATATTAGTATTTTACCAGGAAAATAAGTGACTCGAAATGACAATAGATTTCAGAAATTCCTGAATATGGATTTTTGAGAATTTTGATTTCGGATAAATTTATATTGGATATTAAGGAGCATGGAGATATTGAAGGAATTATATTTTGAGGAATTAGTGAATTAGGGTAAACTGAAGGATTATTAAGTTAAGGAAATATCAAGGAAATTTAGATTGTTAAACGAGTTTGAGAATGCTTGAGAACCCGAGAGATAACCAGGAGAGCAACTTCTGAGAAAAAGAGAATATACCAAGGATATTGGATCTAATACCTACTTGAGAATTAGAATCACCCTAACACATTAATACATGATGTGGGAAAGGATAAAATATATTTAAGAGATTTACAAGAGAAAAACCACTGAGACGATCGCAGAAATCGTTCGATGAATCAGATGACGAGAGAACTTTGTACAAAACCCAAACCAAAAGCCCAAATTCGGCCCAACCCAAGTATGGAGCGGATATTAAGTGATATTAGAGTGTAAGGGAAGGAATCCCATTGGTGCAAACATTAAAACCAAAGTGGAAGAGGAGTAAACTTGTCAAACTTGAGTACTAAGTAGCATTTTTCATGGTAAGGTGTTTAGATGATCAACAATTGGCTCTTTGTCATTGGTGGACTTCAAAGACTTTTATTATAAGACTACACAACTGATATATATGATAGATAAAAGGTGAAAAACATTTGTAAAGGGAAAGAAGCAAGATAAACACAAAGCTCTCCAATCTGCCAAACAAGAACACAACTCAAAGAAAAATTCATATCTCCATTTCTATCCATGATAAAAGCACCAAATTTTAACCACAACCTCTACACTCCATGGGCATGATTCACTCCAAATTTCATAGCAATCCAAATAGTACAGCCTAGTCAAATCCATGCTCAAAGTGGGAGAACCAAACCTGTCCAGTTTCTGTCCAGCGGAAAGATGGAGCTCAAAACCATAGCTAGGAAGCTTTGTTTTTGGTGATCTATAGCTCAAATCAAAGCTTATACAGAGGCCAAGATGTGGTAAAAACTTGAGAGCCAAACTCTTATTTTTCGATTTGTTATGATTTTTACAAAAGTGATGATGAATAGTAACCCTTAGAAACTAACTTTGTTTTTATGGTTTCTTTAGTTGATCCAAGCTAGTATAAGGTTGATTAAGCATATCCCAAGGCTTGATAAGGGTTGTTAAAGCTTCAAGAAGGTATAAATCTCAAGACCCTTTAGTATTACTTTGAATATAGGATGGATTAAAGAAAGTTTAGTGATTAAGGTTATGATAAGTGAGTATTCATGATGATATATGTGTTTGTAAGTGATTAAAGTTGAATATGGAAGGAGTATGTGCTTGTAACCATGGTTGGTAAGATGACCACATGGTGTAGGTGATGGTGTATAAGGTGGATGATAGATTTGGAGGAGTTGGATTTTGGAAAGTATGAAAATATAGCCGTTATAATGTCCGATTTTCGTTAGAATCAGAAACTTCCCTGTTTTTGGACACTATACCCGTACGGTACCTTACTGTCCAGACCCCCAAGTGACCATGATGAGATAGAGCATAGTTCGTAGATCGTTTTGATATAAAGTGCGTTAAATCTGATGAACGGTTTAGGAGAAAAGTCAGTTTTAGTGAAAGACGTTCGATAGTCGAGAAAACGTAGTTGTACCAACTTTGAGACTATAACTACCATACTTAAACACTTTTAAAAATTATAAAATTTTAGGATATTGTAGTAAGGTAGTCAAAGAGTCATTACGAGTTGACCTTGTAGTAAAATTCGAAATCTTTATTTTCTGAGAATTTTTATAGTCAAGTGTGGTTGTTAAGGGAAATGGTGAACAAACATAGAAAACCTTGATTTAACCTAAAATGGTTAGGTCCTTGGAACACTTGGGTTATAATAGCATGTTATTCACATAGTAAGCATTAAGGGTGTAGTTATATAAAGGTGAAGTGAGAAAGGGATGTAGTATTCTAACGACGGTCCTTTTTGTGTTTATAGAAACTTCGGGAGAACCACGAGCCATACTTCCAGGATACAGAGATCGAGGCAAGATTTCTTCTATCCTTATCTTGGAAAACTATTTTATTTTCAAAGTAAATGATTTCATGAAATTTATATGTTATTCTATGTTTGCTATATTGCTAAGAATTATTTCCTTGATATTGGAATTAAAGAGAAATGGATATAAATTATGAAATATGAATGTGGATATGATTATGAATGGAGCGAATATGCTTTATGGTAAAGAGAGGTGAAAGAAAATGGTATCAGTTGTTATTTAGAGTTATATGAAGAATGGTATCAGTTGTTATCTAGAGTTATATGAAGAAGGGTATCAGTTGTTATCTAGGGTTATATAATTTATAACGTTATGTTAAAAATATTCTTTCTAAGCAATTGTGATTTAATAAATATTATTTGATTTTTTTATTTAATACTTTTGAGAATAGATGGAATATTTTATAAGAGCGTATTGGATTTCATTGAATACAGAGGAGATATCTGAGTTATAATCCAAGTATTATGATATATATAAATATATATATATATATATATATATATATATATATATTTTTTAAAGGTGATGATACATGGAAATGATGAAAAAGATAAATGTGAATGAAAATGTGAATGGAATATTTTATATATATGTAAGTGTACTGGATTCCAGTAAACACAGAGAAGATGTCTGAGTCATAATCAAAGTATTATGACATATGTATTTTTAAAGGTGATGATAAATGGAAATGGAAATGATATATGTGAATGGAAATGGAAACTGAAAGGGAAAATGTGGAATGGTATTGATATAAATGGAATACTGATTGAAAAAAAAGGGGGGATTGCAACAGACTTGCGTAAGTGGCTGTGTCAGGGCTGTGTGCGACACTGTCCAGCATTTATTATTTTTATTACGGCACGAAGATGCTAAGGGAGGATGTTAGCTGGTGGCCTTCCTCCAGGGATGATCTTCATTCCTTCTACCGGTAGTAAAAAGAGAGCAGGTACGATTAGGCGACTGTTCATCGTCCTAACGTATCAGGCGACAGCAGATATACCCAATGTTTTTGAAAAGAAATTGTTGACAATGGTTTTTAGATTTCTATACTGAAAACAGAATAATGATATGAGATGATGGAATTATGGTTACAGATGCAGAAAAACTGATATTATATTATTTTAGATTTCTTTCTTATAATAGTAAGTGAATGATGTATTATTAAATAAGAGCTTTATTCTTCCTTAAGGATTATAATTGGTTTCTACTTATATATGCATATATATGTATACCTGTTCACATTTTAAATTCTAGTTTACAATATTATCTTGCTGAGCTATTATAGCTCACTCTTGCCACTTATGTATATAGCAGCTAGGTCCCATGCCGATTCTACGCACTACACCCCGCAAGAGGGTAAGGGAAAGGCGACCTTTTGAGCGAGTGCTGGCAACCATCCTCGAGGTAGTGATAAGCGAAAGAGGCTTAGTAGACTTATGTAAATTAAGTGTGTAAGTTTGTAATAAACTTTTGGTTGTTGAAATGCTTCCTGTAGAAGTATTATTCAACAATGTACTTAGTAAGGTTCTGGGTTTGTAATAACTGTTTAACTCTAAACTTTTAATATTGTGGATGTTGTTCTATGAGCATATGACTGGTGTGTGTGTGTGTGTGTGTATTAGTGTGGGGTCAATTGCTTAAGTATTAAATTTTAAAAAAAAGACTCAAGAGATATGGATATTGATCGGAAATTTGACCGTGATGACGTGGATCCTTGACCCCGGATCCAGGGGCGTCACAGATGGTATCAGAGCTTAGAGTCATAATGCTCAGGAACAAGAGTGATAATAATAAATATATCAGTAATAATATAAATTGTGAACTCACATCGAGTTCAAGGGTGGTTTATCGAACGAAGCGTTTATTCTAAGTAGTGATTATAATTTTATAGATTAATACTAATTAAAGTTTATGTTTTAGTATAGGGAGAGGAGATTGGTGAGCCAAAGTTAAGGGTATTTAAAGTCTTCTTGTGTTTAAGGGAGTTTGAAGAAATATTGTAAGTGGATCGGTGTATAGACACTGATTGTTTGTGGAGATGAAAGGGTGTGAAACTGAGGTTGGTCAGTAAAGCCAAGATATACAGGACCAAGACAGACTAAGACATTCCGAGATTGACTTAAATGAAAAGGTTATTATGCCAAAAGTGTTAAGTTTATATAGTGCACGGGATCGATATGAGAAAGGGGATACTTGATGTATTGAGAAGTGTACGTTAGATAACCTCGTGAGTATACAGGGTATGTTAGATTATACAATATAGAAGTATAGTTGATGGGTCCTTGATACTAGAGCAATGTTAGGCCAAGATGATCAATATTACGATTAGAAGGTTGTGTTCTATTATGGATAAAGGCAGAGAGTATCGAGCCAAGTCACGACTAGGTAAATGAAGATAATTGGGAATAGCAGACGATAGGTTGAGGCTTCATGGTGAGTGCCAAATTTAAGAAATTTTGGAAAGTACGCAGTCTACGATATAAACAGTATTTGAGGAAAGCCTTCCATTATTGGGATTTTTAATTGGGCAGAGGCTATTAACAGTACCTATTTTCAAGCTCCTAAAGCCCTGCTAAATTATATTATTGAGTTTCAAATTTTCCTCCACTAGTGGGTAATTATTTATTAAGGGCCGGTATCTTTTCAAAAGCTTTTGGTACCCTTGAAATGTGTTTCAAAATTGTATTAGTCAAAATATTCCTCTAAGATTATTTTCGGAAGATGGTATTTATCATTGTGATTTAAATTTCCCTCTATATTTCATACTCCAACTAAGAGGAACAACCCTATATGTATACACAAGGACAATCTGTCTGTGTGATAGAAAGTCGGAGGGGACGCCCTCACTTGTGTGACGTACGGGTTCTTCTATCATATTGATTTCCCAAATATTCTTTTGTTTCGAATAAGAGCTATTTAAAACTCTTAATCTTATAAATTGTTGTAGGACCCTTGCTTGTTTCTGGGTTCGTTTCAATTTAAAGTTTCTTAAATTCTATAAATTGTTTCGAATATAGAAGATTTCATTAATGGATGGGATAATGGAAGCAAGGTTTAGAGTATACGTGATTATAAAAGGGAACTTGAGATCCCAAGGGAAATTTCAATAAGAGATAATTAAGAGCTAGAAGCGTTTCAATATAAGAGAGAAAGGAATTTCGTGAGAAGAAAAGGGAATATTTGATGATTAGTAAGAGAAAAGAAAATGAGGAATTTTAAGGCATAATTGAGATTTACTATTGAAAGTAAGGTGTATTTTGAGAATAATTAAGGGAAATTTCAGAGGTGGAATAGATAGTATATCATGAAGGAACTAAGGTGGATCAGCAAGACGTAAAGAGCGTATAGTGAACAATAGACATCTGGGATAAGGTATCCGGAGGAAATTGCAGGTACGCTCCAATTTAACCTCTTAAGTGTAAATGTTTGGTTAGGGATCGACTAAGTCAATGAATGGTGTAAATGGACTGATAATATAGATAAGAATAATCTATCTGTGAGAAAGTAAACTATGGTGATATAAGAAAGTGAGTTATTCTCGTGTCATCCTAATCAATATCTGTTAAGAGTCAAGAACTCTATAAAAAGGAGATTAAGAGTATCGGGGAAAGCGCTAGAATATTTTTCAAGGATGAAAGGAAAGTATATGTTTGTATAAGTATGAACAGGAAATATATATTATAGATAATATTTTCTTACAATTGTTTCAAGGAATATTATTATAACTTATTTTCTGGAAAATTTTACAGAGGTGATATATACAAATGTTGGAGTATTAATATTTTATGTCATGATAGAGATCAAAACATAGTTAAACAATAATGAGATACACTACCATTCAGGGAAGGCCAATGTGGTGGCCGATACCCTTAAGCAAAAGAGGAAGGAGAGATGAGATCAGATAGAATGACTGAATACAGGAGGAGATTTGCAAGAAAAAGATAGTGAAAGTACTGCTATTGAAAAGCTAAATGGCATGTTGATGAATGACAAGCAAGTTTATGTTGGTGTATTTTTGCGCAAACAAGATAGAGATATTATGAAGAAAAAAAAAAGATAGAGAAAGTGGTGTAGAAGTTAGAAGGTGTGGATGAAAAAGGTATCTATGGACATTTTCAACATGATTCCGGGACGGAATCCTTTTAAGGGGGGAAGACTGTAATAACCCTAACTTTAGCAATGCTACAGTGATCACATGAATAGTAAATTTGGAGGATTTAGGGAAATGGTATGTAAGTACTCTATACTTGAAATGGAAAACGAGTAAACAGAAACCATATTAGTATTTTACCAGGAAAATAAGTGACTCGAAATGACAATAGATTTCAGAAATTCCTGAATATGGATTTTTGAGAATTTTGATTTCGGATAAATTTATATTGGATATTAAGGAGCATGGAGATATTGAAGGAATTATATTTTGAGGAATTAGTGAATTAGGGTAAACTGAAGGATTATTAAGCTAAGGAAATATCAAGGGAATTTAGATTGTTAAACGAGTTTGAGAATGCTTGAGAACCCGAGAGATAACCAGGAGAGCAACTTCTGAGAAAAAGAGAATATACCAAGGATATTGGATCTAATACCTACTTGAGAATTAGAATCACCCTAACACATTAATATATGATGTGGGAAAGGATAAAATATATTTAAGAGATTTACAAGAGAAAAACCACTGAGACGATCGCAGAAATCGTTCGATGAATCAGATGACGAGAGAACTTTGTACAAAACCCAAACCAAAAGCCCAAATTCGGCCCAACCCAAGTATGGAGCGGATATTAAGTGATATTAGAGTGTAAGGGAAGGAATCCCATTGGTGCAAACATTAAAACCAAAGTGGAAGAGGAGTAAACTTGTCAAACTTGAGTACTAAGTAGCATTTTTCATGGTAAGGTGTTTAGATGATCAACAATTGGCTCTTTGTCATTGGTGGACTTCAAAGACTTTTATTATAAGACTACACAACTGATATATATGATAGATAAAAGGTGAAAAACGTTTGTAAAGGGAAAGAAGCAAGATAAACAGAAAGCTCTCCAATCTGCCAAACAAGAACACAACTCAAAGAAAAATTAATATCTCCATTTCTATCCATGATAAAATCACCAAATTTTAACCACACCCTCTCCACTCCATGGGCATGATTCGCTCCAAATTTCATAGCAATCCAAATAGTATAGCCTAGTCAAATCCATGCTCAAAGTGGGAGAACCAAACCTGTCCAGTTTCTGTCCAGCGGAAAGATGGAGCTCAAAACCATAGCTAGGAAGCTTTGTTTTTGGTGATCTATAGCTAAAATCAAAGCTTATACAGAGGCCAAGATGTGGTAAAAATTTGAGAGCCAAACTCTTATTTTCGATTTGTTATGATTTTTACAAAAGTGATGATGAATAGTAACCCTTAGAAACTAACTTTGTTTTTATGGTTTCTTTAGTTGATCCAAGCTAGTATAAGGTTGATTAAGCATATCCCAAGGCTTTATAAGGGTTGTTAAAGCTTCAAGAAGGTATAAATCTCAAGACCCTTTAGTATTACTTTGAATATAGGATGGATTAAAGAAAGTTTAGTGATTAAGGTTATGATAAGTGAGTATTCATGATGATATATGTGTTTGTAAGTGATTAAAGTTGAATATGGAAGGAGTATGTGCTTGTAACCATGGTTGGTAAGATGACCACATGGTGTAGGTGATGGTGTATAAGGTGGATGATAGATTTGGAGGAGTTGGATTTTGGAAAGTATGAAAATATAGCCGTTATAATGTCCGATTTTCGTTAGAATCAGAAACTTCCCTGTTTTTGGACACTATACCCGTACGGTACCTTACTGTCCAGACCCCCAAGTGACCATGATGAGATAGAGCATAGTTCGTAGATCGTTTTGATATAAAGTGCGTTAAAATCTGATGAACGGTTTAGGAGAAAAGTCAGTTTTAGTGAAAGACGTTCGATAGTCGAGAAAACGTAGTTGTACCAACTTTGAGACTATAACTACCATACTTAAACACTTTTAAAAATTATAAAATTTTAGGATATTGTAGTAAGGTAGTCAAAGAGTCATTACCAGTTGACCTTGTAGTAAAATTCGAAATCTTTATTTTCTGAGAATTTTTATAGTCAAGTGTGGTTGTTAAGGGAAATGGTGAACAAACATAGAAAACCTTGATTTAACCTAAAATGGTTAGGTCCTTGGAACACTTGGGTTATAATAGCATGTTATTCACATAGTAAGCATTAAGGGTGTAGTTATATAAAGGTGAAGTGAGAAAGGGATGTAGTATTCTAACGACGGTCCTTTTTGTGTTTATAGAAACTTCGGGAGAACCATGAGCCATACTTCCAGGATACAGAGATCGAGGCAAGATTTCTTCTATCCTTACCTTGGAAAACTATTTTATTTTCAAAGTAAATGATTTCATGGAATATATATGTTATTCTATGTTTGCTATATTGCTAAGAATTATTTCCCTGATATTGGAATTAAAGAGAAATGGATATAAATTATGAAATATGAATGTGGATATGATTATGAATGGAGCGAATATGCTTTATGGTAAAGAGAGGTGAAAGAGAATAGTATCAGTTGTTATCTAGAGTTATATGAAGAATGGTATCAGTTGTTATCTAGAGTTATATGAAGAAGGGTATCAGTTGTTATCTAGGGTTATATAATTTATAACGTTATGTTAAAAATATTCTTTCTAAGCAATTGTGATTTAATAAATATTATTTGATTTTTTTATTTAATACTTTTGAGAATAGATGGAATATTTTATAAGAGCGTATTGGATTTCATTGAATACAGAGGAGATGTCTGAGTTATAATCCAAGTATTATGATATATATATATATATATATATATATATATATATATATATATATTTTAAAGGTGATGATACAAGGAAATGATGAAAAAGATAAATG
Source organism: Saposhnikovia divaricata (assembly GCA_036435485.1). Classification (NCBI taxonomy): domain Eukaryota; kingdom Viridiplantae; phylum Streptophyta; class Magnoliopsida; order Apiales; family Apiaceae; genus Saposhnikovia; species Saposhnikovia divaricata. The sequence continues at coordinate 191,598,801 of CM071598.1, read as the reverse complement.
TGAATGGAATATTTTATATATATGTAAGTGTACTGGATTCCAGTAAACACAGAGAAGATGTCTGAGTCATAATCAAAGTATTATGACATATGTATTTTTAAAGTTGATGATAAATGGAAATGGAAATGATATATGTGAATGGAAATGGAAATTGAAAGGGAAAATGTGGAATGGTATTGATATAAATGGAATACTGATTGAAAAAAAAGGGGGATTGCAACAGACTTGCGTAAGTGGCTGTGTCAGGGTTGTGTGCGACACAGTCCAGCATTTATTATTTTTATTACGGCACGAAGATGCTAAGGGCGGATGTTAGCAGGTGGCCTTCCTCCAGGGATGATCTTCATTCCTTCTACCGGTAGTAAAAAGAGAGCAGGTACGATTAGGCGACTGATCATCGTCCTAACGTATCAGGCGACAGCAGATATCCCCAATGTTTTTGAAAAGAAAGTGTTGACAATGGTTTTCAGATTTCTATACTAAAAATAGAATAATGATATGAGATGATGGAATTATGGTTACAGATGAAGAAAAACTGATATTGTATTATTTTAGATTTCTTTCTTATAATAGTAAGTGAATGATGTATTATTAAATAAGAGCTTTATTCTTCCTTAAGGATTATAATTGTTTTCTACTTATATATGCATATATATATGTATACCTGTTCACATTTTAAATTCTAGTTTACAATATTATCTTGTTGAGCTATTATAGCTCACTCTTGCCACTTATGTATATAGCAGCTAGGTCCCATGCCGATTCTACGCACTACACCCCGCAAGAGGGTAAGGGAAAGGCGACCTTTTGTGCGAGTGATGACAACCATCCCCGAGGTAGTGACAAGCGAAAGGGGCTTAGTAGACTTATGTAAATTAAGTGTGTAAGTTTGTAATAAACTTTTGGTTGTTGAAATGCTTCCTGTAGAAGTATTATTCAACAATGTACTTAGTAAGGTTCTGGGTTTGTAATAACTGTTTAACTCTAAACTTTTAATATTGTGGATGTTGTTCTATGAGCATATGACTGGTGTGTGTGTGTGTGTGTGTATTAGTGTGGGGTCAATTGCTTAAGTATTAAATTTTAAAAAAAAGACTCAAGAGATATGGATATTGATCGGAAATTGGACCGTGATGACCTGGATCCTTGACCCCGGATCCAGGGGCCTCACATCGTTACCCTTAGTGACGAATCCCTCTACCCAAGGGACGAATTCCCTTCAGATGGTGGTCTCCCCTCTCGGAGGACAATCCGCTCCCCCCATCGCTCAGATCTCTACTACCTTGATCCCCGAAAGCACGAACCCGGCGTATGGCTTGCCTAACTATCCTCCGTATCAGGCCGGACCAAGTGGTCATGCCCTCCAGATACGCGAGCCGTACCATCCACCTTACATCAGAGGTTTAGGACCCAATCAAGGCCAGCAATACCACGACTACTCAAGCCCGTATTCTGATGACTCATCCTCGGAGAAAGATAGGGATGAAGCCCCAAGGAGGCGACATCCGAGCAAGGAGCCTATAGGCCAGGCTCGCCGAAGAATCCATGATGGACCCTCTCAGACAGTTGTCGATAGAATCAAGGCACACGAGGCCGAGATCCTAAGGCTGAAGGACGACATGGAAAGAGAGCAAGCCAGGCAAAATCAGAATCGACCCCCTCCGGCTTCAAGAGAGATTCCCCTAATCGACTTAGAGAGGTCTTCAAGGAGACAAAGAACGGTAGATACCCCAAGATCAACAAGGGTGGAAACTCCCAGGGGAGACCCTAAGGATTTGATGTCGCTGGGAGACCCTGACGATCCCACACCCCCATTCACTGAGGAGGTGATGAATTCTCATATTTCTAGGAAGTTTAAGATGCCCACTATTAAGGCTTACGATGGAACAGACAACCCCGCCAATCACGTTAGGACATTCTCAAACGCGCTGTTGTTGTAGCCGGCTAGTGACGCTCTCAAGTGTAGGGCATTCCCTCAAGCCCTGTCAGGCATGGCACAACGTTGGTATAGCCATCTTCCCCCGAATTCAATTGGCTCTTTTAAGGAGCTGAGTGCCGCTTTTGTCAGCCAATTCATTAGTGGAAGAGTTCATGAGAAAAGTTCTGCATTTCTTATGTATGTGGTGCAAGGAAAGAATGAAAATTTGAGAGATTACCTCAAGCGATTCACCAAAGAGAGATTGAATATCACAGATTTGGATAATAAGGTGGCCATGGTAGCCCTGGAGCATGGAACCACTGACCTCTTCTTTAAGAGGTCGCCTCACAAAACATCCCCCTGAGAACATGGCTGAGCTCCAACGAAGGGCTGATAAGTATATTAAAGCTGAGGATATTCTAAAGAAGGAGTCAGGAACAGGAAACACCGTGAACGGTGACAATTCTAAGAAGCGGAAGCCGAAGCAAGAATATGATGGGAGAGATAAATACCCACGCACGGGCAGAGATTCTGATTCAGCTCCTAAAAAGGGGAGTCCAGGGCAAAGGTTTACGGAGTATGCAAGGTTGAACGCCCCAAGAAGCCAAATCCTGATGGAGATAGAAAAGGACAGGGACGTGAGATGGCCGAAGCCACTAAGGACTGATCCTGAGAAAAGAAATAAGAATAAGTACTGCCAATTCCACAAAGATGTTGGACACGATACTGACGATTGTAGATAATTGAAAGATGAGATTGAGTTCTTGATCCGTAGGGGAAAATTGAATAAATTCTGCAAAGATGGGGATCGGGGAAACCCAAGTCGGGATTATGATAGGAAAGATGAGGATCGTAACCGCAATCAGCAGCCCCGGGGGCCGGTGATAAACATGATCTTTGGTGGCCCAACAGCGGCCGGGATAAGTAGAAATTTCAGAAAGGCATATGCACGAGAGGCACATCGTAGGGGAAGCCCCGAAGCGTGCAAAGACGGAAGTCTCAATTGGATTCGATGATTCGGACCTCGAAGGGGTGAAGTTTCCCTATGATGACCCATTGGTTATCTCACCTGTGATATGCAACTCTCAAGTGAAGAGGGTCTTGATTGACTATGGAGCATCAGTGGACATTCTGTTCCATGATGCCTTCTTGAAGATGGGATATACTGAGTCTCAGTTGACACCATCAAACATGCCCATATATGGGTTCAACGGAGTGGAGTCGAAAGTTGAGGGGACAATTCAGCTACCCATGACTATAGGGCAGGAGCCACGGGAGGCCACTCAGATGTTATATTTCTTGGTTATCAAAGCCACGTCCACATACAATGCTATCTTAGGTAGGACAGGACTTTATGCTTTTAAGGTGGTTGCCTCTACCTATCATTTAAAGATTAAGTTCCCAACTAGAATGGAGTATGAGAAGAGAAAGGAGATCAAAAGATGGCAAGGAGTTGTTATGTGGCCGCACTGAGGCCGGATGGAACTGGGGGGCAGGTCCTCCCGATCGAGGATATGGATGTTCGAGATGATGAAGAGCGGAGAGGAAAACCAACAGAGGACTTGGTTCCCATACCATTGGAGTTGGGAGATTCTGAGAAGGTTACTCACATCAGGGCATCTTTGAAAGACCCCTTGAAAAGCACGTTGATTGCCTTCTTGCAAGACAATAATGATGTCTTTGCGTGGACAACAGCTGATATGCCAGGGATAGATCCCCAATTGATAACACACAGTTTGAATGTGGATCCAAACCGGAGACGGTGAAACAAAAGAAGAGAAATTTTGGACCTGAGAGGCAAGAAGCCATAAAGCAGGAAGTTGACAAACTCCTAGAGGCAGGGTTCATTGAGGAAATCCAGTTCCCGGAATGGTTGGCCAATCCTGTAATGGTCAAGAAGGCTAATGGAAAGTGGAGGATGTGTATAGACTTCACTGATCTGAATGATGCATGCCCAAAGGACTGTTTTCCCTTGCCAAGGATCGATACATTGATAAATGCCACGGCTGGGCACGAGATGTTAAGCTTCATGGATGGCTTTAGTGGTTATAACTAAATCAAGATGCATAAGGATGATATTCCTAAGGTATCGTTCATCACCGACTTTGGTGTGTATTGTTACCTGGTCATGGCTTTTGGACTGAAAAATGCAGGAGCTACCTATCAGAGGTTGGTAAACAAGATTTTTGCTAATCTCATTGGAAAGACTATGGAAGTTTATGTGGATGATATGTTGGTGAAAAGCCTACATAAGGCAGATCACATTGAGCACCTGGGAGAGGCATTTGAAGTGCTGAGACACCATAAAATGATGTTGAACCCAGCCAAGTGTGCTTTTCGTGTTGGGTCAGGGAAGTTCTTGGGTCTTATGGTCTCAAAGTGGGGAATTGAGGATAACCCCGACAAAATCAAGGATATTTTGGACATGGAGCCACCACGTTCTATAAAGGACGTATAGAAGTTAATCGGGAGGATTGCTGCGTTAGGGAGGTTCGTCTCCAAATTCGGGGACAAGTGCTTGTCGTTCTTTAAAACCTTGAAGAAGGTAAAAAACTTTGAGTGGACAAAGGAAAGCCAAGAGGCCTTTGAGCAGGTGAAGAAGTATATTTCTGAGGCCCCGCTGTTGGCCAAGCCAAGTACAGGAGAAATCCTCTATCTTTACGTGGCAATTTCAGGTCAAGCTGTGAGTGCGGTGCTGGTAAAGGAGGAAAACAAGGTTCAGAAACCCGTATACTATGTGAGCAAAGTTTTACACGGAGCAGAGTTGAACTACCCCACTGTTGAGAAGTTTGCCTTAGCATTGGTAACTGCCTCTAGGAAACTACGGCCCTATTTTCAGGCAAATAAGATTGAAGTCCTTACGGGACAACCATTGAGGAATATTTTGCACAGCCTTAAAGCCAGTGGTAGGCTCATCAAGTGGGCAATTGAGTTGGGAGAATTCGATATTAAGTACAAGCCAAGGACGGCCATCAAAGCTCAGGCACTTGCTGACTTCGTGGTTGAATGCACCATTAACAACCAAGAAGTCGGGGGGTAGGAGATACCTCGGGAAGGTGTTAGTCACAGAGGCATGCCTGAATACATCTAATAACAAGCCTAAGTGTGTGTAATGCTATGCATTACCTACATGACCTCTTAACTGAGGGAACCTCTAGTTGTAGAGTTTCTATTTGTTCTGTACTTGTAATAGGCATCAAATTCTAGTTGTGTTACTGTACTTATAAAGTCAAGAATAATGCTTGAAAGAAGTTCCAAGGTTCATGCCTCAAGCAAGGAGATAAAGACTGCCAAATAATCACAGTTGGGATTTGAAGAAATGAAGAATTTGCCTAAGTACCAATTCGAGAAGTACATTTGTCTATTCGAGAAGTCAGAGATTCGATATCTCAGAAGACACTATTCGATATCTCTGAATACACTGTTCGATATCTAATTCGATATCTCAGAGATTCGATATGTCTATTACTCTATTCGAGAACTCATGGAGTCAACAAGTCAAAGCATCATCGAGTTCTCTAAGGGTCAACAAGTCAATGCTCTATTCGACATCTCAAGGACTAAAGAAGCTATTCGACATCTCAGGGATTCGATATGTCAAAATGCTCTATTCGATATCTCAAGGAGTCCCAGAGAAAAGAGCTATTCGAGAAGTGATTTGATATGTCAATATAACACTATTCGAGAACTCAGAGTTATCGATTAAGTCAATTCGAGTTCTCGAATCAATCACTTAGCCACTTCTCGAATACATTCTTGGAGACAAAATACTGAAGAATTGTACAAGTCAGAAACCTGCAACAAGCCAAGTCGCTTTATTTGAATATGTACTATAAAGCACATTGGAAAGCCTACAAAGAAGCTTGGAGAGATAAGACAAAGGGACAAGAAGCTAAAGAAGTGGATCTGAACAGGCTTTGCAAAGTCAAATCTGTAGCCGTTTGGACTCTTACTCAAATGAGATAGACATACTGGAAAGTAGTTTGTTTTACCTACCTTATTTGTAGTAAGTAGGTGTATCCATGTCTATAAGGATACAGCCTCACTTCCATAGTAGAGAAGTTTTTTTTCAAGATACATCACAAGAAATATCTCTCTAAGAAAAACGAAGCTGAGAATACTATCATTTGTATTCAAAGATTGTAGCAAAATCTTTATCTAATAAAATATTAGATTAAAGTGATATTGTGTTGTGTTTGTCTTTGTTATCTGCACTTACATATCTCACACACTCAACACATATCTTGTTGCAAAGATTCAAGAACAATGAAAAGTTCAAGAATCCATTCACCCCCCCCCTCTGTATTCTTTTACTGTATTCAATACTCAACAGAAGGCAATAAGGAAGACAAGGAACCTATGATCGAAGAGAAGGAATTCTGGATGCTCTATTTTGATGGGGCATCAAAAACAAAAACAAGTGGTGCAGGTCTTGTCCTACAAAGTCCTGATGGATTCACGATTGAATACGCTTTGAAGTTGGACTTTCCAACAACCAATAATGAGGCAGAGTATGAAGCTTTGATAGCTGGGTTTGGTTTGGCAGGAGTACTGAGGGTCAAGAATCTTAAAGTTTGTGGAGATTCAAGGCTAGTTGTGGCCCAAGTCAATGGAGAGTTTGAGGCAAAGGATGAAACCATGGCCAAGTACTTAAGGCTTGTGAAGGCAGTAATGACTCAATTTGATGAGTGCTACATTGAGCACATTCCGAGGGAGGAAAACACCAAGGCTGATGCCTTATCCAAGTTTGCCTCCTCTGAGATAGAGAATTACTCTGGAAGTGTCTACTTCCAAGTTCTGAGAACCCCTACCATCGATTCAAAGTTAGTCGCACCTATCAGGATGAGGGAATGTTGGATAGATCCCATAAAAGCACACCTTGAGACCGGTTGGCTCCCGACTAATGCCATGGAGGCACGAAAATTATCTGTGAGGGCATTGAGGTATGCTCTGATTGAAGGGATACTCTACAATAAGTCTTTTTTGATTCCTTATTTAAAGTGTTTAAGACCTGAGGAGGCCAAATCAGCCATTGAGGAGGTCCGTGAGGGAATTTGTGGACAACACTTGGGGGGCAGGGCCCTAGCTCACAAGATAGTCAGACTCGGATTCTATTGGCCTGAGATGATGGCCGATGCCAAGGAGTATGTGAAAAAGTGTGATCGGTACCAAAAACACGCACCAGTGGTTAGGCAACCACCAGAGATGTTGACATCCGTCAGCTCCCCCATTCCTTTTGCCATGTGGGGGATGGATATACTTGGGCCCTTTCCTTTGGCCACTGCTCAAAAAAAGTTCCTGGTTGTAGCTATTGATTACTTCACGAAGTGGATTGAGGCTAAACCTTTGGCTATAATCATAACCAAACAAGTTATGCAGTTCTTCTGGGAGAACGCCATGTGTAGGTATGGGATACCGCGGATCCTGGTTACGGATAATGGGCTACAATTCAACAACAAAGAGTTTAGGGATTATTGTGATGAGAATGGAATTAAGCTTCGGTTTACCTCGGTTGCCCACCCTCAAGCCAATGGGCAAGCTGAGGTTGCCAATCGAATTATCCTCGATGGACTTAAGAAAAGGGTGGAACGCTCCAGAAACACTTGGATGGATGAGTTACTACCCATACTCTGGGCATACCGAACCACATGCAAGGTGACTACTGGAGCAACTCCATTCATGTTAGCTTACGGGGCTGAAGCTGTGGTACCCGTGGAAATTATGCATGCATCTCCACAAGTGGAAGCCTTCGAACCAGACACCAACGAGGAGGGAATGAGACTAGCCCTCGACTTGATCGATGAGGTAAGGGATGAGGCCCATGCTAGGAATACTGAACATCAGAAGAAAGCTTCCTTCTACTACAACCTAAGGGTGAAGGAAAGGTTCTTCCGTCAGGGAGACTTAGTACTCAGAAAGATTGAAGCATCCGGAGTTGGACAAAAGGGGAAGCTGGCACCAAATTGGGAAGGCCCATATCGGGTCGAAAGCACGCTGGGACGTGGATCATACAAGTTGGAGACTTTGGAAGGAAACGAGGTGCCTTGCACTTAGCATGCATCGAATCTCAAGGTCTATTATGTTTGATTATCCTATGTAGGACGTAGCTCATATCTATTAGGAAAGTAGAAATAATGTCGACGAAACCATTTTGGAGTTTTTAAACTCTGAGTAGGAAGTAGAGAATTATGTAAGGGCTAGACCCATTTCAAGTTTTAATGCAATTTGGTTTTCTCCTCTCTTGCTTACTATTCTATGTCTGTTATGTGTCAAAGCATATTTAAAATTGCTAGCTAAAGTAAGCCAAAATACAAAAGACAAAACAAGTAAATGGAAATACTAGAAGATGCATAAAACAAATAAACAAGCCCGGAGGCTATAAGTTACGGTTTACAAATCAAGAAAGCAGAATATCGAAAGTCATGCCACGCAGGGCCAGAATAAATAAGCTCAAGGAGCCTTAGTGGCAGTCTTGCCAGTACTCTTGGTAGGAGAATCTCTATCAGTACTGGTATCAGTAGTCGACTCCTCGGCATCAGCCTGAAGTGGGGAATGCTCAGGATCCAAGATCCTATCAGTAGCATCATCTCCCTCCTCATCCTCCTCCTCCTCGTCCTCCTCCATAGGAGTAATCCTCTGGGACTCTAACAGCTTGGCTAGCTCTAAAGGAGCCTCAGGGCAGGGAAAGTCTCCAATCTGGAACAACCCCGGATGCCTCTCTAAAACGGCATCTAAAGCCCCATTCCAGCCACTAAAATAGTTAGCCGGATAGGTGAGGTCATCGTGCTTACCCATCAGCTTTTGAAAATCTTCAGAGTCCATGTACTCGTCAATGATATCCTCCTTGCCCTGCCTAAGCTCAGCAATGCTACCATAGGCCTTCTCCAGCTCATCCTCCTTCGACTTTAACTTCTCTTGCAGGTCCCCAATAGTCACTTTGGCCTGGTCGAGATCCTTCTTATGAGTTCCAGCCTAGGCCCGCCAAGATTTAGCATGATGCAGAGCAGACTGGAAATATGTGTTACCCTGAAAGCGCAAGTTGAAAGTTAACAAACAAAAAATGAAGATTGAAACCAAAAGAAAGGAAGAAAGTGCTTACAGTGGCAAGGGCTTGAGTACCCAGTAACTCAACCGCCTCTAAGTCACGAGAAACAACTATGTCGCGATAGTCAGCAGGAGTGATTGAGTGATAGGACCAATCCTTCGAATGCTTGGTACTCCCGACAACTGTGTCCTGCTTTCTGATGCCCCAAGCAGGCCGAAAAACAGAGGTCTTAGCAGAGGAGACAGCCCCACCTCCCTCTCCTACATCAACAGCATCATGAGGCCTTAAAAAAGCAGGCTCTGTGGGCTGTCTTCTAGGATCTTTTGCAGCCCGTTTTCTCTTCATACGGGAAGTTTCACCAGATAGGTGCTCTTGAAGATCATTTATGGCTTTAGCAGCTGAAAAATCAAGGTAAAATTAAGTAAGTATATAAGCATAACCAGCAAATAAATAAAAGTTAGGTTAGGGACAGGTGAAGTTTACCCTTATCCGAGACAGAAGAAAGACCCACGGACTTGAGGGAAAATTCCTCAAGAAGGGTAAAGAAGTGAGTTTCCCCCTTGTCTTCAATAAGGGTGGTGAAAGCAGCTTTTTCTGCATCATTCAACTCTATATCATCTGGATTCCCGTCGACAACCTTCCCAAAAGAACTATGAAAGAGGGTGCCCCAATCACCCCCCTCCCATACAAGGTACATGAACTCCTCTTTCCACTTAGGATTGTTATCAGGGATTGAGGAGGGATCATAGATGTTTGGGATGGTGGCACGAAGGCTAATATATACCCAGCTAGGATAAGTAATTGCACTATTTTTAAATTGAAAGATTTTCCTAAAAAAGGAAAGAGTCAGCGAAAAATTGTTTTTTATACAAAGAACCATGAAACAAAGAATGGCTCTCCAAGCATTTGGGACGAGTTGACAAGGATTTATTTGAACGTCCGCCAACAGTGTAGGAATGAAGTTATGAAATGGAAAACGAAGCCCAGCCATTATTGCATCCTTATAGATACAAAGGGCATTGGGTTTCCAATGGCAAGAACGATCTCTGTTAGGTCCAAATGTGTTGTAGAGGGGGGGTGAATACAACTTTTCGAATATGAGAAGCAATAAATACGATGCAATAAATGAATACATAGATTCAAGGAATATATTTCTTATATATAACTTGAAATGGTTGCTACAACATTCATTACAAAGTATGACAGAAGTTCAGAGAGAAGTGAATGATACTAAGCTCTGTGAATGCACTCTCTCTCTCTTTCTTGTGTTTCTCTCAACTATTGCTCTCTAACTAAAACATTACACAAGTACTTCTATTTATACTACATGTAATCTATGTCATGTAGTCTTCAAAGACTAAGATATACGTGGCCCAATGATGTCCACATAAATCTTGCCTTATCTTGAAAGCTTGGAAATCTGCCAATCAGAAGATGCCATGTGTCATGTTGAAGCTGCACTCTAAGTAGAACTTCTACTTGAGAATTTCTACTTAGCCATCTCGAAGTTCTAAGTAGAACTTCTACTTAGAAACTTCTACTTGGCCATCTAGAATATTTAGTACTTAGAAAATATTCCGGTCTTCAACTAGAAACTTCAATGCACATCTTGAACTTGTGATATCTTCATGTCTTCTTTGTTCTTCACTAAGCTCTTGAATATGGATCTTTATTACTGACATAAACTTGCTATCAATGTCCTGACACTTGATGCAACGGTCTGGTTCATAAGTGACTAGTCTTGATAGGGTTTTTGCTTCTTGAATAAATTACCATGTCCAATTAGAAATGTGGCTTTCCAATATTTGCTTTCCTTCTTGTTCACTTGAAATCAATTGGTCTTATTGATACTGATAGTTATGATCTTGATTCTTGGCTTTCCAAATCACTGAGGCATGAACAACTTTGACTTGAACTTCTCTCAATGATTTCTTCTTGGATTGATCATAGTTAACATGTTGAATTGTATCAATTACCTTGTCTTCATTTAGTGTTGATTTCTTGTGACTTCTTGTTCTTGATTGTCTTCTGGTTAAGTATCTTTTCCTTTAGTTTGAGTTACATTAGTTATAGTGTTACAAGTTTACACACTCTGCCTTTCAATCTCCCCCAATTTGATTGTCTAACAATGACATTCAAATTAATGAAGGATAACTCAACTAAACAATGAGACGAGAAAAGATAATTAACATTACAGTCTTGAATAATTTACAATTGAAATTTACATGAAAACAATACAAAGAACTTAAACTAGAAACAGAATTCGAACTTCGAATTAAAGATCATTTGAGTGATTCCTATCACCTGGATTATTTCATACCTTTTAGTCAAACTTGTATCACCTTATTGGATTCACTCTAAGGTGAATTTTCCTCAAGTGAGTTAAAGCAACCAAAAGACATGAAGTTTTTCCAACTTCAAGTTCACACCACTCTGACCTTTAACCCTAATTCCGTTTCCTCTTTCTAGCTTCAGCAGCTTGGTCTCTCTCTTCTTTCTGCCTTTTGCGCTTCTCCTTCTGCTGCTTTTCTTTCTTGTATACTGGATCTTTAAGCTGCTTCCACCTAGCATTCAATAGACTTACAGCTTCCATTTCTAGAGGGTTCTTGGGCTCTGGATAAGGATGTTTGAAAAGCCTTCTGAGTTTGTCCACCTCCTGAGTAGTTCTGATCTTTGGAATATCCTCGAAGTTCTTCATGATGAGCTGAGGTTTCCAGTGAGATTTATCAGATTTGAACTGACAATAGATCATCTTGGGGTAGCCCTTGACACGGTCAGTATTGTGGACACTAGCCGCATCTCGCTCCATTCTCTTCTTTTCCACCACTACTTCAGACAGGTAACTCATGAGTCTCTGCTTTTCTTCAACAAACTTATCTTCCACTTCGCCCCATTTGAATACATATAATACTCTCTCCAGAAATGCAGCATCTTGAGTCCGTAGCAGCCATTGTCTACTCATATGCAAGATTGTTTGATTCTGGTCTGCATCTATGAATACTAAGGCATCAGCTGTATCTTCAACATAAGCATGTATCCAGTATACACTTTCACTTCCTGGAACACCAATAGCCTCCATTATTTCTCCTTGTTCTAGTGCTCCAGAAGGAAGAGTCAGAGCTTCATCTACATTCTTCATGGCTTGAAGAATATTCCATTTCTTCTCTATCAGCTCCGGCTCAATCTTCACGTCATCAAGAGGGTTTGGAGCAATGACATCACACTTCCACACCTCATTGCTCTTCTTGAATATAACTCTTTCAATGATCTTTACGGATTTATCTTTAAGCTCAGAAGCGAATCCCTTACCCATCATTTGTCTACATACAGCTTTGAGAGATTCTACTGAAAGCTCCATTAGATCATTTTCCTCCATGCTAACCCTCTTCATCTTTCCATCAACTACCATCCGGACAAAATTGGGATAAGCTGAGAATTCTGGACCCTTGTCCTCTGCTAGCTGCATTAACTGATCCCTGTACAGAATGCTTAGCTCCTCAGATTGAGAGTATTGAATTTTAGTCGCTAGCAAGAACAACTCTGACGCAGATCTTCTCATAATGAATTGGTCATCCACATATAAGAAAGATGTTGGGACTCCTTCTACCAAAGACAAGATAACCTGCCACTCCTTAAGATTTGCATTGTATCCAACCCTGACTTTAGAAATTAGTCTCTTCAAAGCATTTATATAGTCCCCAGTCATTGGATTCTGCAAATTCAAGTTGTAGAACAGATCATCTGCATCCTTGTTATGAACTCCTTTCGCACAGGGTCCCATCATTATCTTCCTTGCTTCATCCCATTTCTGCCCTATCCTTCGTTTGTCCAGATCAACTTGAGGATTAGCTAGCCTTGCAAGCTCATACTCATACTGCTTCCCTTGTAGCTCCCCCTTCTTCTCTAGGAATGCAGCATGTTCTTGCATCATCTTCATTTTATGGAACTGAGCTTGTTCCAAGGCTAACTGTTGAGCTTTAAGGGTTTCCTCATCAACAGGAAATTCTTCAAGCATTCCGGAAGACATCCCAGCACCTCCACCTTGTTCCTTCAAAGATCTTTTTATAGCGTGTGCCAACGGTACGTCTTCCATGTCAGAATCTGAGTCAAGTACCTCCTGTACTGTTTCCTGATGACTCAGGTCAATAAATGGTTCATCAACCATTACTGCCTTACCCTTCCTCATCCTCAGAGCCTCTTCATCAACAGACGGCTCAACTTCTGGTTCCTTGACAAGATCAGCGGGTTCTTCAATTTCTTCGATGTGAACTGCCTGCTGTCTCGTCTCCTTTCCACTCTCCCCCTTAGGTGAGTTATCCTGAGCTCCACCTTGGTCTTCAGATCCACCAGCTGCATAGGAACCTCCAAAACCAGAACCAGAGGCTCCCGCTCCACTAGCACCACCTGCACCACCTCCACCAGCATCGGGGGGAGGTTGTTGCGACTCGAAACACTCCGGGGGCACAAAACTCCTGATTGCGAACATCATTCTACTGATCTCCACAGCCATTGTATGCATTGTAGACTCCAATGCCCCCATCCTCTCATTGAGAGTGCTTCCTAAGACACCACCAACATGGCCCAAGTCATTGACCTTATTTGTCAAATCATCAAAAGCTGTAGCTTGACTTGCCATTCTTGCTGCGTAGTCGTCTAGAGCCCTTTGGTTGTTTCCAATGTTCATCCCAAACTGCCCCATCGTCTGTCCGAACTGCTTCATCTGATTTTCCATAGAAGTCATACGCGTATCAAGATTTTCAGTGTTAAGGGACGGTGTTTGGTTTAGGTGACCTCGCTCTAATACTCGTTCTGTTGGTATTTGACGCTCGGTTTCGGGCCTTGAAAATGAAGGTCCCTCTCTCCCTAACCTCTCACACACACTCCCTGTCTCACGCTCGTGTATGTCTTCAATGATTGATCCAAATAATGAAGCAGTACCTGCAGAAAATTGATAAGAAATGTTGTTGACAGTTATGGGATCAAATTCTGTTTGTTCCTGAGTTGGAATCTCAGGCTGAGAGGCTGCAAAGTGTCCTTGTACGACATCAGAACCGATCCTCTTTGCAGCATCAGTACGTACCGGTGAAGGTACGGCTGAAGTTCTTAAGACTTCATGTCCTCTTGAAGCAACAGTATCTTCAAGAGGTACATAATCCTCACCAAAATCAAAATCCCTATGTGCAGATTGTTCAAGGGGTGAACCACTCGCGTGAGGTGGAGTGGTTGCGTGTGACACGCTAGGGTTTGACTGTGGTTGTGAAGTAGCAGCGTGGAAAAGTTTGGCTTTCTTTCGAATAAGTTGCTGCTCTTCGGGTTCAATCTCCTCATCATCTTCTACATATACACGTGCTGGCTTTCTGACTTCCGTTAACAAGGGTGATAGAGACAAATTATGGAAGTACATAGATCTTATCTTAATATCTGAAATTTGTATACAAATAATACAGACAAATTTATACTTTTGCACATGAATAAATTACACATGGGTTATGACCAAACTAATTAAATTGAACAAACCTAACCATTTGATCGGAAGATTAAATTGATAAAAAATTTGTACACCAGTTATTTCATTATATTGTGTTAAAATAAATTAATATTCTAATTAAATAAATTTTTACACTATTACTGAACATGCATATTAGCAGAGCATATTAAGAGAGGGGTGTCGGCTTGAAAAAATGTTATTAAATTATATTCAATATTTGTAACTTTTGATCGGAAAGACTACGTTCATATTGTAATTTTTATTTTTTTATATGTTTATGACATTTTAAGATTATCAAATCTTTAGATATATAATAAGAGTACTTTTCTTACTCATAATTCATATAAATTGTTTTTAAATCAATTTTTTTAGGAAATTCATAAGAGACCAATCAATTTTTAAAAGTGATAGAAATAAATTTATCTATTTTTATTACTTTAAAATAAAAATTTATAAACCGCGCGAAGCGCGGATAAATTGAATAGTATATTATAATGCCAGGAGACTGGAAACGAACCAGAAGCGTTTAAAATATTTTTCTTGAATTTTTACTTTTTTTGGTTTTTTTATTAATTTTTTTTTCTTGCATTAAGTAGCATCTTAATGACATCTTAATTAGTCATTAATTACACTTATTAAATACATATTAAATTTATTTCATATTTTTTATATAAAAGATTAACAAATTTTATTTGAGCATTATAATTATTATTTCAATATAAAATATTAATTATATGTATAAAATTAAGATTATTTTTATATATATTGACGACTTAAAATTTTTCACATTGCATCATTTCTTATTCCATATTCAAGATCGTTGCAATATTTTTTCGGACGATTGTAGAACAAATGATCTTAACTGATAGATTAAAATCTAGAATTTGTATACAAATAATACTTAAAGATTTTTTACTTTTGCACATAATAAACTCAACCATTTTATCGGCCAATTAAATCGATATAGAAGTTATACACATTGTTTAATTGTATATTGTCAAAATAAATTAATATTCTAATTATATAAATTCTTGTACTATTATTGAGCATGTATGTTAATGTTATAAGAGGGGTGTCGGCTTTAAAAAATGTTATTTAATTATATTTAATATTTATAAACTTTTATCGTAAAAATTACTTTCGTATTGTAATTGCTATTTTTCAAGTTTATGATATGTGTTAGGTCCGATAAGATTGTAGAAGGGGGGTTGAATACAATCTATACCAATTTATCGAAATTTGTTCTTCAAATAATATTTTATTTTAAACAAATTTGAGCGGAATAAATTGAAACAAATTTCAAGTTGAATATAACAATATATTAACTTGATGGGTGTTACAATTTCAGTACAGAAATTAATCAAGTTGATAAAAACTAATTTAGAAAATTCGACATGAACTTTTCTAATTTAGTTAATAAAAACCAAGATTAGAACTAGGAAACTTAATTCGCTAGTAGTACAAGAATCACAAATAATCAAGTTCCACCGGATAAAATATTACAAAGGAGATGAACTTGATTTTCTAGGAATTAATTTGTTCTTGCTTGAGAGAGAGAAATGGAGGCTGCTGAAATTTCTGGATGAAATGTTATGTGCGTGTGTCTTCTGTCTATTTTTGCCTCCTGATGCTTTTGTAGTCCAAAGTTAATCGATAGTCATATTGCTGTTAAATATGACTATCCAGCACAGCCAATATAACAATCAACTTTGGCCTAGTATGACAATCGGTATAACAATCAAGGCTGATATGACAATCCTTTAACCAATATAACAATCGGTATAACTTACTGTTTGTTATATTAAAAGCCTAATATGACAATCGGCCCTTTTAAAAACACACTGATTTAATACTGCAGCAAACGAATACAAGCCGCGGTGGCAGGATGTGATCAACACGCGAAGCTGTTTTGTTCTTTGTCTCTGGCGCGTGGCTGTCACGCGCTTCCAGGCGCGTTAATTACCTTGCCGACAGGATGCATGTGCTTGACAGACTTTTGTTTCTCTTTCTTGTATCCATGTGATGTGACATAGACAGATCAGTGCTTTGTTTCTTCACAATTCAATTTGTTTAGAAAACAAATTAACACACTTCTGCCCACACAGTAATGATAAGTCCATAACTAATAAAACCATCGAACTGGGCTTCAAACGAACTGGGCTTCTTCTTTTTTTTTATTTTTCAATTGGCCCAACAGAATAATCAAGCAGTCCAATTCCTTTTTATATTTAATTTAATTATTTTACTTAATCAATTAATCATTTAGAAAAGTAATGATTAATTAATTAAATTTATAATTAAATCAAATAAGATTAATACATTAATTCAAAGTTAATTAATATGATAATTAATTTAATAAATAAATTAATTCAGAATGAATTAATTTATTAATTAAATAAATTACATAATTATATTAATTAAATGAGAATTAATATAAATCACTTGATAACCAATTCTTTTTCGAGAACCAGTGAACATAATAAAGAATTACCACTGAATTGTTTGTTGACGCTCGATGCACGGTCTGGTTCATGAGCGACTAACTCCAACGGCTTTTCTTTATTTTTGACTCTGAGCTTTGGTTTAATTCTTCTCTCAACATACCAGTCTTAACAGCTTGAACCACTGAAGTTAATGATAAACAACCACTGTTTAATGTTGACACTCGATGTACTGTCTGGTTCATGAGTGACTAACCGCAATGACTGTTCTTCATATATTGACTTTAAAATCTGGTTCCTTTTCTTTTCTTCTTTCTCTTGATATTTCTCTGTACTGTCTCTGTCACTGTCGAAATCTCTGTCACTTTAAATGAATCCACTTCTTTAACGAATACTTCACTGAGGCTTGATCAGATGTCTGAACTTCTTTCAATGTAGTAATTCCTCAAGTCTGTAGATTGACCTTGATCTTTTTCTTCTGACAGATAATACTATCTAAGATTCCTTGTGACAGTCTATATACTATTTACTATTACAATCTTGTTTAAGTTGAGTTGTATCCTCGAACTACAAATAGGCTACATCATATGCCTTTCAATCTCCCCCTATTTGTTTGTTAGACAATAACAAGCAAATACCTAGAGGATAACTCAACTAACTCACTTAAACAAGAAAAAGATAAAGCACTTCAAAGCTTAGTAAATAATACAAAAAAAATTTCTCTGGTTTAGATTTAACAATTCCAGAATCTTCAGTTGATGAAATGATAGATGATTGTTCCTTTAGCACTGAACTGATCTTCAATAGATAATTCATCTTCATTTCTGATTCTTCATATCTCTGCCTGATAATCCTTCACATCTTACATTGGTGATTATCAGCAGTTCTTGATTTACAACCACTTCCCATTTCTGACACAGCTTTTCTCACTAAAGAAAAACAGTTGTTCCTACTATATAGACAATGGTGAATCAAAACCATTTCTATAACTTCTGGTGAATTTACTACTCTTCCACTTAGCCTTTATACATAGTACATTGAAAGGCTAATAGAATAGTATTGTGATGTAATTCTCCTTATATCTCCACTTTCATAACAAACGAAAGTTCTTTTGCTTCTTCATCTAAGGCTCCCCCTTAGTAAATAGACTTGCTAGACTTGCTTCTCATTCTAAGCACAGTCTCTAATGCTCCCCCTTTCTAACTCACTCTTCTTTTACTTGTACCCCAATACTTCTCCCCCTTAGTTGAGTATATCTTTTTCAATATATCTCTCCCCCTTAGTTGAGGAATCCTCCATTCAACTAATTGACAAAGTAGTTGATACCAGATTGTTACCAATTTATACCAATCGTTAGAGTACATTGAAATCAATTGATAAAGCTTTGTTAGAAAGAAAGTTTCATTTTCTTCCTCAATGTGAGTGTGTGATAGTGTTTAGTGTACCTCACAAGTGTTTCACTCTTCTCTCCACTCATTTGTGTTGAGTGTCTCACTTCTCTCTGTGTTTACACTCTTGCTCACTAGTGTTTCACTCATTGCTCCAACATCCTTTAGTGTACCTGCAAGGAAAAATCACCATAGCCCCTTCTAGAGAGGTCAGTGGTGGTGCAATGGGAGTTCGCAAATCCCAAGTCCTCGTTGGACTCGTCAGACGAATCTGAGTCATAATCTACAAGTTGCTAATTTCCCTTTTTAGGGTTTTCAGATTTGAATTCTGAGAAGGTAAACAATGATCTATAAATTTAGCATTGAGATCAAGATTCCATTCTAATGTCTGTGAAGACATCACCTTGTTAAACTCATCAGGTAAAATCTGAATCATAGTTTACAAGTTGCCGATCCACACTTATGTCGGATCCGTTACCCGCAGGATCCAGAGATGTTCCCTCTGGGGAGTTAGATAATGATCTTGTTGAATTTTGCATTTGAGATCAATACCTTCTCTCGAGGTCTGTGAAGACTCTTGATTCATTAAAGAATCTTTAACTTATAATCCTAACCGTAAAATGGTTGGATTACAGGTTTCCGTCAATTCATCCTTGATGTGTGCAATCTCACTTTGTGCATATGAAATATTTTGGATAGTGTATAAGGTAGTGACTCTCCAACTGAATATCCCACACATCCTTGTTTTCTGCATCAAGTGCAGTTACTCCCTGGTGACCTCTAGTTTGATAGGTTACTTCCATTTAGGGGGTAAAATAGAATGTGTTTGAGTTTGACTGTAGTCTGGGATAAAAGTTGTTGGGTTTACAACCTCATGACTAAACATGTGAGAATACAGAATTTCATGTAGATGAACCTGCATCACAGAATATGAGCAATATAGAGATAGAATGCATTTTTTTTTTAACATTGAAAAGTTTTCTGAGAAAATATTGCATTTATCTTAAGAGAAATGATGTACAGTTGTGATTTAAAAAGGTTTACAATGTAAGCAATCACAGCTGTAGAAAGAGATTTTGAATTTAGGAAGTTATAGATCTTGAGCCGGTTTTACAAAACAAGAACATAAGCAAAAATCCAATTAATAAATATTAATCGAATCAATGTATGTTAATGTTTAAACCAATACAAACAAAACTATTTTATCATGTTTTAGGTCCTGCATGATAGATAACAGCTATTAGAAATTGTTAGCACTTGATAGGTCTTGTCTTCCAATTGTTAGATCCTGAAAATCAAACATTAGTTCCTAACCAATTGTATAGACACATACCAATTTGATACCAACATTGGTCAATTGTTAAGTCCTTAACACGAAGATCTGTTAACAGCAATCACAAAACAAAGATTTATACTTAAACTGCAGGTTTTGTGTGTGTTAAGAAGAAGAACAACAAAAGAACCAAGTACAGGGACCTGTTTGTAAGTTTTGAAAGTATAGTGACTAAACTGTAAAAACTATACAAACTATTTATATACACATGAAAAAGAATATACCAAAAATAAGAAATAATATACATAATAATTATATAACATAAAAACTAAAAAGAAAAGAAAAATTCGTTTTTTTTATTAGAAATAAAAGAAAATAATTTACAAAAATATTTACAACAATATAACTACTTAAAAATATAAAAATAGAAAATACTAAAACTACCATAGGTTATCCTTTTTACGAAATCAAACATTAATAACAAAAGGACAAACACTACAAAACATGTTAAATAAGATTAACATTTAAAAATTACGATACATGTACAAAAACATTAAGTATATACAAGAGTATTTATAATAGATTAGCAAATCCATATATTTTCTGACAAAACAACTTTCTACTAGAAAATTATTTAGAGAGAAAATATGATTTAATAAACTATCATAAATATGGTAGCTATTTTAAAATAATAAAATTTTCAACAAAAATAGCTTCCTCAAAAATTCTAACTAGAGAATTAGAGAAAAATATTTTTAGAGAAAATTATTATTCTAAAATAAAGAAACATGGATAACGCATTAGAATGATTATGACAATTCTTATAGAAAGATGACAAGATAGAATTCGAAAAGAATGTCATACCAGTTACTTAGTGCTCAAACCTTGGCACCAACTTCCATGTTTCTTGTTGTTCCAGATTCGCAAGTGCTTTCTCAGATTCCTTAGATTCTATACCTTGATTCTGAGAAGCCCTTTTAGTTGTTACTCCAACATCTGGATCACCAATGATCAGCTCTATTCCAAACAGACTGTTTGAGAAGGTTGGATCTTGATGAATCGCCTTGTTCTTCATTGTGATGTTGTGTTTGACTAGTGAATCCTTTGTTTACTTCCCTCGAGTTGTTGCGTGAATGACTTGATGATTATTTTCCAGTGACATTGGTATTGCCAATAACAAAATTGTTTCCACCACTATCACTAGGATAATTATCA
This sequence comes from Saposhnikovia divaricata, assembly GCA_036435485.1. Taxonomy (NCBI): domain Eukaryota; kingdom Viridiplantae; phylum Streptophyta; class Magnoliopsida; order Apiales; family Apiaceae; genus Saposhnikovia; species Saposhnikovia divaricata. The sequence goes on along the minus strand of CM071598.1, from coordinate 191,578,033 downwards.
TCATTAACATATTAATCTTATGACTTCAAGGCAACTCCTCGATAACAACAATTGTTAACTCCTAACAACTGTTTGTTTTTAGACAATCTTGGTTCTAAAAATAAAACCTGATTACCAAGACTGTCTTGTCTGCAATCTTAGAAGTAATATTCTAAGTCCAATACACCTTGATCCATAGTATAAAACCTTTATTACCATAGTGATTAGAATCTTGCAATTAAGCATAAAAATTATTCAAAGTAATTGAACTATGGTAACTTTAGATATTTCAATATCCATAGTTCTACTTAGAGAATTTTTATACCATGTATAATAATATGAGTGAATTGTAAAAGATATAACAATGATTACTTAGAGGAGTTCTAAGTAATTTCACACATACCAATATATCTCACAATTAGTTAGTAAATAGAATTCTAACTAAATATCATTAACTGATATAAGTCAAAACTTCAATACAACCAATTGTTAGAACCATGATATTAATTATAGTGAATTTCTGAAAATGGAGCATTGATAAAATTCACTAGAATTAACATCTTACAACTAATTGAAGACCAATACAGATTAGGTCCAAATTAGTTATGTTGTTTATTTATTTTAATAAATATAAGGTACAGAGCAAATACTAAATTGAATTGCTTCAAGTCCGTAACCCATATAAATCAAAATAAATAATTAAATAATTAAATACTAAATCTCTATGAGTTAGATTTTAGCATTTAAGTATTTAAATTATCCTTAAATAATCACCACTAAAATATATTGCAATTATACACATGGCAATCATTCAACAGATAATTCTCAGCGTGAGGTCTGGATGTAAATAAGTTCACAAGTCCTTTCAATATAGACAATTGAAACCTTGTGAGCTTATTTAAGAATTATTTAACAGATGGGATTTACAATCATATAGCATTAATAAAATCCCAAGTTCACAAACCAATCTTGAAAAATTAATTTCATCAAGTGATTTAGCAAACGTGTCTGCAAGTTATTCTTAACTAAAGACATGCTCTCAAAAGAATTGATACCTTATGCAGGTTGCTTAGTCCTTGAGTGTTCCACAGAGTTGTTGAAGATGAAATTGATTCCTTGTGATCTCCTGCTTTCGTACAACTCATTTGATCTGTCTCTATGTAGCAAAACATGTCAGAACTGATGTCTCTAGGGTACCATCTCCGTAGATTCGGCTTAAGACATCTGAAAATCAAGTGTAATAACTACAAGAATAGATTCTCAAGAATCCACTTGGGACCATGCACATTTGCATAATTGAGAATAAAATATGTGTGTAAGTAATCTATTAGCAATTGAATAAGATAATGAGCTGATGATTCCTCTATAGCCTGATTTGGTCCTAATTAGTAGATCCTGAACTTGTTGGGTCAAATATCTCTAGAGTACCATTTCCTAAGATCTGGGTCCATCTAAAGATTTTTGATTGCCCACTTGTTAGGTCCAAGCTAATAGGTCAAAAGCCAGCTATAGTGATTTGTTGGTATGTAGTCTTGACAGGTCTAGAATCTTCTGAATAGAATCAAAAGATCCTTGACTTATTTTTATTGTCATCATTCTTTTGGCTTACTGAAGTAAATCAAAAGAACTGCAACTTTACCAACATCAAAACAGCAAATATCTTAATATCAATTTATAGCTAGTAGACCAACATATAATATAATCAAGATATCATTGCACATATATATATCATTTATGGTTGTGCTTAAATATGTAGAGAGTTCTATGAATATGACACTAATTATTAAAAGATACCAAATGTTAAAGATTGATACCAAATATTAAATTATAGTTAGGGTGTCATACCATGTCTTCCATGTTTGCTTGAGTGATGATACCAGTTTATACTAACCTGTAGAGATCTTCAATTATCTCAACAACCAGGAGTGCACTTGTTCACATTCCTCTAGTATCCAGATTCAGTAGGTCTAGATGTCCATTATAATCTTGAATGTGCAGCAGGTGCCTGATATCCTCAAGTCTTGTTACTGGTGCTTATTGTCAAATATACTGTTTGATCAAATTGTAACCTAGCATCCAGTTTGGCTTTGTCCCTCATAACAATGCCTTGACATCATCCAGGTAGACTTCTGGTTATCCTTGTACCAATTACAGCCTTGTTGTTTGGTCTAGATACCAGCTTCCCTTCAATCTGCCTTTTATACTGATTGAGATCATCTTGCATTGCAATCACTCAACCTGGATCTTTCAGAGCTTTTGTAGCTTTCTTAGTTTCTTTTTAAAAGAAAACTAAAGAAATAATCATTAGTACTTGAAGCTCTGTTAGTCTTTTACTTCCACCATTAGAAACACTAAGAACTAGAACAAAGAATTAATTGACCCAAAATTCTTTGTCTTGGCAGACATGTTCTCATAGTGTCCTTTGACTTTCAGTGTGGTGTTGAGTTGACTAGTTGATCCTTCAGTTGCTCCCCCTAAGCTGTTGCTGGGTTTACATGAAGATTCTCAATGTTGACCTTGCTTGGATCTGAATCATCATTACCATTGACAGCTGGGAGCTAGAAGTCGATGAACATCACTAAGACTTTCAATCACCTTTTGTTGATTAATAACAATCACCCTGTAGGCTGTTGACTCCACCAAGTAACCAAGGAAATTAACCTCTTGAGCATTAGCTGATTGCTAGGATGCTCACTTTCATTTATCATTGCAAAACAATTTTCTTCATACTTGTGGGGTCTTCCTATATTTCTTACTGATCAGGGTTTAATCATGTCAGTAGCAAACTATTGACTGCTTCAGCATTAATACTCTTGAAGGTGCAGAAATCATCCTGAACACTAATTAATAGGTCCTGTAATCTGGTCTCCAAGTTGTCATAGTCAATTTTGCTTCCTGACACTCTTCTAGATGTGATCAATCACCATCAGTGGTGTCTTGTCTTCAGATTGTTTGAACAACAACTTGTTTGTGGAGAGAAGCCATCAGTCATCACCACTAAAGTATATTTTTCTTTGATGTAGAACTTCTGTGTGATTCTTTTTGACTTTCCTTTATGACATGCCTCGTAATTTCATTTTACTTTAATTTCAGATGAGGCAGTCTCCTTTACTGATTCGATTTTCAGGAAAGAATCTCTTGATATGACATTCAGGTGAGAGAGCTCCTTATGTCATAGCTGAACTCCTGTCTGATGAAGCTTTATATTTGACCTTGTTGACTTCACCTTTGACTGAGATTCCATGTCAGCTACAGATAAGTTCTCTTTCTTTAATCCTCGAACAGTAGGCTCTTCATCTTGTAAAAGATGCTTTATTACTGACAACATTCCTTGACTATTGAATAGCCTTGACCCTAGGTCATACCCTTTCTGTTGTCTCCAAGGGATAAACCACTTGGCCAGATACCGTCACCACTCTTGATAGCAGGGCTCTATCTTCGGTCATATGCCTTGAACATCCACTGTCCAGAATCCACATAACACGATGTACCTGTTACACACCCTGCAATATCAAAACAGTTAAACCCTTTTTGGGACCCAAATTTGATTGGGTCCGGAATACTTGAAGTATTGACCTTTGTCAGGAAAAACAACATTTTTAATCTTAACACCATTAGTCAACAAACATTTTACCCTATAAACAGATTTAACAATCTTTTGTTTCAGTTTAGGTATCCATGTTTGTTTAGTAACAATATCATTGACTGGACATTTGACTTTGTAAATAGCCTTAGTAAAACTTTGTTTAGGCTTTGGTACAAATGTCTCTCTCCTAACATAAGGAGGACTAGCAGTCTTTGATTTAACATTATTCCTGTTCATGTGTTGTCGAGGAGTAGTCTTATCAGCACATGCATGATTACCATTGAAGTAAGCAGTCATAACATTAAAAGCACAAGACATACAATTGACAACACCACATGCTTTATGATTAGCATCAATGATAGGCATGGAATTCATGTTAGAGATGTTATTGTTCTGCTTCGACTTATTACCACCTAATCCAGTCTTAGAAGAACTAGTTGTTTTAATAACCTTGACTGGCACTTTAGGTACATCTATCTTGGATGATACATTTTCTGGATTAGTGTCCTCAACAGATTTAGCCTTAACAAAGATTGTGACATCTTTCTTGGATGAAACATTCTTTGGATTAGCTTTCTTAACAGATTTATTCTTAACACATTTATCCTTAACAAAGACTGTGCCATTTGCACTGTCCTCATTTCTCATTTCTTCTTGTATAACCATAGAAAGAATATCTGGTGGTCCAGCATCAGATTTTGTAAACATTGGTTTTTCAACATTCTTGAGAATATGTGGTATACCTCTTTCTTTAGCTGGAATAGAATTAGGAGAATGATTACTCAAAGAACCAACAGCTTGACTGTAATCAAACCCTATTCCTACAGTTTGTTCTACTGCTTGTTTATTGAAGAACTCTTTAGAAACTTTGACAGTATTATAACAAGCTCTAACCTGTGTTTCAAGTTCTCTAATCTTGGTTTCTTGTTCAGCAATCTTATCAACTTGTTTTGACATATATTCTCCTAGACCTTTTTCTCTGCAGTTAAGTCGAGCTATTTCTTCTATATTCTTATCTTGATTAACCTGCACTTTTTTTAAATCTAACATTTGATTTTCAAGGTTAGTGTTAACAAGACTTATTCTCTCGTACCCTCTTTCTGCACAACTCAAGGAAATACGTAAACTATTAATTAACTCAGCATCAGTAAGAATTACCGGTGTGGTGTAATAAGTTGATGATTCAGCATTTTCCACCAGTGCAAAGTTTCCAACTTCTTCATCTTCACTGTCTGTGTCATCCCAGCTTTTACCTTGTACCACATAGGCCGTGTCTATGTTCTTCTTACTAGATGCATACTCTCTCCTTGCATCTTGTTCAGGTCGATGACACTCAGTTGCAAAATGTCCCATTTCATTACAGTTGAAGCACCTGATCTTGCTTCTGTCTACCATTCCAGTCTTGTAGCCAACCCTTGTGCCACTTGAGGATGAACCTCCTTGCTGGAATCTGTTCTCTGTAGACCTGAGTCTGAAATTAGGATTTCTTCTAAATCTGAAATGATTAAACTGTCTTACAACCAGTGCCATTGATTGATCCTCCAACTGCTCCAGCTCCTGTGACGAATAAAATTCTCTACAACCCTGACTTGTAGCTGTCTTCCCATACTCTGCTACAATCACTTCTTTTTCAGAGTTGTAAGGTTGAACAATCTTAGCTTCCAATCTATTTTCCCTGACTTTCTTAGTTCCCTCGTTTATTGTTATAATGGTGTCCCAGATATGCTTGGCATCTTTACAGTTAATAACATGGTTGCACATGATCGCATCTAGGGATTCCATCAAAATTAATTGTACATTAAGATCAAGGGCAATATCCACTTTGTCATCATTTGTATAAACACTAATGTCCTTTGGATATATCCTTGCAGGAACTACAACAACTCCTTCCACGATTATTTCCTCTTTAGTAATCAAAGGAACTATTGGCCCGTTTTGCAATATTCCTAAATAATTAGGATTGGCCACTTGTAGAAAAAGGATCATTTTCTTTTTCCATAGTTCATAATTTTCATTGTCAAATATGGGTATCTTAACAGTTCCAATTTTTGAAGACATGATGAATTTTTAAGAGAGTTAAAAATTCGAAATGGATTTTTGACTGAATAAAAATAGGATCTTGATTTGTGTATCAATCAATAGGCTCTGATACCAATTATTAGGTCCGATAAGATTGTAGAAGGGGGGGTTGAATACAATCTATACCAATTTATCGAAATTTGTTCTTCAAATAATATTTTATTTTAAACAAATTTGAGCGGAATAAATTGAAACAAATTTCAAGTTGAATATAACAATATATTAACTTGATGGGTGTTACAATTTCAGTACAGAAATTAATCAAGTTGATAAAAACTAATTTAGAAAATTCGACATGAACTTTTCTAATTTAGTTAATAAAAATCAAGATTAGAACTAGGAAACTTAATTCGCTAGTAGTACAAGAATCACAAATAATCAAGTTCCACCGGATAAAATATTACAAAGGAGATGAACTTGATTTTCTAGGAATTAATTTGTTCTTGCTTGAGAGAGAGAGAAATGGAGGCTGCTGAAATTTCTGGATGAAATGTTATGTGCGTGTGTCTTCTGTCTATTTTTGCCTCCTGATGCTTTTGTAGTCCAAAGTTAATCGATAGTCATATTGCTGTTAAATATGACTATCCAGCACAGCCAATATAACAATCAACTTTGGCCTAGTATGACAATCGGTATAACAATCAAGGCTGATATGACAATCCTTTAACCAATATAAGAATCGGTATAACTTACCGATTGTTATATTAAAAGCCTAATATGACAATCGGCCCTTTTAAAAACACACTGATTTAATACTGCAGCAAACGAATACAAGTCGCGGTGGCAGGATGTGATCAACACGCGAAGCTGTTTTGTTCTTTGTCTCTGGCGCGTGGCTGTCACGCGCTTCCAGGCGCGTTAATTACCTTGCCGACAGGATGCATGTGCTTGACAGACTTTTGTTTCTCTTTCTTGTATGCATGTGATGTGACATAGACAGATCAGTGCTTTGTTTCTTCACAATTCAATTTGTTTAGAAAACAAATTAACACACTTCTGCCCACACAGTAATGATAAGTCCATAACTAATAAAACCATCGAACTGGGCTTCAAACGAACTGGGCTTCTTCTTTTTTTTATTTTTCAATTGGCCCAACAGAATAATCAAGCAGTCCAATTCCTTTTTATATTTAATTTAATTATTTTACTTAATCAATTAATCATTTAGAAAAGTAATGATTAATTAATTAAATTTATAATTAAATCAAATAAGATTAATACATTAATTCAAAGTTAATTAATATGATAATTAATTTAATAAATAAATTAATTCAGAATGAATTAATTTATTAATTAAATAAATTACATAATTATATTAATTAAATGAGAATTAATATAAATCACTTGATAACCAATTCTTTTTCGAGAACCAGTGAACATAATAAAGAATTACCACTGAATTGTTTGTTGACGCTCGATGCACGGTCTGGTTCATGAGCGACTAACTCCAACGGCTTTTCTTTATTTTTGACTCTGAGCTTTGGTTTAATTCTTCTCTCAACATACCAGTCTTAACAGCTTGAACCACTGAAGTTAATGATAAACAACCACTGTTTAATGCACCAGAATCGTTTAAAATATGTTTCTTAAATTTTCACTTTTTTATTTAATTTTTTCTTGCATTAAGTAGCATCTTAATGACATCTTAATGGCATTTAATAATCATTAATTACACTTATGAATATATATATATATATATATATATATATATATATATATATGTGTGTGTGTGTGTGTGTGTGTGTGTATGTGTGTGTATATATATACTATTATATAAAAGCCAAAAAATTAAAAGTTTGGTTGGTTGGTTGGTTGGTTGGTCGGTCGGTCGGTACCGTATCTGTTGATTTTACTTATTTACCCTTACTCAATTACAGATCTAGTAACTAATCAATTTCCTTTTTCAGGTTACACATATTATCTTTTTCTATTTTTCAAGAACTAAATAATTTCTTTTTTCAGGTAAAATATAATATTTTTTATATTTTATCTAACTAAAATTTCTCCTTTATTAATCAATTTCCTTTTCCAGGTTAAACATATTATCTTTTCTCTTTTACAATAACTAAATAATTTCATTTTTTAGGTAAAATAGAATATCTTTTTTATTTTATCTAACTAAACTTTCTCCTTTTAAAAAACACTACGAGGAATTTTATTTAATAAAATAACATAATTATATTATTATTACTATTAACTAATCAATTACTTTTTCAGTCAAAACATATTACCTTTTCTCTTTTCTCTAACTAAAATCTCTCTTTTTCCAATTATATCATGGACGGTTACCTTTTTCATCCAAAACACGTTACCTTTTTAATTTCTCTAATTAAATTTTTTATTTTTCTAATCATATCACGGGCATTATATTTAATAAAATGAAGTAATAATTTTATAATTACTAATAATTAATGGATTATTCTTTTTAACTAAAACCTATCATCTTTTCTATATTTTCTAACTAAAATCTCTTATTTTCTAGAAATATCACGGATAACATTTACATAATTATTATCAAATCATCTCATATAAAAATGTAAGCCTCCAAAATTCATGTCTTAAAAAAAATAATTGAGATTAATGATTTTTTTATATAATATTAAAAAAATCCGTGCATCGCACGGGTTTTAGGCTAGTATATATTAAATTTACGTCATGTTATTTATACAAAAGATTAATAAATTTTATTTGAGCATTATAATTATTATTCAAATTTAAAATATTAGTTATATGTATAAAACTAAGATTATTTTCATGTAAATGAATGACTTAAAATTGTTCACATTGTGTCATTTTTTATTACATGCTGAAGATTTTTGCAAACTTTTTTCGAACGATTGTAGGACAAACGATCTTAACTTCTCGAACAATATTTTATCAATAATTGTGGAAATCGTTATAAGTTATAAAAGTATAATATTTTGGTTAAAATCTAGAATTTGTACAAAATAATATTGACAGATTTTTTATTTTTTACATAATAAACTCAATCATTTTATTGCGCAATTAAGCCGATAAAAATGTTATACACATGTTGTTTCATTATATTGTGTCAAAATAAATTAATATTCTAATTATATAAATTCTTATGCTATTATTGAGCATATATGTTATGAGTGGGGTGTCGGCTTTCAAAACGTTATTTAGTTCTATTTAATATTGTATTTGCTACTTTTCATATTATGATATTTCTAAGATTATTAAACTTTTTGATATATAATTAGAGTATTATTCCTACTAATAATTCATACAAGCTGTTTTAAATCACTTTTTTAGGAAAAAAAATTTCTTGATTTTTCATATTCTGATTTTTTTACTAAATAATTTCCTTGCATTTAATAGGATTATAATTAGTCATTAATTGTACCTATTAAACTTATATTAAATACACTTTATTTTATACTTAAAACAAAATTTTAGCCAATAATTATTATAATTATCTATATAAAATATTTTAGTTATTATTATTTCTTTATTAGAACATTTTAATTATTATATTAATATAAATTATTAATTATCCATATAAAAGTACAATTATTTCAAGTTAAAATGATAAACTAAAATTATTTATATAGTTCATTTCTAATCCTTATTAAAAATTATTGCAATTTTTTTGGCAATAATAAATAAACGATTTTAACTTTTCAATAAATTCGTAATCAGTGACCGTGAGAATCCTGATAAGTTACGGAAGTATATAAATTTTTCAATTAACATCTACAATTTAAAAAACAAGTAATATTATATAATTTACTTTTACACATGAAACATGGGGTATGATCAACTCGATTAAATTGAACCAATCCAACCTTTTTCTTTAATGATTAAATTAATGAAAAAGTTAAACATTCGTTGTTTCATTATATTGTGTTGGAATAAATTAATATTCTAACTAAACACATTCTTAAACTAAAACTAATCAATTAATCGCGCATGTAAGTTATGAGATGGGTGTCGGCTTTGAATAAATTTTATTTAATATTTATAAATTTTTATTATAAAAATTATGTTGACAGTGTAATTTGGTAGGAAAAAAGATAAGAGGCCTTTATGGAGTTGATGAAGTTGATAATATGTTAGAGAATCTTCATTTTGCTTAAATAATTAATTTTAAATGACTTAGCGTTTATTCAGAATTCAATAATTTTTAGATTCATTTTTATTGGAGATATAATATAATTGCATGTACATATTTATTATAAGAGTTGATATAAAAGTATTAAAATATGTGAGTACCATTTTGAACATGTGTCCATGAATTTAAATTAAATATTACATACAAACAAAGTTCTTACAAATAATGCTCAAAAAAATTAATCAAATAAATATATACAAGTGTCGGGTCACTCCAAAAAATATGAAGCATGACTTACAAAATGCATTTGAATTCTCTTTTGTTTGTCATACAATCAAATTTATCGACATGTTAAATCAATCACACTTCTTATCACATTTACATTCTGCTTCTTTTCTTCGTCATGCAAACAAATTTATCAACAAACTAAGCAATCACGTCTTTCATAAGGGCATCGACAACAAAAATATTTCAAAAATGTTACTTTTACTTATCCATTGTCAAACTTTACAAATGTTTATCAATATTGAATTTCAAAAGTATTTTTTATGCAAAAAAATAGATGTCGTCAATATTTTCGAAAATATTATTATTAACACTTAAGAGTTTAACTAAAACATGTTTTCTTTTCTTTTCTCTATAATTCTTAAACATTCAAATTTAATTACATTTACACAAGTTTCAATTTATCATATCAACTTTCAAATAATAAAACTCAACGAACAATGATGTTATATATACAATTTTTAAAAATATTTTCGTGCCGCGCGTAGCGCGGCTTTGTTACCTAGTATATTATGATACCAGGAGATCGGAGAGGCTTTCACTCAAAAACTTCAAAATATTTTTCTTGATTTTTCACATTTTGGTTTTTTTTATTAAAATTATTTTCTTGCATTTAATGGTATTTTAATTAGTCATTAATTGTACCTATTAAACTTATATTAAATACACTTTATTTTATACTTAATATAAAATTTTAGCAATCTTTATTAAAACATTATAATTATTATGTTAATATAAAATATTAATTATCTATCTAAAAGTACAATTATTTCAAGGTAAAACTATAAAAATGTTTTCATTTTTCTAATTCTTTTCTCTATAATTCTTTAACATTCAAATTTAGTTACATTTTACCAATAGTACAATTTTTAACAGCGCCTTTGTACTCATTCTTAATCTTTGCTATATTATGCCTCAAATAATATGATCGTAAGAACAAGATAATTGTACTTATATTTTAATATCAAAATATGATCCATGAAAACGAAAGTTATATGGTAAAATGTTAATCTATACCATCCATAAGCGAAATGGGGTATAATTTGTATACTATTTATATTATCTATACTATACTATTATAAGCGAAATGGGGTATAATTGGTTGGTTAACACCTTCCCAAAAAGTTTGTTAACACCTTCCAAAAATGAAAAAATAAATTGAAATGTATATAAAATTTTATTTTACTTAATAACAAACTTTTTTAATTACACTCCAACAATTAATATTCAGTTACATACTCTTTTAGTTAGATTTGAATTAAAATTTTTCACACACACCCAACTTTTTTAGACTCTTTCAATTACTTGGAAATCAAATCTATACTATTATAAGCGAAACAAGCTATAATTGGTTGGTTGGTCGGTTGGTTAACACATTCCCAAAAAGTTTGTTAACACCTTCCAAAAATGAAAAAATAAATTAAAATGTATATAAAATTTTATTTTACTTAATAACAAAAATTTTTAATTACACTCCAATTAATATTCAATTACATACTCTTTCAGTTATACTCTTTTAGTTATATTTGAATTAAAATTCTTCACACACACCCAACTTTTTTAGACTCTTTCAATTACTTGGAAATCAAATATTTTTAAAATCAATTTAAATAATTTTAATATTACATATTGATTAACAAATTTACAACAAATTATAAATCAATAAAGTGAAAACAAACTAAAACTATTATATCCTTATATATAATATGCGTAAGAGGGATCTTATCCATAATTTTCGTCACTATACTACCAAAATATACCAAGGCGAAAGCCAAAGAGGAAGCCTATGAGGGGCTGTACAAGCGCCTAGATACCAAGGAAGGAGCGAATGCTATCTTTAAACTAGCTAAAGTTAGGGAGAGAGGGCGGCGCGACCTGGGTTCTGTTAAGTTTGTTAAGGATGATTAAGGCAAAGTGTTATTGAATGAAGAGGCTATCAAGGAGAGGTGGAGTTCGTATTTCCAAAATCTTTTCAATGAAGGTAGGAGGAGTGATACTGGCGTGGAGCAAGAGGTCCCTCCGTCGTCGGTGCTTTCTATCGGTTCCTGTGAGCGTATCAGCAAGGAGGAAGTCAAGGGTGCCCTTCAAAAGATGGCCAGAGGGAAGGCGGTTGGCCCAGATCAGATCCCAATCGAGGCGTCGCTTTGTCTGGGTGAGGTTGGCGTCCAATGGCTAGCAGATCTGTTTAATGATCTCCTCTTGGGTGATAAGATGCCAACTGAATGGAGGCGTAGTATCGTGGTTCCTTTTTTCAAGAACAAAGGTGATGCCCAGAGTTGTAGTAACTACCGGGGTATTAAATTACTTAGTCATACTATGAAACTGTGGGAGAGAGTGGTTGAATGTTGGGTTAGAAGAGAAGTGGTAATCTCAGAGAATCAATTCAGTTTTATGCCGGGGAGATCGACGACCGAGGCCATTCATCTCATCAGACGCCTTATGGAGAAGTTCAGTGAGCGTCGCAAAGACCTTCATATGGTGTTCATTGATCTTGAGAAGGCCTATGACAGCATCCCCCGTGAAATTATTTGGAAGAGCCTTGTAGAGAGGAGAGTGGCGTCGCCGTACGTTAGGGCGATTCAAGACATGTACTCTCAAGCTAGTTCTAGCGTCCGGACCCCAGTGGGTGACTCCCGTTTTTTCCCTGTTGAGATAGGGCTTCATCAGGGGTCGGCCCTTAGCCCTTTTATTTTCGCCCTTATCCTTGATGTCTTGTCGCGAGGGATTCAAGATACCGTCCCTTGGTGCATGCTCTTCGCTGATGATATCGTGTTAGTGGCGGAGTCGAAGGGGGAGGTGAACGAGAAGCTGGAACTATGGAGATCTACTTTGGAGTCCCAAGGCTTACGGATGAGTCATTCTAAAACCGAGTATCTATGGTGTAACTTCAGTGGAGAGGATAGCGAGGTAGGTGTGGAGGTTAAGATTCAAGATCAGATTTTACCCAGTACGGACAAGTTCAAGTATCTAGGCTCGATCATCCAGAAGAAAGGTGAGGTTGAAGACGATGTCAAACATCGTATCAAGGCTGGGTGGCTAAGGTGGAGGGCAGCGTCAGGGGTGATGTGCGACAAGAAGGTCCCTTTAAAGTTGAAAGGGAAATTCTATAGAGCGGCAATTTGGCCTGCGTTGCTTTACGATCCTGAGTGTTGGGCGGCGAAGAAGGCCCTCGAAAACAAGCTGGAAGCGGCTGAAATGAAGATGTTGCGGTGGTCGTGTGGGCGCACGATGTTAGATAGAATCCCGAATGGGGTGTTTAGGAGCGAGCTTGAAGTGGCGCCGCTTTCTGCGAAAGTCAGGGAAGGGAGGTTGAGATGGTTCGGCCACGTCCGAAGGAGGCTGGTTGAAGCCCCAGTGAGGAGGGTCGAGAGTCTTTCGGTTGTTGGGGCGAGGAGGAGGGGCAGACCGAGGAGGTCGTGGGAAGAGCAGCTTAGGTTGGATCTGAAGGCCTTAAACCTGAATGAGACCATGACTGTCGACAGGTGCTCTTGGAGGCGTCATATCAGAGTGGTGGATTCTCTTTTAGGGAGCGGCTCTGTGGTGGAGAGCCTTAGACTTGGGTTGTCTCGGTTGGCTTTATCTTAGTAAATCGGCTTTTTCGTTCTCATTTTTCGCTTTTATTGTCTTCTGTTTGTCGGTTTTGCAGGTACAGGGAGATCGGACCGGCCTTATCTCTGTGTGGGGTTTACTGGGTCTGTTTGGGGAGTGCGCTTGGGCTCAGTGGGCCCGACAGGAGTTTATTCTCACAAGCTGGTAGAGCGGAGCACACCAGGACATGCGAATCATAATTCCTAGCAGGCAGGTAGGTCCCATGTGGAGAACGCCATGGGCGCAGGTATTGCTTTGAACATTTTCGTACCTTTTGGATTCCTATGTATATAGCACCCACCGTATCTGTCATGCACCTAGCCGAGGGTCTCCACGGAAACAGCCTCTCTGCCTTAAAAAGCGGGGGCATGGTCTGCGTACAACTTACCCTCCCTGCTCTGAGCGGGATATACTGGGTATATTTGGTTTGGTTTGGTTTATACTACCAAAATAATCTCAACCGTCGAATCTAATATTTTTAAAAATAGACGATCAAGATTATAACATATTAAAAGAGAAAATTATAATCTAAAATGGATATAATTAGTAAAAGTTGCATTAGAAGTGAATTTTAGAAAGAAAATTATAATCTAAAAAGGATATAATTAAAAAAGATTGTATTAGAATTGAATTTTAAAAAGAAAATCATAATCTGAAAAGGATATAATTTATAAAGGTAGTATTAGAATTAAATTTTATTTATTTTTTATTAGTATTTAAAAAATTCATATTTAATATTTGGGATCTATCTTGAGGTCTAGAAATCAGATTTGGATGATTTTACAATCCACACGAAACTCATAAAATTATCTTTAATTTAGTGATGATTTAATAATTACTATTCAAATGGAAACACTTAGTATCTGAAGAGAAAATATAATTACGAATTTTTGCATTAATCCTATTCAAGATAGAAGACATACATTGATCTATTCAATGTAGGAAACCTAATCATATATGATTTAAATCTTTGACATACACCTTTTCGTATTTCAATATAAATACATTTTTTAGTTTATAACATATTAAAATATTAAATATTTTTTTATGTTAGATCCAACAGTTTTCATATATTTATTTTAAGACCTAACTGTTCTTATTTATTTTGTCGTATGGAGGACCAGACTATCGATTATTAAAGTTTTGGATAAAATCTCTCCTACACTTATTATTAAAAATTGTATTTGGTTGTTACTAGAACAATCTTCAAATAATAATAAAGGTATTTTGATAATTAAAATGATTATAATATGAATTATAAGTAGAATTCATAAATCGAATAGAGTTTTCAACGTAAAAAATCGTCAATTTCTTCCCTCTTTTGTTTTTGCGTAGGTTTAATTGGAAAATAATTGTTAAACCATTAATAAATTAATGATTATTTTGTTAATTTCACGTGTGCTGTAAAATCGTTCAAATCAAATTCTAAAAATTCAAGATAAATTATAAATATTAAATCAAATTTGTAAAATCTTATATATATCAATATTTTTAACAACAAATTGATATGTAAATTAATAACATATAAAATTAAAAATAATAATATAATTATAGATATTAAAAAAGGAACCGTGCGTTGCACGGGTTATAAGCTAGTATACTATAATAAGCAAAATGAGATATAATTTGTAATTTGGTTATCCCCCATTCACAAAAAATTTGAATTCTCCCAACATATTAAAAGTAATGTTTATAATATTATATATACTAAACTATAAATAAATTAAAAAAAAATAAAAGTAACCCGTACTTTGCACGGGCTATAAGCTAGTATCAATTATAAATTGACTTAAGATTAACACTAGGCAACTTATCCGCGCTTCGCGCGGTTCATAAATTTTCATTTTAAAATATTGAAAATAGATAAATTATTCTTAAAAATTGATTGGTCTCTAAAGAATTTTAAAAAAAAAATGATTCAAAACAATTTACATGAATTATAAGT
This sequence comes from Saposhnikovia divaricata, assembly GCA_036435485.1. NCBI lineage: Eukaryota > Viridiplantae > Streptophyta > Magnoliopsida > Apiales > Apiaceae > Saposhnikovia > Saposhnikovia divaricata. Next base: position 191,562,496 of record CM071598.1, on the reverse strand, counting down.
TTGAAGATACTCTCTTTATATATTTAAAATTTTCATAATCTAAAAAATATCATAAACATAAAAAGCAATAATTATTATACAAACGTAATCTTTACGATCAAAAGTTATAAATATTATATATAATAACACTTTTTAAAGCCGACGCCTCTCTCGGCCATCGAGAATCTATTAAAAACCTTAACCCATCGATGAGAGTCGACTCCCCCGTTTTTCTTAATCAGCCCACAGATCTACAACCTTCTTCTATCTCTTAAATCCTCCATCCTTCCATCATCCCACTTTCGGTCCTCCACCTTCGCATCTAACCCCCCCTTCTTGTTTTTCATTCATTTTCATTCAATAAAACCATTTGAGTTTTCTCAGATCTACATAGGTCTGTAGCACGAATATTCAAATAAAAATCATCCTTAGATTCTAAATCTTCGGCTTATCATCATACCAAAATTTGGTGTCATTTCGAGGTTTTTGAATATTTGGGTTTTTTCGTCTCGCTTTTTGGCGTTGTATCACTCTATGTGCGATTGTTAGCCGTTTTGTCGTTTGTTGTTTCGCTTTGTGCGATTTATCTCTATATTGGTTCTTTTGAAAATGATTTACGGGATGATTTTGGGGATCCAGAAAGCTCGCATCGAGGCTGGAGTAGTGAAGATTATTGCAAAAGCTCACCTTTCACAAGCAAAGATTGCTCATCCTATGTGGGCTTCCACTTTCGGCATGTCTATAGCTGATATCCGACATGTAGATAGCTGGGGTTTTGAGAGTAATGAACACTGGTCTAACAATGGTTTTTATCGTGCGATGGTCGATTATGATGTTACTACTTTTAGGGATGTAGTCGTTTGGATTATTCAAGAATCTATTGTAATCATTTTTTATGTCCAGAATATGTTAAATATTCATCTTGTAAAATGATCTGAAAACAAAGCGGCTATTTGTTTAGTTCATTTTTTATTTCACAATCAGGTTGTAGTTGACAGTTCGGGGATTTGTCCCGGCTGGATTCAATTGTTTTAATGAAGTTTACGCCTTTCGTCAAAAAAAAAAACTGATTCCTCTCTCATTACATATATACATCTTTAGTAATAGTAGTGTATAAATTTATTTAGTTATAATATTAATTTATTTCGACACAATATAATGAACAACGGGTGTATAACTGTTTTATCGATTTAATCTACCGATAAAATTGGGGTTTTTCAATTTAATCGGTTTGGTCATAACACATGTGTAATGTATTCATGTGTAAAAGTAAAAAACTATTTGTATTATATTTATTACAGGTGTTAAGCGAAGATTTATATACTTCTATAATTTATTACGATTTCCACAATCACTAATAATAAAGACTGCTTGAGAAGTTAAGGGTCGTCTGTACTACAATTTTCCGAAAAGAAATTGGAGTGGTAATCGATAGGGAATATAAAAGAACGTAATATAAACAATTTTAAATCGTCATTTTAACTAAAACTAAACTTAATATTGAATTAATAATTAAAATGCTCAAGTAAAGTTTTATAGTTTTTTAAATAAAAAAATAAAATAATTTTAATACATATTTATTAGGTATAATTAATGATTAATTAATATGTCATTAAGAGCTATTTAATGCAAAAAATAATTTTAATAAAAAATCAAAAATACGAAAATTCAAGAAATATATATTCAAAAAATATAATATTAAAACCCGTGCGATGCACGGATTTTTTTAATATTATATGAAATTTTTTCATTATTTTAAATTAATTTTTTTAAACATGAATTTTGGAGGGTCTAATTTTTATATGAGATGATTTGATAATAATTATATAAATGTTATCCGTAATATTTCTAGAAAATGAGTGATTTTAGTTAGAAAATATAGAAAAGATGATAGGTTTTAGTTGAAAAAGGTAATCGGTTAATTATTAGTAATTATCAAATTATTATTTTATTTTATTAAATGGAATGTCCATGATATGATTAGAAAAAGAGAGGATTTAGTTAGAGAAAATTAAAAAGGTAACATGTTCTAGGTGAAATGGTAATTGATTAGTTTATAGTAATTATAATTTAATTATGTTTTTTAATAAATATAATGTTTTTAAAAAGGAGAAATTAATATTATCCGTGATATTTCTATTAAAAGAGGGATTTTAGTTAGAAAATATAGAAAAGATGATACGTTTTAGCTGAAAAAGATAATCGATTAATTATTAATATTATAATATTATTAGTTTATTGTATTAAATAGAACCGTCCGTGATACAATTGGAAAAAGAGATAGAGAGAAAATAGAAAGGTAATGTGAAAATTAAAAAGATGACATGATTTATGTGAAAATGGTAATTGATAAGTTTATAGTAATTATAATTTAATTATGTTATTTTACTAAATAAAATTGCTCATAATTTTTAGAAATGAGAAATTAATGTTGCCCGTAATATTTCTAAAAAAAAAAGGAATTTAATTAGAAAAAATAGAAAAGATGATACATTTTAGCTGAAAAGGTAATCGGTTAATTATTAATATTATAATTTTATAATTTTATTTTTATTAAATAGAAACGCCCGTAATATAATTGGAAAAAAGAGAGGTTTTAGTAAGAGAAAATAAAAAAGGTAACGTGTTTTGGCTGAAGAAGGTAACCATCCATGATATATTTGGAAAAAGAAAGACTTTTGTTAGAGAAAAGAGAAATGGTAACGTGTTTTGCCTGAAAAAGGTAATTGATTAGTTAATAGTAATTCTAATATTATTATGTTATTTTATTATACAAAATTGCTCGTATATTTTTTTTTAAAAAAAAAAATTAGTTAGATAAAATGTAAAAGATATTGTATTTTACCTAAAACATGAAATTATTTAGTTATTGAAAAACAGAAAAGGTAATATGTTTAACCTTAAAAAGGAAATTGATTAATAAAGTAGAAATTTTAGTTGGATAAAATATAAAAGATATTGTATTTTACCTGAAAAAGAAAATTATTTAGTTATTGAAAAATAGAAAAGATAATATGTTTAACCGGAAAAAATGAAATTAGTTAGTAGGATGGATTTTATCTACCGTATTTTAGTTAGAAAATATAGAAAAGATAATACGTTTTAGCTGAAAAAGGACATCGGTTAATTATTAACATTATAATATTATTAGTTATTTGTATGGGTGATGGCCCAAAATATTCATATGGGAGCCATGCTGGCCCTTTTTACTGACTGAAAACGCTACACCGTCTACCGTGATATGAGGGGTGTTGCGGAACACCGTGTTCCGTATCATGGGGTGTTGCGGAACACCGTGTTCCGTATCATGAGGTGTTGCGGAACACCATGTTCCGTATCATGCACGGATACGGAACACCGTGTTCCGTATCATGCATAACACGGAAGATGGTGTTCCGTATCATGCATAATACGGAACACGGTGTTCCGTATTATGCTAACACGGAGGACGATTCTCCGTATCCCGTCGGTATTTTGGGCCATTTTTTTCAAAATCAGTATTTTGGGCAAAAACTTGTGAAAAATAGGCATTTTGGTAATTCTCTCTATTGGTATTAAATATAACCGTCCGTGATATAAATTGGAAAAAGAGAGATTTTAGTTAGAGAAAATAGAAAGGTAATGTGAAAATTAAAAAAATGACGTGATTTAATGTGAAAATGGTAATTGATTAGTTTATAATAATTATAATTTAATTATGTTATTTTAGTAAATAAAATTGCTCATAGTTTTTAGAAAATGAGAAATTAATGTTGCCCGTGATATTTCTATAAAAAAAAGAAAATTTAATTAGAAAAAAGCAAAGATGATACATTTTCATGTATCATTATTATAAACAATGTATACGATTTTTAATATATTTTATTAATAATTGAGAAATATGATGTGATATTTTCATGTATATATTAATGATTGTAAGATTTGTTGTAAATTAAAAAGGTAACGTAATAATATTAATGATTGACAGATATGATAAAATTGATGTTTTTAGGTATTTATAAAAGGTAATATGTTCAACTAAAAGTAAATGTGAAAAAGGCAATCACTAATTACCATTAGTTTTATTATATTAACTTGAAAAAGGCAATCGACTAATTACCATTAATTTTATTATCTTAATCGACTAATTATCATTAATTATAACGTGTTTTAATTGAAAAGAAAATATTAATGATGGAAAGATATGATACGATTGATGTTTTTAGGTGTTTATAAAAGGTATTATCTCGACTAATTACCATTAATTATATTATGTTATTATTTATTTTAGGTGTATTTATGTTTATTTATAATGAAGGGTATATAAGTAAATTCACTAAGTACCAAAAAACAGGTACCAAAACTTTCAATGTTTCGGAATTTATATAATAGTATAGATATAGATAGATAGGCAAATTATCCGCGCTTCGCGCGGTTCATAATTTTTCATCTTAAAATATTGAAAATAGATGAATTATTCTTAAAAATTGATTGGTCTCTTAAGAATTTTTTAAAAAAATTGATTCAAAACAATTTACATAAATTATAAGTTTGAAGATACTCTCTTTATATATCTAAAATTTTCATAATCTAAAAAATATCATAAACATAAAAAGTAACAATTATTATACAAACGTAATCTTTACGATCAAAAGTTGTAAATATTATATATAATAACACTTTTTAACGCCGACACCTCTCTCGGCCATCGAGAATCTATTAAAAAACCCTAACCCATTGATGAGAGTCAACTCCCCCGTTTTTCTTAATCAGCCCACAGATCTACAACCTTCTTCTATCTCTTAAATCCTCCATCATCCCACTTTCGGTCCTCCACCTTCGCATCTAACCCCTTCTTTCTTGTTTTTCATTCATTTTCATTCAATAAAACCATTTGAGTTTTCTCAGATCTACATAGGTCTGTAGCTCGAATATTCAAATAAAAATCATCTTTAGACTCTAAATCTCCGGCTTATCATCATACCAAAATTTGGTGTCATTTCGAGGTTTTTGAATATTTAAGTTTTTTCGTATCGCTTTTTGGCATTGTATCACTCTATGTGCGATTGTTAGCCGTTTTGTCGTTTGTTGTTTCGCTTTGTGCGATTTATCTCTATGTCGGTTCTTTTGAAAATGATTTACAAGATGATTTTGGGGATCCAGAAAGCTCGCATCGGGGCTGGAGTAGTGAAGATTATTGCAAAAGCTCACCTTTCACAATCAAAGATTGTTCATCCTATGTATGCTTCCACTTTCGGCATGTCTATAGCTGATATCCGACATGTAGATAGCTGGGGTGCTGAGAGTAATGAACACTGGTCTAACAATGGTTTTTTCTTGCGAAGGTCGATTGTGATATTACTACTTTCAGGGATATAGTCGTTTGGATTGTTCAAGAATCTATTGTAATCATTTTTTATGTCCAGAATATGTTAAATATTCATCTTGTAAAATGATCTGAAAACAAAGCGGCTATTTGTTTAGTTCGTTTTTTATTTCACTCAGGTTGTAGTTGACAGTTCGGGGATTTGTCCCGGCTGGATTCAATTGTTTTAATGAAGTTTACGCCTTTCGTCAAAAAAAAAAACCTACGCCTCTCTGATTACATACATGTTCAGTAGTAGTAGTGTAGGAATTTATTTAATATAATATTAATTTATTTCGACACAATATAATGAACAACGGGTGTATAATTGTTTTATCGATTTAATCTACCGATAAAATTGGGGTTTTTCAATTTAATCGGTTTGGTCATAACACATGTGTAATTTATTCATGTGTAAAAGTAAAAAATTATTTGTATTATATTTATTACAGGTGTTAAACGAAGATTTATATACTTCTATAATTTATTACGATTTCCACAATCACTAATAATAAAGATTGCTTGAGAAGTTAAGGATCGTCTGTACTACAATTGTCCGAAAAGAAATTGGAGTGGTAATCGATAGGGAATATAAAAGAACGCAATGTAAACAATTTTAAGTCGTCATTTTAACTAAAACTAAACTTAATATTGAATTAATAATTAAAATGCTCAAATAAAGTTTTATAGTTCTTTAAATAAAAAATAAAATAATTTTAATACATATTTATTAGGTGTAATTAATGACTAATTAATATGTCATTAAAATATATTTAATGTAAAAAAATAATTTTAATAAAAAATCAAAAATACGAAAATTCAAGAAAAATATATTCAACGTCTCTGGCAACTTTCCGATCTCCAGGCATTATAATATATATAGATATATCATACACGTCTACTTTAATCATGATTTACTCAGCCCTGAATTTATTGTTATTTGAATAAATTTGATTTTTTTTTTTATTCTTCAACAAATCTTGCAAGTTTTCAATAACAGTTAAACATCATATATTACATATAACAAAAAAAATCACAACATGCCACACAACATCTCACTTCTCAGTTCATTAGTGTGTATTTATACCATCCTCAATCATAATATTATTTTAAATAAATAGTGTCGTGCTAAAATTGAATAAAAATAATATCTTTTTATGGAAAATATTATTTTTTAAATTTGCAGTTATATGGTAGATATTTTTAAATTTAAAGATAGAGTATTAAATTAAAAGAAAATTACTCCTACTAAAAGGTGAATTTTAGTGATTTTAAGTTTTGAACTTAAAATTAAAGGTTCCAGAGAGTGTTATGCAAAAAAGAAAAAAGAATCGACGTTAATGATGAAAACACCATACAGTGTTTAATTAAATAATCGTGAATTTATCTAAATGATTAATTGGATCATTAAAATTAATTTAATATTTTCCTAATGTTTTTTTGATGGAATCATCCAATTCTTAACTGACTAAATTAATAATTTTCCAATTTTTGGTTAAATTTTTGCTAATTAATAACTTATCAATGAAGTCTCTGGTTTAGCTCCTCAAGTCAAAGTCACCACAAGAGCACAAAACAAACTGAATTATTCCAAAGTGACAACAAACGAGTTAAAAAAGCCAAAATGAGAATAGAAAGCTAACAAACTGTACTTTTATAACCCCACCCCACCCCACCTGCACCTGCTTTGAAACTACACAATGAAATTCTTACCTTTTATCTCTTCTTTATTCCTAAAAGTTCTACTTATCCCTTCTTCCTGCTAGATCTCTCTAGATCCTTCTTACTCTCTTCTTCCTGGAGTATCATTTTTCACAGCTTAAACACTAACTAAATTTTGCGATGTTTTATTTTTCTTTTTTTAATATAATTTAAAATAATTATTATTTTTTATTTACATAGAAATAATAGGAAGATAATTAGCAAAAACAAAGAAAGATGGATGGTTTTTTTATTCTTTTTAAATAAATAAATTTATATATCTTACAATGAGATGAATGATTTTTTATATTTATTATTAGTAAGAAAAGTAATATACTAATTTTAGTAGCGGGGAAAAAGAAATTAGGAAGTTCATGACTTAACAAATACTAGCAGTACGGTACTGATGAATCTTAGCCTTAGCCCCTAAGCGAGGAATGAGGGGGATAGCTTCGTCATTTCGGTTGCCTCTAGATCCTTCTGAAGCAAGCTTCAGTATAGCAACATCTTACATGTTAGTACCTTCTAATTACCTTGTTACTACATAACATTTGCTCTTCCACTTATTTTTTTCCAAATCTTTTGATTACTATTCAGAGTTAAATATTATCAGGGCCGTAATTCGATTAATATTTTTTAATATAATATTAAAATATTGTTAGGTAGGTTGAGTGAAATAAATTTTTAATTATTTAGAAATATTAAAAGAGTTTTATATTCAACTCTTTTGATCTTGAACTTATTATTTAGAATGACGTCAGGTTCATTTTTTCTCGATTCTTCCGGAGTTATAATCTCTAACTTTTTCATTTAAAATTCTTTTGATCTCGGACTTAGAGCATCTCCAAGAGTCTCTTAACTCACTCTTAAATATAATATAAAATATTGGCTCTTAGTAACTTAATGTACATTTATCTCCAACAATACTCTTTATATTCACTCCTTATTTAATTTTATATTATTAAAAGTAAGTGAAATTCATGAAAAGACAAAAGAAAAGTGAGGAAGAGAGAGAATGTATCTTATAAATTTAGTATAAAATATTAGTTAGGAGTGGATAGGAGCTCTTACAATTGAGGAGAGAGATTACATTTTTAGTGAATTTAGGAGTGACTAAGAATCTCTTGGAGCTCATTTTTTTCTTCTCTCTCCTCAAATCTCACTTAAGAGCCAAAATGAAGAGGCTCTTGGAGATGCTCTTATAGCTTAGAATGACGTCAAACTCATTTTTCTTAATTTTAGGTGGTAGGAATTAGTTGATTGGTTCACAATAAATTCTATATGTTAGAAAATATAATGGGGATATTTTATTTAGCAAAATGAATGCAGTGATTTAGAAAAAGATCATAAATTGGTGACCAAATGTAAAATTTGGTTATCTACAATATATATACTTTTCCTTAAATTTAGATGTAAATGGGCATGTAGGCTAGGTAACTGCCCCGAAAGCAAAGGGGTTAGTTCGGTCCTTTCGTTACCCCTCCACCTTTTGTTTCGTATATAAGTACAACTAGTTTTGTGGTTCCACTTCATCGTACACTTAAAACACACTTAGCATTTGTAAGAGAGAGAGACTGAGAGAGAGATTGTAAGCAAAGATGGATCAGAGATCTGGTAATAACAACTACAACCGTGGTGGTGGTAGAGGTGGTGGTGGACGTGGACGTGGTCGTGGTGGTGGTGGAAGAGGTGGGGCCCAAATGGGTAACCAGCAAGGTGGTGGTAGAGGTGGGGCCCAGATGGGGTATCAGCAAGGTGGAAGAGGAGGTGATGGTGGTGGTGGTAGAGGTGGGCCTCAAATGGGGTACAATCAGCCACCGGTTCGGACGTGGGAGAACCGGCCGGTTCAGGGTGGACAGGGGCCTCGACCGGTTCAGGGTGGACAGGGGCCTCGACCGGTTCAGGGTGGGGGGCGTGGGGTTAACCCGAGACCGGGTGGGGCGTGGGGAAATAGGCCGGTTCAGGGTGGGATGAACCAACCACCGGCTCAGGTCAACCGGCCGGTTCAGGGATGGGCGCAGCAGCAGCAGCAGTTTGGTGGGCCAGTTGAAGCTGTTCATGAAGATGTTCTTGTGTCTGGTATGTATCTGTAGATGTATACACACACAACTTACTACCTTGATAATGTTAATGTATTAGTACTAAATAAATGCATAAACCCTAATTAGTCTTTACCCCTCTCTTCCAATTTATAAATTCTAGATTTTTTAATATAATCATCATGTTGGGTACTCCAAGATTTGATTCATTTGTGTGTGGTGATTAAAGCAAGCAATTTTTTTCAATTTACAAGATTTTCTTTTAGATATTGATGATTATTACCTTGAATCTGATGTAATAGTGATTTTTTTAAAAGAAAATACTACTATGGTGACCAAGTTTTGTTTTGTGTGGGGTATCATGGAAAACAAATGTTCTAAATTTAAAAGGGTGGTTTTGGTTAAGGCTAAAGGCTCAACATTATAAAGAGTGTGGGTGTAGAAAATTTTAAAATATATTTATGCACTTATGCTTAATTACTAGTAGTGGTCAAATTGTAAATAGCCAATTTTCATAACTTATTAATTGTCAAGGGGATATGGGGGAGAACAATTTCTGTTTGATATAAATTTACAATATTTTACAAAGGAAATTCATAAAAGTTACATTTGTTCATTACTGGTATAGCTTGTACTGTATACTTTGATTTATATTCTAGGCTGATATTGCTTTTATTAAATTTCAAAAATTTATTGTAAAGAAATTTATACCCCATTTTTTTGTAAGCTTTTTTCCCTTTATTTTCGTATTTTGGGTAGTACTCCTATGACATTGTCCATTCTATAAACCAGAATAACTCTCTCTTGTACCCTAACATGTGAACACATTAACTTGAAGATACAATAAGATCAATTTTAATTCAAAATATACATTCACTTGTGTTTGTTTGCAATGTCATTACTTTAGTGATATGATCTATAATGTAGAACTTCAATTTTCAGCTTGCTAGCTAATTGTCACATTCATTAATTTCTATGTGTTAGAAGTTAAGTCTTTGCACATAGTTTTGATATCGGAATTGCAGATTTCTTTTAGTTGCATGAACCGAAGGTCAATTGATAAACTAATGCCGTACTTCAAATTGTGTTCTTTTTTCTATTATTTCAGATATGAAGTCGTTACAAATTTCAGAGGACAGTCCGTCACCTGATCTTGCTTCAAGTCCCGGAAACAAGCTTTTGCCAATGAAACGTCCTGATAGAGGGGGCAGAGTTGCTGTGAGGTCAACCCGCCTTCTTGTCAATCATTTTCCTGTGTCTTTCAATCCGCACAGCATAATCAAGCATTATGATGTGGACGTCAAGCTGGATGTTGCTCCAGGAAGTAAGTTGGTAAAGAAAACAGTTCCAAAATCTGACTTGAGGTCAATCAGAGATAAGCTATTTTCTGATAGGGCCGACATATTGCCAATGGACAGAACTGCATATGACGGTGAGAAGAGCATTTTTAGTGCGGTTGACCTGCCTACAGGATCTTACAAGGTTGAGTTGTCTGATGGGGAAGATGCAAGAAGTCGCACATATATATTTACTATCACTCTTGTAAATGAGCTCAAACTTTCCAAACTAAAGGATTACTTGTGTGGAAACCTCATGCAAAGGCCTTCTGAAGTTCTAAATGGCCTGGAATTGGTAATGAAGGAGAATCCATCGAGGCACAGGATCTGTTTTAATCGGAACACCTACTCCAGAGATTATGGAAGACAGGATGACCTAGGGGGAGGTCTTGCAGCAAGTAAAGGCTTTCAACAAAGTTTGAAGGCCACATCCCAGGGACTGGCCATGTGTCTGGACTACTCGGTTTTAGCATTTCGTAAGCCATTGCCAGTTTTGGACTTCCTTAGAGAGCACCTGGGTCTTCGAGGGATAAATGACATAAACACTTATAAACGAGACGTGCTAACAGCTTTGAAGGGATTGAAGGTTACTGTAACTCACCGTCGGACTAAACAGAGATTTATTGTAGCAGGATTAACGACAGAAAGCACTCGGAACTTAAGATTCACTCTCGAGGATCCAGAGGGAAATGATCCTCCTCGTGAAATTACTCTGTTAGATTATTTCCAGGAGAAATATGGCCTGGATATTGAATACAAAGATATCCCAAGCTTAAACCTGGGGAAAGGTAAAAAGCAAAACTATGTACCTATGGAGTTCTGTGTCTTGCTTGAAGGACAGAAGTTTCAAAAGGAGAATTTAGATAGAGATGGTGCTATGTTGTTGAAGAAGATATCAGTTGCTCCTCCACTGCAGAGAAAGAACAACATATGTGGAATGATGAGGGCTGGGGATGCACCTTGTGGGTATGTTTCTCTCTCTCTCTCTCTCTCTCTCTCTCTCTCTCTCTCTCTCTCTCTCTCTCTCTATATATATATATATATATATTTTTTTTTTTTAAATTTGGAACAGTATTTATAATGGGTAAAAAACTTCGCAAAATGATTTTTTATTCCCTTTTCTGATGTCTGTGTACCTAACTACTCATCTTGCTTGCAGTGGGGATGTAGTGAAAAATTTTGAACTAGGAGTTGAAAAAAACATGACACTAGTAACAGGTCGTGTCATTGGGCCTCCTGATTTGAAGCTGTCCACTCCAAATGGTCAGATGAAAGTGATTAAAGTCGACAAAGAGAAATGCCAATGGAACCTTGTGAGCAATTCTGTGGCGGATGGAAAATCACTTGACCGATGGGCTTTGTTGGATTTCAGCTCACATAGGCTGGATGCAGGCAAATTTGTTTGGAGTCTTAGAAACCGTTGTGGAAAGTTAGGGATGCGTACAGAAGAGCCTCTTGCATACCAGTCCACCAATATGCGGGCATTTACAGATGTCAACAAGATTAGAGATCTTCTCGGGCATGTAGTTGAGGAGGCTAGTAGAAATGGCAATGGCCGATTACAATTAGTTATATGCGTGATGGCTGGAAAAGATCCTGGTTACAAATATCTTAAATGGGTTTCAGAGACCCAAATTGGGGTAGTAACTCAATGCTGCTTGTCAGAACATGCGAATGCAGGGAAGGATCAATATCTGGCAAATCTTGCGATGAAGATTAATGCTAAGATTGGAGGAAGCAATGTAGAGCTCATTGAGCGGCTTCCCCTTTTGGGAGGTGAAGATCCTGTTATGTTTATCGGTGCTGATGTGAATCATCCTGGTGCAATGAATGCGAGTTGTCCATCAATTGCAGCAGTAGTGGGCTCTGTCAATTGGCCTGCAGCTACTCGCTATGCTGCACGAGTTTGTCCCCAAAGTCATCGTAAGGAGAAAATAGTGAATTTTGGAGGGATGTGCTTGGATTTGGTCAACACGTTTGCTAAGCTTAACAAAGTAAAACCGAAGAAGATTGTAGTTTTTCGTGATGGAGTAAGTGACAGCCAGTTTGATATGGTTCTAAATGAGGAGTTGCGTGATCTTAAAATGGCTATATATGAGGAGCACTATAAGCCCACAATCACTCTTGTTGTAGCTCAAAAGCGTCATCATACACGTCTTTTTCTTGAGGATCAAGGAGGAGATGAGCGTCGCAACATCTCCCCAGGGACAGTGGTGGACACCGTTGTTGTGCACCCATTTGAGTATGATTTCTACCTATGCAGCCACTATGGACAACTTGGAACAAGCAAGCCAACTCACTATTATGTTCTTTCTGATGACCATAATTTCACATCTGATCAGCTGCAGAAGCTCATATACCAGATGTGCTTTACCTTTGCACGATGCACCAAACCTGTCTCCCTTGTGCCACCAGTTTACTATGCTGATCTTGTTGCTACTAGGGGAAGGATGTTTCAGGAGGTGATGCTGGAGATGCAACCCCCACCTTCAACAATGTCATCAAAATCTTTTGCATCATCAGCCTCAGCGTCTTCTACTGCTTCATTGGATGATGCATTCTACAAGCTTCATCCTGAACTTCAAGATAACATGTTCTTTATCTAAAGTCCCCATCATCAAGTGTGACCCTCTGATTTCCTATGCTATGCATAGTGGTCTAGGAAATCCCTGAACGCAGGTCTCCTTTCCTATCGTTGCTAGAAAAGGAGTTTGTGCGCGAATCTAAATGGGTTTTCATTTAGTGTGTTTTGCTATTTTGATTTCAGAAGTTTCTGTTAATGAGACATTGTTTCTTGTTTACTTGGTATCTGCACCAGTTGGTTTCTTGCCTTGCAAATGAATTGCGGGCCTGCTACTGCTGAGTGCTGACCAAGTATCGTTTGATCTTTTGTTTGTTTGATCTTTCGTTTGTGTTGGATCTTCTGTGTGAGTTATGTTTGCGTGCTATTTTATAAGTTGTTCAGTATTGAATTATTCTCAGTTTGTGTTAAATCATATGTTGGAAGTCTATTTTCATGTTTTTTGTTTCATTATAATAGAAGTACAGATGATCCTTCATCAGTATACAGTAATTGTCGTTAGAAGTGATGATGTGATGTAAATTCAGTAACATAAATTTTGTGTTGGCAAGACGGAAAAGAAATTTCTACAGAAGTCGATGGAAATGTTTCTCTGAAGTGGTTTCGAAATATGTAAAATGTATAAAGCTTCTTGTAGTCCAATTTTGTTTGTATGCGTCTTGAAGATGAAAGTAATATGATCAAATGGGGGTTGGATGTCGTTTGGCCCTTTATTCGTTTTTATCTGTTTTCCTAAATTGATTGCTATTAGTTAGGAGGAATGGTTTATATATTCACTTTAATGTATAGCTTTCTCCCAATTTTTACAACATGAAAACTAGATGCACACAACAAAAGAAAGTGTAAAAACTTTGCATCAATCTAAAATTCGTTGTCAAATGCTATAACATGTCTTCCACTTTGTGAAGCCGCCCTGTTAAGCACAGGATATCGTTGCCTCAAACTTCTTGTGCTGATCATGAAGAGTTCACTTGCTGTCCATGTTACTCGAGAAAGGTCCCCAAGGTTAGCCATCAGCTCTTTATCCAGTAATGAAATTTTCGATATAAAATCTGTACAAAGGTAAATAGAAAATTAGTGCAGAGGATTGTGTTTTTCATTTCTTAACTTAATTCTGGTTCCTCTCAATTAGTCCGAGAATAAAAGATTTTGTTTTTATACCTGAGCATTTGGACAGATTGAACAGTGAATATGAGGCAAGGATTCTTTCCTCAAGTGCATTGTCATAATGTAATGATTTTATCAGTTCTGGAACTAGGATTGAACAAAATGCTGACTGAAGATTTTCATCAACAATAGAGTGGAGAAAGCTGCTCATCCAGGCAATTGTCACAAGGCTAGCTCGCGCTAAACATGGGATGCTCCTAGCCGTGGACTCTGAAAGAGCAGCCACAAATTTCTTGTTTCGACTGGTGAGCAAGGCTACTGCTGTTTTTCTTTGCCAAATTTCTGTCGCGGAGTCATCATCATCCTAAGATGCATATATCGCAACCCATTTAGTCATTCAATAGTAAGATATACTAATGAATAATGAAAAGATTAATATTTTTGTTAATTTTGTAGCAAAACTTACCAAGTGTATGACTTCATCTCCGACATCATCCCTCCCACTGAATGATCCCCTCAAGCTCTCATCAAATCCTGCTTCTTTCAAAAGCCAGTTTTCTATTGTTGGCCCTCCGATATGAGAAAATCGTCCTCCCAGTATTAAGAGAGTTCTTGCTATTTGTTCTTGTACCTTTTCATTAGCATGACTTTCTAAAGCTGCAGTTATTGCTTCAACTGCCTCTTCTCTATATATGCTACACTTCAAAGGGTCTCCCTGCAACAGAACTGTTAATTTAATAAGGATCTTTGTAAGCACACCCAAGTTTAAGTTTCGTAATTTATTTAAAGATTGGCAACTGAGAATAAATAGGATTACCAGAAGGTCAAGCTGTAACATGATGGTCGCAATCATGGGGCATTGTTCTGGTTGTGCTTTTTGTAAGTAAATCAACAAGATCTGCATAGTATTTAAGCTGCTCCATCCATTCATCAGTTCATTTAAGAACTTTGTTACTTTAGTCCTGTCAAATTCGAAAGAGTTAAAGCCAAGTTACCAAAAAATTATGTACACAGGTTACCATTAGAATTTAGAAGATGGAGTACAAAAAATGTGCATTATTTCATAAAATTTAGTACTGTACCTTTGAAGGCAAAGTAATTCAGTAAGCAAAGCAAATGCATGGTTATTGTAATCAATGTTCTTTTCTAGGACGAGGGAGAGAACAGATTCCTTGTTTATATTTATAGCTAAGTAGTGTCTACAGCTTCCATCAGCACGGATACAACAACATATTATAGCACTAGCTTTACTCTTCTCAGATGCATCCCCAATCTCCATCCTTTTGGCTAGTAAGCTCAATCCTCCTAGTGCTACAACTTGTCTAGCATTCTCCCAGTTCCTGTCTTCGTCAAAACCGGTAAGTAGTTGGTCTAGCAAGTAATATGCAGCCTCTTGAGGACTGCATCGGACATCGAATAATGTCTGCATTTGATCCCCAAACTCTAATACCCGAAGTACTAATGGAACCCATTCAGTAGATATCAAGTGTTTTGCCTTTGGCTTCACCAAATAAAGCAGTGTGGCCGCTTTTAGAAATAGACTACTACTTTTGAATAATTTTGTGAAGATGTCAAGTTCTGGATCAGCATTGAGTATAGTCTGTCCATTCTTTTCTTTTCTCGTCACAAAATCTGCCAACATTGAGATCGTTAGTTCCAGTACTTCATCATTATTCGAACCAAACAAAACCTCTACCATTCCTTCAATCACCGGTGCCTTTGATAATGCAGTTTCCACAGCTACATCTCCATGTGAATGAAGCCAGGCTGTAGTCATAACATGTATAGCCATTTCACAGTCACTTAAGTTATCTGATGAGGAAATAGTGTTAATAGCTTTACTTAGATCACTGGAAGGATTGATTCTCGCATTAACTATTCTTTTTGAAGAGCCAGTATTGCTGTGCCCTGATTCCTGTGTTTGTTCCACTCCGCATATAAGAAACTTCAAATAGTCTACCTTCTGCGTCTCAGGTTGCCATAACTCTTGATCCTCGGGTATCCTGCAACTCTGGCTTGACAAACTGTGACGAGCAACACTTCTATTCTGTCGTGGGGAGAATAAAAAAAACTTTAAAATTAAGATGAACTCTATCCAAATATTTGGTAATTTTTTCTATGCAAATTTCTTGGGAAAAAGTTAAGAATTACTTACATCATTATAAATGCTCAACTTGCTATGTTCTTCATCAAAACTAACTTTATTCCTTTCATCCAAATCCCAGGTATTCATTAAGGCTCCTTTTGTTTCGTCAGTGTCAGTGGATTTATGCTCAAGCGTGGGGCCGAAAACAGCTCTATATCTGTAATAATTGAGATAAGCTTAAGAACAATTATCCAATTGGGCTACTAACTAAAAACTCAAGTTTGTACTTACAGAGATTTATTGATTGAGGAATGTGTAGTTAAGGAGTCCGAAGATGTTCTTCTTGAACGACCAAAATTCGGTCTTGAAGGCAAAGGCACAGAAGGAATTGAAGGAGCTTGAGCACCAGTTTTCAACCAATCCTTGTAGTAAACAGCAAACTGAATAGTCCCCATATCCATTTGATCATTATAAAGCTTACTTAAATTTTTAATCTTCTTCTCTTTGTCTCTATAATCCGAATCCGAGATCAAATCAAACTCTTCACCATACCATACCTTGAGATGCAGGAGGTGAGGTAGAAAGAAGTGTTCCCACAATTCAGGAAGCAAGTGCTCTCGAGCAAGAAATGGCGAATCACAGAAAACTTGCAGCAGATGCCTTGCTGAAATACGATCATTTTTCTCGAGTTTATAAACAACTGACAAGTATAACTGAGCACAGGCTGAAAGATGTGAATTGGGAGTTCCTGAAGTTGAACCATTTCTTGAACTCTTGGAGTTCAAAGATGCTACAACTGTCAAAAGACTAATAGCATTTCTCAGCAACTTCGTTCTCAATTCTTTTTTCGTCCCTGAACTTTCCACCACTCTTTCAATACTCTCAATTCCCAGTTCAATATTTGCAAATATTTTTCCATTATCAGAATCCTTCTTTTTTCTTACAAAACAAGAATAACATCTTTGTCGTAAGGTTCTTCTAAACTCTTCGTCTCTCAAGTATTGCCCAACATATCCACTTAGTATAGAAATCACTGCTCTTATCGCAACTTCATCAAGTGCAGGCTCATCAGTTTTCCTCCTTACACCATCTGTTACCAACCTTGTAAGCGATTTACCAGACTCTGACTCACCTCTTTTCGACGAAAATATGGATGACCCTTTTCTCGAAATGGCCTTATCATTTTTGTTCTTGGAAAAATCGATACTTTTAAGGTCATGGCATATGTAAATAGGCAAGGCAATGGCTTCCTCTGATGCAGTCCTTCCCCTGTAATTATTTTTTTTGTGGTTTTTCACAAACTTTGTATCAGTAAAACCTTCCTCAGAGAGCAAGTGTTGCAAAGATGCCATGTTTTTAGGACAATGTAGAAGAAAAATGGAGAAGGTAGAAAGGCTTATCTGACATTCTGGCAAGACAAATGAGACTATAATAAGATAACAAAAGTCATAGTTGTGAGGGAAGAATGAGTGGAAATATGTGATGGAAGAAACACACAAAGAAGTGAAGACAAGAAGAGTTGGCCTGACTTTCTCCCACAGCTTTTTAAGCCTAACTTTAGTAGTAGTATTTTTTTCTTGAAATATTCATTATTAACTTTTTTTTATTTTTTAATGAAAATGTATTAATTTAAAGAAAACTGTTTCTTTTTACTTTTTTGCATAGGAAATAATAAAATATCAGTAAATTAAGAATGTATAATAAAATAGTCAAGAGGGAAACAAATAGTGTGTTGTAAAAAGCGAAAATCGGACTTAATTGGTAGATAGAGGCACCTTCCATGATTAATCGAATAATTGGATATTAATTGAAATGATTAATCAGATCATTAAATGAATATATTTTTTAAAATATAATAATATTTAATTTATTAAGCTTGATATATTAATTTCAGAAAAATATGTAAAGAATAATTGAATTTTAAGAATCGAATCGAAGGAGCATCTCTAACAATTAATCTCATAATTAACCAACAAAAATGACGATAGAACTCGGAAAAGTGGATGTTTAGGGTATCTTAAGAAGAGTAGCTTATAACTTATAAGTATAAATGTCATATAAGTGATAAGTAGAGCAGAACTTATAAGTTAGTAAAGTGTTTGGTAAATCAGAACTTATAAATCAGTAGAGTATTTGATAAATCAGAACTTATAAGTTAACTTTTTTTTTATTATTTTCAAAAATTTTGTTTTTTAATATATAACAATGGATGTCAATAGATAGATCTCGATGAGTAGAGTAATTTGATATATACATATCAATTTTCTAATGAACGGATCAAAATATATATGATTTTGAAGATTTGAAGGATATTATATATTGTGTGTATCGAGAAATAAGTTATAATAAGTTGAATGTTAGGATTTTCCAAACATTCAACTTATCAACATATAAGTTATAAGTTGAGCGAAAACTTAAATAGGCAAACATCCCTCATAAATTCTTAAGACCATATAAGCCATAAGAGCATCTCCAACGGCATTAGGTATAATGATTAGCTATAATAAGTGTTAGCTAAAATTTGTTGAAGCTGTAACACATTGTGCTCTAGTGGTGTTAGCAATAATGGTTAGCTATAATTCAAAAACAGTATTTTATTATTATTTTGGTTCACCTTTTTCGTTATTCACCATGGATATAATTTAAATAAGGTAAAAAGGTGACGTGGATATTTTAGATAATGACTACAGATTCAACAGATATAGAAGATGAAATAAAGGATATCTATAATTTTTGCTAACAGAACTTATGGTTGGAGGTGTATATTTTTTAGCTAATATGTATATCATAGTGTCACCTAGACTTTTTACCTAATAGGTAGTGATGGTTGGAGATGCTCGTTAACAATAATATGAGTTCCCAAACTGGCCCAGAAAATAGTAAGTGCTCATTCCCGCCAATATCTGTCTGTTGGTCAGTAAATGGTGAGGTCCATAAGCTAAAGAATGAAGACATTCCCTGCAATATTTAGCCAACAACATGTTGGTGTAGTGGTTGAGCCACTGGAGGAGGTCAGGGGTTCGACTCCTGCGTGTGCGTGAGTTTCTTAGTTTGTATTAGGTTTCTTCCTGTATTTGTAATGACCGGGGGTCCTTCGGAAACAGCCTCCCTATTGTATAGGGGCATGGTCTGCGTACAGCTACCCTCCTCAGACACCACTTTGAGTGGTATTATAACTGAGTAAGCTAAGTTTTTACTTTATCCGATTAATAAATATTCTTTTTGTGAAATAACTAATAAAAGAATTTTACTTTATTTTAAATGAAATATATGCAGTCATTTTCTAAATTGGAAAGATTGCAATTATAAAATTTTGTTAGTTTGGTCAATAAGTTACTATCAGTTCACGGGCTTATGTTTTGTGTGATAGGAGTGAAACATATAAAAGTTGGGGTCCGGTCTGGTGCAAACGTATGCACCAGACTGTTTATGGAACATACGGTTCCGTTGATCCAACGACTCTGATTTAAAAAAAAAATTCACCGTACCGTAACAAGTTTCTGCGGTACGGAGAAATTACAAAAATATCCCTACTGTTCACGTACCGCAGAAACTTTATGCGGTACGGTGAACAGTAGATTTTTGATGTAAAAATAGGGGGGTATTTTGGTAATTGCCCCGTACCGTGGAAACTTGTTGCGGTATGATGAATTTTTTTTTTTAAATCAGAGTCGTTGGATTGTTGATCCAACAGCTCTGGAACCGTATGTTCCATAAACAGTCTAGTGCATACGTTTGCACCAGACCGTTTTACATAAAAGTTATGCAATGATTTCGACATTGGTGAATGGTATTTAGCAAACATATGCTAAATAATTGTTTGGTAATAAATGGTTTTTACATCGTTGGATCAACCATGATTCCGATTTAAAAAAAATTCGCACCATATTACATAAATTTTTTGTAGGGTAAATTATCAAATTGCCCTTCCCTATTTTCATATCAAAAATCAACTATTCATGTATCGCAAAAAATTTCTACGATACAAAATAAACCATTTATCACAACAAACGTCTACTATAAACCGGACCCCTTCAACATTTTGTCAAACAAAGAACTTACATGTCCGATAATCGATATAGGAGGGCCTTTTTGCCATGGCGATGCATTGAATTTAATTGATAGATATAAAAGGAAATAATGGAATCTATACTACTTTCTTTTTTCTTCTTCTAAGTTTTGCAATCATGAATTCATGGTCGATGTATCTCGCAAAATTTAATTTTATGAAAATCCGTAAATTTTACAGGTGGGAGTTTACATTATTTAACAGCATATATTTTAAATCAAATTACGATGATTCAATCTGAATTTTACTAATCAAGTTATGTTTGTTTGAGCATATATCCAATGATATTAATTAAAATGATTAATTAGAATAATATAAAATAAAAATTATTTTAAAATCTCATTTTAAATTATGTTTTGACTTTACAAATTTTATATTTAAAATCTCATTTCATTTCCTCTTATTTAATTCATACAAACCAAACACAACTAATAAAGGGATATTGATATACAGAAAATAGTAACTGCTCCTCTCACTCTTTGTTACACTCGTCATCTATTATCTCCGATCCTCTCAACTCTTTTGCTTACCTTTAATAAAAATTTGTTTGGATCATATTCTTTACCACCAACCACTTCGTCAATCTTACAATCTCCCTACTTGTTTTTGATTTCCGTTCAATAAAATTCAATTTTTTTTGGTATTTATGTCTCTTCTTTTTGGAGTGTTTGTTTGTATCTCATTTTGAAATGTTTGTTACATTTTTATTTGGTTATATTTGTGTTTGTTATGTTGCTCTGCTCAGAATGATTTCCATGGTATATTAGGAAATTTGGGAAGCCTGCATCGTAGCTGAAACGGTGATAATTATCGCAAGAGCTCACCTTGCACAACAAAAAATTGTTCAATATACGAGGATATCTGTAGCTCTAATCTCAATTGGTGTAATTGATGGGTATGCACACTGAATTATCATCGATTTTTAGTTGCGCAGGTAAATTGTGATGGTACCATTTTCAGGATGTTGGTGTCGACTGGATTGTTCGGGAAACTTTTGTAAGAATAATCATATTCTATTTGTTAAACGATCTGAAAATAAAACGGTTATTTGGTTAATTAGCTCCTTTATTTGTTTTCTAATCAGATGGTATTATCAGTTCGAAAATTTATTCTGGCTGTGTTCAGTATTTTAATGAATACATTAAAATTTGTTCATAAAAAAAATTATGTGTAAGACGGGAATTGAATTCTTAATCTAAAGAAATATGGATAAGGTCATTATTAACTTAAATTCGTCAATGAAATATTACACAAAATAATACTTCTTCCGTTCCATCCAACTATTTACACTTTTTAAAAGATGTTCGACATTTATTTTAAGATGCATTTTAAGGATAGTTACATAACTTATATTTTTAATTTTTTTATAAAAATTTAATGTTTAAATTTGTATATAAGAAAAAAAATTTAAAATAAATTATGCAACTATTCTTAAAATACTTCTTAAAACATAAGCTGAACATTATTTAAAAAATATAAATAATTGGATGGTACGGAGGGAGTATGCTTTTTCTCTGTCGATCGACAAACAGTGTGTAACAGTGTAACTAACAAATGCAACGTTAAATGAATAATGTATCCCTCGAATCCTTTCTTTCGAGGTGGACTGAAAAGGACTGGGTTGTATGAGAGTGATGCTTGTATAACGTGGTGGGCTGTATCATGTATGCATAGGTCTATATTATTAAAACCCACATAAAAATTTTACAAACTACATTACATTTTTAAAGACGTTGATCCAACAACAACAAGACCCACAATCTGGACTACGTGCATGTGGCCTAACAATTTACTATATTTTTTTACTATTTTTATTCATCTCCTCATCACTAACTTTTGGGCTCCTTCAATTGCATTTTGCTAGGCGTTACGTTAAGTGTTATGGTCCTCGTCACATAAAGCAATTTAAAGTTGAACGAATAATTTTATGAATTAAATAATCGAATGTAGATGACATGAATCTCCATGTTGATATCGTTCATGTGCACTGTTCTTGTCTCCTCTTCCTCTCTTCCCCCCTCCTCTTATATGATTGTTTACATATGGCCCTTCCACAGTCTCTTCACGTCTTTCTCTAGGTATAATGGTGTAAACATGGCCCTCCCACAATCTAACACAGCAATCTTCCTCCGTATCGTGGAAATGCATCCCCCGGATCTCATTGGCAGCCCACACAAATCCTTATATCAATCACTCCGTATAGCATTGTAGAATGTTATTGGATCTATTTCAATAACGTTGAAATCAAAATTTGAATGAATTCGAATTCAATTCAAGTGATAAGAGTTTATATATTGTCATCCAAATCCTGAATTCGATTTTCGTTCATTCCGAATTTATGAGAACATATACTCATTTGTAAGACATATAAATCTTTACAAAAAAAAAAATAACATGAAAGTTCGATAATACATACATGTCCCGATTCTTTAATCTTTGGTCAATCTCTTTTTAGTGCATGTGTGATCTGTCTTCCTCTTCCTTGTGTAGTCTTATTCTTATTCAAAGCAACTGGTTTCGATATTGTTCTTCACTGGGGTTCATTCTAGCTTATTTGAAACCTTACTAATAATTCCACCAATAATTTAAAAATGCTATCATCTTCCTGGTGCTAATTAAGATAGTTCATATTTTATAAATAGATATCTAATGGCCTAACTCATTTAGAAAGTCTTGATGTAAATAGTCATCGATTTTGTTGCTTACTTGGTGTCTGCAATCAACTACGTCGTTAAATCAATTAGTTTTTCTTTTCTTGGTGGCTAAACCACTAAAAGACTATGCTCATGTAATTATTTCATTATATTTGATAAAAAATGAAAATTTGGTTTGGCTTATGCATGCCCACAAACAACATAGTGTATCTGTTAGTTGTAGACTCCCTTCAATAGCGCAACGCTGTCCTAAAACAAAAATATTCATGACATTAATTTTTTTAGTGATTTTTAATTAGAAGTCATGAATTTATTAAAAAAATTATTTAAATTTTCAGTTTAACCGGGTTTCAACCTAGATTAGCCTCTCCTTGATTTCGTCCTGCTCGCAGACTCACTTCTGCAACACACACATCGAATTATTTTGCATATGGGGAATTCAAGAGCCTAATTTGAATTTATCACTGACAAAAATTCTTAATTGTGTTAATTAAGATTCGATGAATAGAGATTTCGAAACTAAAGAAACTGAGAGAGATCATATGAAGTGTAGGAGGGATCTTTAAATTTTTGTGAAATTTTTGGAATTTTGAAAACGTTAAGAAAGAACTAATGATTGATCCTCTCGTTGAACACGTTCCAGTCTTGTTATAGCCATTCTTGTCCTAACAAATCAGTGCTAACACCTTCTTTGTGATTGGGCAATACGTGAAATACTGCTTCTGCAATTTCTTTTCTGTATGTGAAAGTCTTGTTGGCACTTTGATGCTTATTGTCAAAAATTAAATTTGTATAAAAAATAATCCATATATGTATCACAGAATTTGAAAAATGTAAAATATATATCAAGTTTATATCTATCATAAAATTTGGTACCCATGAATTCTAATCCCGTTGATATATAGTACCTTGTCCTATTTAACATGATTTATGTTTCGATTTTTATTCAATACATAATTATATTGTTGAGCGTGAAATTTAATTTTGTATTACTATTCCATTAACGTGTGTCAAGGTGGTGCAGTGAATTATATTATGAATGTACGTAGAGAGAGAGAGAGAGAGAGATGTAGGGGAGAGAGATTGAGAGAGATATGGCTGGATGGAGGGGGGGGGGGAGAGAGAGAGAGAGAGAGAGAGAGAGAGAGAGAGAGAGATTGAGGGAGAGAGATGGAGGGATGTGTGTGTGTGCACGCGCGAGAGAGAGAGAGAGAGGAAGAGGGGGGGAGATAGATTCACACTATGACACTATTTACCTCCTTATTGCAGCAGATATGTTTAATGAATTACCTTAGCTTTGTGTAAGTGTATAAATTAGCTTTGTTTTCGCAGTTCACTAGTTTCCTAGACTGCTACGTGCGTGTTTCTCGAAAATGTCACTTCCTAGTGAATTGTTGGATGAGATACTTCTTCGCCTACCCGTTAAACCTCTCCTTAGTTTTAGATGCGTGTCTAAAGGATGGTGTTCTCTTATTGATAACGATGTTTTTGCTAAGAAACATCTTAAAACTGCCATTATGTGTAATACGGGTGGTGGTCTCATTTTGAAAGGTTTCGGTTGTAAGGAGTTTTACTTGGCCAATTTCACTCTTTGGGTGATGCTTCTGCTACTTCTGTTCGAGAAATAGATGATCCGATCAAGACTGTACTTTCTAATGCTATATAAGTAGGTGCTGATAATGGATTGATGTTTTTACCAAAGTTCCTTGTTTTTTTGGCCAGGTCGGGAGTTACCTATGTGGATTTGGATATGATGAGGTTAATGTTGATTTTAAGGTGGTCAAGACTGCACAGTGTTTTGCTCGGTTCAATGCAACAATGGCCATAGTCTACAGCCTGAAAACAAATGTGTGGACATGGATTCATAAAGTTAATAGTAACATTCTTTTCGCTGGTGATAGAGGCGTGTTAGCAAGTGGATCTCTGCATTGGATGGCAATTAGGGCTCAAAGCAATTGCGAGGAACTCTTTGTTGGTTTCGATCTTGACCTTCAGCAGTTCAAGGAGGTACCTTATTTTAACATCCCTACAATTATACTTAATTATAAAAACCACTAAAAATCTAATAAAACTATACAACTTCTCAAATCAAATATCTTACAATCCATAAATCAGAAATACAACTAAATTATCCAAATATCGCAACTCGCACTCTTCCCAATAAGTAACCCACCTAAATAAGATCACCTGCCGGGAAAAATAAGAGAAACAAAGGACCGGCAGTGAGCGAAAGGCTCATATACGGATATAAAACAATGCAAAGCTGAACAAAGACTAAAATGATGAAATGACGAATAAAAATCGAATATCGGAATTAAGAACAAGTACATATAGAATGAGATAATTTGAAAAAGAACACTCAACTCATAATTTTAAAAATATAAATGATTTCAAATTAAAACATAATCTTACACTTACAAATATGCGTACAACTTACACATAATAATCACAGCTATTAAATCCAAAATTTAATTAATAAAATATAAAACACATACTCTTACAATTACAAATAATATTCAAAGTAACTTACTTACTAACATGGGAGACGATCTTACAGGGGTTTGCAAAGCACAAAACAAATGCTACCCAAAATCTTACAGGGGCTTGCTTAATGCTACCCAAATTCTTACAGGGGCTTGCTTAACGCTACCCAAAATTCTTACAGGGGCTTGCACGGCAATAAGCACAATGCTACCCAAATATCTAACATCTCCCACCTCATTTGTATGTCAAAATATAACCGAAAACACATTAATCAAACTTCACAAATATCTCACATATCACTTACTCGATAATAAACTCAAAAATCAAATATTATATATTACATAAATAATTTGTAGGATAGATCAGTCCATAAAATCAAATATTTACTCCACTAAGATGAGCTCAAACGAAAAATTATAAAACACGAAAGTCGTAGAGGATTCCGAGACCTTTCCAGAATGGTAAGGTTCGTTAAAAAGGGAGAAGGAACGAATTCAGAAACAATGAAAATGCGGACTGCAATAACAGAATCAGGCACTGATCACAGTAGTAATTCGATATTTAAGACATTGAAATCACATAATTGGTCAGCGGAATATGAATACAAAACACAGAGGTCGAAACGAGCTTTCCAGAATGGTATTGCTCATAATAATCCGATAAAAACTCAATTTACTACGAATTTTCGAAGTTATCATATACCAACAGAAATTAACGCACCAGATTATACAAACGGCAGATTTTGACCAACATACAGGCATAATTTCACAAAACACAAAAAATGAAAGTTGTAGAGAATTTAAATATCTTTCCAGGAGCTCAAGAATCAACCCAATCCGATGAATAATAAAATTTATACGAATTTAACAAGAATTCAGGACAAGGCAAAATAACGAAATTTAACAACAATGCGAATAGAAAAGAGGAATAAAAAATATCCGTACCTTAAAAATCAAAGATTGTGAATGCTACTCAAGATATTCAGAGCCTCTAATCCAAAAACCCTAATTCATGTATACATAATCCATGAAAATCAGAAATCTTAGTACCTAAACGTAAGATAATCGAAATATAATCAATATACATCGACGAGGATATGTATCTATTACCTTCAACTCCAAATCCTTTCTCCAATTAGGTTTTCTCCTTCTCATCTTTCTCTTTTCTCCTTTCTCTCTTTTCCTCTTCTCCTCCTTCTCTCTTCTAAAAAGTAACGTAAGTCTCGTTTTTTCTTTCTATTCTTTTTTTTAACTATTAATATCCTAATTAAAAACATATATTTACATATAAAATAATTTAAATCAAAATTGATTAATATTAACTAATACAAATAAATAAATTACAAAATATTCGGGATGTTACACTTATCCTGCTATTAAGAGGAGGACTTTTGACTGCTAATACTAGGTCTTTGGTTGAAGTTGGAGGATATCTGTGTTTTCTCGATTATGAACCCAAATCTTGTATGGATGTCTGGCTGATGAACAATTCCGGGGCTGAAAGGACTTGGTCCAAAGCATTTTCTGTTGAGGAACACGGGATACTTGGATCTTTTAGTTTTTAAGACCTGTTGCTTTTTCTAAGAGTGGCAAGGATATTTACTCTTACAAGTGGACAACGACCATAGTGCAAAACTTGTGTGGTATAACCTTGATAGGAAGACAGTCAAGAATGTTAGAATTTCTATTTTCTGGAACTCTGGTTCAGTTTTATTCATTTTTTAAATACGGAGAGTCTCATACAGCTCGCTGAGGATAAGCTGCCACAGCACAATCAAAAAAGGCAAGCCAGAGAAGAATGATAAAAAGAGAAGGTACAAGATGTTTATCATGATTTACAATATTTTAGAGGATTGTTTAAATTTTGTATGTTTTCTAGGTTATGACGCACCTCTATTTCATGTCATGAACATGGAGCATGAGACAATATTTCTATAGTTTGCCTAGCTGTTTGTTTACTTCAAAGTTGTACACTTGAAATTAGGATCCATTTACACTATATGGTGTACTGCTAGTCTGCTATATTAGTTCCTAACTTCCTGTAATAGTGTCTTTATTGTAATGGTAAGGTCACATGTGTGTCTACTGCATTTTGATTGAGGTCTATAATGTAATTTTATCTAAATGATAAGATGAAACTCCATTGATCAAAGTAAACAATGTACAGAGAGATTTACAGAGAGAAATGAATTATCTAACTAACTCTATCATTGCTAAAAGACTAACTCATTCTATCTGTTTCTATCTAATTATATACAGAAATGTACAAGTAATGTTAACCACCACTACTGCCAGCCTGTACACGAGCTCATTGAATCTGTTGAGAGTTCGTTATCTACGTGGCATTCTGTTATGCTAATCTGTCAGGATACATTAACCAATACCCCCCCTCAAGCTAGGAGATGGTGAAGAAATAGGTACTAAGTTCTGAGACATTCCTAGCTTGGATAATAACTCTTTAAACTGAGGAGATGGCATTATTTTTGTGAGGATGTCTGCCAGTTGATGTTGAGTAGGCAAATAAGAAAGCTGTAAAAGACCTTCAAGGACTTTATCACGGGTGAAATGGCAATCAAGCTCAATGTGCTTGGTGCGTTCGTGAAAAACGGGATTCCTGGCAATGTGTATGGCAGACTGGTTATCACAATGAAGAGTAATTGGTTTGAGATTTGTAACACCAAGTTCTTCTAATAATCTGACCAACCAAGTAACCTCAGAAGCAGCAGCGGCCATGGCACGGTATTCTGCCTCTACAGATGATCGTGAAACGGTAGATTGTTTCTTGGATTTCCATGAAACAGGTGACTGACCAAAGAGCATAATATATCCAGTAATTGATCGTCGAGTATCAACACAGGAGGCCCAGTCAGAGTCAGAAAATGCTTGAAGTGTGAGAGAATCTGCAGCTTTTAATAATATGCCTTGTCCAATAGAATGAGCAACATAACGAATTGTGTGACATAAAGCATCAAAATGAGGCTGTCGTGGTTTCTGCATATACTGACTCAGTGTTTGGACAGCATAGGATAAATCAGGTCGTGTATTAGTGAGGTAGTTAAGCTTACCAACAAGAGAACGGTAATGGTCTGGATGTTGATAAATAGTCCCCATGTCAGTTGATAGTTTTAGATTTAAAGGCAATGGAGTGACAGCTGGTTTCGAGAGATCAAAATCACAAGATTTTAGAATGTCATTGGTAAACTTTCATTGGCTGAGCAGTATTCCTTCAGTTACATAACCAACCTCTTGTTGGGTTTGTGGAGTCTATCAGGTTTAAGAATCGGATTCTGACTTGAGTTAGGAATTCCAGAATTGGACTCTAATTAGAGTTAGGATTAGAGTTAGGAATTTCAGAATTAGACTCTGATTGGTTGACCCAGTTTCTTCTCTTATAAATACTCATGTAATTGTAACATAACACAACACAACACAATTGTGAGAGATCAATACAAAATTAGCGTGGCTTGTGGAGTAGGAATTCCGAACCACGTAAATCTTTGTCTTGTGTGATTGTCGTTATTTTCTTGTTCTTGTTTATTCGCTTTGGGTTTTGCTTTCGTTGTTGTATGCTCAACAACTGGTATCAAGAGCCTAGGTTTTCAGGCGAGTGGGAGCGATGGCAGAAGAAGGGAAAGTAAAGATCGACAAATTTGATGGCAAAGATTTTGGGTTTTGGAAGATGCAAATTGAAGATTATTTGTATCAGAAAAAACTACACGAATCGCTGGAGGAGAAGAAGCCAGAAAAGATGGATGAGAAAGATTGGAAGCTATTGGATAGGCAGGCCCTGGGTGTTGTCAGATTGACTTTGGCGAAGAACGTTGCTTACAATATCGTCAAGGAAACGACAACTTATGGATTGATCAAGGCGTTATCAAATATGTATGAGAAGCCGTCTGCTTCGAATAAGGTATATTTGTGTCGCTTGTTGTTTGCCACAAAATTGAATGAAGGTGATTGTGTTGCTGATCATGTGAACGAATTTAACTCTATCCTATCAAGATTGACATCAGTGGATATTAAATTCGATGATGAAGTACAAGCCTTATTGTTGGTATCCTCGTTACCTGACAGTTGGTCAGGATTTGTCACTGCTATTTGTAATTCATCTGGGAGCAGTAAGATGACTTTTGATGGAGTTCGAGATGCGATTCTTGGAGAAGATATTCGTAGGAGAAACTCAGGAGAGTCGTCAGGTTCCTTGTTGAGTACTGAGAGTAGAGGCAGAAAGTCCGATAGGGGGCAGAATCAGGGGCGTAGCAGATCGAAGTCACAGAAGAGAGGACAGTCCAAAGATCGCAAGGAGATTGTTTGTTGGAATTGTCAGAAGAAAGGTCACTTCAGAAATCAGTGTACGGCTCCCGCAGCTCCTAAAGGAAAGAAGAAAGAGGATAATTCAGCTAATGTAGTTGAAGAGGTGGTGAGTGACGATGCTTTGATTTGTTGTGTTGAATGTTCGGTTGAATCATGGGTTATGGATTCTGGTGCATCATTCCATGCTACCCCTTGCAAGGATTTGATGTTAAATTTCAGACTTGGAAATTTTGGTAAAGTCCGTCTTGCTGATGATGAGACTCTGGATATTACGGGCATGGGAGATATTAATCTCAAGACCTCTTTGGGGACTAGCTGGACGTTGAAAGATGTAAGGTACATTCCTGGACTGAAGAAGATGTTGATATCTGTGGGTCAGTTAGATAAGGAAGGGTATCGAGTTACTTTCGGAGACGGACAGTGGAAGGTTATAAAGGGGAATCTAGTTGTTGCTCGTGGAGAGAAAAAGGGGACGTTGTACATAGTTGAACAATCTAGCTATGAAGCAAATACAGTTGCTGATGAGATTGGGTCTTCAACTTTGTGGCACCAAAGACTTGGTCATATGAGTGAAAAAGGTATGAAGCTATTAACT
This sequence comes from Saposhnikovia divaricata, assembly GCA_036435485.1. Classification (NCBI taxonomy): domain Eukaryota; kingdom Viridiplantae; phylum Streptophyta; class Magnoliopsida; order Apiales; family Apiaceae; genus Saposhnikovia; species Saposhnikovia divaricata. Next base: position 191,532,207 of record CM071598.1, on the reverse strand, counting down.
TCGAAGGGTAAGATTCCAGAGCTGAAGAATGTGGAAGTTGGGTTCTGTGAGCCATGTGTTCTTGGAAAGCAGAAACGAGTTACTTTTGCAAAATCAGGGAGGACACCCAAGGCCGAGAGGTTAGAGCTAGTTCATACAGATGTATATGGTCCAACAGCAGTTGCGTCGTTGGGAGGATCTCGCTACTATGTCACTTTCATTGACGATTCCACTAGAAAGGTATGGGTTTATTTCTTGAAGAATAAATCAGATGTGTTTGCTACTTTCAAGAAGTGGAAGACCGAAGTTGAAAATCAGACCGGTTTGAAGGTTAAGAGTTTGATGTCAGATAATGGTGGTGAGTACAGTAGTGATGAGTTTAAAAGCTATTGCGCAGAATATGGAATTAGAATGATCAAAACTATTCCAGAGACACCGCAGCAGAATGGTGTTGCAGAGCGCATGAATAGAACCTTGAATGAGAGGGCCAAGAGTATGAGATTGCATGCAGGGTTGCCAAAGACTTTTTGGGCAGATGCAGTTAGCACAACATCGTATCTCATAAATAGAGGACCTTCAGTTCCTTTGGGGTTCAAGATTCCTGAAGAAGAGTGGCAGAAAAAGGAGGTAAATCTTTCACACTTGCGAGTTTTTGGTTGTGTTTCTTATGTGCGTGTTAAAGATTCTGATAGGGACAAGCTTGATCCAAAAGCAAAGAAGTGTATCTTCATTGGTTATGGCTCAGATGATATGGGTTACCGTTTCTGGGATGAACTAACGAAGAAGGTCGTTAGAAGTAGAGATGTTACTTTTAACGAAAGTGCAGTGTACAAGGATAAGCTTGCAGTCGATTCTGAGTTTGCAAAGGAACAACATGAGAAAGAGAAAGCAGTGCTTGAAGAGATTACAGAAGAAGATCTTGCAGGAAATAGTGGGAGTTTGGGGAATGGTAATGACACGGTTCCAGTTACTCCACAGGCTGAGGTAAGAAGATCTAGCAGAATTGTGAGGCCACCACAAAGATTTTCTCCTTCAGCATATTATATGTTATTGACTGAGGATGGAGAGCCTCAGTGTTATTCAGAGGCAGTTCAGGTGGATGATTCAGTTCAGTGGAAATCAGCCATGGAAGAAGAGATGAGTTCTCTTGAGAAGAATGAGACTTGGTCTTTAACAGAGTTACCAGCAGGAAAGAAGGCTTTACAGAATAAGTGGGTGTTCCGGATCAAAGAAGAACCTGATGGCAGCAAGAGATACAAGGCGAGGTTAGTAGTCAAGGGTTATCAACAGAAAAAGGGTATTGACTATACTGATATATTTTCTCCGGTTGTTAAGATGACTACTGTTAGAATTGTGCTAAGTATTGTGGCTGCAGAGGAGTTACATCTAGAGCAACTAGATGTTAAGACCGCGTTCTTACATGGTGATCTTGAGGAAGACATCTACATGGTACGGCCAGAAGGATTTCAGGTAGCTGGGAAAGAAAACCTTGTTTGTAAGCTTATAAAAAGCTTGTATGGTTTGAAGCAAGCGCCAAGACAATGGTACTTGAAGTTTGATAGCTTTATGATGAAGAATGGGTACACTAGGAGTGCTATGGATCATTGTTGTTATTTTAAACAATTTGATTCATCTTATATCATATTGTTGTTGTATGTTGATGACATGTTGATAGCAGGATCAAACATGAGGGAAATCAACAGGTTAAAGAGACAGATGTCTGAGGAGTTTGAGATGAAAGATATGGGTGCAGCAAAACAGATACTTGGTATGAGCATCATAAGGGATAGATCTGAAGGTACTTTGAAATTATCTCAAGAGAAGTATATTGAGAAATTGTTGCAGAAATTCAGTGTCCAGGATGCGAAGACCAGAAGTACACCGTTGGCGACTCACTTTAATCTCACGAAAAAGCAGTCACCTAAAACGGATGAAGGCAAGAAAGATATGGCTAAAGTTCCGTATGCATCTGCAGTTGGCAGTTTGATGTATGCTATGGTGTGTACAAGGCCAGATATTGCTCATGCAGTGGGAGTTGTTAGCAGGTTCATGTCTAATCCAGGAAGAGAGCATTGGGAAGCAGTCAAGTGGTTGTTGCGCTACTTGAAAGGCACATCCAAGGTTGCATTATGTTTCAGCAAGAAAGATGTTATCTTGGAAGGGTTCTCTGATGCAGATTTGGGTGGATGTTTGGATACAAGAAAAAGTACTACGGGATATATTTTCACGTTGGGTGGCACAGCAATTAGTTGGATGTCTCGACTTCAAAAGAGTGTTGCTCTTTCAACCACAGAAGCAGAATATATGGCTATCTCTGAAGCTAGCAAGGAGATGATTTGGTTGAAGAATTTTCTTGAGGAGTTGGGCAAGAAACAGGCGGACAGTGCTTTGTATAGCGACAGTCAGAGTGCTATTCATCTTGCGAAGAATCCTGTGTTTCATGCTAGGACGAAGCATATTCAGCTGAGATATCACTTTACAAGAGAGTTGATTAGCAATGGTACTTTGTCCTTGAAGAAAATCCTTGGTTCAAAGAATCCTGCAGATATGTTGACTAAGGTGGTTACTAATGAAAAGTTGAAGCTTTGCATAGTTTCAACTGGCCTTCAGAACTGATTGATGAGAAGGCGCTGCACTAGTTAGAGTTATTGATCGAGGGATTATTTGTTACTAGATTTACAAGAGTGAAGTGAAGATGTGGTCAGACTCCAAGTGGGAGATTGTTGGGTTTGTGGAGTCTATCAGGTTTAAGAATCGGATTCTGACTTGAGTTAGGAATTCCAGAATTGGACTCTAATTAGAGTTAGGATTAGAGTTAGGAATTTCAGAATTAGACTCTGATTGGTTGACCCAGTTTCTTCTCTTATAAATACTCATGTAATTGTAACATAACACAACACAACACAATTGTGAGAGACCAATACAAAATTAGCGTGGCTTGTGGAGTAGGAATTTCCGAACCACGTAAATCTTTGTCTTGTGTGATTGTCGTTATTTTCTTGTTCTTGTTTATTCGCTTTGGGTTTTGCTTTCGTTGTTGTATGCTCAACACCTCTATGCCAAGGAAATAATGAAGAATGTCTAAATCCTTGATACTGAATACATCATGTAAATGGGATTTAAGATCTTCAATTTCCAGAGAATTGTCACCAGTGACTATAATATCGTCTACGTAAACAGCAACAACAGTGATAGTAGTAGAACATTTTTTAATGAACATACTATAGTCATTTTTAGACTGAGTATAACCAAGAGAAATTAATTCACTGGCTAATTTTTCAAACCACTTACGAGAGGCTTGTTTGAGGCCATAAAGAGATTTACGAAGTCTGCATACTTGATTAGATTTATGAGGAATTCCAGGGGGAACTTTCATGTAGACTTCTTCACTAAGATCACCGTGGAGAAAAGCGTTGTTCACGTCTAGCTGGAATAATGGCCATTTCCGACTAGCTGCAAGAGCTATTAAACAACGAACTGAACTCATTTTTATGACAGGAGAGAATGTCTCGTCGTAATCAATTCCATGTTGCTGGGTGAACCCTTTTGCAACTAAACGAGCTTTACAACGCTCAAGAGTACCATCTGCATTTAGTTTGGTTTTATAAACCCACTTGCATTCGATAGATTTTTTACCAGGAGGTAAATCAACTAAGTCCCAAGTGTGGTTTTCATTAAGTGCTTGAATTTCTTTGTCCATGGCTGCAACCCACAAAGGTTGACAAGCAGCCTCTCTATAGCTTGTAGGTTCAACAAGAGAATCATGATGAACAAGGAAAGCCTTATGTGAATCTGGCATGGTGTTATAACTAACAAGATTACACCAACTAGGAGGTTTATGTAAAGAAGCAATATGACAATGATAAGAATTAAGATATGATGGAGCTTTCTTAATTCTGGTAGATTGTCGTAGAGACAAATCAGAATTAGATATCTCCGAATGATTATCATTGGTAGTGTCATTAGAAGGAGATGAAATTGTTGTATCAGTAGTAGAAAGATTGGAATTATTAACAGGTAATGAAATAGTGGACTGTGTAGACTTAGAAATATCATCATCATCAAATTGTGAATTAGATGAAAAGGTAGTAACAGTGGGAAGAAAATTAGAAGAAAGAAAATTTTGTTTGGAATTAAAATGATGAGATATAATATGATATGGAAAATGATGTTCATAGAAAGTAACATCTCGAGATATTAAGATTTCAGAGGATTGTAAATCTAATACCTTGTAAGCCTTTTGATGAGCAGGATAACCTATGAAAATACATGGTTTAGCCCGTGGTGAAAATTTACTTCTCTGAGGCTTAATGGTTGACACATAGCACAGACAGCCAAAAACTCGTAGGTTCTCCAAAACAGGTTCAGAATTATGAAGTTTAAAATATGGTGTAAGGTAATTGATACTCTTAAGTGGCATCCGATTTATCAGAAATGTTGCACATAAGATAGTCTCACCCCAGAAATGTGCTGGTAAGTTGGATTGAAACTGAAGAGCTCGAGCTGTTTCAAGCAAGTGACGATGCTTTCTCTCCACAACCCCGTTTTGCTGGGGAGTATAGCTACAACTTGTTTGGTGAATAATACCCTTGGATTGTAGAAATAACTTCAATGAGCCTTCTGTAAACTCTTTAGCATTATCAGATCGTACGCATAAAACAGGTTGAGAAAACTGTTTTTCAGCATATAGAATGAATGAAGTAATAACGGAAGCAACATCAGATTTGTATTTTATCAAATGCACCCAAGTGTAACGACTGTAATCATCTACAATAGTAACAAATTGAGTACACTGATTATGGTTCTTGACCTTGTAAGGTCCCCATACATCTACATGAAGCAATTCGAGAATAGAAGTAGTCTTAATACTACTAACAGGAAATGAATTTCTAGTTTGCTTTGCTTTAGGACATATTTGGCACAATGAATCTTGTATATTGGTATCCTCATCTTTGAGTTGACAAGAAGACTTGAGTAGCTTCAGTTGAGAAAAAGGAACATGACCTAGTCGAAGATGCCAAAGTTTGCAGTCTTCTGAAATGCTAAGAAAAGCAGCTGGAGTTTTGAAAAATCGAATGTCTGAAACAACATTTTGAGGCTTGACAGTGTAAAGACCATTGTGTAATTCACCAAGAAGCATTGCTGGTTGCTTCTGAGAGAGGTCCTGGAGATAACATTGATTAGCAGAAAAAGCTATGTTAGAGTTCATATCTTCACAAAGTTTATGAACTGATAACAACCTATAATGAAATGCTAGAACAAGAAGAACATTCAAAAGAGTGATTTTATCATTTAAAATCACTGTCCCAATATGTGTAACTTTAATTTGGCTGCCATCTGGTATTGTAATATGATTATTTGCCTCAGTGACTGGAGTAATAGTAGCAAAATCATCTGAGTAAGGACTAATGTGATCGGTTGCTCCACTGTCTAAGAACCAATCCTTTGTAAATGAAGACATTAAGCATACTTTACCTGCAAGTAAAGCATGTCCAGTGTGATTATCTTGTTCTTTGTCAACAATTTGTTGTTTACCAAGTAGCTCAATCAGGTGATTATATTGTTCAACTGAGATATTAGAGACAGATGAAGCAGGTGAAGCAAGTGCATCATTATGTTCATTAGTTGTTTCAGAGGTAGAAGAAGAGAATGCTGCAAACTTTCTATCTCTGTTGCTCTTGAAACCAGGTGGAAACCCATGAATTCTAAAACATCTTTCAATACCGTGACCATTCATCTTGCAATGAGTGCAATAATAAGAATTCCCTGGTTTCTTAGCATAGTTATTCTGTCTCTGAAGATTCTGAGTCTGAGAGTTATGATTCTGAGAGTTACTAGAATTCTGAGAATTCTGCTGCTGAAATTTGGATCCATAGTAGTTATTAGAGCCAGAATTAAATCTTCTTCTATCTGCAACAAAAGCAACAGCATCAGTATGATTTGTCTGTTGTGAAAACTCTTTATGATTTTCCTCTTGGGCTATCAATCGATAAGCTTGTGTCACATTCAAGATTGGTGTCATCATTAGTATGTTTCCTCTGACAGCAGAAAAATTTTCATTCAATTTCATTAAAAACTGGAGAACTCTTTGCTCTTGCTGCATTTTCTGAATTCTACTTGTCAAATTACAAGTACATTTCTGACAAGTACAAATTGGTAAAGGATTAGCATCATCCAAACTGTCCCATATTGTTTTGAGTTTAGTGTAAAACTCAGAAACACTAAGTTGGCCTTGATGAATATCAGCCAATTGTTGTTCCAAAGAAGAGAGCTGTGCCATGGAAGCATATCCAAATCTGTCTTCTAAATCTCTCCATATCTCTCTAGCTGTTTTCAAGAACAAAACACTCCTAGCAATGTTCTCATCCAAGTTAAACAAAATCCAAGAAGTAACTAAGTCATTACATCGTTGCCATGCCTTATACTCAACAGAAGTATCAACAGGAACAGTTATAGAACCATTCACAAATCCTAACTTGTTCTTTGCTGATAAAACTAACATCATACTCCTTTTCCAGTTATTAAAACCTTCTCCATTGAACTTAACAGAAACAAGCTGATTAGTACTAGAATCTGAAGGATGGATGTAATATACACTAGAAGGATCTTGATTAGATGGATCTTGATTAGTTGAATTACGTTGATTTGAAGAACCAGCCATGAATTCACCAACAGAAAGAGATATCGAGACAAAGGTAAGTTGCGAGAAAAATCGCAGAGAGATCGAATATCAAGAAAGAGAGATCGTAATATCAACAACAGAAATTAAAGATCGTTTGATCAATGTAACTTCTCAGGAGATTATTTCAACAAATCTCAAACAGAAAATCAACAAAATCAAGTAGACAAGATCGTATAGATATATTCATCTTCATGAATCAGATATGTAACAAGAAATCAGATTGTTCTTCAATGAATTAACAAGATTCAAGCATAAATTGCTCAGAAAAGAGATAAATCGCTCAATCAAAGCAAATCAGTCTGTTTGATCGATCAAACTACACAAGTTATGTATCGATTTCAACAAAAGAAAAGGATCAGAAAACACCTCGAAAAGATGACATGAAAAACATCGTGAAGAAGATAATCGGAGATGATCGGAAATAACAAGCAACTTCAGATCGCCATTAGAAGAAGCTTTGCAAGCTCTGATACCATGTAATTTTATCTAAATGATAAGATGAAACTCCATTGATCAAAGTAAACAATGTACAGAGAGATTTACAGAGAGAAATGAATTATCTAACTAACTCTATCATTGCTAAAAGACTAACTCATTCTATCTGTTTCTATCTAATTATATACAGAAATGTACAAGTAATGTTAACCACCACTACTGCCAGCCTGTACACGAGCTCATTAAATCTGTTGAGAGTTCGTTATCTACGTGGCATTCTGTTATGCTAATCTGTCAGGATACATTAACCAATATATAAGAAGTTACAGAAGTGGTTAGCTTCTTTCGTGTTGCTCTCCTGTATCAAATCTACGTACTCGTTACTCTTTAACTTTATAAAGTTCTTGAAATTATATTATTTGTCTGTTAATGTTGTCAGATAATCAGTTGATAATGTTGTGGGTACTTGGAAAGCTCCTATGTTCGTTAAACTTTCCCCCTGCCTCCAAAAATGTTAAATGCATTTATGCTTACTTACTATTTCCCTCAAGCAAGAAGAGAATGCTACATATCCTAAATTGAGAATATGTTAATTACAACAAGGAAGCATCATTTATGTATCTTGTTGAACCATTATCATTTAATATCGGTACATATCTATTATAATGAAGAGAGTAATCACAGTCTAGAACTTGGTAATCACTTGGCATTCTCTTTTATTGTTATCTTGCTTACCGGATTGAAATATCTTTTGCTTCATTGCAGTTCATGTATAATAAATTCAGTTATTGGCCTATCTCTTGTAGGGATGATTTTCTGTCCAGAGGATTCAGTTTGAGGCTATAAGGTACTTGGACAGGGAATTCAAGTAGGATTACAAGGCTATTGCCAGGAATTGTTATTACAATCATATTCATCTTCATTGTTGTATTTTTGAGTCTTTGGTTTGTGCGTGGCAACCTTTCAGTAAAAGTTTGTCATTTACGAATAAAAATGATTCATTGATGCAATTTTTCACTTCTACGCAAAAAAACTATCCGACTTAACTAATTTGTACCAGAACCATATGAACTTGTATAAGTTATAAGTATTATACCAACTAGTATTAATATGTATCATAAGCGTAATCTTGTTACCTGACAATATCGTTTGCTTGTAATTTTTTGTATCAGGAATGCACCAAGAGATGAGAGATAAGTAGATTTCTAGATCATTTTCGGAACAGGATGGAGTTCATAAGTTACCTGAGCGATGAATATATCAGTCTTCTCATTGTCTATTTCCCCCTCCCCTTCTGTTTGTTGAATTTAGTTGTTGTGAAGTGTTTTAGTGAAACAATTACACTCTCCATTAGTTTGAATGTTTGATGCAACAGATGATATGGTTCAGGTGTTAATGTCAAATACTTTCATTGGCTTGTTTAACTAAAATGATTACTGTCCCTGGCATGATTGTTGAATTTGGATGGAGAGCACTAGAGTAGTATGTGTTTATGGGATATTCGTGTCTTGTTCTTGTTCCTTAGGAAGGAGTATTATATAATCTAGATTATCTAGTGAATAAACTCGGTGTACACTAAAAGTGGTCTACAAACAAATTGTTTTGCACAATCTCTTGCATTTCAAGAGGGAGGAGTGAAAAATCTTGTCAAAATTTTACTTAACGGTATTTATTTCTTTTAGTTAAGTATGTTGGAGAGAGTATATTTTTTCTTTTCTGAAATAGTTCAAGTGAAGGTTTTTGGTACATTGATTTATTTTTTTATTATCTTTTTTGAATAAATAAGCTTATATGCCTTACAATGGGTATCTGTTCTCAATAAATTTCGGAGTATCTATTCTCAATAAATTTTGGGATGAGCGAGAATCGAACCCAGGACCTGGGACAATGGATAAATTCTAAACACTGAATATCACTATTTTATGGTTGTAACTTGTAACTCATGATCATATATATCAAAACAAAATTAGCAAAAAAAATTATTTAATAAAATATCATAAAATTATTCTTTCATCGAGTATTTTCAAAATTCTTTTTCGGTATTTAAAAATAAAAATCGTCAAAATAAGAGAGTCCAGAAGAATATTATCATGACTGTCATCCACATCCATGTCATCCACTGTGCAAACTTAAAACAGAACATCCAAACATAACTTCACACGTAAGCCTTAACATAGTTTCCATACAAAACATGTATGCATACATTTCCTGTCAAATTCCAATTTAGTCCCCATCTCTTTAACTTATTTCTCTGGACTGACCATTCTACATTACTGGGCTTTGTTTGTTACTCCAATCTATACATTCACACAACCCACATTCATTAAACCTTCTGTGTCAATCCCCAGTTTTCTGTATCTATAATTGATACATACACTTCGTTCTCTGTGTTTCTTGAATACCCTTTTGTTGGTTTTGTTCTAAATCTATTGGAGAGCAGCTGTTGGATCATTGTGTTTGTTTTTATGCTTAAAGATTGTGTTCATGGTGGATTCAGGTATAAAGTTTTGATTTTTATTTAATCTGATTGTTAATTAGCATCTGGGTATTTTGAAGTTTGAATCTTTATGTGAGTTGGGTCTGATGATTCTTGATCTCACCTATTGGGCTCATGTTTGTGATTTTTGTGATTTTATTGAATTTATTATTGGATTTTTTGTTTGGATCTCTGTTGAAATATGTAGTTTAAATGATTTTTGTGTAATTTGATTTGAATGTATTGTTTGTTTTACTAACTGTGTTATGCTTGCCCATTGTGATTTGGCTTCATTCAATTTAAAAATGTGTGTTTTTGAGTTCAATATTAGTATATCATGCAATATCTGCTTAGTGGTTGTAGCTTTATAATTGAGGCAAAATAGTGATGTTTGTATGTTTTATTCATTTGTAGATGTTTTTGTTGACCTACAGTAGATGATATTCATGATATTGTCTTTGCGAAGGAATTGTAATGCAGATCTGTTTAGGTGATAGAATTATACCTTGTTCGTTCTCACAACAATTGGCAAGTTTGATACAAAACATTGATAAATCTTCCAGAACACGTTTGATCTTTTATCAGTTGGTAAAGTGGCATTGCTATATCTATAATTTGGCATTAAAAAGAAAACACATCACTCCAATGCAATGCTAAACACGGATGCAAAATAGCAAAATTACGTACTTCGTGCTAAAATAATGACCAAGCATAGATGTTGCTATAATTGCCACATAGGCATGCAAGTAAGAAAATAAAGTCATGTAAATAATTAAAGTAATGGTGACGAATATAATTGTGCATTTAAAGTTAAGGTGGTTGAAAAGCTAGTTAAATTTGTATCTATTTAGTGCCAGTTTAGAACTATGTATTGGACTTCAAGTTCTACTTTAGAACCATGATCACTTTTTATTGATCACTTTTTGATTGCATAATATTGCAATAGCTAAATGTATTTTAACACTAGCACTGGACATGCTCTTTAAGATGGAAGCGTAAGTCCTGATTTGTCATCAGGATAAGGGCAACACTTGTTGGTGGACCTTTCTAGCTTTTCTATCACCTTCTCTTTCAGTAGCCTGCTTCAAATATGCCATCTAATGACCCTACTGTTTTATGCTATATTTGTCTATGTCTAGTATTCTAGTACTCCATTAAATTGCTTACACGGTAGTGAGTTTGGTCATTTAACTGTTATCCATTCTAACTAATAGTCTTGTGGAGACTCTTCCCATTCGCAGCTTAAAAATAAAGCTGGTCTAGTTGTTTTCAAATTTAATTTCTTGCTGTTGGTTCAGCCCAAAGCCATAAATGATTTCAAACAACAATGGCCAAGAATGAGTTTTTTTGCTGTATTATTCATACAGTGTTATGAATTGTTTGTCTTCATCTACCTATCTAGTTCATTAAACGACCATCAAATATGTTGATTTAGGAATAACATAATTGAGTGACATTTATTCAATTCTTAAGTACTATTAATGGATAATTATCATAAATTCAGAAAGAAGAGTAAGGATGCAACATTAGAAACTTTGTGTAATGTTGATAATAAGCCAATAGCAATTATTTAAGCATATCCGAATTTAAGAATTTTGTAGACATGGTGCACGTGATGAGGTAAATAGGATGATGCAAGTTTATAGCACTTCTGAAACAGAACTTAGTGGGAAATTTTGTTTGTTTCATTATATCTTTTTTGTTTCATCCTACAGGATGCTGGGTGCTAAACTCGAATTGTTAAAGATATCATCATTTCTCCGCTAAGCCAATCCAATTACTCTATGGTCCAATTGATCCTTCTACATGGCAATTTCTAAAAGGAGGGCGATGAAGTTTAAATCCGTTAAGAATCAGGCCGAGCTGGTCAAGAGTTACTTGCTTTCAGATCCATACATATCGTACACATCAGTCCTTAGTGGTATATTTGCGAGCAAACTGGCAAGTTCTAGTCCTGCATACTTTATTTTTGTTAATATTTTTCACGGAGCTTGATAAAAGTTAGTTAAACTAATTTTGTGATATTATTCCTTGGATATGCTTGCCTTTTCACTCATTGTATTCCGATTGTGATTATACCTTTTATTTGAGTGGTTTAAATTATGGGTCTTCGTAGCTATCTACCAAATTTCGTAAACAAACTTATCTTGTTGTTGGCTTATTCATTTCAAAAAGGCTTCCCTTTGCAGATCTATGATTTGTCTCACTTGATCAGCACTTCTTACTTCAGGACATATTCTGGACTTACAAAAATTCAGCGAATTGAATGGAATAACCGGTGAACTGAATACATACATGTGCATTATTTCTATGTTGTCCCGATTAATATTATACTTTTATTTTGATTTATCAACTCAACTAATTTTTTTAGAAAATTTGTTAGATTTTCTTAACCCTGACTTGTGCACCTCACTGATTAGTTGGGCGTAGGACACATAGTTGTTGCAGTATGCTTCTTGTGGGTTTCTTCTCATGTAGCATGATATGTTTGTGCAGTGGTATGTCTACCGCCCATGCCATATTCATCTCAACAATGTCTTTGTATTTCGTGTTCTGGTCAGATCTTTATTCTGATCGCCTTCCCGCTGGAGCTATCACCTTCCGAAGTTCTCATCTCTCGTCTTTTGCATTAGGAGTAAGTATCATTTCGGTCTCTTGTTCAATTTTATAAGATCTTCTTACGGATTCCTTTCTTTTCTTTCTACATCCATTTATAAATAAAAATACATTATTGGAAACCTCAAACACTACTGATGTTTTCTCTACTGATTTTAGCCTACTAGGCAAAATGAACCCCTAAGAGGTGCATAATAACAACACTTGTATTGCATATAGTAAGTTTAGATTGTCGGTGGATCCAGTAATTTGATTATGTTGTGCATTAATCAGCAAACTTAGAAATAGCAACCGAAGTTAATGGAGATGAGCATTTGCAACTGATATTAGAAGAAAATATCCTGAAATAAACATATGCACTACGTCAATGTCACTTGACTTGTTGAGCTTGCAATACTTAAGTGAAAAATACTTTCAAACCTTGCTAGCCTCGACTCATTGATATTTTTCTAATTTCCTGATTCCTTTTGTCTATTTAGCAGTGAAGGCCATAGGGGGGAGTGGGTGATAAATATGTATATATAGAGAGAAAGAGGGTATTAGTGGACATAGACAGGATTGTAAAACTTAGGCAGCCTCTACCACAATCTTGACTTGAGGAGACTGAGCCCAAAAAGTCCTAAATCCTTGATCCGGACTGGAAATACCCCCCCAACATCTGTAGCATGGGAGAAACCTCCTGGCCCTACTCAAATGTGTATCACTAGAAAGCAGGGAGGCACAGCCACACTTAGATGGAATAGGTATGCCCGGCCCAGATGACGGAAGCAAAAGTATTAGGATAAATACAATAGAAAAGTAAAAATTAGGGATATAATAGAGGGATAGGCATCAGAAGTCTAGAGTATAGAAAGTAGTGCAAATTTTGTATCGAGTTTTCTCTTTTTTCGTTATGGGGATATCTGGTTAGTTTTTTTTTTTTTTAAAGAGTACTTATTTCCTAGAATAAGTTTCTTTTAACCCTGGGAGATAAGTACTTATTTATTCAAATAAGGTAGACCAAACACCCTCATATTATTTACTCAAACATAGACGCAGACATGGAGTGCCTATGCCACAATCACATAAACAAGAGCAGTAGGATAAAAGTACAATGGAGAAGTAGAAATTAGGGAGGGAATAGAGGGCTTGGTTTTTAAAAGATCAGAGAAGAAAGGTTTGCGAAAAATCTTGCTGGGATTTTACTTTTCTGGTCTAATTTTTGATTTTACTTTTCTGGTCTAATTTTTTTGATTGTAACATTTTAGAATTTTACTTTATATCAAACTAAACTAATTGATAGTGCTAAATTGCAAATATAAGTGTGGACTAATTTTAGAATTAAAATTTACAGACTATCCAGAAGTTATTACATGTGTAAGTCAGACTCAAATCTTAATCCTTACCATAGGGATTTTCATTCTTATTATCTTCTTCAAAGAATGATCCTCCATCTGAGCTAAAGCTCATTGATTACTTGAGATTACTAATGCATTAATTTATTAACATCAAGTTGTCGTGCATGTATTAACATAGAGATAAGGGCAAAATATCATTTGGTTTAAATATATTCCAGTGGTGAATGCATCCTTTGTTTTATTCTTACTAATTACTGGGGTGTCTTCCGTTTCATCTAATTTTTTATCCTACTTTCTTCGCTTTGGGTTGGGTAGCAAGGATTGGAGAAGGGCCTCATTCTTCAGCATCCTTTTATCGTTTCTTAAGGCTGACATGATCAATCATATGCAAACTAGGGGTCGTTTATGTTTTCAGTCCAGTGATTAAGTAGTATGTGTGTGTGTGTATGTCATGAGATCCGTTCCGTTCCCCAGACTCTCCAAGTTTGCCCACATACCCGTGTCAACCAGACATGACATGGGTGCCGGATGGGTATGGAATCTGAGTCGGATCCTTCATGTAAAAACCGGACACTTCCCTTTGAAGCAATCTTGTTCAAAATAACTAACTAATTGTTTGTAAAGAGTGATGGATGACTATTTCTATGTTATACTTTTCATTTAGGCTATAAATTTGACATATGTAATGTGTATGTTTTGTTGTTAGAAGATACTATTTTCTTAAAAAGTAATATATATATATATATATATATATATATGTATGTATAATTTCACTATGTCATGGTTGTATGCCGAATCCCCATACCCGTGTCCAATTTCGGATCCATATCCTCAAATCCTAGATTTTCTAAAGGCTTAATGACCTTTTAACCCTCAAAGTTTCCACCAAAATACCCATCAGCCCTTACTGTTTCAAAACGTTCCTTTTGACCCTCTAAGTATCCGTAAAGGTCCAATTAACCCTTATATCGGATAGGAAATGGTGAGTTTGGGTGACTTTTGGTTCGTTTTAATTGGTTTCTAGCCGAAATTTTGCTTTATTGTTGTTGTGTCGATTAAAACGAACCAACAATCACCCAAACTCATCATTTCCTATGCCGGTATAAGGGCTAATTGGACCTTTACGGATACTTGGAGGGTCAAAAGGAACGTTTTGAAACAGTGAGGGCTGATGGGTATTTTGGTGGAAACTTTGAGGGCTAAAAGGCCATTAAGCCTTTTCTAAAACTAAGAATCTGAAACTTGGATCCGCACCTCTTTCCGACACCCATACCAGAGTCTGGATAGCATAGCAAATGAGATCCGTGCAAGCCTACATGAACATAATAATACCCTGTAAACAACTTATATAAACCAAAGCAATCTCAGATTTTTCTTGTTTGATTGTCTGGTGTTATTTTGTGAAAAAGGACTCAGCAGTTTTACATGTGATTGTGGCAGCTTTCTGTTGGCTACTTTATTTCAGACCTCATGATGATCTGCTGGCTATATCCTGCTTTGGGTGGAATGGAGTATGTAAGTATATTTAAGGATGGAAGATTCTTAGCCAATGGCATTTGTTTAATAGTAATCTCAATACTGCAAATATTCTGCATTATTTAAATATTTTGTTGAAGCACAAATTAGAAATAATAGTTTCTTTTCATTCTGTGGCTGCACCAAGAATTGTGCTTTTTTCGATGTCTACCTGCACTCATAGCTATCAGATTTATTCAACTTGCTACCAACAACTAGTACTGAAATTAATAGCACCGATGAGCATTTTGTACCACCTTCAATAGCATTTAGGTGAAAGCCTCATTTCACCAGTATTAATAGTGATTCTCTATATTAATGATGATGTGGCGAGAGTTTTCTGCCCGGTTAACACCACAACCAATTACAGCCTAGACTTATGGAAACAAATAAAAAGTAAAAAACTTTGTGTTATCATATTTGGTTGCAATAGGTTTTCCAATTTTTGTTCCCAGAGGTACAGTAACTAATATTTGTGGATGCCATTAAAGACATGTATTTGACCCTAATGCCGACATGTTAGTCTGATGAAATTCATGTATTTGCATTCAGGTTGTTCATCATTCTCTTTCTGCAATTGCTGTAGCATATTCCTTGTTTACTGGGGAGGGTCAGCTGTATACTTTTATGGTCCTTATTTCTGAGGTGACAACTCCAGAAATAAACATGAGATGGTAAGTTTTGAAGAGTCAAACAGTCGTCGTGATTTAATGCATGTGCATTTTAATATATCCTCTGGTTTCATGCAGGTTCCTAGATACTGCTGGTCTGAAGAAGTCTAATGCATATCTGATTAACGGGGCAATGATATTTTTTGCCTGGCTGGTGAGTTTGTCTGTTTTATGTTGGAACCAAAATAAATGCAAACCTACATAGTTATTTTCTGAAAATTTGTTTGCTTACCAGATGGAGATATATTCTTCTTAATGTTATCAATAATATATGATGTCTTCTGTACGATCCTTTTCAGTTTTAACCTGTCAACTGAAGTTTTATTAGTCAGTTAGATTTGCTGATTAGATTTTGTGATGCAGGTTGCAAGAATTTTGCTGTTCGTCTACTTGTTTAACCATGTGTATTTGCATTATGATCAGGTACTTCGCCTCCTGAACCATAAGGTCGTTGATAAATGCGTAATATGTATATGACTGTCGGTGATCTGATAAATACATCCGTAACATGTGCTTAAATTTTCTATAAAAATTAAAGAAGTAGCCATATTGGTACCCTTAAATACCTTAATTTGCTTATTGTAAGATAGAGAAGAAGTTGATTCTTTCAAAAATTGAAGAAAACTTAAAAGATTTTTTATATATACAAAATTGTCTTCTCCAATTTTTTCATTTTATGGATTTTAGTATGTGCATATAACCTTTGGATCTAAGAAATCTGTGAATGAATGGCAGGTCATGCAGATGCACATTGTTGGACGTCTTTTGATATTTGTTGTGCCAGCTGCACTCGCTATCATGAATTTAATGTGGTTTGGGAAGATTGTCAAGGGATTGAAGTCAACATTAGCAAAGACTGTCAGGACTAACCACACGGCTTTCTCCTGAGAGTTTCATTCCAAGAACTTATCCCAGTAGTCTCCTTGTATAAAATTAGGGTAAGGAAGATGAGGGCAGCTTGTTTTGACAAGATGGAAATCCAACTGCTGTAAATGCTTATATATATATATATATGGTTGGCTTGTGATTCTGTTATTTAAAATTTTGGTAATATAGGTGTTCATCAAACTTCTGTTCCCGATTTTTCGAAAGCACTAAGCATAAATATCACAAGGCTGAAAATTTTGCTAGGGGACCATGCTGCAGCTGTATTGCGGCTGAGCAGCAATATTTCAACTGGAGGCAGAACAGCGAGTGTCATCTAAATTGCTACTGGAACGATGTTAGGATTATGCCTTCTTATTTTCTTCTGACGGGGCTTAATGTTCGTATTTTTGTACACTTTTTAATTGAGGGAGGTTATACGAGGATCAAACTTGCGGGATTTGTTTCAACCACTGAGCTATGTCCTACTCTTTTGTGTGGTTTATTTCATGGTCTGATAATGTCACCTTTTTTTTGGTGTTGGTCTCCTATATCACAATTTGAAAGAAAATGGTCCCAAATATCACAATCTGAAAAGTTGGTCCCATATATCACTCTAAAACACTACATCGTGTAGCGTTTTCATTTTTTTTATGAAAACGCTACATCGTGTAGCGTTTTGACTTTTTTTTTTTTTTTTTTTACTATAAACCCTACTTGAAGTTTGGTTTTGGGCTAGTAACGCTACTTTAAGTTTGGTTTTGGGTCTAAAATGCTACACCAACTTTGTTTATAGAATAGAAGTGCGCATCTCTACTAAAAAACCAAAATGCTACACACAACTGTCTTTTGGAGTGATATTTGGGGTCAAGTTTTTTAGCTATGATATTTTGGACCATTTCCTTTCAAATCGTGATATTGGGGACCTTTTTTCCCTTTTCTTATATCACTAAAGACTTGGGGAAAAAAAAGTGTGCAGGGCGAGGAGGATATGTGTATTTCTTCGCATAGTACTTTCGCACCTGCACTCGCACTTGCGTTCTACAATGCAGCAAGATTGGCTACATGATGCATCTGAATTTAGCAGCAAAAACTAGAAGCATACGAGTTTATGCACAAATTATATAGCTAAAATATTATGAATAAGGCGCGTAACTTTACATTATTCAGTGAACCTTTTTATTTAACATATTTTTTGATAACAATTCTTATCTGTTCTGTTCTGTTGGTTTTCTTCAAAAAGTAAATCCCGTTCTAATGGTTCCGAATAAATTAAATATGTGAATTAAAATACGGAGAAACGTTTATGTATGTATTACAAGTTCTTTTTAAGTTTTATATAAACATTGTTTTAAAAATTCTCAATTCAGCTGATTAATCCTTGATTACTCTTCTACAAGGTGCCAACCAATTCAATTTTTAAAAGTTCCGATTAATCTTTTATGATTAATCTTTACGATTGCTTCTTGATCGGAGTGATCGGAGTATTTATAATAAATTAGTAGAATTAAAATAATATATTAATCAAACCTGAATTATTATATGATTTATGATATGATAAAATACATATTACTTAATAAATAATTAATAGAATCATAATAACATACTAAAATATTATAACATTAAAATACATAAGATTTTTACTTCGATTAATTCCCGATTTAACGAGTAATCCTTGCAAGGTCCGTCACCCAATTTCTGTAACACTATATAAATGCTAATATTTGTTTATTGGATCCTATGTATTAGAAAATATTTCATCCGTCCCTCTCATTATTTTACACTTTGGAAGTTTCTCTCAATATTTTACATTCAAAAACTTATCCAAAATAATAAAATTTTACTATAATTTAAAAAATAACTACACACTACTTTCCTCTACTAAACTCACTTTAATACATAAAATATTAATTGATAACCTCCGTACCCAACTCATTTGTAGGTTTGTAAACAAATGAGAGGGAGAAGGAGTAATCAGACATCGTATAAACTTTGCAGAGAGCTGACAAGTAATCTCAGCGCAAGTACAACAGATGTGCATAAACAATACATTATCTGAAATTCTGAATCAAATAGAAAAGGGGACAAGAAGAAGTGCAGGCACACAACTTTTATAACCTTTCACCAACTAATTCTTGGAAAGCTTTAGTTTAAAACTGATATTAGTGGTCATTGGGCAGTATCTTAGCACATCATTAAACATACATCTTCTGATTAAACAAACTATATCAAGTACACTTCCTGGATTATTAAAAAATTAGCTTGCAAGAACATACATAATTGCTTAGCAAGTGGTCTACTATTTAAATGATCAAATACGTAATGCCAATGCAATCATAGGGCGATTTTCCAGAAGTAGAAAAACTTCGATAAGAATAATCCTTTCGGCGATGTCACGCCAGTTGCTGAAGAACCGGGATTCGAGGATGCTGCATCATATCCACATCAGCGACTCGGAGCACAACTAATATAATGTAATTAAGTCCTAATGGAGCCTAATCATCCATGTTAATCCTGGTTTATTCAATTTAGTAGGAGGGCACCACAATTTGATGTAATCATAAGCCACTAAGTATGTGTATGAAATATTATATGCAATTTCTTCTTAATTTTGCCAGAATACAGATTAGATCAGTTATCTCACTCATGATAATACATCTACCAGTACTCTAGAATAGCTTGTGTTAAGTAACCATCAACTGTTCATAATAAATTGTGAGAATATTCTCATAATAAATTGTGAGAATTTTGGGGATGGTAGGGAGTCAAGCCTGAGTCCTCCCGCCAGCCTGAGCCTGAGTTCTGATATTATGTTAAGTAACCAGTTGATCTAAAACTTTAAGGTGTTAGAGGCTTGCATTTGCTATTTGCTAAAAAAATATAAAACAGTGAAAACATTGCGAGAAAATGTAAACTTCTCAATAGGGTGAAAGTCATGATCCAAAAAACTCTTAAAACCATACACAACTATTGTGTCCGCTTAAAATACTATAAATCACAAGCCGTAACGATACAAATCACTGATCACAGCATTACGTTTAACAGCAGAAATCGTTAGACTATTAACAATGGAGGACTCTGCATAATAAATTCTTGGTTTTCTTTTAAGTTTTTATTTGAGAATTATAAACTTATATGTAACATCTAGTCAGTTGCACAGTTTATATGGTCTCTAACTGTAAATCACATGCAATTACACGTGCATTCCATCTTCCTTTCCAGTGTTTCTAGTCACGTTATTGCAGAGGAAGTCCCTTTCCATGAATCTAAACATGGCATCGGGATCACTTTACTGTATATTAAACAAACTTGATATTCTTAAAGCTAGCCTCTTACGGTAACAGATGCAGATGAACTTGTATATAATGCAAATGTAATACAACTAAGCTTTCTACTAACCCCTTGAAATTTTAGAAGTCCGTAACATTCAGGGACGGAACCAGAAATACATATTGGGCGGGCCAAATTTTTCGGTCATCGAAAAATGTCCAGATCAGAAATTTTTTGTAAAATATATGGGTCTGAAAAAAGATTTTTGTAAAAAAAAATATGAGGACTAAATGAAGATTTTTGAAAAAAATAAGGGGACTAAATGAATTTTTTTGTAAGAATGGGAGGACTAAATGAAGATTTATGAAAAAAATAAAGGGACTAAATGAATTTTTTTATAAAAATGGGGGGACTAAATGAAGATTTTTAAATTATATATATATAAAATTTTCGGATTTTAAAATTTTTGGGGGGACGGTCGCTACCCCGTGCCCCCTCCCTCCCTCCGTCTCTGCTAACATTGATTGTATTCGGCTAAAGAAAGTCTGAGAGGTTGAAATCTGGTATTTTAACATCCTCAAGTTTTTATTTGAACATTAAGATTGAATATTGACATGAAAATGAAATAGTAATTTACTTTAAAATAAAAAGAACTTTCGAGTGAGGAAAATGTCATATACATGTCCGCCTCTTGCCAAGACGCAATTTCTTGCTACCTTAAGAAAATCCATGCAGTAATTCCCTTCCTCTCACGCAAGATATGTAATAAACAAAGTTAATACAGCTCTAATATAGATGAACCAAAATTATCGAAACAAATTAAGAAGTCAAAAAACTTAAAAGGCAGCAATGCATGGGTCTCCATGCAACATCTGTTGATATCCCAACTTGACCTCGTGAACCCTAGCTTAATGACTTACAAGCTGCACTGTCCAAGTAACTATCATTCACCAGCCATACAATTCCCTATAAATTCTCGAGTAGCTAGCCTTCTTCTTAAAATATCTAACACCAAGATATTAGCAATGGCATCACCCCTGATCAGATTCCTGACCACCTTTTATATCTGTTTTCTTATCAGTGCATTGTACACTATCAGTCAATCTTGTGCAAGAGAGATGATACCCCGTTCACTAACCCTAGGTTTGACTCATTCTAGGGCCGTCACATCTAATCCACAAAACAATGTAGGTTCTGTAAAGAAACCAACAGAAAGCTTAGACATGATGGAGCCACTGACAGAAGTAAGAGATGGATATTTGATATCACTAAATTTAGGGACACCGCCACAAATCATCCAAGTATATATGGACACCGGGAGTGACCTCACTTGGGTTCCTTGTGGAAATCTATCTTTCGATTGCATCGAGTGCAATGACTATAGGAACAATAGGTTATTCGCTAGTTTTTCTCCTTCCTTTTCTTCTTCTTCCTATAGAGATTCTTGTACCACTCATTTCTGTCTAGATATTCATAGCTCGGATAATTCATACGACTCCTGCACTATGGCTGGTTGCTCCTTGAGTACTCTACTAAAGGGTACTTGCACTAGACCATGCCCTTCCTTCGCTTATACGTATGGAGGGGGTGTTGTGACTGGGACATTGACCAGGGACACCCTCAGAGTCCATGGCAGTAACCAAGGTGTTACTAGAGAGATTCCTAAGTACTGTTTTGGGTGTGTTTCATCTACTTATCGAGAGCCTATTGGTATTGCAGGATTTGGCAAAGGACCACTTTCTCTCCCTTCACAGCTAGGGTTCCTACAGAAGGGTTTCTCTCACTGTTTTCTTGCCTTTGAGTTTGCAAACAACCCAAACATTTCAAGCCCCTTAGTCATTGGAGATCTTGCCATCTCTTCCAAAGACCAATTGCAATTTACCCCAATGTTACACTGTCCCATGTACCCTAACTACTATTATATTGGTCTAGAATCTATAACTGTGGGAAACACGAGTTTAGCAGTTCAAGTTCCCTCAAGCTTGAGAGAAATTGATTATTTAGGTAATGGAGGCATGTTGATCGACTCTGGAACTACGTACACTCATCTACCGGAGCCATTCTACTCTCAACTTCTTTCTGTGCTACAATCTCTCATCACTTACCCTCGAGCCAGGGAAGTAGAAGCACGGAGCAGCTTCGATCTTTGCTATAGAATTCCAAATTCGAGTAACAAAATCGACATATTAGATGATCTCCCCTCAATTACTTTCCATTTTTTGAATAACGCAAGTGTGGTATTACCCAAAGGAAATCACTTCTATGCCATGGGTGCACCATATAATGGAACCATAGTAAAATGCTTACTGTTTCAAAGTATGGATGATGGTGATGATGGACCTGCTGGAATCTTTGGAAGTTTCCAGCAGCAGAATGTGGAGGTTATTTATGACTTGGAGAAGGAGAGAATCGGATTTCAACTAATGGACTGCGCAGCTGCTTCAGCTTCCCACGGACTACATAAGACATAAGACTATGCATGGCAGCTAATGGTAGTTCCTGTTCACTTGTAATGGGGCTTTTACTAATAAACAATGATAACAATTAAGGTAAAAGTCCTTTGATGTTGGCGATTTTCTCAATTTGGATTCAGTTCTGTTGTTTGGTTGTGTTATTTAATGGCTTATCATGTTATGCATTGTGCTTCAGCCTGCATTTAGCTTTTCATAAATGAACCTTTGACAGCACAAAATCTAACTAATATGTTCTGAGTGACCCTAAAGAATTTAGCTGGATGTTCTCCTAAAAATGACACTAATTAAATAGCTTAAGCTCCAACTGCCTACCCCGTAGTAGGCTTAAACTGTCAAAGATACAGTAGCACATTCATAAGGTACATAACTATAAAAGTTCTTCATTAACAACTGATTCTCAATTAGATTGTGACGCAGCGTATTAGGATTTAAAAATGCACTGATTCATGTCTTGCAAGTTGCAAGTCTAGCCAGAGAACAACTAGACTAAGGTAGAAAGATCAGGTTTTCCATTTACAGTTTTCTCAAGCTGGCTAATATTAATACAGGAAGGCTTCTCCAATAGGTGCTTCACAAAAAAAAATATCCAAGTGTAGGCTTCCTATGTAAAGGTAAGTTTGGCTGGCCTGTGGGCTTTAATATTAATAGGGTAAAAAGCTTGTTCGTCTTTTAATTAGATTAAATTCAGTTGTATTCAGTTGTATTAAGAGAGCCATACTCAAGCTCATTTTTCGAAATGCCAAGTTGCGCTGTACATGAGCCAAACTGTTTGAAACTTGCAAGGCACAATCAGCTTGGTGTGCTGTTTAGTAGGCTAAAAGTTCGTTCATGACGATTCGAAAGTTAAGTGAACCAAACTCGAGCTCAATTTTTGTGATCAAGATTGTAAGCAAGTCGAACTCAAACTAAAACTAGCTCAATTCGAATCAACTGGTTAGTAACTCAAATAGATGTTCGCGAATCACAAATAAGCCCTCTCACAAACCTAGCCAACACTTCAATATAGAAGCATTAAGATGAGATTTTGTCTAACCAAACTTGTTCAAACCAAACTTGGATAAAACTAGAAAAGATACTTACATCGAAGTCACTACTATTTACACTTGCCTCTGTTCTTACAACCCTAGCACAAGCAATACGCACCTGACAAAAGCCACTCCCCCACCTCATCCTTTTGATGATTATTATAAAGCTTAATACTGGTTGAACTGATATGCTTTGCCTTAAAGCTAGTCCAATGCTGCTAATTGCATTTTGCAACCAAATAATTCCAAATTCAACTAGTTTTTGTCTCTCTCCTAATCTTCATAGTACACCAACATGCATTTCATTTTATGGTTGATTGATGATATGGCTAAATGCATATATGCATCATTGGTTTCAAATTTAGAACCAAATATGCATATGCAACCCCTTTGGAGTTGAATTTTTTTACATTTGGTTCCAAATTATAGAAATGGAACCAACATTAGCATTGCATTGGACTTGCTCTTATATATTGTTCTTTCTGGGTGAATTATGGATAACATTCAGGATTCTAAGTTTACAATATGGTTGAGGAGTCTTTATAAATTTAAAAAATAATGATAGTACTTTGGAGAACCAGGCAGAGCCATCTAGACACCAAACTATGTCGTCCACAGTCAACTGGTCAACCATCACATGTAGCAATCTTATGTGAAGAACAATAGACTTCAAAGATATTGTGCTTCTAAGAAAATAATTTTAAGTCACAAAGAAAAAGGAGTTCAATCATCTAAAAACGGTTTCATTACATAAAAAGACATGTCATGTCATTCGTTAAGCAAGGGAAAAAATAAGCTAAACAACAGTTCTGTACAGGCTCCAGATCAAGGATGCGTGAGTATATTGGCAAAGAGAACATACAGTTGCATCTTGCACATTGATAACTAATGAGAACTGGATAACTTTAAGTGCAACAAGAAGTAGAAACTGCTGTCGCGGCAGGTTTATCAGTAAGAACCATTCCTGCTGGCTTTGGTGCAGGCTGCAGACGAGGTAGTCTCTTTGCTGTAAGACCAAGCTCAGCTCATTCAGAACAAAACACTAATAATTGCATATAAAATGAAAAGAATTCACAAAATGGATTAAAATATAATTCCTACACCACGACTCCTATTACCTAAAGCTCCACGAACCATTTTGCAGATGTCAATGAGAATTTTAAGCATGACGTAAGTCAACACAAATAAGGCAGTTCGAAGGTAATCATTCAGACAAAAGTACGAGAAACTGGGGAGCCATGAAGAAACAAATACAGAGAAATGTCACACAATTCTCAATTGTGAGAGAATCACATACATAAGTAGAAAACAATTGCATTAAGCTCGATAAGTACAAATACAGATAGTCACAGTGGCGGACCCAAAACTTTTTTTCAGTGGGTTCCTAATATCAATATTAAATAAAAATAAAAATAAAAGGTACGGAATTTAATACATGAAAAATATTTTATGTTTTAGAATTATTTTTTTGACATGTTCTTATCTTTATAAACAATCGGTTACATATTTATCGATAACTTTGACTATTTTTAACTTTTTTTAATTTACATTTAGGTTTTTATATGTGATGTTTGATTAAAAATTTTATTAAGTGGGTTCCTGAAAAAATATTTAAGTGGGTTCCTTTACCTTAAAAACTAGTGTATCTTTACCCTTAAGCCTGAGCCGAGTGGGTTCCCGGGCACCCACTGCATCTATAATATCCAAGCCCAAGCCCATAACCGAATGCATACCGGACCCAACAACCCACCACATGCCAGTCCAAAAGTGCTAGCAAGTTGGTACACATTGGTTATTGACTTGTCTATAGAAGGCCCCAAAACACTCTTATTTTAATCGATGTGGGATGTTACAGCATTGTATATAGGTCGGCCCCTGGATAGTCAGACACACATAAACATACATATCTAAAAAATATAGCCTTCACTACTGTGGTCAGACTTTCCTACAGTAACAGAATGCTCAAGGGTAAGATTGTTCTCTTGTGGTTTCCCATAATAGATGGCATGAACCTTTTAGTTTTGTTACTTGCCCACAAATAACACCAATTAATAGGCTTAATGTTGACTAGACTCCTACGGAAGAGCTAATATTCTCTGTATTAGTGACACCCACGGAATCATCAAGCTAAAGTTGTGGAAGGATAGTAAACTTACCGATCTCATAAAAAATGTCATTGACATTGGTAGCAGCTTTTGCAGACGTTTCCATGAAAAAAAGACCGTTTTCCTGTGCGTATCTTTGTGCTTCCTACAAAAGTATAAGCAAAAGAATTCATTAAGTGATACCCATAATTTTTTGCAAATTTATTATGAAAATCTCAACCTCAATCTCATCTTTGTTAGATCAAGCTAGTGATCCAATACCAGAGAAAGGCATTTTGCTGCCTGAGCTTAGCTATAATCTTTGGTTCAGAGGAAAATTTATAAAACTTGTTTGACATACAAAAGTGAAAGATAATACATAATTTATGTCCACTTAACTACAGTACTAGAGTTATTTAGAGACCTTACTTGAAATTATGTAAGATAACTATTATTTTTCAATAGATCAGAATTTGAGTGAAGTCATCTACAAGCCTACACATTTCTGAGAAGTTAACTGAACTAATAATGATAATGATAGTCCAAACTTAAGATCATTCAAAGATTCTTTCATTCAACAATTGTGGTCAATCAAAATCCTCTATTTAGTAGTAACAGGTAAACAAAGTCAGTTACATGCTAATACCATATTTTAACAGTAAAAATATGTACTTGCCTCTGTTTCCACCACCTTTGCATCTAACAAATCAGCTTTATTCCCAGCAAGTGCCATAACCATGTCCGAGTTGCCTTTAGCCCAAGAAAATTATGAAGAATCATAAGTAATTTTGACAATTAGAACAAAAAGAAATACAGTTACATGAACCACTACCCTAAAATCATCACAATCTCACTTTTTTGTTAATCAGTCTAATAATTTTCCACTTTAATACAGTCAAACATAATCATTCTGAATCAATCATTACATCAGGAACAAGCTCCTCTTCCGCCAGAGATAATCATATAAATAGACTTAAGGTGTGATAGGATACAGTAATGGTGTCATGTGTGTGGGGTCCAGGAGCTAATGATCCATATACACAAGACTATGTAAATTATCAACCAGAACAAGAATAACGGGAAAAAAACAATGAAAATAGAGGGGCGAGAAATATTAGATGAACATAGTAACATAAAATACCTTGAGTCAGAAGCTCTTGAACCCAGTTTTTTGCCCGATCAAATGAGGCCTGCAAAGTATATATCCAACAGTCACAGATGCCAACAAATAAGTATTAAAACAATAATAATAACAATTCTTGAATTTCTTTTAGGAGTTCACATTTTTACTTAATTAAAGGTTTCTAGAATTAAATGGCAAATATTCTGCATCTGATATAGGTCTGTCTTACAAAAATTGGTGAAGTTCATGATATTAACAACAATTTAGTATCATGTAAAGAACTTTTTGAACAAGAGGCATTAGGATAGGCCTACATCATTGGCACCAAGGACTTACCTGGTTTGTTATATCATACACAACAATTGCAGCTGCAGCTCCTCTGTAGTACATTGGAGCTAAGCTATGATATCTCTCTTGACCAGCAGTATCCCATATTTCAAATTTCACAGTTGCCTCATTAACAGCAACTGTTTGCGAGAAAAATGCGGCGCCTATTGTTGATTCCTAGAAATTAATAGAAAAAATAATTAGAGCAAAAGTTGTAGGACGATACTATAGCTCAAAATATATCCCAAAAGACATCACTTGAGAAACCTAATTAAAGACTGCAAGATAAAAGGATTACCTGAAATTCAATGAATTGCCCTTTTACAAAACGTAAAACCAGGCTTGATTTTCCGGTTCCAACATCTCCCAGAAGCACCTGAATGCAACTGGAGATATTAGCAAGACAATTCGAATTGAGACTATGCATAAATATTTTAGTAACAAAAAAAGAACATGAATTCAGGCCAGCCTCTTTCATTAATTTAATTTACTTATAAACTCAATATTTTGATTCTGATAGTTGTTATATGGCATAACACACACTCCATGAACACACAACCTCACGGGCACTAACAAGAACATATCTCTATATAACGGAAATTGGTCGAACATAACTTGTCTGCGAACAGGATGATTTAACAGATGCACTATAAAGAATACAAGGGGGGCAAATATAACACCATGTTATGCAAGTTCCAGATACTTGATAGTCACCATTCTCACTTCATATATATTATAAAGTCATAAATTTCATAATTTCATAGATGGTTTGATAATCAAGTGGTCTTATACATGATAAGATTTCAAGATTCTCTTTTTCAGCCATCAAACTATACAAATATTCAGCAGCAACAGACTAAAAAAACATAAACTGTAAAATCAAAAAAAGCATCTTTATGATAAAAAAAAATTGCAAACTTAAACAGCTAACAAGTCAATGAGACAACTTACACAAAACCCATATCAAAAATCAACAAATTCAAAAACCCAACATCTTAAAAACACCACTAAAAAATCACAAACAACAAACCAACAACATAAACATGCAAAAAATCATAAAATTCAAGAATTTAAGAGGCAAGAAGAAAGAAAACAAACCAATTTAGCATTGATATTCTTGTTCCCACTGGTAGCCATAGCTGCAATCTATAAAATCACTGCTTAATTTAACTTCCAATTTAAAGAAAAAGAATTAAAGGGTATGGATCAAAAAACAAAATAAAATATTTATAGCAAATATGTACGAGTATGTAAGTAGGCCTATATATATTCAACAACCCAGTAAAGACAACTGTATCTTTGTTTCTGGAAGTACAAGACTAATGTGTATCCCGTGTACATTCGAAGTACATTCGGAGTCGTAGCTTTTGGGCTGGTGGAAAAGTCTTTTTCCATGTCGGTAATAAGAATTTGGTTTACCTTAGCAAAAAATAAGAATTTGGTTTTTTATATTATGAGCTATAAAAATTTTTTATTTTTTTTTCTGATCCTATATATAAAATTTTTATTTTTATTAGCTTATAACCTGCAAACACGCATGCTTTTTTTTAATATATATAATTATATTAAGACTAGTTGATAAAGCCGCGCTTCGCGGCGGCGTTAAAATATTTTTAAAAAAATTCAATAAATTTACGTTATATTATAATATTAATATTAAATTTTAATAATTAAATAATCTTCTCTAATGAATCAATTTCTTGTTAAATACAATTCTTTCGATTTAGCCGCTCTCTCGTTAAAACCGAAATCCCAACTTTTTAACATATATTATAAAGACTGCATGAGATTATTCTTTTACTCATTGTTCTTTTATTATGTTAAGACATCAATTCTTTTCTTTTTAAATACGGTGACTTTTTTCATGACAATAGTATTTGATTTATGAATAAATTTTCCTAATATAAGTACAATTAACTTATATAAAAAATATATAATTTAAGAAGATCGTACTTTCTATAAAACATATATTATAAAGACTGCATGAGATTGTTCTTTTACTCATTGTTCTTTTATTATGTTAAGACATCAATTCTTTTCTTTTTAAATACGGTGACTTTTTTCACGACAACAGTATTTGATTTATGAATAAATTTTCCTAATATAAGCACAATTAACTTATATAAAAAATATATAATTAAAGAAGATCGCACTTTCTATAAAATATTTAATTATATGTCTGCTCTGTATATTCAAACACATATTCTAGTTCTAGTAGAACTTTTATTTATATATTTTTTCTAAATTCAAACTCTTATTCTCTATAAATTCGAACTCCTATTCTGCTTCTAATAGAACTTTTAATCGTATGCCTTATAAATACTTATTATACTTCCAATAGAACTTCTAATCATATGTCTTCCCTATAAATTCGAACTCTTCTCCTTTATAAATTCGAACACCTATTCTACTTCTAATATGCTAATTGATATTTTCATATTTATTAGTGTTTAAAATTCTAGAAAATTAGAAAAATCGATTGAGACGATATTAGAGCGCCACCTAAACTCCCGCTATCCTCCTTTATATAATATTAATTAATAATTAATATTACGTTATATTATAATATTAATATTAAATTTTAATAATTAAATAATCTTCTCTAATGAATCAATTTCTTGTTAAATACAATTCTTTCGATTGAGCCGCTCTCTCGTTAAAACCGAAATCCCAACTTTTTAACATATATTATAAAGACTGCATGAGATTGTTCTTTTACTCATTGTTCTTTTATTATGTTAAGACATCAATTCTTTTCTTTTTAAATACGGTGACTTTTTTCATGACAATAGTATTTGATTTATGAATAAATTTTCCTAATATAAGTACAATTAACTTATATAAAAAATATATAATTTAGAAGATCGTACTTTCTATAAAACATATATTATAAAGACTGCATGAGATTGTTCTTTTACTCATTGTTCTTTTATTATGTTAAAACAACAATTCTTTTCTTTTTAAATACGGTGACTTTTTTCATGACAATAGTATTTGATTTATGAATAAATTTTCCTAATATAAGTACAATTAACTTATATAAAAAATATATAATTTAAGAAGATCGTAATTTCTATAAAATATTTAATTATATGTCTGCTCTATATATTCAAACACATATTCTAGTTCTAGTAGAACTTTTATTTATATATTTTTTCTAAATTCAAACTCTTATTCTCTATAAATTCGAACTCCTATTCTGCTTCTAATAGAACTTTTAATCGTATGCTTATAAATACTTATTATACTTCCAATAGAACTTCTAATCATATGTCTTCCCTATAAATTCGAACTCTTCTCCTTTATAAATTCGAACACCTATTCTACTTCTAATATGCTAATTGATATTTTCATATTTATTAGTGTTTAAAATTCTAAAAAATTAGAAAAATCGATTGAGACGATATTAGAGCGTCACCTAAACTCCCGCTATCCTCCTTTATATATATATATATATTGATTGTTAATATTTATATGTTATTATATTACATATCAAATTGTTATTAAAAAAATCATATATATGAGATTTTATACTTTAAATTTAATATTTGTATTTTATCTAAAATTCTTAAAATTTGATTTGAACGATATTACATCCCGCGTAAAATTAACAAAATTATCATTGATTTTATGATGATTTAATAATTATATTCTAATTAGATTTACACATAAACAAAATAGAGAAGAAATTGACGATTTTTTACTTTCAAAATTTTATTAAATTTATGAAATCTACTTATATTCGTTTTGATTATCAAAACACTCTTCTTTAAAATTATTTGAAGATATTTTCACTAACAACCAAATACAATTTTAATAATAAGTGTTAGAGGAATTTTGTCCAAAATTTTGATAATCGGTAATCTGCCTTAGTATGACAAAATAAATATTCAAAAAAATATTAAGATAATTTATAAAATTATATTTTATATAAACTCAAATATAGAGGATTGAAAGGGAAAGTATACATGGAGTTTGAGTCCAGTTATGTAGGTAAGGTATTGAAAGGCATATGACTCAGCCTATTTGTAGTTCGAGGATCCTAATCCAATTAAACTAGATTGTAATAAGTAAATAATATCAACTGTCACAGGAATCTCAAAAGATGATAACCGTCAGAAGAAAAATCAACAAGTCAATCTATAGTTTTGATGTTTTACACTGGAAGAAGATTCAGATATCTGATCAGGCCTCAAGGTAGCATTGAAACAAGTGGATTCATTTAAGAAGACAGAGATTTCTATTAGTGACAAGAAACAATTTCAGTACCGAATGATTGATGAGAGTGAAGAGTATAAAAAGACCACAGTGTTAAAAGTCACGATGAAGAACAGAGATTGGAGTTAATCGTTCATGAACTAGACAGTACATCGAACGTCAACATCATGCCAATGTATGTTCCTTATAATAATTACGTGATTTTCAGCGGAGTATTGACTATTAAAGAATTTATATTAATTCTATTTTAATTGATTAAGTCAAGTAATTAAGTTAATAAATAAATTAATTCTATAAGAATTAATATATTTGTTAAAGTGATTATTAGATTAATTAAATAAGAATTAATATAAAAAAGGATTAATTAGTTGAATGATTTTTAATAAGTCATTTAATTAATTATAAACTGAAAAATATGATGATATAACTATCAAACTGATAGTTATACCGATAGTTATATTCAGTTTATAAAGGAGATAGTCATATTCAGTTCAAAGGAGATAGTCATATACGGTTCAAAGGAGATAGTCATATTTCATTCAAATGGTAAGTTATACCGAATGTTATATTGACATGGTAAGTTATACCGAATGTCATATTGAGCTGGATTGTTATACCGAAAGTCATATTTAAACTTGACAGTCATATTACATTGATTTGATAGTCATACCGATTGTCATATTAATGTAAAATGGTTGTCATATCAGTTTAAATCAAGTAATATGACTATGGCTGTGTATATAAGGCAGCAGAATGCAGAAGGAAAATAACCAGTCGAGCAAAACAGAAATATTTCACACAGCAGCCATTCTCTCTCTCTCTCAAGCTCAAGAACACCTCCAAATTTAATTCTGTAAATTCAAGTTCATCTCAGTTGTAATATCCTATCCATTGGAACTTGTTTACTTGTGATTCTTGTACTACTAGCGAATTAAGTTTCCTAGTTCACAAATTGATATCTTGGTTTTATTAACTAAATTAGCAAAGTTCATGTTGAATTTTCTAATTAGTTATTAATTACTTGATAATCATTTGGACTGATTTTGTAACACCCATCAAGTTAATATATTGTTATATTCAACTTGAAATTTGTGTTATATTATTCCGCACAAAATATTCGTTTAAGTAAAAATTATTTAACGAATAAATTTTGAGAAAATGGTATAGATTGTATTCAACCCCCCCTTCTACAATCTTATCGGACCTAACAATTGGTATCAGAGCCAGTTGATTGATACACAAATCAAGATCCTATTTTTACTCAATCAAAAATCAAGCTCGAATTTTTAACTCTCTTTAAAATTCATCATGTCAGCCAAAGGCAATGTTAAAATTCCTATCTTTAATAAAGATAACTATGATATGTGGAAAAACAAAATGGAGTTATTTCTTGATGTAGCAAACCCAAGATTTTTGTGGGTTTTGGAAAATTTACAAGTAACTCCCATGCAACATGATACTGAAACAGTTGTAAATGGAACTGTAACAGTCCCTGCCAAATCCTATCCAAAGGACCCTAAGAACTATACCTCTGAAGATAAGGAGGAAGCTGGATTGGATAAAAATTTGAGACTCATTCTATTGGATTCCCTAGATGCTGTAATGTATAACCATGTGATGAATTGTAAAACTGCTAAGCACATCTGGGAAACTATTGAGGTCATTAATGAAGGGACTGATGAAGTCAAGGAAAATAGACTACAAATTCTAACTTCTGAATATGAACACTTTAGAGCTGGTCCTAATGAAGGCATTCAGGAAGTGTTCGAAAGGTATAACAAGATAATCAACAACTTGCAAGTTCATGGCAAGCAATATACTCAGAAGGAGATCAACATGAAGTTTTTACTAACTATGCCTACTCACTTGGAGCATAGAATCACTGCCATCAGAGAATCTAGAGATCTAACTCAGGTTGCTCTTGAAAGGCTATTTGGTGTTCTGAAAACATATGAATTAGAACAAGTACAGCAAAAGGAATTCTATGGCAAAGGCAGAATGGAAAATTCTTCTACAGCTCTAGTGGTTGAGGTTCCTAAGGAAGTGGAAACTAAAGTTGTTCAATCTAACAGCTTCAACAAGGAACAAACTGAAGTAGAACTTGGCCAAACACCAGCTACTCAGGATGGTGGAGAATTTTATTCACTTGAAGAGCTGGATCAATTGGAAGATGAATCTATGGCAATGATGGTGAGACAATTCAGTAACTTCAGATTCAGAAGAAATCCAAAGTTCAGGTTTAAGTCAAATAACAGATTTCAGAGAGGAGGTTCTTCATCCTCTAGTAACAGGGGAGGTTATAAAACTGGAACTGTTGACAGAAGCAAAATCCGTTGTTTCAATTGTAATGAGTTGGGACATTTTGCTACTGAGTGTCAGAAACCCAAGCAAGCACAGAAGAAAGATTATGCTTCTGAAAAGAAGAAAAGTGGAAGAGCTTATGTAGCTGCTGGTAAAAGCTGGGATGACACAGATAGCGAAGATGAAGAATATGGAAACTTTGCGTTGGTGGCAAATGCTGAATCTTCAACTTATTATACCACACCGGTAATTCTTACTGATGCTCAGTTAATTGATAGTTTACGTAGTTCCTTGAATAATGCACAACGAGGGTACGAGAGAATAAGTCTTGTTAACACTAACCTTGAAAATCAAATGTTAGATTTAAAAAAGGTGCAGGTTAATCAAGATAATAATATAGAAGAAATAGCTCGACTTAACTACAGAGAAAAGGGTCTAGGAGAATACATGGTAAAACAAGTTGATAGGATTGCTGAACAAGAAATCAAGATTAGAGAACTTGAAACACAGGTTAGAGCTTGTTATAATTCTGTTAAAGTTTCTAAAGAGTTCTTCAATAAACAAGCAGTAGAACAAACTGTTGGAATAGGGTTTGATTACAGTCAAGCTGTTGGTGCTTTGAGTAATCATTCTCCTAATTCTATCTCAGCTAAAGAAAGAGGTATACCACATATTCTCAAGAAGGTTGAAAAACCAATGTTTACAAAATCT
This sequence comes from Saposhnikovia divaricata, assembly GCA_036435485.1. NCBI lineage: Eukaryota > Viridiplantae > Streptophyta > Magnoliopsida > Apiales > Apiaceae > Saposhnikovia > Saposhnikovia divaricata. The sequence goes on along the minus strand of CM071598.1, from coordinate 191,498,099 downwards.
GATGCTGGCCCACCAGATATTCTTTCTATGGTTATACAAGAAGAAATGAGAAATGAGGATAGTGCAAATGGCACAGTCCTTGTTAAGGATAAATGTGTTAAGGATAAAACTGTTAAGAACTCTAATACAAAGAATGTGTCATCCAAGAAAAATGTCACAGTCTTTGTTAAGGCTAAATCAGTTGAGGACGTTAACACAACAAATGTTTCATCCAAGAAAGATGTACCTAAAGTACCAGTCAAAGTTGTTGAATCAGCTAGTTCCTCTAAGACTGGATTAGGTAGTAATAAGTTAAAACAGAAAAATACCATGTCTACTATTGATTCTAATCATAAAGCATGTGGTATTATCAATTGTATGTCTTGTGCTTTTAACAGTATGCGTTCTTATTTTAATGGTAATTATGCATGTGTTAAACAGAATGCTCCTCGACAGCACATGAACAGGAACAATAATGTTCAATCTAAGACTGCTTTTCCTCCTCAAGTTAGGAGAGAGACATTTGCACCTAAGACTAAACAAAAGATTACCAAGAATGTCTACCAGGTCAAATGTCCAGTCAATGACACAAGTGTTACTGCTGCGAGAGAAACATGGATACCCAAGATTAAACAAAAGATTTACAAATCTGTTTATAAGGTTAAATGTTTATTGACTAAAGAGGTTAAAATTAAAAATGTTGTTTTGCCTGATAAAGGTCAATACTTTAAATACGCAGGACCCAATCAAATTTGGGTCCCGAAGAAGGTTTAACTCATTTGTCATTGCAGGGTATTGAACAGGTTGATCGAGTAACCTGGATCTTGGACAGTGGATGTTCAAGGCATATGACTGGAGATAGAACCCTGCTGACAAATGTGGTGGAGAAGGCCAGCCCAGTAGTTACTTTTGGAGATAACAGCAAAGGTAGAACTGATGGATATGGCAGACTTGAAGCTGGAAATGTTATCATTGATGAAGTTTCTTTTGTGAAAGGACTTGAGCACAATTTGCTCAGTGTCAGTCAATTCTGTGATAAAGGTTATGAAGTTCATTTCAACAAGAAGAATTGTCTAATTTCACACAAGAGACATGAAAAGCCACAACTGATAGGAGTTAGAAAAGGCAATCTGTACGTAGCCAATATGAACTCAGGAAGCACTGAAGAAGTCACTTGCTTCTACACTAAAGCATCTAATGATGAGAGTTGGCTATGGCACAAGAAACTTTCTCATCTTAATTTTAAGACAATGAATTCTCTGGTCAAAAGAGAATTGGTGAGAGGTTTGCCTTCAATGGAATTCACTCAAGAAGGACTGTGTGATGCATGTCAAAAGGGCAAGCTAAAAAGGGCAAGTCACAGGAGCACTGATACATCTTCAATAACTGAACCATTACAATTACTTCATATGGATTTGTTTGGTCCAGTTAATGTGATGTCTATGTCAAGGAAGAGATATGCTCTAGTGATTGTTGATGATTTTTCAAAATACACATGGGTTCTGTTTTTGAATTCTAAAGATGAGACTCCACAACTGGTGATTGATCACATTAAATTAATTGAGCGAGATTCTACGTATCCAGTGAGAGCTATAAGATCAGACAATGGAACTGAATTCAAGAATGCAGTTCTAAATGACTTTTGCACTGAGAAGGGTATAACCAGACAATATTCAGCTCCAAGAACTCCTCAGCAAAATGGGGTAGTGGAAAGAAAGAATAGAACCTTGATTGAAGCTGCACGTACTATGCTAAGTGAATCAAGGCTTCCATTGTACTTTTGGGCTGAAGCCATCAATACTGCGTGCTATACCCAGAATCGAACTCTAATCAATAAAGATCAAATGAAGACACCCTATGAAATTATGGCTGATAAAAAACCTTCACTCAAATACTTTCATGTATTTGGAGCAAAGTGCTTTGTGCTTAAAGAAGGTGAAGATCAAGGTGGTAAATTCGATACCAAAGCATTTGAAGCAATTTTTATTGGTTATTCAATGAGAGCATACAGGGTGTATGTGATTGATGAACAGAAGATGATGGAAAGTGTCAATGTAACATTAGATGACACTAAACTCCCTAGTATCCAAACTGAGAATCCATCTGAGAAGCTATCTTTCGATGACATGACAGATACAGATTCAGATGATGACAATACACCTGAGATTTTTGCTGATGCTAATGACAACAATGATGATCAGGGTAATGGTGATGAAATCAATGATAGTAGCCAAAATTCCCCTGACTCTAATAATCAATCATCATCTAGTCAACCTAGCAACAACTCAGGGGGAGAAAATGAAGGGTCAACTGATCACACACAACATCCCAATGAAGGTCAAGGCGAATCATCAAGATCTAATCTTCCCAGACAGACTGTTTGGAATAGAGCTCATCCTTTTGAGTTAATCATTGGTGATCCAGTTGTTGGTGTAAAGACTAGAAGAGCTCTTCAGAATCAATGCAATTATTCAGGGTTTCTATCTGAAATGGAACCTAAGAAAACTGAAGAAGCTCTTTCTGATCCTGATTGGGTGATTGCTATGCAAGATGAACTCAATCAATTTAAACAACAAGAAGTTTGGAAGCTGGTACCCAGACCTACAGACAGACCAGTAGTTGGCACAAGGTGGGTATTCAGAAACAAACTTGATGAAGATGGCACAGTGACGAGAAATAAAGCAAGACTGGTAGCAAAGGGTTACTCCCAATCTGAAGGCATTGACTATGATGAGACCTATGCTCCAGTGGCTAGACTTGAGGCCATAAGAATATTCTTGGCATTCGCAGCATTTTCAAACTTTAAAGTTTATCAAATGGATGTCAAGAGTGCTTTCTTGAATGGCAAGCTAGATGAAGAGGTTTATGTAGAACAGCCCTCTGGCTTTGAAGATCCAGATTTAATTGACTATGTCTACTTCCTTTTCAAGGCTGTCTATGGTCTTAAGCAAGCACCAAGAAAATGGTATGACACTCTCTCTGAATTTTTACTTGAAAATGATTTTGTTAGAGGTGTCATAGACAAAACTCTCTTCACAAAGAAACATAAGAATGATACAATTATAGTCCAAGTCTATGTGGACGATATAATATTCGGGTCTACTAATGATCTTTTGTGCAAGAAATTTGCGAAGTTAATGCAGGGTAGATTTGAAATGAGCATGATGGTGAGCTGAAGTTCTTTCTTGGATTGCAAATAAGTCAAAGGACAGATGGAATATTTATCTGTCAATCCAAGTATGTCAAAGAGCTTCTCAAGAAATATCAAATGGAGGACTCTTCTTCAGCAAAGACACCATCATCCACAGCTGTCAAATTTGGAGCATGTGAAAATTCTGCCAAGGTAGATATCACAAGCTACAGAGGTATGATAGGCTCATTACTTTATCTTACTGCAAGCAGACCTGATATTATGCATGCTACGTGTTTGTGTGCAAGGTTCCAATCGGATCCTAGAGATGTTCATCTCATTGCTGTTAAACGAATTCTGAGATATCTTAAGGGTACGCCTAACCTAGGTATCTGGTACCCTAAAGATTCAGGTTTTAATCTTGTTGGATATACAGATTCTGACTATGCATGAAGTGTTGTGGATAGAAAAAGCACATCTGGGAGTTGTCAATTCCTAGGTGGTAGACTAGTTTCCTGGTACAGCAAGAAACAACAAACGGTTTCCAACTCAACGGCTGAAGTTGAATATATAGCTGCTGGAAGCTGTTGCGCACAGATTTTGTGGATCAGGAATCAACTGAGAGACTATGGCTTTGTGCTTGATAAAATTCCAATTTTATGTGATAATACAAGTGCCATAGCAATATCTAACAATCCTGTGCAGCACACAAGGACAAAGCATATTGACATCAGGTATCATTTTATTCGAGAGCATGTCATGAATGGTACCGTGGAGTTATTTTTTGTACCCACGGAAGAACAAACAGCAGATATTTTTACTAAGTCTCTTGACGAATCCACATTTACCAGAATTGTTGGTGAATTGGGTATGTTAAATAGTCCTAGTAATTAAACTAGTTAATATCTGAGGTTTGATCTTTAATAATTTACAAGTGATTGATGTGTCAATATTTGTTATTAAAATCACTTGTGTAATTATTTTATCAACTTATACTCTTGCTTATTTCATCTTAAATCATTGTTATTATTTTTCAACTTTTGTACATATTTTTAATTACTTATTATATTTTTAGATTAATTCATTTTCTTTGAAAATATTTTTCTCGAATTTTACAAGCTGTAATTTATGAGAAATCTATTTTTCTTGAAAATGTTATTGTTTTTAATTCAGTTTGATTATTTTTGTTGTTTAAATAAATCATAGTTTCTTTTTGAATAATTTTCTATATGGAAATTGTTTTATTAGAAAATTTATAGATTTATTAACTCATCAGAAATAATTATGTAAATATGTAGTATGATTATTTGGTTTTATTTTATTTTATTTGATTTGTAATGTTTGTCCTTATGGTATTAATGTTTGATTTCGTAAAAGGGACTACATATGATCGTTTTTATAATTTTTATTAGGTTTTATAATTTTAGTATAAATTAATTTGCTATTTTTTGTTTATGTAAATTATTAATGTGATTTTCTTGTTAAAATTCTGTTAATATTCTGTTTTTGGTTAGTCATATTAATCGTTTTGTTAGAATATAACTATCGGTATAACAATCTACTTGATTGTTATATTCGAATTTGTGTTAGTTATATTAGTGATAAATAGGATAATATAACTCAGTAATAAAATAGATATAACTTTGTTTTTGTTTAAAAATAACTGATAATTAGTTTATAGTCATATTGTGTGTTTTTCTAGTAATATAACTATCGGTATAACTGTGATTTTATTGTCATATTATATATTTTTCGGTAGTTATATTAGAGATTTAATTGTTATATAACTTAATGCCAAGGATAGTCATATTACGTTTACACGTAATATAACTATCGGTATGACTATCACCCGATAGTCATATCACAGTCATTTGATATTTAAGAGCTAAGTTATATTGAACAGTTATATCTCAGTTTTAGTTATATTGCTGCTCTGCTTCTCTCTCGCGTGTTAAGTCACCGAGAACACAATACATACACATATACACACGTTTTTCAATCGAATTGCTGCCAAATTTTCATCTCAAAACACGATTCTAAGGACATTAATCGTTTACCCAGTCTATAATCTTCAAAACCACGGTTAAAATGTAAGATTTGGTCGAGGTTTTGGTTTTTGAGTTTGAAAAGTTCGAATTTTTGATCTAAAAATCAGAACAAATGGTGATGATTTTGTAAAATCTAAAAATATATGTGTGTTTGTATTGCAATCAAGATCTTTGCCTAAATTTTTCAGAATTTTTGATAAAGATTTTGATTTTTCGAATTTTTATTTATTTATTAATTCGAATTTGCTAATTTAATTGGGTTAAATTGTTGAATTTTGCAGATTTATTAATTTTAATCCCTGATTTGCAATGGCTGGTGCTTATAATAATTTTGAGCTTGTGAATCACAATTATATTGGATATTTTAATCCCGAGGATTGCCCAGTGGATCGGTTCAAGTCCTGGATAAAATTCCTAAACGAACAAAATCTCTGTAGTCATTCTATAACTGCAAATGTTCCAATGAAATTTGGTCCACTCAAATTAATGTGTACTACAGCTGTCTCAGATGAAAGATCATTTTCATTCGACTTTAATGACAAAACATATACAGTGGATGAATCTGTCTTCAATGCTGCTCTGGGGCTTCCTACTGAACGATTTGCTGAAGTGCCTTCAAATGATGAGTTGACTCAATTTTTCACAAATATCAACTATCATGGTCAACTAAATCTTAAACGACCACTCAAAAGCAATCTTGTTCAAGAATGTAATATCTTCTTCGAGATCATAGCAAAGGTGTTTGCTAATTCTACAAAGAGTAACAATACTGTCATCACAGGTATATTACAGTCAATTGGTTTCTCGATTGCTCACAACAGGAGAATCAATTTTGGCAGCTTGATATGGCCTATTCTGCTAAATCGATTGAAGAAGGCTACAAAGAACTTTGGAAAAGGTAAACTGGTTAAGTGTCATTATCCTCGGTTTTTGACACTAATTTTTAATCATCTTATGCCTAAGGATCAACCTGCTCCGTTTCCAAATGATCGAATTCAATGGTCTGGTAAACCAAACAAGAAGTTCTACACCAGGCTGGATACTTCTAAGGTCTTGTTGCATGTTCCTGTAGTCATAACACCATACATGTCTACATACATACATTTGCCAAATGTCATGCCACAGCCAGATGCTGAGATACCTTTAATTCAACAAGATCCACAGCCTGAAGCAGAACAAGTTCCAGTACCTCAACCTGATTCTGAACCCTTGAATATTCTTGAACATCAACTTCCAGTGGATCAACCCACTCAGAATGAAGATGATGTACATGTCAATGATCAGGTATTTGACTCAACTCCTTTACAATCTCAATATCTTTCTGATAGTAAAATGATTGTGAGAAGTGACCAAGGGGTTGTAGATCCACAACCTTTATCCCAGGTCAATGCACCAAACACTGATCCTAAATTCTCCAAACACTATCGTAGAAAGAAATTGTCATTCAAAAGAGCTATCCCTAGTAGTGATATCTTGAGTGAAATAGATTTGCCATCACAAAAGAAAAGTAAAACCATGTCAAAGGCAATCTTAAACCCATTCATTCCTTCAAGTTCACCCCTGTTACTCACAATGGGGGAAGATATTTTCTCACATGAAGCTGAAAACATTGTTATGCAAGTCGAGCAAGTTACAGTGCCTGCCATTGTTTCGGCAGAAGAACCTTCACAGGTTGATCGGGATTTGCGAACTCCCATTGCACCACCACTGACCTTCCAAGAGGAGGCTAGGGTGATCTTTAGTGCAGGTACAATGGATGCAGCTCAGGATTTTGAGAGGAGTGATGTGAGAATTACTTCAAATCTGAGTGAAACACTAGCACGTGAGGTGAGTGGTACTTAGAGAGCTATTGAGGTGAGAGCACACATTGACACATACACTTTATCTCTCATCGCACAACTCAATCAAATGAAAGAAAGTCTTGCTCAAGCTGAAGAAGACTACAAAAACTTGAGGTTTGATATGGATAACATGAGAACTATCTTCAACAACAAAATCAATGCACTTAAACTCTCTCAACAACAAGCAGTTGAAGACTCTGGAGATGTCACAGTGGCTCAAGATCTTATTATATCATCTATGTCTAATCAGATTGAAGATCTTCAGAATAACATAAATGAGAATCACTTAACCACTGAACATCGTCTCAGTCAGGTTGAAAAGCAAAGTGATCATCAAGCAAAGGGGTTGAGACACTTATATAATATTATTAGCAGAACTCACTCAGTTACAGCAGAAGAGAATAAATTCTTTGAAGGTAGTGATGGAAGTGACCCTGGAGCTGGTACAAGTCACAAGACTGTAGAGGATTCCTCAACTAAGGGGGAGAAATCTAGAGGGGGAGGAAGTGCAAGTAAAGAGAAAATTGAAGATAGGAGTGAAGGGAAGAAGAAGACAACTCATCAAGCAGCAGAACAGGAAGATGATGATGTAGAAGGTTTTTACTATACAGGTGAACCTGATATTGATCTGTTTGCTGACTTACAGTTTCCTGATGTTGGTGAAGAATTTGATGAACCAGATCTTAGTTTTTGGGATGATGAAGAGCCAATAATTCCTGATTCTGTTGAAACACAACAAATGAATTTTGAAGCAAATAAAGAACTCGAACAGAATGAAGCTAATCTGGCTATGAGAGAAGAAAGACTCAAGAAGACACTCGAACAGTTAGCTCATAATGAAAGACTTCAAAAGGCAGAACAGGAAGCACTTCAAAAGCAACATGCTCAAAAGCTGGAAGCTAGGAAGATGTACTTGGAAGATGTACATCAAGTACAAAAATGGTGATAAGTGGGAACGTGCTCAAAAGGTAATTGACTCACCACAAACTTCTGACTATGATGATCGTCGGATGATTGCTATTTTTGAAAGCTTTAAAAAGAAGAACCCTATACATGATATGTATTTGAAAGCTTTAAAGACAGAAATTGTGAGAATAAGCACTGCATCTGATCCTAAGAATGGTGAGCTACTTATCTTTGTTGAATGTCATAAGCTCGGATCTCACAAAGTATCGCTTCAGTTCTTCTATGATAGATCTCTGTCAGAGCTTTGGGTGTTGAGACCAAAAGTAAGAACATCTTCTGAACTAGGCATACTGCTTCATGAAAAATTTCAAGAGTTTGCTGAAAGAGCTGGTCCTGAAGTTATAAATGACCCTCCACAAGTTAAAATTCTTAAGGGAGAAGTTATTCATACTGTTAATCTTCAGACAGACGAATTGTATACACACCTTGCCAGACATTTGGTATATGTTGAATATGCTCTTCGAAATCATGGTTTTGCATCACAAGAAAAGATTGAAGCTGCAAATCATATTCGATCCTATGCTCAGACCAACATGAAGAAGTACAAGCAGTATCAAGGTGAGTTGAGAAAGAAACTTGGAATACCACTGGTTTATCCTACAGATGTGTCATCCAGAAGGGAATTACTTGTTGACTCCGAGTTGATCAAGAATCTACCTGATATGGATGAACAAGAAGAAGGAGAAATCAACTAGGAAGAAGGTGGTAAATGAAGATTAGCTCTACAAGTTATATCATTAGAGCTTTGATAGAACAAGATAGGATAATTGTCTTATATGATCAGTCTAGAGGATCATCTATCTTGTATTTATCTTTTCTGTTTGAATCTGGATAATGTTAATATAAACCAGAACTTTTACATTATTTACTTAGCATTTAAAGTGTTTTCTTTTACTTGTTTAATTGGGATTAGTTGAAGAATCCTCTAGGTATTTGCTTGTTATTGTATAACAAACAAATAGGGGGAGATTGAAAGGCATATGACTCAGCCTATTTGTAGTTCGAGGATCCTAATCCAACTAAACTAGATTGTAATAAGTAAATAATATCAACTGTCACAGGAATCTCAAAAGATGATAACCGTCAGAAGAAAAATTAACAAGTCAATCTATAGTTTTGATGTTTTACACTGGAAGAAGATTCAGATATCTGATCAGGCCTCAAGGTAACATTGAAACAAGTGGATTCATTTAAGAAGACAGAGATTTCTATTAGTGACAAGAAACAATTTCAGTACCGAATGATTGATGAGAGTGAAGAGTATAAAAAGATCACAGTGTTAAAAGTCACGATGAAGAACAGAGATTGGAGTTAGTCGTTCATGAACCAGACAGTACATCAAACGTCAACATCATGCCAATGTATGTTCCTTATAATAATTACGTGGTTTTCAGCGGAGTATTGACTATTAAAGAATTTATATTAATTCTATTTTAATTGATTAAGTCAAGTAATTAAGTTAATACATAAATTAATTCTATAAGAATTAATATATTTGTTAAAGTGATTATTAGATTAATTAAATAAGAATTAATATAAAAAAGGATTAATTAGTTAAATGATTTTTAATAAGTCATTTAATTAATTATAAACTGAAAAATATGATGATATAACTATCAAACTGATAGTTATACCGATAGTCATATTCAGTTTATAAAGGAGATAGTCATATTCAGTTCAAAGGAGATAGTCATATACGGTTCAAAGGAGATAGTCATATTTCATTCAAATGGTAAGTTATACCGAATGTTATATTGACATGGTAAGTTATACCGAATGTCATATTGAGCTGGATTGTTATACCGAAAGTCATATTTAAACTTGACAGTCATATTACATTGATTTGATAGTCATACCGATTGTCATATTAATGTAAAATGATTGTCATATCAGTTTAAATCAAGTAATATGACTATGGCTGTGTATATAAGGCAGCAGAATGCAGAAGGAAAATAACCAGTCGAGCAAAACAGAAATATTTCACACAGCAGCCATTCTTTCTCTCTCTCAAGCTCAAGAACACCTCCAAATTTAATTCTGTAAATTCAAGTTCATCTCAGTTGTAATATCATATCCATTGGAACTTGTGATTCTTGTACTACTAGCGAATTAAGTTTCCTAGTTCACAAATTGATATCTTGGTTTTATTAACTAAATTAGCAAAGTTCATGTTGAATTTTCTAATTAGTTATTAATTACTTGATAATCATTTGGACTGATTTTGTAACACCCATCAAGTTAATATATTGTTATATTCAACTTGAAATTTGTGTTATATTATTCCGCACAAAATATTCGTTTAAGTAAAAATTATTTAACGAATAAATTTTGAGAAAATGGTATAGATTGTATTCAACCCCCCTTCTACAATCTTATCGGACCTAACAGGTATGTCGCACTTTTGTGGGTATTTGGTGATAAGTTGAATTTTTTTTATAAATTATACAAATGTTTGGATAAATTTATTTATAAGTTGGTAAAATATTTATTAAATTAAATTAAAAAATATTAATTATTTAATATAATAATCTCAATACATGCATATGATATTTATAAATACAAATGTAAATATATAAAATATTAAACAAGTAAAAAATCAAGTAATAAGAAATAAGTTGGAAAAAAGTACGCGGTTACTAACTTTCAACATATCAACATATAAATTATAAACTGAGTTAATAAGTTGGGTAGACAAATACCTTTCATTATAACTTTATATAAAATAAGCATAAGAAGGATCTTATCCAAATTTTTGGCCTAAAAATCATATGATCTGTTGGATTAAAAAAAGACAATCAAGATTATATCACATTAAAAATAAAATTATAATCTAAAGAAGATGTAATTTAAAAAGATTGCATTAGAAGTGAATTTTAAAAAGAAAATTATAACCTAAAAAGGATATAATTAAAAAAAATTGTATTATAATTGAATTTTAAAAAGAAAATTATAATATAAAAAGGATATAATTAAAAAAAGTTGTATTAGAATTGAATTTTTTTTTATTAGTATTATAAAATTTTCATATTTACTATTTGGCCGCTATTTTGAAAATCTAGAAATCAAATTTAGATGATTTTACAATCCACGCGAACCTCATAAAATTATCTTTAATTTAGTGATGCTTTAATAATTATTATTCAAATGAAACCACTCAGAATCTCAAGAAAAAATATAATTACGAATTTATACATTAATCTTATTCAATGTAGAAGTCCTACATGATAATGCTATTCAATGTAGATTAGATATAATTATCGGGGAAAAAAATGTAGATTAGATATGATTTAAATCATTGACATATACATTTTCGTATTTCAATATAAATAATTTTTAGTTTATAATGTAATAAAATATAAACATTTTTTTATGCTAGATCCAACGGTTTTCATCTATTTATTTTAAGATCTTTGTCGTGCGGAGGACTAGACTGCCGATTATTTTGGATAAAATCTCTGTGGGGAGGATTAAACTACCGATTATTTTGGAAAAATCTCTCTTACGCTTATTATTAAAATTGTACTTGGTTGTTAGTAGAGCTATCTTCAAATAACTATAAGGATATTTTGATAATCAAAACGAATTATAAGTATGATTCATAAATCAAATAGAATTTTCAATATAAAACATCGTCAATTTGTGCGTATGTTTAATTGGAAAATAATTGTTAAACCATCACTAAATTAAAGATTATTTTATTAATTTTACGTATGCTATAAAATCATCCAAATCAAATTTTAGGAATTCAAAATAGAATACAAATATTAAATCAAATATGTAAAATCTTATATATATCAATTTTTAACAACAATTTAATATGTAAACTAATAACATATAAAATTTAAAAAAAATAATATTATTATAAATATTAAAAAAAGAACCGTGCAATACACGGATATAAGCAAATAAGCTTATAAGCCATAAGTTGGCTTATAATTTTGTTGCCAAACAGGTCCTTCATAAAGCATGATATATTTTAACGGTTGGTTTTCACACATGTGAGTGCAAAGGATCAATATATATTCGTCCCAATTTATGATCCAATTAGATAACTTGTCCGTGCTTCGTGCAGTTCATAAAATTTCATTTTAAAATATTGAAAGAGAATAAAGTTTCTGAGATTAATCTCAAGGAATTTACCTAAGATACAAATGTTTTTTAATATAAAATAATAATGGCATTTTTGTAAATGTAAATAATTTTCTATAATTACAATAACACCCTCGTGTATTTATATGAAAAAATTTTTATCCTCAGGAAATTTATGTGAGGTAACCTCAGGAAAACTAATCTCATATTGAAAATAGATGATATTTTTTTATTATTTTTAAAACTTGATTAGTCTCTTAAGAATTTTTTTTTTAAAAATTGATTCAAAATAATTTACTTGAATTATAAGTTTGAAGATACTATTTTTATATATCTAAAATTTTCATAATTTCAAAAATATCATAAACATAAAAAGTAGCAATTATAGTATAAACATAGTCTTTACGATCAAAAGTTAAAAATATAATATAAAAGAACACTTTATAAAGCCGATGACGCCCCTCTCATAACATACATGTTCAATAGTAGTGTAAGAATTTAGTTAATTAGAATATTAATTTATTTCAACACAATATAAAGACCAACGGGTATATGTTGAGTATTGAATACGACTAAAGAATACAGAGGGGGTGAATGGATTCTTGAACTTTTCTTTGTTCTTGAATCAGTGTAGCACAATATGTGTTTGTGTGTGTAGATTTGTAAATGCGGATTAAGAACAACACAAGACACAATATCAATTTAATCTAATATATTATTAGATAAAGATTTTGCTATAATCTGTGAATACAAATGTTAGTATTCTCAGATTCGTTTTTCTCAAAGAGATGTTTTCTTTTTGTGTATGAAAAACTTTACTTCTAAGGAAGTGAGGCTGTATCCTTATAGAGTATGAATACAACCTATTTACTACAAATAAGGTAGCTAAACAACTTTACTTTCTAGTGTGTTTATCCTTTTTGAGTAAGCATCCAAACGACTACAGGTTTGACTTTGCAAAGCTCTGTTCAGATTCACTTCTTTAGCTCTTTGTCTCTTGTACATCTCTCCAAGCTTCTTTGTAGGCTTTTCCAAAGTACATTACAGATTGTGGTCCATAAAGTGCTTTAGCTTGTTGCAGGTCTCTGACTTGTACAATTCTTCAGTATTTTGTCTCCAAGATTGTATTCGAGAAGTAACTCTGTTGGTGATTCAAGAACTAGAATTGGCTTGATCGATAACTCTGAGTTCTCGAATACTGTTAAACTGACATATCGAATGACTTCTCGAATAAGTCTTTTCTTCAGGAATCCTTGAGATATCGAATAGAGCATTTTACTTATCGAATACATGAGATATTGAATAGCTTCTTTAGTCCTTGAGATATCGAATAGAGCATTGACTTGTTGACTCTTAGAGAACTCGAATGATGCTTTGACTTATTGACTCCATGAGTTCTCGAATAGAGTATTAGACATGTCGAATCTCTGAGTTCTCGAATAAGGCTTTGACTAGTTCACCTTCAAAGATATCGAACAATGTTTTTTGAGATATCGAATCCCTGACTTCTCGAATAGACAAATGTACTTCTCGAATTGGTACTTAGGCAAATTTTTCATTTCTTCAAATCCCAACTATGATTATTTGACAGTCTTTATCTCCTTGCTTGAGGCATGAACCTTGGAACTTCTTTCAAGCATTATTCTTAACTTTATAAGTACAGTTACACAACTAGGATTTGATGCCTATTACAAGTACAAAACAAATAGAAACTCTACAACTAGAGGTTTCCTCAGTTAAGAGGTCATGTAGGTAATGCATAGCATTACACATACTTAGGTTGTTTTTATATGAGTACAGGCATGTCTCTGTGACTAACAATCTCCCCCAAATTTTGAGTAACTTCTCCATCGATCCATCCTGATAAAATATTTCAATTCTATTTAATGATTCATAGTTATATTTTAACCTTTTTAATATGATAATTCTTTTAAAATTATAATTTTTTTCGATACCAATAATATGAATTTTATTGTATTCACTTCATTCCATTATATATGTTCTTTTTATTTTTGATTGGTCAAATTGATCAAAATTTGATTAAAATTAATATGTATTATATAACTGAAAAAAATAAAAAATTATTTTATTAAAAAATAAGGAATTTATCAAAAATACTAGGTTTAAAGTTTCTCTTTGCAAAAATACCACCTTCTTTAATTAATTGCATATTTACAATCTTAATTGCAAAAATACTATCTTTCCTCTTCCAACCAAATTTTAATTTTTTTTTAAAAAAAACTTTTTTTTGAAAATGATTCAGATGAACAGTAACCTGCCACGCGGCAGGTTACTGTTCATCATTTTTTTTCTTGCTAGTTGCATGTGGTTGCATTCAATTGCATGTGGTTGCATTAAGTTGCATGTGGTTGCATTCAGTTGATTCTATTATGATATAATGGCGCCGCCAGGAGCACCCACACATCAGTTGCAACTTATAGTTTTCAGTTGCATATGAGGTTGTATTCAGTGGAAATGAAAATATGGCCCCTCGCGGGACATTGCAACCCAAATCCACCAAAATCACCCCACCTTAAAAAAGCAAAAAAGGGCGAGGGAAGGGAGGACGGGGGGAAAGGGAGCCCTAATTTCTAGTATTTTTGCAATTTAAAACTTAGTTTAGTAAATTGCAAATAACTATTATTAACAAAAGTAATTGTGCAAAAATTTACTTTTTTCTATATATTTATAAAAAAAAGCCCTAAAAAATATACGTAAACTATTATATAACTTTTAATTTTTAAAAATAATAATTAAATAATTTTTAATATTTAATTAAAAATTGACCAATCTATACTATTATATTAAAGCCGAAAGATTGAAAGTTTTTTTGGTTTGGCTTTCGGTTTGGTTATCCTAATTATTTTTCGGTTTGGTTATCCTAATTATTAAAATAAATAATAACATGATGTAATTATTGGTAATTAGTTATTGCCATTTTCACATTTACTTATAGTTGAAAATATTACCTTTTATAAAAACATATCTTCAAATCATTAATATTTCTTTCTAATTAAAATATGTTACCTTTTTTATTTAAAACTAATCTTACAATCATTAATATATACCCAAAAATATCACACCATATTTTCACTCATTAATAAACTATATTAAAAATTCCTATACGTTGCTTATAATAAGAAAACATTAGTATAATTCATAAATATAAGTATATTAAATTTTACTAAATTAAAATTAAAAATTTAATAAAATAATAATTACATAAAACATAATTGTAATGTTCAATAAAATTTAATAAATATCTAAAATATCGTATCTTTTAATCAATTTAAAAGATGTTTATTTTAATTGAATATATTACCCTTTATATTTTTATTCTTTACTTGTATAATAAATTGTTTTTGAATAAATAAATGAAAAAGAGGAAGGAGACAGTCCTAGAAATCTAGAATGTACGAGACTGCAGTTTTACTCCACGTATCTCAAATACTCGCTCCGTGTCAACGTACCCTCCCTCCCTTATATGTTCTTTTGATTTTTAATGCTTATAATTCGTGCGATGCACGAGTTTTTTTATATAAAATAAATTTATTTTATGTTAAAATTATATTTAATAATTGTAAAATTATATTTTAAATTAAAAGGTAACATACTTTAATTATAAAAAAATATTAATGATTGAAAGATTATGATTGCAAAATTAAGCTTTGAATTAAAAGGTAACGTATTTTAATTTGAAAAGAAATATTTGATTGAAAGATACGATATTTTAGGTGTGTATAAAGGGTAAGATATTCAATTAAAAGTAAACATCTTTTAAATTGATTAAAAGATACGATATTTTAGATATTTATTAAATTTTATTTAATATTACAATTATGTTTTATGTAATTATTATTTTAATAATTTAATATACTTATATTTATGAATTATACTAATATTTTCTTATTATAAGCAACGTATAGTATAGGAATTTTTAATATAGTTTATTAATGATTGAAAATATGATGTGATATTTTTGGGTATATATTAGTGATTGTAAGATTAGTTTTAAATAAAAAAGGTAACGTATTTTAATTAGAAAGAAAATATTAATGATTAAAAGATATGTTTTTATAAAAGGTAATATTTTCAACTAAAAGTAAATGTGAAAATGACAATGATTAATTACTATTAATTACATCATGTTATTATTTATTTTAATAATTAGAATAACAAAACCGAAAAATAATTAGGATAACCAAATCGAAAACCAAACGAAGAAAACTTTCAAACTTTGAACGGAGCGAGTATTTGAGATACGGTGGAGTAAAACTGCAGTCTCGTACATTCTAGATTTCTAGGACTGTCTCCTTCCTCTTTTTCATTTATTTATTCAAAAACAATTTATTCTACAAGTAAAGAATAAAACAACCTTTTTTCCTGATCAAAAAATAGAAACTCCCCATTTTAAAAAAAAAAATCACTAGAATCAAGCATTTCAAGATTTCTTGTCCTAACTAAACCCCTTTAACATATACACACACGTATACATACCAACACACTGTATCTATCTTTTTGTGATGGAGAAAGAGAGCTGTGCAACTCAGTTGATTGATGCCAATGGCAAATTTAACGTGGAGGGTGTTAATAATTTTGTGAAAAGTATCAAACTTGGTGACTGTGGTCTCTCTTATGCTGTTGTTGCTATCATGGGTCCCCAGAGCAGTGGTATATGTGTGTGTGTATGTTTATGTTATGCTCTTTGATTATACTCCTGTTATGTTATGTGTTTTTCTTGATTTTAATTTGTGTGTGGAATTTTAAAGATTGCTATTTGATGGTATGTTGATAGATAATTGAGAAAATCTTTGTACACTACTAAAGTTAAGGGTGGTATTGAAAATCGACCCCTTGCTTTGTGTTGTTTGTATGATTTTATTTTTTGATTTTAAGTTGTGATATTTAAGCACCTTAGCTAGTTTTAATCATCATTGTTGTATTGTTAGTTTGTTATCGTTTTTTACAGAATTGATATTGAATAAAACTAGCTCCTGGAAGGGCCTTAGGGATATTTATTTTGGATGGATAGGGGACTGTAATAACTATTGGATTGTTTGCTCTAAATTCATGTTCAATTTGGTTTCTAAGTTATGCTATGTACTAAAATTTTGTCGGATTTTGGTTTATTCATATGGCATTAATGGTGTTATGATGGTAGGGACTAGGGCGAGAATGCGATTATATTAGATAGTGCCTCTCAAATGAAGTAAAAGGTGATGAAGTTAATGTGATTATTTAAAAGATTATGACAGAGTAAGTCGAAATTGTAGTAGTCATAAAATTTAGATCCTCGTAAACGGTTCACATACCCCGGTTGACAGAGTGAATTATGATTACATCAAATTTCCAGGAAAGCATATTCTGTTGTTACTTCTTACGTCCTGCCTATTGTTGTGGTCTCGCTATAAATTTAGAATTTCCACTGTGTTATATTATATCTCTACTGCTCTATAGAAACATAAGACAGTACACCAGGAGTCAGGACTTTGTTTTCTAAGGAAAAACTTTCACCAATTAATTTCAGAATTTTCTGTTTATCTTAGTACTTTTGTTTCTCGTAGTAAGAAGAGAATGATTATCTTGTCTACAGGAAAAAGCACTTTGCTGAATCACTTGTTCCAAACCAACTTTAAGGAGATGGATGCATACAGAGGAAGGTTAATGCCCTTCCACGTTATATATATGCTTCATATTACAGTAGTATTTAAGCTGTTAACTTCTGTCTTATTTCGAAAATATTCAACACCTCGGTAAATGAACGTCAACTATCTTTATCATTTCAGGAATCAAACTACCAAGGGAATTTGGATAGAAAAAGCTGTTGGCATTGAGCCTTGCACAGTTGTCATGGATCTTGAGGGCACGGACGGGAGGGAAAAGGGGGGAGGTAATTTCCCTTAAACTCACTATGATTATGTTCATGACCAGAAAATGTTGTGACAAAAAGAGGAATAAATGTATTTGAAGATTGTGTTATTGATTACTTTGTAGTTTGTAGAATTGTTGTGTCTTTAATTACAGTTGACTTTTATCATTTTACAGGTCTTCCTAGCTAGTTTCATATGTACAAAGAACTTAGGAAACTTTGATATATGTCTTCTGAATAGTGTATAGGCATTTTCTTTGATTGCACGTGTTTTCAGTTAAAGTTTTCATCCCATCTGTTCTTAGTTCTTGACTTGCAATTGATTGCGTGCTTCTGGTGGATGATCGTCTTATATCGCGGGATGATACTACATTTGAGAAACAAAGCGCTCTGTTTGCTCTAGCAGTTTCAGATATCGTACTCGTAAACATGTTTGTATTTGACCGTTAGTTGACTTGGCTTTACTTGTTTTAAATATTGCATTAGGTGAAGTCAAGAAGATGAGCATTATAAGATAAGTTATATCGAAGGTTCGGTCGTGCATGCAGACGATATCTACGAAATCCGATTGACATCTGAAATACTCCCTCCATCGGTCTGTCCCACTTACATTGTCCAGTATTTCCTATTTCGTTTGTCCCAAAACTATTTTCCACATATAGTTAATGTGGTAAATTATGTGTTAATTATGTTAATTTTTATGAAAAATAACATAATTATTTGGTAACCATCAGTTTATTATTTAACATGATTGAATAGAAGATGTATTTTTGATTGTGGACAAAATAAATGGGACGGAGGGAGTATTATTTTTTTGGTTCCAAATTGGTGTGGACGCAGAAAGACATAACTTTAATAGCTCAAGTCTAATGTAAACAATGTAGTAATGAGATATAAATATCGACAATTCGCTAAAAATACCTCAGATCAAGGTTGTACATTTTCGGATATGTGTTTAAAAATTTAGTGTTGTTAACTAGATACTGTTCTCTGTTATCAGGTGGTGTCATGATATTGGCCGTGAGCATGCTGCAAACAAGCCTCTTCTAAAAACCGTTTTTCAGGTATAGTGGTTTTATTGTTGGTCTTTGGGACTTTTATAATGGTCATAATTATGAAAATTTCATTACTTCATAGGTTATGATGCGGTTATTCAGTCCACGCAAGACGACTCTTTTGTTTGTAATACGTGATAAAACGAAGGTCTGAAGTTAGCAAATACTTTCCTTGGTTAGTTATTTGTTGCAAGTTGTCTTGTTTCTTTTCCAACTTGTGGTCAAATGCTGCCCGTGGATCTATGCAGACACCTTTTGAATATTTGGAGCCTCTTCTTAGGGACGACGTTCAAAAGGTATATATGGCATCTAATTTACATACATCTTCCAGTTGAGTATATTATCAAATGAGCAAGTTTATTAACACCGAGAATATTATCTCCAGATATGGGATACAGTTTCTAAGCCTGTTGCTCACAAGAACACTCCCTTGAGTGAATTTTTTAATGTAAGTGCTCTCTCCCTATCTCTATTTGTATATACACACACAAACACAGCAGACAAATAGACAATTACTTTGTCCTTGTTTTGTAGATATCCAGCTATGAAGAGAAAGAGGAGCAGTTCAGAGAGCAGGTAGTCCCCTTGATGTACTAACAACCTGAAAATATACATAGGCTTCTTATTGTGCCTAAGATCATCTTCCTTGTGGGATCACGACACCACATTGATGAATTTTGTAAGTTAGGCAAGTCTTTAAACTTTTTCAATTATGTTATTTTTCCAGGTTGCTCATTTGAAGCAGCGCTTTTTTCAATCAATATCCCCAGGAGGGCTTGCTGGAGATAGACATGGTGTTATTCCTGCCTCGGGGTTTTCTTTTAGTGCACAGAAGATCTGGGAAGTTATAAAACAAAACAAGGACCTGGATCTTCCTGCTCACGAGGTTGCCACTTGCCTTTGTTTTTTAACCTCCGAGTGTTTGTATAGCGGAACTTTAGCCTTACTCTTACAATTCCATCACCAGGTCATGGTTGCTACTGTTCGCTGTGAATAGATTGCTAATGAGAAGTACATCCGATTGGCCAGCAACAAGGTATACAAACATCTATCTTGTTTGCCGCCTTCCTGTCTGACTGAGTGCCTTACCTGTTTTTTGGTACTTTTTTTTTTTTTTTTTTTTTTTTTTTTTTTTTTTTTTTATCATGATACAAAGTTGGCTATAAATAGAAAACGCAATTCAAGCGGGTCCAATACCAGGTTTGGGGGAAAAGCTCACTTCATTGTTGGAAACCTATCTCTCTGAGTAAGCTGATCAGTCTTAGATATGTTACAACTATTCAGCAAAATAAATGCAGTCCTCTATATTCTGTTGTGCTCGGCTAATGGATAAAGCCCGAGATGGGAAGTAGGCATCACGTAAGCGGGTTTAGTAGCTGAATACGTGACATATATTATCCTTTCTACCCAGGCTTTGCATATTTAATAACTCATTACTACTTGTTAACAATGTATTTTTGTGTAACAATTTTAGATGGAATAGAATTTTCTATAGCTATATGTTTGATAGATATCTGATTTAAAATTAGTACTTCTTGTACCTATTTGTCTGTAAAATTATAGCTCGAGAACTCGAGAAGTTCGCATACTTGTTTTATATCGTGAAAAACTTTTGAGTTCTCTCTTTTTTCCAAGCCTCCTCCCGGTAGCTATAAAAAAGTAATTTATACTGAGAAGATCTATTTTCATATGTTTGATTTAGGTAATTAAAATAATTTAACAAAATTTTTAGTAAAGTCTTTGCTTTGTTGAGAAAAATATATTTCATGTTCATACTTACAGTTTTCTTTCACTTTAAAAATAAGGTTGTTGCCAGTATCATCCTTCCGTGAGAGAGTTTCTGGTGCATCTTGAATTTGTACAGATTAGATATATGTATATATATATATATATATATATATATATATATATATATATATATATATATATATATATATATATATATATATATATATATGGCACCTGTTTTCTGCTTTTCTCTATGGAGATATAAAAACAATATAACTTATTGGAGCATGACAGATTCTAGGTAGCTTTAGCTGTAAGACTTGTAAATGGAAACAATTGTGACAGTAATAGGATCTCTAATTTGTTCGCATTTCTTGTTGCTAATATTTCGATAATTTGTAAAGTTGACACCAATTAAACTTCACTTTAGCTACTTGTAGCTACACTTGATGTGTCCAGTTTACTGCCCTACATGGCCTCATTTGGAAAAAACTTATTTTCCCAAGTAGATCTTTATTAATTTTTGCATGTCGCTATTAAAAAAAAACCATATATGATTCAGTTATGTTTCTTTTGGTACGCTCTTCTGCTTGCTTACTCTTTATCTTTCCCACTAGGTATGACTCAGAGGCTGTCTTCTTTAATGAGAGTGTAAGAGATGCTAAACGGAAAGATTTGGAGTTGAAATCATTGCAGGTGAGACAGTAAACAGCGATAGCAATTATATCATTCAGAGCAGTAAAGTTATGCAGCCTTGTGAAGTTGTTTCCATTCTTTGATATTTATATTTCTAATTAGAATGGCTCTACTAGCAAGATTGACGTGGGCTTGCAATCTTAGCTCAGATGGCAGCGTCAGTCATCTCACTAGAGTAATTTTTAAGCAGAGACAAGGAATTTAAGTATTGAGTTATTCAGTGTTCTAATAAAAGACGGATGTGAGTTACTCCATTTAATTCCGGTGACATAAATATTGAGCTCTTGCACTGTGAAAGAAACACTAGGGTTGTGTTCACTTGGTGGGAATGGAGTGGGGATGGGATGGAATGAAAAATTATATACAAATTTTATGAAGAAAGAAGAATATATGAGTGAAATCATGAATGAATATGAGGGAGTCTAAATTTTTCATGATAAAGATTGTAGGAAAATTGATGTAGAAATGGAATGAGCATTCCTTCCAAAACATGTGGGTTAGAATTCTAGTTCAAATAGTTTTGAATGGAATGAAAGAAAGAATGAAAATTTTAAACATTTTCCTCAAACTCACCCAAATAAGAGTTCAAATTTCACTCCATTCCCCCCTCATTCCATTCCATCAAAGTGAACGCAGCCTAGGAGTTGTAGGTATTCTCTGAAAGGAAAGTTACTTGGCCACTAAAGTACTTAGGTGTGTTAAATAGAATCCAAGCCAAATACAGCTAGTAAAAAGCATACCCTACAAATGGCTGTAGTTCAGTAATAAGGGATATGGTATCACAATTCACATGCATTTTGACTGTTTTATGTTTCTTTCAGCTAGTACATCCAGTTTTTATTACTATGGTGGGACATCTATGTTCTAAGAGCCTTCATAACTTTAAAATGAGGCTGGAAGAGTCGTTGCACAAAGGATAAGGTTTTGCAGTTGCTATTCGTACTTGTATGTAGTCTTCTATGCTTGCTTTTGACATTGGATGTGCTTCCATCTAAATACAAGTCTGTTAACTTTGAATACTATTGCAGATTGACAACGAGGTATAGAAAACAAATTGGCTAATATGATGATTAAGGAGCGATGTTTCGTCAAGAGTTTTGTCAGTTTTATCTTTTTATCATTGAGTCCATGAATCAAACATTACATAATAATTTCATTCTATGTCACTCATATGTGCAATTAAGTTCTCTGACTGCAATTTGTCCACCTGTGTTGCATTTGGAGCTATTGAACTACCAGTACATCCAAGTTCCAACCACAGATTGCAAATCTAAGCATTGAATACTTGATATCTTGTAGACCCTCACGGAGTTGAATTCTAGCCCTCTCTAGTTTTAGTTGTATTTCTGGTTTATCTTTCTAATTAATAGTCCTTATACCCTTACTGGGATGAATTTACCTACCTTCGGCAATACGAAAAAGAAGCCTGATTTAGGTTATGATAGGTAGAATTTTCAAATACCTTATACCCATGCCCCAAAATCTATTGGTTTGTAAGTGCATGTCAGATATCATCTAAGTGGTTAATGTCTATGTACACACACTAATGTTTTCCCCTCAATGTAAATGCAACCATTAAGCATGCTGATTGGGATGTTTCAAAACTTCGGGAAAAACTTCGTCGTGATATTGAGGCTCAACCAGCTCTTTTATGTAATGAAAAGTTGTCGGAACTAATAGCTAGATATGAGATAACTTACCTGGGATTTATGGAAGTCACGGTTATTTGGCCCCTTCTTTTTCTCTTATGTTCTCTTGAAAGGTATTGATATCGTGTGAAAATTTAGCAAACTTCTTCACTTTGCAGAAAAAAACTTGATACAACTCTGTCTGAGCCAGTACAATTGCTTCTTGAATCTGGTGCAACACATGGGCTTCAATAAGGAATCTTCTAAAGCATGAACTTGATGCTGCCGTGCAAGGTCTTTGTGCTGCTGGTACTGGATTCGAGTTGGACCAGTCAGCATTTGACAAAATGGTGCAGAACTTGCTTACCTATGCCAGAAGTCTGGTGGAAAAGAAAGGAAGGGAGGGAGCTGGAAAAATTTTGAGCCGGATGAAGGACAGGTATCTGTGTCTGGTTGATATTTAAGCTTTTTAGGTTGTCTTTATTAGCTGCTTATGTTTTTAGTACTTCAGGGTTGCAACAGTCTTCAACCATGATGATGATTCATTGCCAAGAGTTGGACTGGAAAGGAAGACATACGTACAATTATGAGAGATGCCCGAGCTGCGGTAATTTCCTAGAAATTGGTGTTGCAGAATTGTACATTGAGTAGTATATTCATGTATAATTTCTATCTTGATAGTCTTTAAAGCTTCTATCTACAATGGCTGTCATACGCCTTAATGATAGAGAAGATTATGTAGAGACTGTACTCTCATCGCTTCTGGATGGAGCAGTGGCTGTAGCTTCACCTCGGTATATGAACGTGGGAACTTCAGGAGATCCTCTTGCTTCAAGCACGTGGGATAAGATATCAATTGATCGATACTTTCCCCTTTAGTGTAGATGGGTCTCATCACTTATAATGCTTTAACAAATAGGTCCCTCCTGAAGAGACACTTATCACGCCTGTGCAATGCAAGTCTTTGAGGAGACAATTTAGAATGGAAACCGAGTATACGATTACACAAGCTCTTTCTGCATGGTTACATTATTTCCACTTGCTTCTTGATCTAAAGCTATAATCCGGAAGTACTGTGTTCTAGTTAGGCATAATATTAGCATTACTTTGGTCAAAATATTAATGGTTGCCAAATGTTGTGTAATCTTGCTATCTTCTCAATTTCATATAGGGGATGATACATTTAATTTATTTATTTTTATAAGGGAGCTTCATTGAAGAAAGTTGCCATCATTTCTGGAATGATGTAAGATGAAGGGAATTTACTAACATTTACAGAGCTTAGGGTCGAAGAGTTTTTTTTCCGCGGGGGGGGGGGGGGGGGGGGGGTGGATTTAACATCTTGTGACCAAAAAAGAAAAAATATTGTACAAGATTAGTTTAAAGTTAGAGAAGGGGGAGGGGGTTCTTGTCATACACAAAGTTGGAATAAGTTTCTTCAACTTATTGCGCTCCCAATTAGCGGGATTACTGGCACTCTGGTCTAGAGTCTAGACCCAAATGAAATATCTTACATCAGTCAAAGCAATATAGCACTCAGAACAGTGAGAAGAGTCCCATAGTAGGATTATATTACATCAGGTTGATCTGTTTTGGGTCATTAGCTTTCGATCTTACTTTGAAACAGATAATTATTATTTTCATATTTCTGGCATTTTTCCAACATAATAATGGAAGGCATCATGTGTCAGGTCAACTTCTAAATTTAACTAAAGTGGTATCCTCAGCAACTAAGATGGGTAGCTCTTAGGCTTATAGCTATATTGTACTATAGTACTATTGCAATTTCCTTTATTTTGGACTTCCTTCTACTAGCCTAATTGAGCCACCTGCTGTCACTATTGTATTATGTTCTTTAGGAGGCTTACAAGCGCAGCAATAATTGGCTACCTCCACTGTGGGCTATTATGGCGATGATTATTCTTGGATTTAATGAATTTATGCTTCTTTTAAGGTAATTGTGTTCAAGGATGGTCTTTCCTCAAAAAAATGTCAAAGTCCAAGAATGGTCTCATGTCTGCTCCCTTGTTTCCTTGGTTGGCCTTTAAATTCGTAGTCTGCTTTCAACTCTAGCAGTCACATTATACTTATTCATCCTGGTTCTTTTAACAGGAATCCTCTTTACCTCCTAGTTTTGTTTGTTATTTTTGTACTCTCGAAAGCTATGTGGGTACAAATGGACATTACAAGGGACTTTCAGAATGGCGCTATGAGCAAAAAGAAATATTTTTACTTTCACTCATTCTTCCACTCTCTTCCAAACTACATAACCTGATCATGTATACCAATAACTGCATCTCTGTTGTGATTCTGTTCGTCTAGATCTTTGCAATCCATAATGTCGTAATTGTAAAGCCGACCCAAAAAATTGATGTACTTAGTTGTGTATTTAGATAAGTGTCAAATAACTAACTGATTCAAAGATTTATAGGAGTAGTTGTTAAAGATGCAAGTCCAGTGTGAATTAGGTAATTTTAGTGCAGAGTATGTGGATTGATCCTGCATGTAAAACTCCACTTGTTTCTAAACACGCGTCACAAAAAAAGGCATAAGTTGTCCTTGGACCTTTAAAAGAACACCAAATTCACATCTTTAGATGGCACAATCTTCTAGTCTCCTAGAAGAAATTTCACCTGTTTAATTTTGTCTGTAGCTGGCTGGACTTCTTGCCCTGTCGTCAAGGTTTCTTCCTAGTATCATGAACTTACTTAGGCGACTCGCTGAAGAGGGCCAAGGGCATCCAACACCTCAGCCACCTCAAAGACCTCGTAGTCCTATTAGTCATCAGATTTTAAAAATGATCACCAGCAGTCCAGCTCTGCGTCATGTACAATGGCAGATACAGCTTTGTTGTCCAATGTTACATCAGTTGATGATGATCCCGAATATTCAAGTCCTCAATTGACGCGCAGGCGAGTTAGTAATGCGGACAATGCAGAAACTTTTTAAACGTCATTTTGTTCTCGTCCAAAATGTTAGCTGGATCATTCCTTTACAAAAAATGTCTCATGTTCTGGATTAGCATTTTCTTAAAAAAAAAAAAAAGAAAAAAAAGTCTCTCCTCTTTCTTTTCTGCATATAGCGAAGCAGAAATTAAGCAAGTACTTTTCTGCTAGGTATTTAGGTACTGAACTAGAAGGAAATGTAAACAGGTAGAGTAGTTTATGACCTTACTACCGAAATAGAAAGTCTTCAATTAAGAAAACACATGTCTGAAGGGAAGATGTGTAAGCTTTTTGGGAGAGCTTTGATACCCATTGTGAACTAGCTCTGTTATAAACTTTCGTGAGACACGATTTATCCAAGTAAATTTAAATTTCAAACAATTACTTACAAGAAGCTGAAAGAATATTGAGCTGACAATCAGCCTTTTCCGGTAGAGTTCTTCGCCATTGTGAGCGTTGAGCGACAAAGAAGTACCATGGGAAGATGATCAAGAGCACATACCAAGTATATGTAGCACATAATGTGAGAGCATTTTTCAAAATGTATCATTTATTTTTGCGTAACATCCTCTAACTAGACATCAAATGTATTTGCATAACCAAACTCGCCACATTAAAATCATTTTTTTAAGAAGTGTCATTTTGATTTAATTTTTTTAAGGTAAGAAAATAAAGGTAAAAAAAAAAGATTTAAGAGGCGAAATGCATTACTTGTGCAGACTTCTCGCAATGCACATGGAAAATAATACTGTAATAATATAGGCTGGTAGCTTCTTGCTCGTTTTCAAAGAAAAATTTGTTGTTGACTGTTGCTGTTAGGAAAAACAACGAACAGGATTTTACGATAATCAACTGCTTTTTGTTTCTATTCAAAATTATGGTGTTATATATGGGGGTGTTTGGGAAAACTTTTTTGCAGAATAAGTCAACTTATTTTAAGATAAAGTTAGAGATTCCTAACATTCTAACTTTTTTTCAACTTATTTTTGCAACTTATTGAATCTCAAACATACATTAAATACTTGTATAAAAAAAATTATTAAAATATAAAATTTTTACCCGAAAATAAGTTCATAAATCCTAGAAAAAAGTTTTGGCAAACGGGCACATTGTAGGATTGAAAGGGAAATTATCCTTCATACAATGATACTTGGATACGAACGATCTGTCCCCATGATATTCTGCAAATATTTAGCACTGCACTGACCGAAGATGTCTTGTCACTTTTATGTTTAATTTTCAGATGTATTATCAAAAAATACCCTTCTACTTTTAATTTTTTTAAATGATATACAAAATATTATTTATTAGTTTTGATTTATGAATGATATCTTGGCCATTGTTCCAAAGAGAACCACTAATTTTCTAATTCTATAGTAGAATTAAAGTTATAATTTTTGGTTCTAAATGGTTCTATAATAAAAACAATGATCAATTTTTTGATTCTGTAGTAGAACCAAATGCTGACGTGCTACCGACGTGTCACTGTAACGGCAATGTTACTGTCACATCTTCACTGCTAACGTGGTAGTGCCACGTGGCAGTACCACATCAGCAGTGATGACGTGGAACTACCATGTTGTAGTGCCACGTCAGCAGTAATGACGTGGTCAGTGGCATGGCAATAGTGACGTGGGCAGATTTTTTTTTTTTGAATCATAAAAAAATAAATGATTCTTTCCGATTTCTCTATATAACAAATTCTCTCCCCTTCTGTCCAAAGCAGCCGATTGACTTGAAAGCAATGAAATGAAAAGTGAAGGAGATGATGAAATGGGAGTTTATAAAGTGTAAACTGAGGAGTAGTGTATATACTGTAATTATTTTGGATATGGATTTTATATAAAATACACGAATATGAAAATACATCCAAAATAGTCAGGTATAAGTATTCCATGTATACAGTAATTACATAAATTACATTGGGTTAGTCAAGGACATGGAAGAAAGAATGACATAAAGCAAGCTTGCAATATAGAGATGAAAGGGTGAATTAGGGGGGATTGCGGTCCAATTTAGTTTGGATTATATATCAAACTACTCGTTAAAGCTGCGTTTCGCAGCGGTGTTACAATATTTTTAAATTTTAATAATTAAATAATCTTCTCTAATGAATCGATTTTTTGATAAATGATTCTTTCGATTGAGCCGCTCTCTCGTTAAAATCGAAATCCCAACTTTAACATATATTATAAAGACTTATATAATAATTTTTATCCGTAAAATCAAACCATAAAATAAAAAAAAATCATGACATCAGTATCAAATTCTAATAGCTAGTATAATCTTTTATAGTGAGCCGTCATCCAGTTAAATACGTTTCGAGCTGCTCTTATTTGGAATCGAAATTTTAACTTCATTATATAAAGAGAGTAAATTCTAATTTTTATATTCTTTAAATTTACAGCTTCCGCATGGGAATGTCTTTCTGTTATGTTAACATATTAAAAAAAAAATACGAAGACTTTTTGTTACGGGAATAATATTAAATTATGGATGTATTTTTCTAATGCAATTATAATTAACTTGTATAAAAAAGTTAAAATAAAGGATTTCTAAGAAAAAATATATATAGTTTTAAAAAATTGTATAAGATGTCTTCACCGTCCTCGTATTCTACTTCCAATAAAATATTTTAATATATGTATTCCTTATATATTCAAACATCTTATACGGTATTCTCTAATGAACCGCTTTCTCATTAAACACGGTTGTTACTATTGATCCGCTCTCTCGTTAAAACAAAAAACCTAACTTTTACATATATAATTTGTATGATAACGCTTATCCATAAAAATCAAATTCTAAAAATAAAATTTATAACACCAATATGATATTTTAATATCTAATACAATTTTTCATAGTGAGTCGTCTTCCCGGTAAACACGTTTCGAACCGCTCTTATTTGGGATCGAAATTCCAACTTCATTACATAGATGATACTTATCTTACACAACAACTTACTCCTTAAAATCAAAACCTAAAAATAGAGCGAATTCTAATTCTACTTTTAATAGAACTTTTATTTACATGTTTTTTCTATAAAGTCGAACTCTTCCACATTTATTTAAATGACAGTAATACATAATTGATTGATATGTATGATAAACTTATAAATAAATATTTGATAAGATCTAGCAAAAATTTAGTTTGTAATTTACAAAATTACTTTACACTATATAACTATAAGATAAAACTACTTATGCTATATAACCGTAAAAAAATAAAACTAAAGTATATATATATATATATATATATATATATATATATATATATATGTTATAGGGAGAATATTGTATAACAATATTTTGGAGGTTTGCTGGATTAACGGAGCAAAATACGGATATTTTGCTAATAAAAGAAGAACAAAGGATTAGGGTTTGTGTGTTTGGATGTGGCTGAGCTTGATAGGTGTTTGCAGGTAAACTGTTTCTCCTCCATATCAAGGTGCCTACGTACCCTATTTATAGGGATCAAGTCTGACGTAGTTCTTGGGCAGCAAGTAACCTAGGTGGGCTAGGGTTTTAAGAGATAAGCCAAAGTCCAAGCCCACTTGTTTAGGGCTGACGTGGCAGTGAGTCATCAACCCTATCCATGATCCATGATCCAGCTGTAGAAGCCCATGATCTCGAACGGATAGGTTTGGCCAATGAAAGATCCATCAGGGCCCTTGCATGCGATCTTGAGAGGCCTGGCCACGCGAAGCGATCCCTGTGCCTAGCTACTCATGCGACCTTGGGTCTGACCATGAGCCTTCCGGAGAAGAGGAGATAATGATCTCGCTGCAAGTTATAGATGTGATGCAAAAGTGAAGCGATCCCCTGGCAGGCATCGCCAACGAGGCGCTATATAGCGGGACGCAACCATGTAGCGAGGCGCTCCTGTAATAGAGATATTATTGCCAAGACATGTTGGGCTGATTTCAATAGTGGGCTTTAGTGACCCAATCTTCATCTTCTAGGCCCATCATAGATTACGAACCATCAATTTAGCTAATTAAATCAATTTAGCTATTATGCTAGATTTGGGCATAACAATATAGATACGGTTTTTGGATTAAAACGGGTTGGATTGAGATGGAAAAAAAAAAGGAAACCAATACAAGATTTATGGATTTTTAAAATAACTAGGCAACTTATCCGCGCTTCGCGCGATTAATAAATTTTCATTTAAAAATATTGAAAATAGATGAATTTTTTTTATTAATTTTAAAAATTGATTTGTCTTTTAAGATTTTTTAAAAAAAATTGATTCAAAACAATTTACATGAAATATAAGTTTGAAAATACCCTTTTTATATATCTAAAATTTTCATAATCTCAAAAATATCATAAAAATAAAAAGTAGTAATTATAATACAAACGTAGTCCTTACGATCAAAAATTATAAATATTATATATAATAACACTTTTTAAAGCCGACGTCCCTCTCATAACATACATGTTCAATAGTAGTGTAAGAATTTATTTAATTTGAATATTAATTTATTACGACATAGTATAATAAACAACTGGTGTATAACTTTTTTTTAATTTTTATCGATTTAATCTAACGATAAAATTGGATTTTTTGAATTTAATCGGTTTGGTCATAACCCATGTATAATTTATTCATGTCTAACAATAAAAAACTATTTGTATTATTTTTATTACATGTGTTAAGCGAAGATTTATATACTTCTATAATTTATTACGATTTCCATAATCAATAATAATAAAGATTACTTGAGAAGTTAAGGGTCGTTTGTACTACAATTGTCCGAAAAAAAATATGAGTGATATTCAATAGGGAATAAAAAATGACGCATTGTAAACAACTTTTAGTCGTCATTGTACCAAAAACAAACTTAATTATATATGTAATTAATATTTAATAATGAAATAATAATTATAAAGCTCAAATAAAATTTTATAATTTTGTATATAAAATAAATTTAATACATATTTATTAGGTATAATTAATGACTATTTAGTATGTCATTAAGAGCTATTTAATATAAGAAAATAATTTTAATAAAATAAATCAAAAAAAAAGAAAATTCAAGAAAAATATCTTAAACACGTTTGGTGACTTTCCGATCTCCAGGCATTATAATATACTAGCTTAAAACCCGTGCGATGCACGGATTTTTTAAAACATTATATGAATTTTTTTCATTAATTTAAATTATTTTTTGAAATATTAATTTTGGAGGCTTAAATTTTTATATGAGATGATTTGATAATAGTTGTATAAATGTTATCCATGATATTTCTAAAAATGGAGAGATTTTAGTCAGAAAATATAGAAAGATGATAGGTTTTAGTTGAAAAAATTAATTGTTTAATTATTAGTAATTATAAAATAATTCTTTTATTTTATTAAATATAATGTACGTGTAATGATTAGAATAAGAGAGGATTTAGTTAAAGAAAATTAAAAAGGTAACATGTTTTTGGTGAAAAGGTAATTGATTAGTTTATAGTATTTATAATTTAATTACGTTATTTTACTAAATACAATTGCTCGTAATGTTTTTTGAAAATAAGAAATTAATATTATACGTGATATTTTTATTAAAAGAGGGATTTTAGTTAGAAAATATATAAAAGATGATACATTTTAGCTGAAAAAGAAAATCAGTTAATTATTAATATTAGAATATTATTAGTTTATTGTATTAAATAGAACCGCCCGTGATATAATTGGAAAAAAAGATATTTTAGCTATAGAAATAGAAAGGCAACGTGAAAATTAAAAAGATTATACGATTTATGTGAAAAAGGTAATTGATTAGTTTATAGTAATTATAATTTAATTAAGGCAATCGACTACTTACCATTATTTTAATTAATTAATTTTAATTTAATATACTCATGTTTACGGATTATACTAATGTTTCCTTATTATAAACAACGTATACAAATTTTTAATATATTTTTATTAATAATTGAAAAATACGATGTAATATTTTCGGGGATATATTAATGATTGTAAGATTAGTTTTAAATTAAAAAGGTAACATGTTTTAATTTGAAAGGAAATATTAATTATTGTAAGATATGATACGACTGATGTTTTTATAAACAACGTATACAGATTTTTAATATATATTATTAATAATTGAAAAATATGATGTGATACTTTCGGGTATATATTAATTATTGCAAGATTAGTAGGTGTATATAAAAGGTAATATCTTCAATTAAAAATAAATGTGGAAAAAGGCAATCGACTACTCACCATTAATTATATTATGTTATTATTTATTTTAGGAGTTTTAATAGTATAGATAAAGGGTAAATAAATAAATTCACTTAGTAACAAAAAACAGGTACCAAAACTCTTTTATTATTTCGGCTTTTATATAATAATATAGATATTTGTGATTGTAAGATTATTGGGTGTTTATAAAAGATAATATCTTCAATTAAAAGTAATTGTGAAAAAAAGTAATCGACTACTTACCATTAATCATATTATGTTATTATTTATTTTAGGAATTTTAATAGTATAGATATCATATATATATATATATATATATATATATATATATATATATATATATATATATATATATATATATATATATATTCTTTATAATGAAGGGTAAATAAGTAAATTCACTTAGTACCAAAAAACATGTACCAAAACTTACCATGTTTCGGAATTTATATAATAGTATAGATATAGATGGAATTAGAACTTCGAATCACAATCTGATTTTGGTTTGAATCGATTCAAAACTGGATCAATTTCAATTTATGTAAATTATGCGATTTTATCTAAACTGTAATCACCTGGAAGAATATTTTGATGGAAGTGTTTTAAGAAAGAATAATGCTAGTATCTTATCCAAAAATTGCTATTGAATGATGTAGCAAAAATTACATTACATAATTAAATTTTTTTTATTGAAATGATTGATATGAATGCATGAAAATTCATATTATTGTAATCAATTCAATTGATATCCTTAACATTTGGAAAATATTTTGAAAACAAATTTGAAATACGTAGTTTTAAGAAAAGAGAAAGTGAAAGCAGAGTACTTTAGCGTATCAGAAAACAATATACACACAGAGAATACATGCAGTATTGCAGTGCGTATCTTTTGGTTCCATCAAGCACTATACTATGCATAGTAATATTCTCCCTGTGTATATATGTATTTGCTTTCTCTTTGGATTGGAAAAGAAACAGAATATTTTAAAGCTGCTTCACCCCTGACCGGCTGACCCCATGCGCCTTCTCTTTTATCCCTTAAAGCATCTTTAAAAGCTCTTGAACAAGTCGTCCGAAAATAAAGAATATGTTTAAGGAATTCTTAGTGATTGTTGGAAAGTTTAAGAAATTCTTCTTTCCCTTCGATTCTAAAAGTTACTACATGCCTCTTAACTATTTTTTATTAATAAAATATTTACTTGCACTTGATCGAATTTAAATGTTTGTCATAGTTAAACTTGAAATATTAAAAAAATATAAATTAGAAGTCAAAATAAAAAATATTGTTAGAGTTAACACGGAAATTTATGTACTAACTTGTTAAAAGCCATATAATTTATATTATATATACTAGCTTAAAGCCCGTGCGATGTACGAATTTCTTTTTATATATTATAAATTTTATTTTATTCTATAATTATATTTTTATATAATCATTAATTTTAAAAGTATTTAGTAAAGTAAATAATTAAAATTATTCTATAATTATAAATATATTTATAATTGATATGGGTGAAAAGTAACCCTTAAAGACACAATTAATGTGACATTTATTGACCCGTAAATATGGCCCGAAACCCTAGTTGGGCACTAAATTCGTAATTAATGGTCAGACCCAAAAGAACGGCCCAAACTGGGGACGCCCGGTAAAAGCCTATCTCTAACATGGGTCTGATCCACAAACCAGGAACGTTCTAGAAACTAAGAACGTCCTAGAATATCCCCAGGATATTGTGTAGCCTCCAAGGCACCAAATTCGACATGGAAACTAATTCCTAAAAGGAAGGAGTCAGAACCTTCCTCAATTACGGTGACTTATCCATCAAGTCTCCAAAACCTACTATAATTCTAAGGCTTCCACAGCCTATATAAAGGGCCTGACCCCTCATCCTAGAACTACGTTGGCTTGATTCTCAACTCTGAGATACGTAGGCATCTTGTGAGGACCCGGATTAGGTCACGATAACACAAGCGCAGCCATTAAAGCACGAAGCTCACGAACCCCAGCCGCAATTCGATAACCCTACTTTTTATTCCACAACATTTGGCGCCGTCTGTGGGAACAGGATATCAACCATGGTTAACACACGAAGAACGTCAACCGAGAACGTTCCTGTTACATCTGACCCACCAATCGTCTCCTCTACACTACCCGTTGTTACGGAGCAGGGGCTTGTGCCCCCATCGACTGAGACTATTACACAACCTCAAGTTTCTCAAACTACAGGGACGAATCCCCATGCTGAGAGAACCTTACCGGTGATTGATCACCCGGGACAAGAGACTAACCAACTTCAGATGGTGGTTGCTCCATTGACTAGCCGTCCACCGCCCTCAGGAGTTCAGATCTCCACCACTACACTCCCCGTGAATACCGATCCGTTATACGGGTTGCCAAACTATCCCCCAAATCGAAGGGATCCTGGACCAAGTGGACACGCTCTACGGATACCCGAGTCGTATTAGCCACCTTATATTAGGGGTCTAGCCCCCCCTGAGCAAGGATATTACGATTATTCTGGACCTTACTCCGATGATTCATCATCCGAGGATGATGAACGTGATATAGCCCCGAGGAGGCGACGTACAAGCAAAGAACCCATGAGGAGGACTCAAAGGATCAATGATAGACCCGTTCAAACAGCTGCTGAGAGAATCAAGGCTTTTGAAGCCGAGATCCAAAAGCTGAAGGATGATATAACCAGAGAACAAGCAAGGCAAAATCTGAATAGGCCTCCTCCAATCTCAAGGGAGATCCCCTTCATTGATTTGGAAGGGTCCTTAAGAAGACCGAGAAGGGCTGATGCCCCAACTGGAGGAATTACGAAGGTAGAAACCCCTAGGAGTGATCCCAAAGACCTGATGCCACTTGGGGACCCTGACGACCCCACACCTCCATTCACGGACGAAGTGATGAACGCTCATGTTTCCCGAAAATTCAAGATGCCCACGATAAAAGCATATGATGGGACGGGTGATCCTTCGAATCACGTTAGGAAATTCTCGAACGCTCTACTGTTACAACCCGCTAGTGACGCTCTTAAGTGTAGGGCGTTTCCTCAAACCTTGGCAGGCATGGCTCAAAGATGGTACAGCAGATTGCCCGCAAACTCGATTGGTTCTTTTAAGGAGTTGAGTACTGCCTTTATCAATCAATTTGTTAGTGGAAAGGTCCACGAAAAAAGCTCTGCTTCTCTCATGCAAGTAAAACAAGGAAAGAACGAGAACCTGAGGGATTACCTCAAGCGTTTCACTAAGGAGACGTTGAATGTCCCGGATCTGGAGAACAAAGTAGCTATGATAGCCTTGGAGAATGGAACGACGAACCCCTACTTTCAGATGTCGTTGGCAAAACATCCCCCTGAGAGCATGACTGAGCTCCAAAGGAGGGCAAGTAAATACAT
The DNA here is from genome assembly GCA_036435485.1 of Saposhnikovia divaricata. Classification (NCBI taxonomy): domain Eukaryota; kingdom Viridiplantae; phylum Streptophyta; class Magnoliopsida; order Apiales; family Apiaceae; genus Saposhnikovia; species Saposhnikovia divaricata. The sequence goes on along the minus strand of CM071598.1, from coordinate 191,462,517 downwards.
AAAAGCAGAAGAAAGCATGAAGAAGACGGAAGCTCCCACCACTAATGGAGGAAACGGAAACTCCCGGAAACGAAGGCAAGAACAGGAGTATGACACAAGGGACAAATACCCCCGAACAAGCAAGGACTCCGATTCTGCTTCCAAGAAGAATTTGGGGCCAAGGTTCTCTGAATATGCAAGGTTGAATGCTCCTCGAAGTCAAATCCTTATGGATATTGAAAAAGATGCGGATTTCCGATGGCCGAAGCCACTTAGGGGTGATCCCGCAAGGAGAAACAAAGATCAATACTGCAGGTTCCATAAGGACGTTGGACATGACACTGATGACTGTAGACAGCTCAAGGACGAGATTGAATTCTTGATCCGCAAGGGAAAGCTGAGCAAATTCACAAAGGGTGAAGGTCGTGGGAACCAAAAAAGAGATTATGATAGAAGAGATTATAATGATAGAAAGGATAACGATCGTGATCGCAACCCCCAGCCACGAGGGCCTGTCATCAACATGATTTGGGGAGGTCCTACTGCGGCCGGAACAACAAGGAACTCTCGAAAGGCATATGCCAGGGAGGTGATGCATATCGTGGGAGAAGCCCCGAAAAGGGCAAAGACTGAAGTAGTGATCGGATTTGATGACTCGGACTTAGAAGGGGTAAAGTTCCCCCATGACGACCCGTTGGTCATAACTCCTGTAATTGGAAATTCGGAGGTGAAGCGAGTCTTGATAGACAATGGTGCTTCTGTTGACATCCTGTTTCATGATGCGTTTGTGAAGATGGGATACAATGATTCCCAGCTGACCCCAAATAACATGCCCATATATGGGTTCAATGGAGTCGAATCTAGCGTTGAAAGAACTATCCAACTCCCGGTTACTGTTGGAAAGGAGCCTAAGGAGGCCACACAGATGTTGAACTTCTTGGTAATTAAGGCCGCCTCCACATATAACGCGATCCTCGGAAGGACCGGACTCCACGCGTTCAAGGCTGTTGCCTCTAGTTATCACATGAAAGTCAAGTTTCCAACCAGGAATGGTGTTGGAGAACAGAAGGGTGATCAAAGGATGACCCGAAGTTGTTATGTGGCCGCGTTAAGAGCTGATGGAGTCGGGGGGCAGGTCCTCCCGATTGAGGACATGGATATTCGGGATGACGAACACCGGGGGAAACCAGCAGAGGATTTGGTTCCTGTACCCCTGGACAGTAAGGACCCTAAAAAGGTCACGTACATAGGAGCGTCGCTGAAAGAACCCATGAAGGGCAGGTTAATTGAATTCCTACAAGAAAATAAGGATGTGTTCGCTTGGACAGCAGCTGATATGCCAGGGATTGATCCCCAACTCATAACTCACAGGTTGAATGTCGACCCTAAGCGGAAGACCGTTAAGCAGAAAAAGAGGAACTTTGCTCCAGAAAGGCAAGAGGCCATTAAACAAGAGGTGGACAAACTCTTGGAGGCTGGTTTTGTTGAGGAGATTCAGTTTCCTGAATGGTTGGCTAACCCTGTGATGGTCAAGAAAGCTAACGGTAAGTGGAGGATGTGCATAGACTTCACTGATTTAAATGATGCGTGCCCTAAGGACTGCTTCCCTCTACCAAGGATCGACACGCTAATAGACGCTACGGCAGGACATGAGATGCTAAGCTTCATGGATGGTTTCAGTGGTTACAACCAGATTAAGATGCACAAGGATGACATCCCAAAGGTATCTTTCATAACTGACTTTGGTGTTTTTTGTTACCTTGTCATGGCTTTTGGACTAAAGAATGCAGGAGCTACTTATCAACGACTGGTAAATAAGATATTTGCCCACCTGATTGGGAAAACCATGGAGGTATATGTTGATGATATGTTGGTCAAAAGCTTGCTTACAGCTGACCATATTGAACACCTAAGGGAGGCGTTTGAAGTGCTGAGGCACCATAAGATGATGCTGAACCCAGCCAAATGTGCTTTTGGCGTTGGGTCAGGGAAGTTCTTGGGCCTGATGGTCTCAAAAAGAGGCATTGAAGCCAACCCAGATAAAATCAAAGCAATTCTCGACATGGAGCCACCACGTTCCGTGAAAGACGTGCAGAAATTAACTGGTAGAATAGCTGCCTTGGGAAGATTCATCTCAAAGTCTGGCGATAAATGTTTACCTTTCTTTCAGGCCTTGAAGAAAGTAAAAAATTTTGAGTGGACATCAGAAAGCCAAGAGGCCTTTGAACAATTGAAGGAATACATGACCAAGGCCCCGTTGTTGGCCAAACCTAGTTCTGGAGAGACCCTATACCTGTATCTGGCGGTATCTGAACAAGCACTGAGTGCCGTCCTCATTCGAGAGGAGAAAAAGGTTCAGAAACCCATCTACTACGTGAGCAAGGTGCTGCATGGAGCTGAATTGAATTACTCGACCATTGAAAAATTTGCTCTCGCACTAGTGACAGCCTCACGGAAACTACGACCTTATTTCCAGGCACACAAGATTGAAGTCCTGACGGACCAACAGTTACGAAGTATATTGCATAGCCCGAGGGCCAGTGGAAGGCTAATCAAGTGGGCAATCGAACTCGGGGAGTTTGATATCACGTATAAGCCTAGGACAGCCATTAAGGCTCAGGTTTTAGCTGACTTCGTGGTTGAATGTACCATCAACCAAGAAGTCGGGGGGCAAGAGGTAGTATTAAACAAGGAAGATGAAGATAAAGCTAAGGAGCTTGAACCTGATCAGAAGGAGTATTGGGTGCTCTATTTTGATGGAGCATGAAAAACAAAGTCTAGTGGTGCAGGCTTAGTCTTGCAAAGCCCTGATGGGTTCTTAGTAGAATATGCTCTGAAGTTGGACTTTCCAACGACCAACAATGAAGCTGAATATGAAGCCTTGATAGCCGGATTAGGCTTGGCCAGAATACTGAGAGTCAAGAACCTTAAAGTCTGCGGGGACTCGAGGCTCGTAGTATCACAAGTGAATGGTGAATTTGAAGCCAAGGATGAAACTATGGCAAAATACCTAAGGGTTGTGAAAGCTGTTATGACTCAGTTTGATGAATGCTGTATAGAGCATATCCCAAGGGAGGAGAATGTCAAGGCCGATGCCTTATCAAAGTTCGCCTCTTCTGAAATAGAGAATTATGCAGGGAACGTCTATTATCAGGTCCTGAAGGCCCCTACCATCAACTCAAAATTGGTGGCACCTATTGAAGTAGGAAGCTGTTGGATTGATCCTATCAAGGCTCATCTGGAAACTGGTTGGCTCCCCGAAGATGCCTCGGAGGCACGAAAACTATCGGTGAGGGCATTGAGATATGCTTTGATTGAAGGCATCCTTTATAAGAGGTCTTTTGTTATCCCATACCTGAAATGCTTGAGGCCTCAAGAGGCGGAAGAGGCATTAAGGGAAGTTCATGAAGGGATCTGTGGGCAGCACCTGGGGGGCAGGGCCCTAGCTCATAAGATCACCCGCCTGGGATTTTATTGGCCAGGAATGTTGGCTGACGCCAAAAGCTATGTTAAAAAGTGTGACAGATGCCAGAAACACGCTCCAATTGTTAGGCAGCCACCAGAGATGCTAACGTCAATTAACTCTCCCATTCCGTTTGCCATGTGGGGGATGGACATACTTGGTCCTTTTCCCGTGGCCTCAGCGCAAAGGAAGTTCCTAATAGTGGCTATCGATTATTTTACCAAGTGGATTGAAGCCAAGCCGCTAGCAAAAATAACCACCCAACAAGTTGCCCAGTTCTTCTGGGAGAACATAATTTGTAGATATGGGATCCCACGAATCCTAGTGACGGACAACGGACGCCAATTCAACAATGAGAAATTTAAGAAATACTGTGAGGAGAACGCCATTGAACTTCGTTTTACTTCAGTAGCTCACCCCCAGGCTAATGGCCAAGCTGAGGTAGCAAATCGAATTATCCTTGATGGACTTAAGAAGAGGGTCGAACGATCTCGAAACACGTGGGTTGATGAATTACTGCCTATACTGTGGGCGTATCGTACTACCTGCAAGGTAACAACAGAAGCTACTCCATTTTTGCTAGCCTACGGGGCAGAAGCAGTTGTCCCTTTGGAAATTTCGCACGTATCTCCAAGGGTGGAAGCATATGAGCAAGAAACCAATGAGGAAGGCATGAGACTTGCTCTTGATTTAATCGATGAGGTCAGAGATGAAGCAAATGCCCGTAATGTTGAGCACCAAAAAAGAGCAGCCTTTCACTACAACCATAGGGTTAAAGGAAGGTTCTTCAAACAAGGCGACTTGGTTTTGAGAAAAATTGAAGCCTCTGGAGTTGGACAGACAGGAAAGTTGGCCCCTAATTGGGAAGGACCATATAGAGTGAGAAAGACGTTGGGAAGAGGTTCTTATAAGCTGGAAACCGTGGATGGAAACGAGGTACCCCGCTCCTGGCACGCCTCGAATCTCAAGGTTTACTATGTTTAAAGCTCCCCTATTAAGGACTTAGCTTTTAGCCTATCTAATAGAAGTAGAAATAAGGTTCATATGAAACTATTGCAGAGCATGTTGCTCCTAGTAGGACATAATATTCTATGTAAGGGCTGAGCCCATTTTGCGTTATCAATACAAGCTTGTTTTCTGTTCTATGATTCTGTAAATCCTTGTGATGTATCAAGCACCAGATGTGTGTAAGTCTAAGATGACCAAGTACCGAAAATAAAAGAACATATGGAACATAGAAAACAAGCACGTAGATAAAATACCCAGGAGGGCACAATCAAAGTTTAAGTTACACACATACGAATAAAAGTACAAGTTCATGAAAGACCATAATCGAAGACGGGATATTAAAAGAACTAAAGCCACACGAGGCTAACACAGGCCATGCAAGGCTCAATCACTTCTTGATAGAAGCAGTCTTCACCAACCGCTTCTTGGTTTTTGGAGGAGCAGTCTGAGCAGGGACTTCTTCTTCACCCTCTTCTTCGCTCCGGGAAGTTGAGGTTGAGGAGCTACTGATACTAACCGACTTGGGTTCACAGATTCGTCCCGCTAAGGGGCATTCTGAACTCCCGCTCTGATGGGATCTTGAGGGACGTCTCCCAGAACTAGACCCTGCTTGTTGAGGAATGCCTTTTGTCCCAGAACCAGAAGCACGTTTGCTCACAGGGGAGGTCCCAACACCTTCAACAAGGTCATCGTCTTCTGTCACCTTCCATGGACTCGGATAAAAGGAAGGAAAGACAACTCCCTTATGATCTTGGCTAATCCTGTTCACAGCCTTCTCCCAACCTATGGTCATGCTGTCCGGCTGGACCTCCCTGTCATGCTCATCAATGAAGGCAAGAAAAGTGTCTGAACCTAAGTAGTTCTGAATGATGGAGTTCTCATTATTCTGGGTCCTGTTTTCCAGAGCCGCATACTTTCCCCTAAGGGATGAGAGTTGGTCCTCCGAGGTGAAATACTTAGCCTCCCACTCTTCAGACTCCTTCTGAAGCTTCTCTACAGCCTTAAGGGCAGTTCTCTCCTTGTCCTTGTAAGATCTCCCGAGTTGGATAACATTCTGGAAGTGAGCATTTAGCTACCAAAACAAAAACGCCATAAGAAAATGTGTTAAGCCACGACGGCCAATATACAACCATAACAATGAAAAGGAAGAGGAGATCGACTTACGTTATAGGCATGATATGCCCCCATGCTTTCATTTTCCTCTAAATCTGTTGCTGTTGCAAAATGGACCTTGTCGGCCGGGGCTATGGCGTTCCGAGACCACTCTCGAGCAAGGAGGTGGCTGTCCCTGATAGCATCCTGCTCACATATCCCCCAATCAGGCATGAATGCTGTCTTCATGCTCCCATCTGAACTCCTAATTCTCTTCCCCGCCTTCGAACAATGCTGAAGGAACTCAGGGGCCGGTACGTCTTCAGGATTAGCTTCTTTCTCAGCTTTCTTAATCATCCTTTTGGTGATATGGGGAAGTCGGCTCGGATGGTTGTCAATCTCCTCAGCAACTGCAAACAAAGCAAAGGAAACGATGTTGGAATAAGAACAAGTACGATGAAAGAAAAGAAGTTAAAGTAAGAATTACCCTCGAGAGGGATATAACTAAGCCCGGCCTCCAACAAGGCACGTTCAGTCACAACTTCACGATAGTGGGTTTTCTGAAAGACTGAAATAAGCCAATCCCGTTGGGATATTTCTTCAGTTGTGAGTTGAAGCTCACTAACACCCTCATCAGTCACGTGATTGAATTTAGACCTGAAAAAGTTACCCCAATCACCTCCTTTCCATCTAAGGATGAAAAATTCGTGCCTCCAGTTATGACAAGAATCAGGCACAGAAGAAGCGTCAATAATCATCCTAGATTTTATGCGGTGTTGGATGCTCACCCATCCTTTCCTAGTGATAGGGCTATTCTTAAAAGCAAATAGATGCCTAAACAACGGGATGCTAAGGCGGATGCCTCCTCTGATGCATTCAACCATGAAAATGAAGATGAATTTCCAGGAGTTGGGGTATAGTTGACAGGGGTTGATTTTAACCTCAGCTAATAACCTAACAAGCCAAGGGTGAATTGGAAACCTAAGGCCAGCATCAATGGCACCTTTGTACACAAACAAGTTCTCAGGATGCCAGTTACAAGTTCTGTCCCCTGGTGTGGGAATTCTAAGCTTCATCTCAGCAGGGAATTCATATTTGAGTAAGTTCCTGATATCTCCCGCATCCAAAGTACTAGGGAACATAAAAGAGTCGAATTCCGCGTTGTTCGGAAACACATCCCCGGGCTCATCTAAGAGCTCAGATAAAGATAATTGATAACGAGGAGGAAAGACCTTACCTTTTCTGTTCTTGTCTTTGGTTCTCCTGTTAATCGCCTGAAGAAGGCCCTTGGAAGGAACTAAGGCGTTCTGACCACCCTCACTTGCCATTACAGCCTTGTCTGAAACTGAAAGAAGTGCTTGAAACTTGAGAGCTCACAGAAAGAAATTTTCTTTGAAAGAAGAAGGAAGTGTGAAGAATGACTTCAATTCACACTCTTTTATAAGGAAAATGATGACCCTCAATAGCAGGTTGTCTTTCCAACGACCCGCGTTTACAGGTTAAATAGCCGAAAATAGCAGGAAAAGGGCTCTGTGAACCCGGAATTGGGTCAAATAAACGATCTAATTCGTAAAATATGTGAAAGAAACGAATGGAAATACAGGCAGGAGCAACAATATAGTTAACAACCTCCCAGGTTGATTAATATATGCTTATCAAGCCTAAACAGGGGATTAAGCTAAAAACCATGATTAGAGCCACTAAGCAGGATGATTAGCTAAAAGGCTAACATCTTTAAGGATATGAGAAGACCTACTCTGGAGTATGGAATGTGGGTTTTGGATCCCAGCACAAAATATAAGCCTAGATGGCCAACGAGGTTGATTGTCCTGAATCAAGCTGATTGCTTAAGCCTAAGGCCTGAGGCTAGCCTAAGGATGATGAGCTTAAGATAGGACAAGATCCTACAAACAAGGAAGAAGATGTGAAGACCTTAAGTTTAAAACCTAGGATGAGAAACTAACTACGATATCCTTGACTCGAAGTCAGGTGTTGAAAACAAGGGAAGTCCCCACATCTTCAAATAAAGAAGTAAAGACCCTCAACACAAGGGGGGCAAGGCTAAGGTTGTTTAAAACACTCTATCATAGGTACATGAGAATGCTTGGAAGCTAAGGGATATAGTTTAACCAAAGGTTATTTGATATCAAGAGTTCAAGAAAGGTTTAGACCCGGAAGGTCCTGAAAACCAAGAAGTAGGTTGTTTGAGGCCAAGGGTCATCAAACCAACCAAGGTATCACCAAATCCTTTCTAGGAACAAGGAAGGGAGTTTAAGACAAGTTTTGATTTTGGTCAAAGTCAAAGTCAAAAGGCAAAAGTCAAAGTCAACTAGCCAAAAAATGGCCAAAATTCAAAAAAAAAAAAAAAATTTGAGGGGGCCCTAGCCGACCAGCCCTAGCCGACCAGGCTCCATGGGCCGAATGGCCGACCAGGGTGAGCCGACCAGGCCACCTTTGTAGGGTGTTCGGAAGGCTTTCGGGGGACCTGTTTTTTAGGGTGTTTTCATGACCCTCCAGAACGCTCAAAAACGCTCCGTTTGAGCTCAAATTTGAGATTCAAGAACCTTGTGAGGCCCTCTACAAGCCTATGCAGGTGGCCAAGTGTTTCCATGAAATTTGGAAGGTGTTATGATCACGTGCGAGACCAGGTCTGAAAATCAGCTAAAAATGGGGTATTTCGCCTCCAGAACGTTCAAAAATGCATGTTTTCATGTGATTCTTCTTTATACCAGGAGATTATAAGAATCCCCATCATATAAGCTCAACTTCAAAGTTTGGGTTTGGTGATGCCAGGGGTGTTTAGAAAACCAGGGATATTGAAAGACCCTGAAACACCTTCTAGGGGATAATATTTCTTCCCTAGACAACTCAAAAATGAGAATTTTCACGCGATTCTTTTTGCAACCAGGAGGTTATAAGAAGCTCTACTTAACTAACTTGACTCCAAAATTTGGGGTTAGGACTTCGCTAATCGCAATTAGGGGGTGATTAGCCTCAATTATCAACGTTTAAGGACTTCCACTCAAGAATTAACCTATCCAAAGGTTAAAAGTGGATATCCTAATAGTAATTACATCAAGTATGAACTTGTTGGCCTAAATCAAGACCTTTATAACCCCGTTTAGGGTTGTTTAGCCCCGATTAGGGCCAAAATAGCGTCTTCTGCTTAAAAATTAGCCCTGATCAAAGCTTATGAGCAATGACTGCCTGATATTGACCCTAACTTAGATAAGTTGAGGGAAATAAAGCACTAATGAATTTATGATAAAGGATCCTATGCACGACTTGCACTTGGATTAGTGTCTACGAGCTCAAAACGGCACTAATCCTATTCCCGAAAGGCCCAGAAACCTTAAGAAAAAAGGTTCGAGAGGCCAAGGAACGTTTAACTTTCTTAAGTATTAACTTGGGAGAGAATTTTAGTCATTGTGAATGTGTAGGTCGCTCCACACTTCATTGTAAGACGATACCCTGGTAGGGCCGGTATGACCTTAAACTTCTACGAAATCAAGTTTTCCTAGAAGTTGGGGGGCAAATGATATGGGTGAAAAGTAACCCTTAAAGACACAATTAATGTGACATTTATTGGCCCGTAAATATGGCCCGAAACCCTAGTTGGGCACTAAATTCGTAATTAATGGTCAGGCCCAAAAGAACGGCCCAAACTGGGGACGCCCGGTAAAAGCCTATCTCTAACATGGGTCTGATCCACAAACCAGGAACGTTCTAGAAACTAAGAACGTCCTAGAATATCCCCAGGATATTGTGTAGCCTCCAAGGCACCAAATTCGACATGGAAACTAATTCCTAAAAGGAAGGAGTCAGAACCTTCCTCAATTACGGTGACTTATCCATCAAGTCTCCAAAACCTACTATAATTCTAAGGCTTCCACAGCCTATATAAAGGGCCTGACCCCTCATCCTAGAACTACGTTGGCTTGATTCTCAACTCTGAGATACGTAGGCATCTTGTGAGGACCCGGATTAGGTCACGATAACACAAGCGCAGCCATTAAAGCACGAAGCTCACGAACCCCAGCCGCAATTCGATAACCCTACTTTTTATTCCACAACAATAATCATTATATTTAGTAAAATTATTTCGTTGACGGGATTCGAAATTGAATATTTAGTAAAGTAATTTAGTCATTAAATATACTTTATAATTACATCTAACAGTTCTTATTAATTACTAAAAATCTAACAGTAATATGGTATCATATTTTTGGGTATACATTAATGATTGTAAATTTATGTTTTAAATTAAAAGATAGGATATTTAATTAGAAAAGAAATATTAATGATGAGAAGATTATGTTTGCAAACTTATGTTTATATTAAAAGGTAACGTATTTCAATTAGAAAGAAATATTAATGATTGGAAGATATGATATTTTAGGTGTGTATAAAAGGTAATATGTTCAATTAAAAGTAAACGTCTTTTAAATTGATTGAAAGATAAGATATTTTAGGTATTATTAAATTTTAGTTAATTGTACAATTATGTTTTTATATAATTATCATTTAATAATTTTTAAATTTTAATTTAATATAATTTAATATACTCATATTTACGTATTATACTAATATTTTCTAATTATAAACAACATATAGGGATTTTTAATATATTTTATTAATAATTGAAACTATGGTGTGATATTTTTGGGTATATATTAATGATTGTAAGATTAGTTTTAAAAGAAAAAGGTAACGTTTTTAATTAAAAATGAAATATTAATGATTTGAAGATATGGTACGATTGATGTTTTTACAAAAGGTAATATCTTTAACTAAAAGTAAATGTAAAAATGGCAATTGCTAATTACCATTAATTATATTGTGTCATTATTTATTTTAATAATTAGGATAACCAAACCGAAAATCAAACCGACCAAACTTTTAATCTTTTGGCTTTAATATATTAGTATAGATTTAAGAGCCAACTAGGTGATTAGGAGTGACAGCAATTAGGAGTGGTTAAGAGCAAGTCCTATAGATCCTTAGTTTGTTCCATATAAATAATGATTTTATTGATTTAAAGATTTTGTTTGTCTATGAACTCCAACAATTATCCATATATTCATTACTTACTATTATTAAAATAATAAATTTAAATGTACGAGAGAACATAGAAGTATAAATTGGAGGGATTAAAATTTTAATTGATAAAAATGGAGTTAGGGATGGTTGGACGCTACTCAAAAGTAGTAGGGAATGACTAGTGGTTCCTAGTATTTTAGGGAACCACTAAAATACTGTTATAGTGATATTTTGTGCTAAATTCCTTAAATTTCAACTTAGGAATTAAAATAGAAAAGTTGTTGGACTTGCTCTAATTATATCCTTATATATAATAAGCGTAAGATGGATCTTATCCATAATTTTGGTTTGGTCACTGCCAAAATAATCTCAACCGTCGAATATAATATTTTTAAAAATAGACGATCAAGATTATATCATGATTTTACAGATTTTAAATTAATATTACAATTTAATGCTCGTAACTTATACGATAAGAATCTACGGGTGGTCTTCGCTACTTATTTATCTCAATTATGGTCAGATATAAATCCATAAAAGAGCAAGCACACACACAAGATTTGTATCAGAATTGTACAGCATCAAAAAGTTCACATTTATGAAACCAAATGGTTTGATATAGTGGAAGGTGAAGCTGAGGTCAGAGTGGTTGTGCAGTTGACATTTTAATCACCTGGCAACAAGCTTCAGGTTCAAAATGTCAAATTTAAAAACAAAAACAGACAACTTCTTAATCACCACACAAAGTAGCATAACCCTGTTACATGATATTAGAGCACCACACAGATAGATAAACAAAATAAAAACATAACCCTGTTACATTGCCAAAAATAATATTAGAGCACCACACAGATAGATGAACAAAATCATTTCAAAACACCAAGTAAAATTCACAGACAATGTCCTAATCATAGCACATGTCATAATTGTGTGAACCATGCCATACACCTAGTAAAATCATATGGATAATGGCTTCATAGCCTACATTTGCTGCATTTTTGCACAGTTTTCTCATTAGCTTCTTACCGTATTTACAGTATAAACTCTGCCCAAGATATTAGAGAATACATAGGTGTATTTTTTATGTACTAAGTTGCACTATAAACTTTGGCCTTCGCCAAAAATTCCCAAAAGTCTCAAAAGAATCACCAACCAGCCTGCAACTTAAGAAACAAGGTACTCGGTGAAGAAAGTCCAGCTAGTTGATCACCTAATATTAATCCATAGTCTCAGCAACATATTTCTTCAGATAATCAGGCAGCATAAGTAAATCAGGCAAGATCTGCTGAACGGTTAGCAATATCTTTTATAAGCTTCACACGCTTCATTTTATTCTGTACCACCCGTTTCTCAATATCTGCTGCAAATTCATCTAACTTTTTTTGATATTCTATCTCACGTTGTTTAAGTTCTGAACGTTGATTAAGATCTAAAAGTCTAGCTCGTTTTGAACGCACTTCAGTTGGTGTCCTCTCCATATCAAAAGGACTACACTGAGAAATCTGGTTCTGTATATATCCATAAATTTTTCATTACTATAGCATTAAACTCCACTAAATCATGACGAATTATTACAGCTATAAACAATACTTAATTTAAAAGTTCTTGTTGAGCAGGTTTGTGAGGGGAAGTAGAGATCAGGTTAAAGAAAAAACAGAAAACGGAATTATCTTATAACTTGTCGTTTCTTCTTCACGTTTCCTTTTATGAATTGCTCTTTCTTCCTTCGACCGAAATATATGAACATAGAAACTCTTGGACTTCATCGGCTTGCCATCTAGTGCCTTTATAGCACTCCGTGCAGCCTCCTCACAATCAAACAACACGTAGCCATAACCTCTTTCTTCTCCTACTCGACAAGACAAAATAATTCCAAACTGTGAAAACATTTTGAACAACGCTTCCTGGTCAATTGTTTCATCTAGGTTCTGCACACAAAAAAATTGAAAAAAAATTAAACTCATAAATGGTATAGTCCATTTATGATGATATTACTGATGTTCAACAACATTTCAGAATAGTTATTGTATTTAAATGTAACAACATTTCAGAGTAGTTATGTATTGAAGCACATAAATATTATGTAACGGTATCAGAATGAATTAATTCAGATGCTATCTAATGAGCTAAAGTCTATGATAATTAGAAAGATTCAATTTGAAAATTATTATGCAACGGTATCAATTTTAATTTGTTTAATGCTTCTTTGTATATTATTGTGGGGGCAAATTTTATTTTATTTTTTTATGCTTGAGGCCTTATATTTAATGTAAATATTATATTTATACAAAGATTATGACTAAATTTTTGTATTGAAATTATGATTTTAGAAAATGTAAATTTAGATTTTAAACAGATTAAAATAGGACATATATATAAACTTCAGTTATGTGAATTCATAAAAATTTTAGCTACCAGCTGTCAAACTATATATACTGAAGTCACTAATTATTAAAAGTTATAACTTAAATGTAAATGATTGCTTTGAACTTGTGAATGTACTGTATTTAAATTATTTCTTAATTAATTTCATTATACTAAAATAAAATATTTAATATATGATCCGTTCCGAATTAACGATACATTATCTTTAACAAACCATAACCAAACCATTTATATTTACACGGTTCGGATAACCAAACCATTAATAACGGTTTCTTTCTGTTACAGTTTAAATTGGTTCGGATTATATTAATCTGGATCAAAATTGCGGTCTACCCCTAATATTCGGTTATATGCGTAATAATTAATATATAAAAATAAATATTTAAGAGTAAGAAAAAATAATAAAAAAGTGAAATGATAAAAAAAATAGTATAATATGTTAGATAACATTGTATTTACACTATTTTTACAAAAAAAATAATACTGTTCTACTTAAATAAGTACCATAAATAATGTTTTAAATTTGATTAGAATTGGAACAAATAATAAAGGATAACTACATTATTTGTTCTTTTATCTTTTAAATCGCACTTTATATACTAGCCTAAAATCCGTTCAACACACGCTTCTTTTATAATATTTATAAATATATAAATTACATTAGTAAACAAAGTTTTCTTAATACTTTTATTTATGAAGATTTATTTATATCGAATTTGATTTTTATCAAATTAATTTTAATATTTTATTGAAGAAAATAAAGAATTCTTAAATTCGAATGACTTGGAGAAAAAATAAGCAAATTTGATTATAAACATATAAAAAAATATTATTTATTAGACTTCGTACGTGTAATTTACTATTTTTGCTCTAACTTGAGTTCTAAAAATTAGAATTAAATGATTTTATAGGTCACGTAAAACTCAAGAAATTATCTTAAATTTAGTGATGATTTAATAATTATAATCCAACTGGAAGTACTCGCAAATTGAAGAGAAAAAAAAAAGTTACAAACTTTTACATTGAGAATTCTGTTCAATTTAAAAACTATTTATATTTGGTTTAAATTATACAATTATCATCTAACTGAAACTACTCGGAAATTGAAAGAAAAAGAAAGTTAAGAATTTTTACAAGCTACTTATATTTAGTCTAAATTATTAAAATTTACCTTTCGTATTTGAATATAATTCTACTATCAATCAAATAAACTTATTTTCTAATATTACATCTAATATTACACGTATTTGTTCTATGTAGAAAAACAATAGCTGGCCTTTTCTGAGGATTGCTTTCTTTCATGCTCAACACTAGGACAGGCACTCGTCCTTGTTCTACTTACGTGATATTAGCGTTTTTTTTGAAATATTTCATCTTTAAAATCTCTTTTAAGAATGTAAACACCGATTCAATATTGCAGTTCAAAAGGCTAGTTGTTGAATGAAGCAGCTTAACTCTAGATTTTAGAGTTCATAAAAGCAGACAAGCAGTTACAAGTCATTTATAGGCATTTTACAAACACATACTACATTTTTACTCCATTATTTAGGACTAAGAGAGAAACTAATTTGCACAAATTTATAGGGCAAGAGAAGCAGGTAAAATCCTTCTGCATCATATGATTCTGCACCCTACCTTTACCTTTTTCGCTGTAAATAAAAAAGCTCTCTCTGAAGAGTTTTAAGTTAAAGGAACCTCTAAATGCAGAGGCAAGTAAGGAAACATACAGCATGTTGGCACTAAAAGCACTGAACCTTGTGCTTTACAAGTAGTCAAGTAGGATGTAATATAGGTTATTACTTGGCTTGCCTGAGCTTGCTTCACTTCCTAAGCCCTCACTACTTACTCGAAATGGATTAGGAATGAGGATCGAAGATATAACATTTTGCTATCAGATCTTTCTCTCAAGTCATTTGCCTCACCTATGAATATGGGCTTAATACTGTTTACTCGAGCCTGCCATTTACCATTTGCTAAGGCCCATCGGAATCCCTACAAGCACATTCTTAATTAAACAATCAACTTTTTCCGGTCCCTTATTTCTGAGTATACATTTATAGTTTAAGCATAACTAATTTCAAAAATATCATTTACCTGTACGCCAATTATAGGGACAACGACTGAGTAGCGAGTGTCAGCAACAGCAGCAAACCATGCATGCATTCCTGCACAACAAGGCGTATAATTTAGCATTTGAAACAGTAAAAGTTGTGCTCTAATCTTTTGAGTGTCATGTTCACACCTCCGAGTAATTCCATGCATGCATTCCCCAATATTACTTTGGATTTCATGATTAGTCTTATGTATCAACTCATATTAGTCTTAATTTTGCAGCGGACGGTTACTCAACCAACATGGGGAAACCATCCCAAAGTTTTTGCTCTAGCAGGTTTGTCAGTAAAGACATACCGATATACTATGACCCTACAGTTAACCCGTGGACTCGACTTTCAAGGTAGTATTGTTCTTCACATTAAAGTTGTGAATTCGATTGATTAGTAATATACTTATCTGTTATCTTCACATGAACCAAATTTCTAAAGCTAAGAGTCTTGCAAGTTTTTTTACATGGCCAATCACAAATTATTTAGTCAATGAAATAATCTTGTCTTAAACGGAGGAAGTTTGGATTGTATTAAAATGTACCTAGCTAGTCAGCATGTTTACCTATTTTCAGCCCTAGATATAATTTCATGTTGATCTTACTTGATTATGAGTTTATACATAGTTTTAAGTGAGTTATGAGTCCTTTTCTTTTGTTTATTACATCTTTGATAAAGTTGTCTTCCTTTTATATAGTAACCTACTGTAGATGACATTGTGGAACTTTTACCATGAATTTGATTTGTTATGTCTCTTGTATAGTTGTTGGTAGTTGATATAATCTCATTGATATGCCTCGTGAAAATATATGCACACAGAGGGAGAGGGAGAGAGAGGGAAGGAGAGAGAGATCCATATATGACTAAAATATATACTTGTATAAGTCTGTATTGCACGGTTCATGTTTATGCTGTTTTCTCCCTTTGTGATGGCTGACAGGCTTGTTAGAGGACCTTGGTTCTGCACCATCTGGTGCAGTTGTGCTACTTCATGCATGTGCTCATAATCCCACTGGCATTGATCCAACTCCTGCATGCACAATGGGAACAGATAAGGCAGTTGATAAGGTACAAGGATTATTACCTTTCTTTGACAGTGCTTATCAGGTGAATTTTACGTGCATTGAAGGCTGAAACAGCTATTACTAATTGTCAGGGACCTGAATAGAAGTTATTAATGAGATATAATGCTCTAAATGGTAGTCATATCATTCTGTGGTTTTAATGGATATTGATAACGTAGGGATTTGCAAGTGGAAGTCTGGATTAGGGGTGTTCGCGGTGCGGGCGGTGCGGTTTTTTCCTCAAACCGCAAACCAAACCGCGCATGTGGTTTGAACAAATTTCCAAACCGCGACTGCACCACGTAACACAAAAACCGCGAAAACCGCACCACGAAAAAGCGGTGCGGTGCGGTTTTTGCGGTTTATACATTTAAAAATTAATTATATTAGTTATTATATAAAATAAATATTTTTTTTGATAATGTGAATTAAATTCCCACTTATTTGATTTGCTTCACTCATCTTTATGTAATTTGTATCTATATATCATTTTGTTATTTTATTTGCAGTTGGTAACTTAAACTCTTAGAACGTACTAACATAATACCGAGGATCTAATGTACATTGTTTGTTCATCTAGTTAATCATAAGCCAATCATATCAGTCTATAATTAAAAATAAAAACATGCATGTAATCCATAATACTAAATTTGTAATAATAAAGCTAGATTTTTGTATAAAATGAAAGTCATTAAAGGATGAATTAATATATATATATATATATATATATATATATATATATAATGTAATAAATACTTCACTGTGAGGTATTAACCTAATTAACTTTTTAGTATTATTAATAAGTTTGGACTGAGCATGTTAATTTAAATGGACTGATCGCTAATAGACTTATGAAATATATAAAATAGATATAATATATGTTTATATATATATATATATAATTTATTAAATATTGCGGTGCGGTGCGGTGCGGTTTGAACCGCTTGACTGAAATTCGAAACCGCAACCCGCACCGCACCGCGCGGTTTGTCAAAATTTTAAACCGCAACTGCACAACAAAAAATAAAAACCACGCTTCGCGATGCGGTGTGGTGCGGTGCGGGCGGTTTTTGCGGTTTGTGCGGTTTGATAAACAGCCTTGGATCGTGATGCAGAGTAGCCTGTTCGTATGTTTGTAGCTGATGGTGGTGAATGCCTTGTTGCTCAAAGTTATGCCAAGAATATGGGATTATATGGGGAACGTGTTGGTGCGTTGAGCATCATTAGTCATCTCTGACTAGTTTATTTTTGCAGCACTGTTAATGTATCTTATATGTGCACTGTTTATACCTTAATATCTTCTTATGTAAAAAATTCCATTCTCTTTTCCACACTTGTATTAATAATGACTGCACTAGACAGTCATCTAATTTTTAGTATCATACCTCCTTTTCAAGGAACAAATGTTTACAGGCCTTGTAAAAGAAATCTCAAGCCCTTTTATTGTATTATATAATCGATCAGTTTCAAATTTTAGTATAGAGAAAGCACAAAGTTCTGCCAGTTATATGACTTACGTACCGATGATCACTATATGCATTGGTTGAAATTGATTTTATTTCTTCTACATTTACAAATTGTTCATCTAGATTTTTTTAAAGCAATTACCGGTGTTCTTTTTTTTTTTTTTTTTTGATGATAGTGTGAAATTTCTATTGTATTGTTTGTGATAATGGGAAAGCGTCTAACAAGTTAGAACTAGCGCACACAATTTTATTGCTGTATCTAAATATGTGATTTTGGAGAACGGCTACTGCTGGAGCAATATCAAAGGTTTTTGAACAATGATTAGATTATTCTTGAAAAGCATTACATTTTTATGTTAACTGTAGTGATATGTGTCTTTTAGATTATGGAAAAGGAAACTTATCTTTTTAGAGTTTAATTTAAATAGGAAAGCATTTTTTAGGTTTTTTACGAATTATATCCTTTATATCCTATCTATACTACTCCCCTCTCATTTCTTTACATACTATAAATACTAACTTTTAACAATAAAATACATTATTACATCCACTACTTCACTCTACTTTTTTAACACTTTACACTATTACACCCACTACTTCACTTATTTTAACAATAAAATCACTATTACATCCACTACTTCACTTATTTTAACAATAAAATTACTATTACACCCACTACTTCACTTATTTTAATTATAATTCTTGATCTCCGTGAAAAAACCCAACGTAAACAATCAAGGGGGACGGAGAGAGTATTATATAAAAACCGAAATATTAAAAATTTGGTTGGTCGGTACCTATTGATTTTACTTAATTAGCCTTACTCAATTACATATAAAATCCATCCTACTAACTAATCAATTTCTAAACATATTACCTTTTCTATTTTTCAATAACTAAATAATTTCCTTTTTTAGGTAAAATACAATATATTTTACATTTTATTTAACTAAAATTTCTCCTTTTTTAAAAACACTACGAGCAATTTTGTATAATAAAATAACATAATTATATTATAATTACTATTAACTAATCAATTACCTTTTTAAGCCAAAATACGTTACCTTTTCACTTTTCTCTAACTAAAATATCTCTTTTTTTCCAATTATATCAGGGACGGTTACTTTTTTCAGCCAAAACACGTTACCTTTTTTCTTTTATCTTACTAAAACCTCTCTTTTTCCAATTATATCACGAGCGTTTCTATTTAATAAAAATAAATTAATTATATTATAATTATATCCTTATTATATCCTTATATATAATAAGCATAAGAGGGATATTATCCAAATTTTTGGTCTGGTCGTTGTACTACCAAAATCATATGATCCGTTAGATTAAAAATAGACGATCAAGATTAGATCACATTAAAAAGAAAATTATAATCTAAAAGGGATATAATTAGAAAATATTGCATTAGAAGTGAATTTTAAAAAGAAAATTATAATCTAAAAAGGATATAATTAAAAAATGCTGTATTAGAATTGAATTATAAAAAAATTTATAATCTGAAAAGGATATAATTAAAAAAAGTTGTATTAGAATTGAATTAGATTTATTTTTTTATTAGTATTAAAAAAATTCAAATTTACTATTTGGGTTTTATCTTGAGATCTAGAAATCACGTGAATCTGATAAAATTATCTTTAAATTAGTGATGATTTAATAATTATTATTCAAATGGAAATACTCAGAATCTCAAGAGAAAATATAATTACAAATTTTTACATTAATCCTATTCAATGTAAAAGTCCTACATTGATATTGCTATTCAATGTAAAAAAACCTAATTATATATGATTTAAATCATTGACATATTTTTAAAAAGGAAATTATAATCTGAAGAGGATATAATTAAAAAAGGTTGTATTAGAGATTTTTATTAGTATTAAAAAAATTCATATTTACTATTTGGCCTTTATCTTGAGTTCTAAAAGTTAGATTTGGATGATTCTACAATCCACGCAAACCTTATAAAATTATCTTTAATTTAGTGATGATTTTATAATTATTATTCAAATGAAAATACTCAGAATCTCAAGAGAAAATATAATTACGAATTTTTACATTAATCCTTTCAATGTAGAAGTCCTACATTGATATTGCTATTCAATGTAAAAAATCCTAATTATATATGAATTAAATCATTGACATATATATTTTCGCATATAAATATAAATACACTTTTTAGTTTATGACATATTAAAATATAAAATATTTTTTTATGCTAGATCAAACGATTTTCATCTATTTATTTTACGATCATTGTCGTACGGAGGACCAGACTACCGATTACCAAAGTTTTGGACAAAATCCCTCTTACACTTATTAATAATGGTTGTATTACAATTGAATTTTAAAAAATAAAATTATAAAGAAAATGATATAATTAAAAAAGGTTGTATTAGAATTAAATTTTTTTGTTAGTATTAAAAAAATTCATATTTACTATTTGGGCTTTATCTTGAGATCTAGAATTCAAATTTGGATGATTTTATAATCCACGTGAATCTCATAAAATTATCTTTAATTTAGTGATGATTTAATAATTATTATTCAATGAAAATACTCAGAATCTGAAGAGAAAACATATTTACGAATTTTACATCATTCTTATTCAATGTAGAAGTCTTACATTGATAATGTTATTCAATGTAGAAAATCTAATTATATATGATTTAAATCATTGACATGTACATTTTCGTATTTCAATATAAATGCATTTTTTAGTTTATAAAATGTTAAAATGTAAAATATTTTTTTTATGCTAGATCCAACGGTTTTCATCTATTTATTTTAAGATCTTTGTCGTACGGAGGACTAGACTACCGATTATCAAAATTTTGGACACAATCTCTCTTACACTTATTATTAAAATTGTATTTGGTTGTTAGTAGAACTATCTTCAAATAATTGCAAAGGTATTTTCATAATCAAAACGAATTATAAGTAGAATTCATAAATCAAATAGAATTTCAACGTAAAAAATCGTCAATTTCTTCTCTTTTTTTGTTTATGCGTAGATTTAATTAGAATTTTTTTAGACCATCACTAAATGAAAGATTATTTTGTTAATTTCACGTGGGCTGTAATCGTCCAAATCAAAATTTAGAAATTCAAGAAAGATTACAAATATTAAATCGAACGTGTAAAATCTTATATATAACATTTTTTAACATTAATTTGATATGTAAATTAATAACATATAAAATTTAAAAAAAGTAATATAATTATAGATATCAAAAAAGGAGTCGTGCGTTGCACGGGTTATTAATTATATCCTTATATATATAATAAGCATAAGAGGGATCTTATCCAAATTTTTGGTTTGGTCGTTGTACTACCAAAATCATATGATCCGTTGGATTAAAAATCGACGATCAAGATTAGATCACATTAAAAAAAAAATTATAATTTAAAAAGGATATAATTAGAAAAGGTTGCATGAATTTTAAAAAGAAAATTATAATCTAAAAAGATATAATTAAAAAAATTGTATTAGAATTGAATTTTTTTTAAAAAATTATAATCTGAAAAGTATATAATAAAAAAAGAATGTATTTGAATTGAATTTTATTTATTTATTTATTAGTATTAAAAAAATTCATATTTACTATTTGAGCTCTATCTTGAGATCTAGAAATCAGATTGGATGATTTTACAATGCACGCGAAACTCATGAAATTATATTTAATTTAGTGATGTTATATAATCATTATTCAAATGGAAATACTCAGAATCTCAAGAGAAAATATAATTACAAATTTTTTAGATAAATCATATTCAATGTAGAAGTCCTACATTGATAATGCTATTCAATATAGAAAATCTAATTATATATGATTTAAATAATTGACATATACATTTTCGTATTTTAATATAAATACACTTTTTAGTTTATAACATATTAAAATATAATTTTTTTTATGC
This sequence comes from Saposhnikovia divaricata, assembly GCA_036435485.1. Taxonomy (NCBI): domain Eukaryota; kingdom Viridiplantae; phylum Streptophyta; class Magnoliopsida; order Apiales; family Apiaceae; genus Saposhnikovia; species Saposhnikovia divaricata. Next base: position 191,440,988 of record CM071598.1, on the reverse strand, counting down.
TACATCCAACGATTTTCATCTATTTATTATAAGATCTTTGTCGTACGGAGGACCGGACTACCAATTATCAAAGTTTTGGACAAAATCACTAGAATTGAATTTTAAAAATAAAATAATAATCTGAAAAGTATATAATTAAAAAAGAATGTATTTGAATTGAATTTTATTTAATTTTTTATTAGTTTTAAAAAAATTCATATTTACTATTTGAACTCTATCTTGAGATCTAGAAATCATATTTTGATGATTTTACAATGCACGCGAACCTCATGAAATTATCTTTAATTTTGTGATGATTTAATAATCATTATTCATACGAAAATACTCAGAATCTCAAGAGAATTACAAATTTTTTAGATAAATCATATTCAGTGTAGAAGTCCTACATTTGATAATGTAATTCAATGTAGAAAATCTAATTATATATGATTTAAATAATTGACATATACATTTTCGTATTTCAATATAAATACACTTTTTAGTTTATAACATATTAAAATATAAAATATTTTTTATGCTATATCCAACGATTTTCATCTATTTATTTAAGATCTTTGTCGTACGGAGGACCAGATTACCAATTATCAAAGTTTTGGACAAAATCCCTCTTTGACTTATTATTAAAATTATATTTGGTTGTTATTAGAACTATCTTCAAATAATTACAAAGGTATATTGACAATCAAAATGAATTATATCATTATATATAATAAGCGTAAGAGGGATCTTATCCATAATTTTGGTTTGGTCACTTTAGTTTGGTCACTGTACCGCCAAAATAATTTTAACCGTCGAATATAATATTTTTAAAAATAAACGATCAAGATTATATCATAAATTATAATCTAAAAAGGATTTAATTAAAAAGATTGTATTAGAATTGAATTTTAAAACGAAGTTATAATCCGAAAAGGATATAAAAGATTGTATTAGAATTGAATTTTACTTATTTATTTCTTAAAAATTAAAAAATCATATTTACTACTTAGGCTCTATCTCGAGATATAGAAATCAGATTTGGATAATTTATAGTCCATGCGAAACTCATAAAATTATTTTTAATTCAGTGATGAGGATATTGCACCTGAAGTGGCACATGCTTCCATAGAAGCAAAGGTACCTGAAAATTATGAGATCTCAATGAGTTATGTACATAACGGAAAATTATTGGATCGTGGGAGTAGTGAGGTTGATGATGTATATGCTTTTTCCGTGGCATGTGATATTATTATGAACACCGATCCTGAACCACAAAGTGTGGAAGAATGTCGACAAAGAGATGATTGGCCAAAATGGAAAACTGCAATCCAGGAAGAATTGCAATCCTTGCGCAAGAGAAATGTTTTTGGGCCTGCAGTCCAAACACCAGCTGGTGTAATCCCCATCGGGAATAGATGGGTGTTTGTACGAAAACGAAATGAGAGAAATGAAATTGTGAGATATAAGGCCCGGCTGGTAGCCCAGGGATTCTCTCAAAGGCCTGGATTTGATTACCAGGAAACTTACTCTCCTGTGATGGATGGAGTTACTTTTCATTTTCTTATGGGTATGGCTTGTATGGAAAAATTGGAAACACGTCTGATGGACGTTGTGACAGCCTACCTTTATGGATCACTTGATAGTGATATTTATATGAAAATCCCTGAAGGATTAAAGTTAGAGGAAACTAAGCCTCAAAATTTATACTCAGTTAAACTACAACGATCATTATATGGCTTGAAACAGTCTGGTCGTATGTGGTAAAACAGACTTACTGAATATTTATTGAATGATGGGTATATAAATAATCAAGTGTGTCCATGTGTGTTTATCAAAAGGTCAAAATCCGGTTTTGTTATTATTGCAGTATATGTGGATGATTTAAATATTGTAGGTACTTCTAAAGATATTACTAATGCTGCTAACTATTTGAAAAATGAGTTTGAAATGAAAGATCTTGGAAAGACAAGATTTTGTTTAGGTATACAGGTGGAGTACTTATCTTCAGGCATATTTGTTCATCAGTCAACCTACACAGAAAAGGTTCTTGATCGATTCTACATGGACAAAGATCATCCACTAACTACACCGATGATTGTTCGATCGCTAGAAGTTGAGAAGGATCCTTTCCGTCCTAGGAAAGAAGATGAAGATGCACTTGGGCCTGAAGTTCCATATCTTAGTGCAATTGGAGCTCTTATGTATCTTGCAAATAACACACGACCTGATATTGCATTTGCTGTGAACCTGTTGGCAAGATTCAGTTCTGATCCAACTAAAAGGCATTGAGATGGGATCAAACATATATTCAGATATCTTTATGGGACAATTGATCTTGGACTATTCTTCCCAAACAGCTCAAAATCGCAACTAATTGGATATGCAGATGCGGGGTACATGTCAGACCTTCATTTTGGGCGATCTCAGACAGGTTATCTATTTACATATTGTGGTACTGCTATATCTTGGAAGTCTACAAAACAGACTATGGTGGCAACTTCATCAAATCATGCAGAGTTACTGGCAATTCATGAAGCAAGCAGAGAGTGTATTTGGTTACGATCTATCATTCAACATATTCGATAATCATGTGGTTTATCAGGTATTTCGGACAGTCCTACAGTTATGTTCGAAGACAACTCAGCTTGCATTAAACAATTAAAAGAAGGCTATATCAAAGGGGATCGAACAAAACATATCTTGCCAAAATTCTTCTACACTCATGAACTACAAGAGAATGGTGACATTGATGTACAACAAGTTCGCTCATGTGATAATCTGGCAGATTTACTCACAAAGTCTCTTCCCACTTCAACATTTGAAAAGCTGCGAAATAATATTGGTATGTGAAGATTGAGGAACTTGATACATCAAGATGTCAAATTGTGAGTGCGAAGATTGAGGAACTTGATACATCAAGATGTCAAATTGTGAGACGTTTTATTCAGGGGGAGACTGTACTCTTTTTCCTTCGTCAAGGTTTTTATCCCACTTGGTTTTTCCTTACAAGGTTTTAACGAGGCAGTTAATCTTTGTAATAACTCACATTGACAATCAAGGGGGAGTGTTACAATAATATATCTAGAAAGTGATTGTCTATGAGCTATTTGATGGTCATATATTACTGCATGACACATGGATCAAGAGTGAACAAATTGTCTACTATCTCCTCTTTTTCAATACAAGCAGCCACCATATGTACGCACTCACATTGACCAAATGGCACAACATGTACTATAAATAGATCATCATGCATCTTCAGTTTTACTTGTCCAGGCATTGAGATAATAATATCAATGATAATCTTTCTCTCTCTTTCAATCTTATTCCTCTTTACCTTTATATAAACATAAGGTTATAAGTACTCATATAAGGTTAGTATATATATAACGGTATTCATACTTTAATTTCACAACACGTTATCAGCACGAGTCTCTGCCCGAGTAAGTTCTGTTGAAGTAAGGAGGTACTGCCCGAGTAAAGTTTATTAAGGAAGAAGGTACTGCCCAAATAAGTTTTATTAACGAAGGAGGTACGCTCTATTCTTACTTATAAATATTGTTATAATTTCTTGTTTAAATTACTCTTTAATATATTAAAATTGTTGCACTATAAATATTATTATAAAGTTTCTGGCTGGCTATGCCGTCGTAACTTTTAAATAAACTGGCTGGCTATGCCGTCGTAATTTTTGAATAAACTAGCTGGCTATGCCGTCGTAACTTTTAACTGGCTGGCTATGCCGTCATAACTTTTAACTGGCTGGCTATGTCGTCGTAACTTTTAAATAAATTATATGTCTTAATTATAATTGTATGTATGTGTTTAATTGTTTATGTTTAACATTCCATATTGTTATACCATGTTTTAAATATTTATTTTGCATTCAGAATGGCGAATCTTGCAAAATTAGATTTTGTTGCTTTGGATGTGTCTGGGGATAATTATCTGTCTTGGGTACTCGATGCGGAATTACACCTTAGTGCTAACGGGCTAAAGGATACCATAGAAACAGGAAAAACCACAACTGTTGAAAAAAATGCCAAAGCAATTATTTTTCTTAGGCACCACATTCATGAAAACTTAAAATCTGAATACCTCACAGTCAAAAATCCACTCACCCGTTGGACCAATCTCAAAGATAGATTTGACCACCAAAAAATTGTCCATCTGCCACATGCCCGTTATGACTGGATCAATTTAAGGTTACAAGATTTTAAATCTATTGTTGAATATAATTCTGCATTGTTTAAAATAAGCTCAAAGCTAATCCTGTGTGGTGAGAAAGTTACTGATGCTGAGATGATTGAAAAGACCCTTTCGACCTTTCATCCCAACACTATAATCTTGGCACAACAATACAGGGAACGCAATTTCCAGAAATATAGTGAGCTGATATCTCTCCTTCTTGTAGCTGAGAAAAATAATGAGTTGTTGCTGAAAAATCATCAGATACGTCCCACAGGCTCTGCCCAGTTACCTGAAGTACATAACACGTCATTCCGGAAGAATGAGCGTGGGAAAGGGCATAGAGGAGGACGAGATTATGGACGACATCGTGGACGTGGAAATTTTCGTGGTCGATTTCGAAATAAGTATAACTCTGGGCACCTGAAGTGGCAACGTGATGGTTACAACAACTCTAGTAACCAGAAGTGGCAAAATGAGGTGCCAAATAAAAGGAAGGCACCACAGGAAGGGGATACTAGAGATATATGTTTTAAATGTGGGGATCATGGGCATTGGACTCGTAATTATCACACACCCAAACATCTTGTTGATCTTTACGAGTCATCTAAAAAGCAGAATAGGCAAAGGGTGGAAACAAATTTGGCTAGCTTTAATGATGAACCAATCAACAAGACCTCAAATGAACTAGACACTGGCGCTAACCTTTATAATGGCTTAGATGACTAGTCTTCATATGTATTTCTTTGAATTCATGTTCCTTATGTATCTGCTTCAATTTCATGTTTTTATATACTTGTTTTATGTTCTTGCTTTAAGTACATGGTTTGCTTTAATAAAATTATTGTTCACTGATATATGTGCACAGCATAAAATATGGGAGATTTATGCATTGCTGATTGCGCCACCACTCACACAATTCTACAAAATCAGAAATACTTCTCACAGTTTACTAAAACCAGCTCACATGTTTGGACGATTTCGGGTACATCAGATATAATAGAGGGTTTTGGGAAAGCTAGTTTTATCCTACCAAATGAGACACAAATTCAAGTGCATAATGCTCTTTATTCTAGTAAATCCACTAGAAATCTTTTAAGTTTTAAAGACATTCGTATTAATGGTTTCCACGTAGAAACTACTAGTGAGAATGAAAAAGAATATCTGCTTATCACTTCAATTACCTCAGGCCATAAGAAAATCTTAGAAAGATTACAATCAATCTCTTCGGGATTATATGCTACAAATATTAGAGTCATTGAGTCTCACAATATCGTCATTCCAAAAATCATAGACACACAATCACTAACCCTTTGGCATGAAAGACTTGGTCATCCAGGAGTATCTATGATGCGTCATATAATAGAAAATTCTATAGGACATCCTCTTAAGAATCAAAAGGTCATACCTCAAAATGAACTTCCCTGCTCAGCATGTTCATTAGGAAAACTAATTGTCCGACCATCTCCAGTTAAACTTCAAACCGACTCTCCAAGTTTCTTAGAAAGAATTCAAGGTGACATTTGTAGTCCTATTCATCCATCATCCGGCCCATTCAGATATTTCATGGTTCTAATCGATGCATCAACTAGATGGTCTCATGTCTGTCTGCTCTCTACACGGAATACATCCTTTTCCAAACTACTTGCTCAAATAATCAAATTGCGAGCTCAATTTCCTGACCATCCCATTAAATCAATTCGACTAGACAATGCTGCTGAATTTACATCTGCAAGTTTCAATGATTATTGTATGTCAGTAGGAATCTCAGTCGAACACCCTGTAGCTCACGTGCATACACAAAATGGCTTAGCAGAATCTCTAATTAAAAGGCTTCAACTTATTGCACGTCCCTTACTTCTAAGAGCAAAGTTACCTACATCTGTTTGGGGTCACACAATACTTCATGCTGCAAGTATAATTAGGATAAGACCATCTGCTTACCACAAACAATCACCTCAACAGTTAGCTTTTGGATAAATTCCTAATATCTCACACTTTAAGGTGTTTGGTAGTGCTGTATATGTTCCCATTGCACCTCCACAGAGATCCAAAATGGGTCCACAAAGAAGAGTAGGCATATATGTTGGTTTTGACTCACCATCTATCATAAGATATCTTGAACAATTAACTGGTGATGTGTTTACTGCTCGTTATGCTGATTGTCATTTTGAGGAGTCTGTGTTCCCTCCATTAGGGGGAGACAATGTTTTGCATAAATTAAATTCTGAACTATCATGGAATGCATCAGGATTAAATGCTATTGATCCACGTACTAAACAATGTGAATATGAGGTTTTAAGGATCATTCATATGCAAAATATTGCTAATCAAATGCCGGATGCTTTTAATGATTCTAGACTTATTATAAAATCGTATATACCCGTTGTTAATGCTCCGGCCCGGGTTGAAATCCCTATCCATAACTCAATTCCTGAAGAATTGGTTGGTGATTCAAAACCACGCCAGAAGCGTGGTAGACCTATTGGTGCGAAAGATGCTGTACCACGAAAACAGAAATTGAATGGACCTGCCCCTGAAGTGGCAAATGTTCCTGAAGTAACTACATCAAAAACCCCAGAAGTAGTATCACCTCCTGAAGAGGTTCAAGCCCCTGAAGTGGCTGTGACAAAACCACCCGAAGTGGTATTACCTCCAGAAGAGGATATTGCACCTGAAGTGGCACATGCTTCCATAGAAGCAAAGGTACCTGAAAATTATGAGATCTCAATGAGTTATGTACATAACGGAAAATTATTGGATCGTGGGAGTAGTGAGGTTGATGATGTATATGCTTTTTCCGTGGCATGTGATATTATTATGAACACCGATCCTGATCCACAAAGTGTGGAAGAATGTCGACAAAGAGATGATTGGCCAAAATGGAAAACTGCAATCCAGGAAGAATTGCAATCCTTGCGCAAGAGAAATGTTTTTGGGCCTGCAGTCCAAACACCAGCTGGTGTAATCCCCATCGGGAATAGATGGGTGTTTGTACGAAAACGAAATGAGAGAAATGAAATTGTGAGATATAAGGCCCGGCTGGTAGCCCAGGGATTCTCTCAAAGGCCTGGATTTGATTACCAGGAAACTTACTCTCCTGTGATGGATGGAGTTACTTTTCATTTTCTTATGGGGATGGCTTGTATGGAAAAATTGGAAACACGTCTGATGGACGTTGTGACAGCCTACCTTTATGGATCACTTGATAGTGATATTTATATGAAAATCCCTGAAGGATTAAAGTTAGAGGAAACTAAGCCTCAACATTTATACTCAGTTAAACTACAACGATCATTATATGGCTTGAAACAGTCTGGTCGTATGTGGTAAAACAGACTTACTGAATATTTATTGAATGATGGGTATATAAATAATCAAGTGTGTCCATGTGTGTTTATCAAAAGGTCAAAATCCGGTTTTGTTATTATTGCAGTATATGTGGATGATTTAAATATTGTAGGTACTTCTGAAGATATTACTAATGCTGCTAACTATTTGAAAAATGAGTTTGAAATGAAAGATCTTGGAAAAACAAGATTTTGTTTAGGTATACAGGTGGAGTACTTATCTTCAGGCATATTTGTTCATCAGTCAACCTACACAGAAAAGGTTCTTGATCGATTCTACATGGACAAAAGATCATCCACTAACTACACCGATGATTGTTCGATCGCTAGAAGTTGAGAAGGATCCTTTCCGTCCTAGGAAAGAAGATGAAGATGCACTTGGGCCTGAAGTTCCATATCTTAGTGCAATTGGAGCTCTTATGTATCTTGCAAATAACACACGACCTGATATTGCATTTGCTGTGAACCTGTTGGCAAGATTCAGTTCTGATCCAACTAAAAGGCATTGAGATGGGATCAAACATATATTCAGATATCTTCATGGGACAATTAATCTTGGACTATTCTTCCCAAACAGCTCAAAATCGCAACTAATTGGATATGCAGATGCGGGGTACATGTCAGACCTTCATTTTGGGCGATCTCAGACAGGTTATCTATTTACATATTGTGGTACTGCTATATCTTGGAAGTCTACAAAACAGACTATGGTGGCAACTTCATCAAATCATGCAGAGTTACTGGCAATTCATGAAGCAAGCACATAGTGTATTTGGTTACGATCTATCATTCAACATATTCGATAATCATGTGGTTTATCAGGTATTTCGGACAGTCCTACAGTTATGTTCGAAGACAACTCAGCTTGCATTAAACAATTAAAAGAAGGCTATATCAAAGGGGATCGAACAAAACATATCTTGCCAAAATTCTTCTACACTCATGAACTACAAGAGAATGGTGACATTGATGTACAACAAGTTCGCTCATGTGATAATCTGGCAGATTTACTCACAAAGTCTCTTCCCACCTCAACATTTGAAAAGCTGCGAAATAATATTGGTATGCGAAGATTGAGGAACTTGATACATCAAGATGTCAAATTGTGAGTGCGAAGATTGAGGAACTTGATACATCAAGATGTCAAATTGTGAGACGTTTTATTTAGGGGGAGACTGTACTCTTTTTCCTTCGTCAAGGTTTTTATCCAACTTGGTTTTTCCTTACAAGGTTTTAACGAGGCAGTTAATCTTTATAATAACTCACATTGACAATCAAGGGGGAGTGTTACAATAATATATCTAGAAAGTGATTGTCTATGAGCTATTTGATGGTCATATATTACTGCATGACACATGGATCAAGAGTGAACAAATTGTCTACTATCTCCTCTTTTTCAATACAAGCAGCCACCATATGTACGCACTCACATTGACCAAATGGCACAACATGTACTATAAATAGATCATCATGCATCTTCAGTTTTAATTGTCCATGCACTGAGATAATAATATCATTGATAATCTTTCTTTCTCTCTCTATCAATCTTATTCCTCTTTACCTTTATATAAACATAAGGTTATAAGTACTCATATAAGGTTAGTATATATATAACGGTATTCATACTTTAATTTACAACAAATTTCTCCCTTTCTAAAAACATTACGAGCAATTGTATTTAGTAAAATAACGTAATTAAATTATTATTACAATAAACTAATCAATTACCTTTTTCACCTAGAACAGGTTACATTTTTAATTTTCTCTAACTAAAATCTCTCTTTTCCTAATCCTATCACGGGCATTCTATTTAATAAAATAAAATAATAATTCTATAAATACTAATAATTAGCCGATTACATTTTTCAAGTAAAATCTATCATCTTTTCTATATTTTCTAACTAAAATCCCTTATTTTCTAGAAATATCACGGATAACATTTATATAATTATTAGCAAATCATCTTATATAAAAATTTAAGGCTCCCAAATTTATGTTTTAAAAAAACTAAGTTAAATTAATGAAAAAAATTCATATTATATTAAAAAAATCCGTGCATCGCACGGGTTTTAAGCTAGTTATATAATAAGAGTAAAAGAGATAATAAGGGAGTACTACCATAGGTCAAGGGTTCGATTCTTACGAACTAAATAATAAAATAATGTATAATTATATCCTACTATATGTATAATAAAGGAAATAATAAACAATTATTTTTTTACAAGCAAAATCTTTCGTTAATCAAAAGCAGATTTACGAAACTGAACCACGAAAACAAAACATCCACCAAGAAACAAAAAGACCATCAAGAAACTATATAAAAAATACACCAATAACACCCAAACATTAGAATGGCATATCATCAACCTACTAAATATAAAATACAATTATAAATCTTAAAATTATTATCACAATATTATATTATGAGTTTAAAAATTAAAACTGATAACTTAATTATTAGTAATTATAATTTTATTCTATTAAATAGAACCGCCAGTTATATAATTGGAAAAAGAGTGGTTTTAGTTAGATAAAATAAAAAAGTAACGTGTTTTAGCTGAAATAGTTAATAGTAATTATAATATACTTATGTTATTCTATTAAATAAAATTGTTCGTAGTATTTTTATAAAAAGAAAAATTTTAGTTAGATAAAACATAAAAAATGTTATGTATAGGTTTTGCTATATTTAGAAGAGTGGAAGCCCAGCTGGTATCTGGACTTCCCACTAATTTTTTGTAAATTGATTGTTTTAAAGTTATTTATTGTATAGATATTGCATTTTCCATTAAAATATAATATTCCGAAGAAAAAGCATTTTTCGTTCAAGAAAAATTTATAATCTAAGATTTTAAATTTCTAGTAACATTTACTCGTTTGAAACATCACAAGTCAATAAGTCATACTCCCTCCGTCTCTCAAAACTTTTCTCGTTTGACTAACACTACAAGAAAAACCCACATTTCTGATCGTCACATTTCTGACCAACGAAGATTGGTTGGAAACGACAGCTTATAACCGACCAAAATAATTGACCATCAAAATTGGTCGTAAATGATATAATAACCGACCAACAATGGTCGGTTATCAAACAAGTGGGGTCCAATATCCACATCACTATCATTTCCGACCAACTCATAATCGACCAACGATGTCAATACCGACCATATGTCAATAGGAGGGGGGCCACATCCACGTCACAGTCATTTTCGACCAACTCATAACTGACCAACAATGTCAAAACCGACCACACGTCAATTATTGTCAATTATTTAGAGGACCAAATCTACGTCACGGTCATTTCCAACCAATTCATAACCGACCAACTTTAATAAAACCGACCATTCATATTTCATTTAATTTTGTCACCTAATTTTTTATATATGTCACTTTCTTATTGGCTGAGAAGATGTAGCTGGCTCAATCAACTCATTTCCGACCCATCTTCGTCATTTCCGACCGATGAGATATAAATTTACATTTTGAAAAAAAAAATCTTTAGGTACTTTATGCATCACAAACAATAAATTAAAAATGTAATGAAATCGAAATTATCACTATGTTATAAATATATTATAGAAAAATGTTATAAGTTATAATTTCAGTTTTTATACATTTATTTTTCACTAGTAGGAAATGAACAAAAAATAGTTAGTTAATAATTAATTTATCATGATGATAACAAACATATAAAATATATGCGTCATGGTTTTTATAAGATAGTAACCATGAAGTTAAAATACAATTATGTTTTATTAAAGTTTATTAGTGAACGTACATAACAAAGCAATGTTGAACTTTAGGGTTTGGATTTAGTTTGAAAGTTTAGGGGTTAGATTAGGGTTAGATCGTTCAAAATTTTCAAAAATGAATGTAGACGATCCAACCGTACGGACGTGAACATATCTAATTTAAGTATATATATCTTAAAAAAATTAGAACATTTAAATTTTGTTTGTTAGGAGTACTAGTCAAAGTACTAGTTGATTGCTAAATTATCAAATCAAATAAATTTATTTTTTTCTGAAATTTTTGGAATAACATTAATAAAGATGGATCTTTACATCCATACGGTTGGATCATCGAGAAATAGTTTTTAAAAAATCGAAACACGAATCAGGGACAAAACACTATTTAGGGGTAGCGGTCAAAGTACTATTTGACCGTTAAATTACCAAATCAAATAAATTTATTTTTTTCTGAAATGTTAGAAATAACATTAAAAATGATGGATCTTAACCTCCGTACGATTGAGTAATCGAGAAATATTTTTAAAAAAATTGAAACACGAATCAGGGCCGAAACTCTGTTTAGGGGTACCGGGTAAAGTACTAGTTGACCGTTAAATTATCAAATCAAATAAATTTATTTTTTTCTGAAATGTTGGCAATAACATTTGATAAGTGGATTTTATATCCACTTGGATCGCTTCAATTCGGCTTAAATTGATTGTCTTGGACTCAAGTTTGTTGTAGTTTTGATGTGTTTTGTGTAGTTGTGCAGGTTTGTAAGAATGTCGATTATGGTTGATGCTTCCGTCATTTTTGGAGTTAAATTTGTGCAATGGAATGAAGAATGGAGTTGTCATTAAACTCTCATGAAGGTTCCAAAGTCGAGGGAAATAAAAAATGTGATCTAACGCAAAAAGAACGGGCGAAAACGGAGCAAAAACGAAGGAATTAGAGCTGAAAAACGACGCGACGGAGAGCCAGGGGCAGGTTGCCCCAAACCAGGGCAGGTTGCGTGGAATGCAGGTGGCCAGGGGCAGGTTGCGCGCCTGAGGCGCAGGTTGCGCGCGCGCGTTGCTGAAAAATTACAGTTTTGCCCTTATTCACTGTTTTGGCCATATCTTGAGTTCTACAAGTCCGTTTTGGACGATCTTACTGTCCACGTGAAGATAACGAGATTCTCTATCATTCTAAAGTGTTTCATATGTCCAATTATGACTGGAACGGCCCAAAAATATTGAAGAAAAGTCTGCTACGAATTTTCCTTAAAAACAGAATCAGTTTAGGAAACGTATTCTATTTTAATTATGATTTGGTAGTTTCCTTGCTGGGCAAGACTTCTAGAGCCTATTTAAACACATCCTACCATTTTAATTTGTATCACCATTACATATCAATTACTTAAGTTTATTTGTATCTTTTCATACTTTGTTTTTATCATGGTTTCATCAGATCCCATGATGACGAGAGGTTCGATTATGAACTAATCGTTGTCATGGGATTCTAACGGATTTATTTATGGAGCTTTAGTATTTTGATGCTTTAAAGATCTGTGTGTGATGTATATTTGATATCTTTGTATGGTTATTCTTAATGCTTTTAGATGCGTAGCTAACATCTAAATTGAATTGTTAATCTCTTGCGAAACGAGAGTGGATCTTGAGATTTAGAACTTGCCATGCTAGCATAGGATAGGTTGATGTTTTAACATCATGATTTGTAGCGTAAATAGAGATATTATGCTGCCCTATGTGATCAATATGGATAACTTGTGCTTAAACCGTTATGTTTTCAAATCTTATAGAGATATAGGGTCTAAACATAATTGGTGTCTATTCATCTTCTATCTCTTTTGTGGATGTATGAGTAGTTTGGTGTTAGTATACCGAGAGGTAGCTTATACTAGTTTCGTGTTCTCCGATCAGATATCATAACCATTGTATATAGTGATTAAAGGCGTCAGATCTAAGCAAAGTATTTAATGAAGTTAGGATCCCATGTTTTCTCTTGCGTAAGTAATTCGATTTTAATTATCATTAGTTAAGTAATTCTTAGTTTAATAGTTTGCATCTTAGTTTAATTTAGATAATCAAACCCCAATATTGTTAATTGTCTTAGCAGTGCATAATAACCATACATTGTTGCATAGGTACAAAACTGAATTAAAACCATAACCAGATCTCTGTGGGAACGAACTCAACTTTATTCTATATTACTTGTGACCACGTACGCTTGCGTGATTAGTGCAAACAAGTTTTTGGCGCCGCTGCCGGGGATCATCGGTGTTTTATTTTTAGTTTATGTGCTTGTCATCAGTGGTCATTAGAGTTCACTGACTCGGATTGTTTTTCTAACCTATCTTGTGTAGTTCGTTGGTGTTTCAGGTACGTGTACAGCTATAGCTATAGCAGCTCAATTGAAGGCATTGAATTTGAAGATGGATTTTCTAACTTACTATGTAGTTCAGCAGGTGGCTAGTGTTTGTGAACTATGTGCGGGCACATGAGACGAATCAGTCTGCCATCTATAGTGCATCAGTGAGCTGGAGCAACAATCAAGGTGGCATGCTGCAACCACAACAGCCTTATCAGCAGTTTCAAGGTCAACAATATGGAGCACAACCTTACAATCACCAGAATTTTTAGCAGCAGCAATGGCAGAATTTTCAGCAACAGTATGCCCCGTGGCAATTTCAACCTTCGGGTTTTCAACAACAACAGTCATATGCTGGTTCTGGGCATTCAACTTATGACAAATCTGAATTAGAAGAATTGAGGTTGATGTTTAAAAGCAACGCTGTATCGTTTAAGACCTTGGAAAATCGGATTGGGAAGATTACTAATGCCTTATTGAGTAGGCCACAAGGGACTCTTCCTAGCGACACGGAGGGTAATCCAGGCAAGAGGGAAGTCGAAGAGCAGGTGAAAGCAGTTACCTTGAGATCTGGAAAGGCTACAAACGATCAGAAATCAGCAGCTACGGAAAACGAAGAAGTTCATATTCAGTAGGTTGAGAAATCTACAGGGCCAGAAATTGAGAAATCTGATTTGGTAGCTGAGCAGTTGGACGGTGAAGTCGAAAAGAGTACGAATCCTGTTGAAAAAGTTTTTTCGGAGCATTCTACAAACAGCAATCAGATCTACCCGCCTCATCCACATCCAAAGAAATTCTTGGAATTTCCGGCAGAGGAGGAAGAGTGTGAGCCACTAGGCTTGGATGATCTTTGGGACTCTAAGGTGCTGGTTGATGAGGTGGTTTCATGGTCAAATCTTGAGGATAGTGCAATTGAGTCTTTTCTTGTGGAAGATGTTTTGATTGAGGGTAATGAGGATCTTCATGAGTTGTATAGGAATTTTACTTCTGATGAGATGTTAGAGGAATTGAATGCTATTTGTTCTAAGCATGAAATTCAACTTGAGGAGAGTTCTTTTGATCCTAAGTCTGTTGATAAGACTTCTGTTGGTGAACCACCCACTTCCGTTCCTAATCCGTCCATTACCACTCTTGATCAGTCTTTGGTAGTTAATAATGAAACTCATCATGTTGAAGAAGTTTCCAAACTCGAGCTTAAACCACCAGATCACTTGAGGTATGTATATTTGGGTCAATCATCTACTTTGCCTATTATTATTGTTGATAACTTGTCAGGTAGTGAAGAGAACATTGTTGCTGACACCTTTGAAGAACAAAGAAGGCGGAAACTTGTCATCGAGGATGTAGCCCTGGAAAAGATAATTAAATGGCCATATAGAGATACAATGTAGAAATTTTCAAGAGAAAAAGTCATTGCCAGGTCTAGCTAAAGACTTTAAACAAAGGTGCTTCGTGAGAGGCAACCCACGTGTTTCGGTATTTTTAGGTATGTTTCCTGCTATCCCTTGTATTTACTTCCATTCAATGCGGACATTGAATCTTTTAAGTTTGGGGGTGGTTTGGGGGATAAGTAGTGTATATGTAGTTATTTTTAATTGTGAGTCATTGTGTTCATATAGATATCATGTTTGCATAATAGTAGTAATTCATGCATATATGTTCGTATTAATTATGTTTGTTTCATGTAGGGCATTCTATTTTTGTTTCGTATACCATGTGAGTTCATGTTAGTTGCATTTCATGGCATGCATTTTTCATGATCCCTTAGAATGAGCTAATTCTGATTGGTAGGTAGGTGTCTAATTGAGTGTGGTAATGATGAATAGAGGGTTGATTTAAGTTCCTATGAAATTGACTTGCATGTTACGGGAACAAAACTTTTACACAGTCTCATTGGGTGCTTCTGGGCTAGGTTGAGGTCATGCTTGTTTGGATGCTTTGAGATTTAATCACTTGATTATAGTTAGAATTTGCGTTATTCCCGTGATGGCGTAGGATCACTAAAGTCTAAGTTTGGGGGGAAAAGGGATTTCATGTTTAATTGTAAATAATTGTCAATAATGGCTAGGTGTCAAATGGCTAGTAGCGGGCTCATATTTATATGAGTAGTCTAGGGTTGGAATTGAGAATTCTCATTCCAGATTGCATTGGAAAAAAAAAGAAGAAAAAAAAATGAGGAAAAAAAAGTTATGTGATTGTTTAATTGCAAAATTAACCAGGGTGAGCTCTTTAATACTCGAGCAATTAAGTTCAACGGGGACTTTGTGCCTAGTGACCTAAGGCTTTTTATAGTCTGGGATCCACTAACCCAACGCTCGCTACATGGGTATTATTGTATAAGCCTTTCGGGGTCTCATACATTGCACGGTTAAATAAGCATGCTTGTATATATGTGTCGTAGTAGTTAGTAATAAAGCATGAATTTCTGCCCACTTTGGATAAGGATGGAGGTGTTTCTAGGTTATGGAGTGCTTACCGTCTATTTTAGTTATAAACTTGTGATTGTCTTAGCGAAGAATAGGTATGATTTTGATCTAGTTTTGGAAGTATTTCTGATGAGCATCGCACAAACGCACGGTCTGTTCATGTATTGTTAGTATACGGGGATTTAGTCGGGCTCTACTTGGAGTTATTTGCATTCCTTGAGATATGTGCTTGCTAGTTGGTTTTGGTTAGTTTGAAGGGGATCTTTGCATTTTCATATTAGTTGCATTCATGCATTGCATTGCATTGGATTTTGTGGGTACATTAGCAATAGGCCCTCACGAGACCTTACTCGTCCACTAGGGCTACCTAGGGGTTTAAAGGGCTTGTTGCATATGCCAAATGCAACCGTGATCACCTACGGAAGTGGTACTAGTTAGTTGTAAATAGTTTATTTGTTTATGCTTGAGGACAAGCATCGGTTTAAGTTTGGCGGTGTGATAAGTTGATTTTATATCCACTTGGATCGCTTCAATTCGGCTTAAATTGATTTTCTTGGACTCAAGTTTGTTGTAGTTTTGATGTGTTTTGTGTAGTTGTGCAGGTTTGTAAGAATGTCGATTATGATTGATGTTTCCGTCATTTTTGGAGTTAAATTTGTGCAATGGAATGAAGAATGGAGTTGTCATTAAACTCTCATGAAGGTTCCTAAGTCGAGGGAAATAAAAAATGTGATCTAACGCAAAAAGAACGGACGAAAACGGAGCAAGAACGAAGGAATTAGAGCTGAAAAACGACGCGACGGACAGCCAGGGGCAGGTTGCCCCAAACCAGGGCAGGTTGCGCGGAATGCAGGTGGCCAGGGGCAGGTTGTGCGCCTGAGGGGCAGGTTGCGCGCGCGCGCATTGCTGTAAAATTACAGTTTTGCCCTTATTCACTGTTTTGGCCATATCTTGAGTTCTACAAGTCCGTTTTGGCCGATCTTACTGTCCACGTGAAGATAACGAGAACGAAGGAATTAGAGCTGAAAAACGACGCGACGGAAAGCCAGGGGCAGGTTGCGCGGAATGCAGGTGGCCAGGGGCAGGTTGCGCGCCTGAGGGGCAAGTTGCGCGCGCGCGCGTTGCTGTAAAATTACAGTTTTGCCCTTATTCACTGTTTTGGCCATATCTTGAGTTCTACAAGTCCGTTTTGGCCGATCTTACTGTCCACGTGAAGATAACAAGATTCTCTATCATTCTAAAGTGGTTCAGAGGTCCAATTATGACTGGAACGGCCCAGAAATATTGAAGAAAAGTCTGCTACGAATTTTCCTTAAAAACTGAATCAGTTTAGGAAACGTATTCTATTTTAATTATGATTTGGTAGTTTCCTTGATGGGCAAGACTTCTAGAGCCTATTTAAACACATCCTACCATTGTAATTTGTATCACCATTACATATCAATTACTTAGGTTTATTTGTATCTTTTCATACTTTGTTTTTATCATGGTTTCATCAGATCCCATGATGACGAGAGGTTCGATTATGAACTAATCGTTGTCATGGGATTCTAACGGATTTATTTATGGAGCTTTAGTATTTTGATGCTTTAAAGATCTGTGTGTGATGTATATTTAATATCCTTGTATGGTTATTCTTAATGCTTTTAGATGCGTAGCTAACATCTAAATTAAATTGTTAATCTCTTGCGAAACGAGAGTGGATCTTGAGATTTAGAACTTGCCATGCTAGCATAAGATAGGTTGATGTTTTAACATCATGATTTGTAGCGTAAATAGAGATATTATGCTGCCCTATGTGATCAATATGGATAACTTGTGTTTATACCGTTATGTTTTCAAATCTTATAGAGATATAGGGTCTAAACATAATTGGTGTCTATTCATCTTCTATCTCTTTTATGGATGTATGAGTAGTTTGGTGTTAGTATACCGAGAGGTAGCTTATACTAGTTTCGTGTTGTCTGATCAGATATCATAACCATTGCATATAGTGATTAAAGGCATCAGATCTAAGCAAAGTATTTAATGAAGTTAGGATCCCATGTTTTCTCTTGCGTAAGTAATTCGATTTTAATTATCATTAGTTAAGTAATTCTTAGTTTAATAGTTTACATCTTAGTTTAATTTAGATAATCAAACCCCAATATTATTAATTGTCTTAGCAGTGCATAATAACCATACATTGTTGCATAGGTACAAAACTGAATTAAAACCATAACCAGATCTCTGTGGGAACGAACTCAACTTTATTCTATATTACTTGTGACCACGTACGCTTGCGTGATTAGTGCAAACAACATTAAAAAGTATAGATCTTGACCACCTTACGGTTGGATCATCGAGAAATATTTTTTAAAAAATCGAAATATGAATTAGGGACGATACTCTGTTTAAGGGTACCGGTCAAAGTAGTAGTTGACCATTAAATTACAAAATCAAATAAATTTATGTTTTTTCTGAAATTTTGGTAATAACATTAAAAAGGATGGATCTTGACCACCGTACGGTTGGATCATCGAGAAGTATTTTTTAAAAAATCCAAACTCGAATCAGGAACGATACTCTGTTTAAGGGTACTGGTCAAAGTAGTAGTTGACCGTTAAATTACCAAATCAAATAAAATTATTTTTTTATGAAATGTTGGAAATAACATTAAAAAGGATGGATCTTGAACTCCGTACGATTTGTTCATCGAGAAATATTTTTAAAAAAATCGAAACACGAATCAGGGACGAAACCCTGTTTAGGGGTGCCGATCAAAGTACTAGTTGACCGTTAAGTTACCATATCAACAAAATTTATTTTTTTCTGAAATTTATTTGTAGATAATAAATTAAGAAAAGTAACATTTTTTAATTTTCTAAGAAAAAAGTATTTTTACTTTTCTTATCCCCACATTATAATAAAAAAAAGATAATAAATTTTTTAGAATATTTGTTATATATAAATATATAAAGTATTTATTCATTATTTTTAAGTTAATTAATAAGTTATAATTATAATAATTGAATTTAAAACTTAGAATAAAAAATTATATCAAAAACTGAAAAATTGAAAGCAGCGCTTTTTTTTCATTGAAAAAACTTCCGCCCAAATGAAAACTCTAAGCTTTCCCCCCAAACAAAACTTTGTGGAATTTAACTTTCCCCCTCAATCACTCACTTACCTAAAATCTCCTGACCTAAAGGGCGATTAAGCTTCAAAATTGGGGCTTTTTTGTCTCTCTTTAAAATTGGGGCTTTTCTGTTTTTGTGTAATTGGTGTTTAAAATTTGATTGTATGACTGGGGAGTGTGTAATTGGTGTTGAAAATTGGATTGTATGACTGGGGAGAGATCGATAGAGTTCTGAAGAAGGTTCAAGAAGGCTAAATCAGAAACAAGGGATTGGTTAAACAATGTGGCACACTCTCCACTTTTACTTCTTGATTATATATGATTTACAGAGTAAAGTTTGTATATTCACTAGTCTAGTAGTATGATGGAGGTTCCACAAGTTTTTGATATCCTCACCTTCTTTAAAACTTGAGTCAAATCAAGAAATCGTAAAATTTATTTCTAAGTCATTGTGAGTAGGTGTCAGAGCTGGAATCTCAAATTGATAGCTTCGAGGCTGACATGGAAGGGCTCACTGTCAAGAAAGGGAAAACCAGGCCACCTAGATTGGTAACATATAGGCGTGCCTTTATACTTTATCATTTTTTTTGTTATGTTCGTTAGTTCTAATGAGTGATATTCACTTCAGACACATTTGGAAGCTTCAATAACTCGACACAAGGCTCATATAATGAAGTTAGAATTGATCTTGAGACTCTTGGATAATGATGAGTTGAGTCCTGAGCAGGTCAACGACGTCAAGGATTTCTTGGATGACTACGTGGAACGTAACCAGGTCAACCTAATTCAATTTTTTTGGTTGTTTTGCATTATGTGATGACTCAAAGACTAGTGAATATAATTTCTCTCCTTATAAGCATCTTAAATCATTAGGATTTTGGAAAGTCATATTAAGCTTCACTCATTTTTTGGAGGACAACTGTCAAATTCTCTTCTTAGCACTTAAATGCTAATCTATTATTTTCTTTTGCACTTAATTGTAGGCGGACTTTGAAGAGTTCAATGATGTGGATGAACTATACAGTTCGTTACCATTAGAAAAGGTGGAGTCTCTTAAAGATCTGGTGACTATAGGTCCTCCTGGCCTTGTAAAGGTGAACTATTCTTTCAGTTATGTTTTATTGGTCCAAGTACTCTGCTCAGATTATAAACTTTAGAGTAAAGTGCACTTTGTGTACCTGAACTTAGGTAGTACACTCTCTGTTAAAAGTTACTTTGTTCAGTATTGCCCGTGGTTGTTTCCGAACTATGGTATTTCAAGTGGTGTCCTGCCCTAAGTTCAGGTACACAAAGTGCACTTTACTCTAAACTTTACTACATAAAAATTCTTGGTGGAAACTTGCAGTTGATCATTGTTATTGCTGGCCATCAGTTGGTTTCTGTGCTTTTATTTTCATGGAAATAGCATTGCTTACTAATTATTCCACCTATAGCTTCATGGAACAGGTTTTATTACACCATTTCACTTCATCAGCCTTGTTTAATCCAAGGTTATCATCCTCTTCCACTTCAATCTACCCTTTTAATTATCATTACATTAATTATTACTCTCTTTAAATTCTTTTAATCTAATTCTATTTTTTGCAGGCTCACTGATATTGCTATGCTCTATAATCACAATATTCTCCTGCTAAAACATTGTTATACAGTTACTAATCAAGCTTATTATACATTGTATTAGTGTAAAAATGACAAGTCTACGGACAATTGGATCTGTGTCTGGTTACGTTTTTGGATGACAAGTCTACGGAAAAGCTTTTCTCTAACTGTCCAATTCTTCAAGAGTTGTCCATTTTAGGGGGTGTTTGAAAGTTAGAGGTTTGGAATGAAATTAGAGGTTTGGGGTAGATTAGAGGTTTGACCAAATGAAACCTCTAATGTGAGTGTTTTGTTGTTAGAGGTTTGAGTTAGAGGTTTGGGATCAAAAAGCTAATTTTGAAAAAGCTCATTTTAGGAGCTTTTTCAATTATAGGTTTGCTATGTGTCACAAAAAGTTACTCAAAAAGCTATTTACCAAACACTTTTATTCAAAACAGCTAATTTAAATTCGCTAGTCAAAATAGCTAATTCAATCCGCTAGTCAAAACAGCTAATTCAATCAATTATAGCTAACCGCTATCAGCTAATTGCCAAACAGGGCCTTGGGCTGTGAGTGGGTCAATTTGACGAATGTTACGATTTCTATTCCTACCTTGAAGAGTTTGACCATAGATGATTTGCCGTACTATGGAACCTTTAATGTGAATGGCTGTCAGATTAAGATTGATGCAGAAAACCTAACGCACTTCAGTTACATTGGCTATTTGTGCAATGAACTTATTCCATGTCATGTACCATCATTGGTTAAAGCACACATCCACATTCCAGATTTGTTCAGGGACCAGATAGAAGTTGTCCCTCGAACTGCTAAGCTACTTAGGGGATTGCAGCATGTCCATTCTTTAAGGATGTCTACCCGCACTATCAAGGTATCTTCCCACTAGCTCTGAAGTTTGCTGGAATTGTTGAAAAAGATGATATAATTTTACATTTTCTTTGTTATTATCGCGCCCCTTAAGGCCTTAATTGATGGTTAATTTTCTTTTCCCTTTCCAAGTCACTTTTCTTAGCAGGTAACTTGCTGGAATTTCCCTTGTTTCAAAAATTGACCTGTTTAGAGCTGACCATGAAAATTGAGAATCTTTCTATTGCGAGATTGATGAATGTGCTTCACTGCTCACCAAATCTAGAATTTCTAAACTTTTTTGAGGTAGGTCCTTAAAACCTAAAGTTGTCCATTAGTGAAATGTGTTCTTCATTATTGTACATATGCATATACAAATATCAAAGGTTCATGAACTTGACTTGAACATGAGCTTTTTTTGGTTTTTAATTAGAACTTCCAGCACCCAAGAAGGAGCCACATCCTGGAAATGTCTCTCTTTGAAGACCTGGTGTGTTGCTGTTTCAAGGAGCCATCAGTTCACAACAGGACATCAGAAAAAAGCGACATGCAGGAAAGTATCCTGATGAAGATGATCTAGATGAAGCTATCAGTATAATTAGGAAAATGTTTGGTTAAATATGTTATTTTAGCTCTTATATTTGCCCTTTTTGACTGTTTACTGTATTTTTCTAAGCTTAGGGTAGTGAACATATGTAAACTTATGTAAAATTGTATTTTAGGTGATATTTGCCCTTTGTAGTATGGATGTTTATAATAATTTGAAAGTTGAGAAATTTATATTATTGCAAGATTTTGATTGTATTTTGGATTTTGTTGTTCAACCGTTATTTGGGTGTAGAAAAAAATAAGAATATTTTTTTTTGTTTTTTTTGATAATATACGTCGGTTATTATCCAGAAATCCGATCACATTCATTGAGTAATGGTTGGTTATAACTGGTCAGAAAAGGTTCATTACTGACCATTCTTTTCGGACCACTAATGGTAGGTTATAATGTGACGTTACTGACCACTCATTTCCAATCATCAATAGTAGGTTATAACGTGACGTGGCAACACGTGGTTGCCATGTAGTATGTGGGGCCAATAAGTAGACAACTGGAATATGATAACCGACCATTTTTGTTGGTCGGACGACGGTCGGAAATAACAATCATAACCAATCGGGTGGTCATTTACGACCAGGTTTTAACCGACCACCACTATCGGTCGGTTTGTGATCGGTTTTTACATTATTTCCAACCGAATAAGCTCATTTTTGACCAAATTTGATGGTCGGAATTGTGCATTTTTCTTGTAGTGTAAAAACACGGGTTTTAAGATAGTGGATAAATAATATAGTTTTTTTATGGAATAGTGAGTATTGAATATTGTTTTTAAGAAGTAGTGGGTATTGAATATTATTTTTAAGGAGTAGTGGGTGGAGTAGTGAGTATTGAATATTATTTTTAAGGAGTAGTGGGTGGAATAGTGGATATTCAATATTATTTTTAAGGAATAGTGGGTGGAGTAGTGAGTATTGAATATTATTTTTAAGTAGAAAGGGAAAAAGTATTTTGAATAATCCAAAATAGTATACCAGAAATGTTTCAAGAAACAGAGAGGAAGCCGAATATTTGAGATAGACGTGGAGTAGAACTGGAGTCTTGCACATTCTAGTACTCATTCCTTCTGTTTTTCATTTATTTGTACAAGTAAAGAATAAGTAATTTTATTGCTAATTAAAAATTAAAATAAAACAAATACGCCCCCATGTTTGGAAAAATTCACTAAAATCACGCATTTCAAGAATTCTTGTCTGTTCTTCTCTTCTTCTTGCATCTTCTTGTCCTGCTAAATTTAACCCCACCTAAACCCCTTTAACACACACACATATACATACATAAACACCGTATCTATCTGTTTGTGATGGAGAAAGAGAGCTGTGCAACTCAGTTGATTGATGCTAATGGCAAGTTTAACGTGGAGGGTGTTAATAATTTTGTGAAAAGTATTAAACTTGGTGACTGTGGTCTCTCTTATGCTGTTGTTGCTATCATGGGTCCTCAGAGCAGTGGTATGTGTGTGTGTGTGTGTGTGTGTGTGTTTATGTTATGCTCTTTGATTATACTCCTGTTATGTTATGTGTTTTTCTTGATTTTAATTTGTGTGTGGAATTTTGAAGATTGCTATTTGATGGTATGTTCATAGAGAATTGAGAAAATCTTTGTACTAAAGTTAAGGGTGGTATTGAAAATCGACCCCTTTGAGATGCTTTGTGTTTGTATGATTTTATTTGTTGATTTTAAGTTGTGATATTTAAGCACCTTAGCTAGTTTTAAGCATCATTATTGTGTCGTTAATTCGTTTTCATATTATTTAAGGAATTGATATTGAATAAAACCTAGCTCAGGAAAGGTCCTTAGCGATATTCATTAGGATGGATAGGGGACTGTAATTACTATTGGTTTGTTTGCTCTAAATTCATATTCAATGTGGTTTCTAAGTTATACCATATACTAGAATTTTGTTGGGTTTTGGTTTATTTTAATGGCATTAATGATGTTATGATGGTAGGGACTAGGGCGAGAATGCGATTATATTAGATAGTGCCTCTCAAATGAATTAAAAGGTGATGAAGTTAATGTGATTATTTAAAAGATTATGACAGAGTAAGTCGAAATTGTAGTAGTCATAAGATTTAGATCCTCGTAAACGGTTCACATACCCCGGTTGACCGAGTTGTATTATGATTACATTGAATTAGATCCTCGTAATTTGTAGTAGTCTCACTATAAATTTAGAATTTCCACTGTGTTATATTATATCTCTACTGCTCTACAGAAGAAACATAAGGCAGTACACCAGGAGTCAGGACTTTGTTTTCTAAGGAAAAATTTTCACCATTTAATTTCAGAATTTTCTGTTTATCTTAGTACTTTTGTTTCTCGTAGTAAGAAGAGAATGATTATCTTGTCTACAGGAAAAAGCACTTTGCTGAATCACTTGTTCCAAACCAACTTTAAGGAGATGGATGCGTACAGAGGAAGGTTAATGCCCTTCCACGTTATATATATGCTTCATATTACAGTAGTATTTAAGCTGTTAACTTGTATCTTGTTTCGAAAATATTCATCACCTAGGTAGATGAATGTCAAATATCTTTATCATTTCAGGAATCAAACTACCAAGGGAATTTGGATAGCAAAAGCTGTTGGCATTGAGCCTTGCACAGTTGTCATGGATCTTGAGGGCACGGACGGGAGGGAAAGGGGGGAGGTAATTTCCCTTGAACTCACTATGATTATGTTCATGACCAGAAAATGTTGTGACAAAAAAGAGGAATAAATGTATTTGAAGATTATGTTATTGATTACTTTGTAGTTTGTAGAATTGTTGTGTCTTTAATTACAGTTGACTTTTATAATTCTACAGGTCTTCCTATCTAGTTTAATATGTACAAAGAACTTGGGAAACTTTTGATATATGTCTTCTGAATAGTGTATAGGCATTTTCTTTGATTGCACGTGTTTTCAGTTAAAATTTTCATCCCATCTGTTCTTAGTTCTTGAATTGCAATTGATTGCGTGCTTCTGGTGGATGATCATCTTATATCGCAGGATGATACTACATTTGAGAAACAAAGCGCTCTGTTTGCTCTAGCAGTTTCAGATATCGTACTCGTAAACATGTATGTATTTGACCATTAGTTGACTTGGCTTTACTTGTTTTATTTATAGCATTAGGTGAATTCAGGAAGATGTACATTATAAGATAAGTTATATCGAAGGTTCTGTCGTGCATGCATCCGATATCTACAAAATCCGATTGACATCTGAAATACTCCCTCCGTCCTACTTATATTGTCCACTATTTCCTATTCCGTTTGTCCCAAAACTATTGTCCACATATAATTAATGTGGTTAATTATGTTAATTTTTATGGAAAATAACATAATTATTTGGTAACTATCATTAACATGAATGAATAAAAGATGTATTTTTGATTGTGGACAAAATAAATGGGACGGAGGGAGTATTGTTTTTTTTGGGTTCCAAATTGGTGTGGACGCGGAAAGACATAACTTTAATTGCTCAAGTCTAATGTAAACAGTGTAGTAATGAGATATAAATATCGACAATTCGCTAAAAAATACCTCAGATCGAGGTTGTGCATTTTCGGATATGTGTTTAAAAATTTATTGTAGTTAACTAGATACTGTTGTCTGTTATCAGGTGGTGTCATGATATTGGCCGTGAGCATGCTGCAAACAAGCCTCTTTTAAAAACCGTTTTTCAGGTATAGTGGTTTTATTATTGGTCTTTGGGACTTGTTATAATGGTCATAATTATGAAATTTCATTACTTCATAGGTTATGATGCGGTTATTCAGTCCACGCAAGACGACTCTTTTGTTTGTAATACGTGATAAAACAAAGGTCTGAAGTTAGCAAATACTTTCCTTGGTTAGTTATTTGTTGCTAGTTGTCTTGTTTCTTTTCCAACTTGTGGTCAAATGCTGCCCGTGGATCTGCAGACACCTTTTGAATATTTGGAGCCTCTTCTTAGGGACGACGTTCAAAAGGTATATATGGCATCTAATTTACATACATCTTCCACTTGAGTATATTATCAAATGAGCATGTTTATTAACACTGAGAATATTATCTCCAGATATGGGATACAGTTTCTAAGCCTGTTGCTCACAAGAACACTCCCTTGAGTGAATTTTTTAATGTAAGTGCTCTCTCCCTATCTCTATCTGTATATACACACACAATGACACAAATACAGCAGACAAGTAGACAATTACTTTGTCCTTGTTATGTAGATATCTGAATTAGTGTCTGGTTTTGAAGGTTGAGGTGACAGCTCTATCCAGCTATGAAGAGAAAGAGGAGCAATTCAGAGAGCAGGTAGTCCCCTTGATGTACTAACACCCTGAAAATATACATAGGCTTCTTACTGTGCCTAAGATCATCTTTCTTGTGGGATCACGACACCACATTGATGAATTTTGTAAGTTAGGCAAGTCTTTAAACTTTTTCAATTATGTTATTTGTCCAGGTTGCTCATTTGAAGCAGCGTTTTTTTCAATCAATATCCCCAGGAGGGCTTGCTGGAGATAGACGTGGTGTTATTCCTGCCTCGGGGTTTTCTTTTAGTGCACAGAAGATCTGGGAAGTTATAAAACAGAACAAGGATCTGGATCTTCCTGCTCACAAGGTTACACCTTTACCTGGTGTTTTATAACTTCTGAGTGAATGTATAACCGAAGTTCAGCCTAAGTGTTGTATTTCCATCACCAGGTCATGGTTGCTACTGTTCGCTGTGAAGAGATTGCTAATGAGAAGTACATGCTATTGGCCAACAACAAGGTATACAAACATCTATTTTGTTTGCCACCTTCCTGTCTGAATGAGTGCCTTATCTGTTTTGTTTTACTTTCTTATCATGATACAGAGTTGGCTAGAATTAGAAAAGGCAATTCAAGCGGGTCCAATATCAGGTTTGGGAGAAAAGCTCAGTTCATTGTTGGAATCCTCACTCTCTGAGTAAGCTGATTAGTCTTAGATATGTTATAACTATTCAATGAAATAAATGCAGTCTTCTGTATTTGTTGTGCTCAGCGAACATAAAAAGCCCAGCATGGGAAGTTGCATCACATAAGTGGGTTTAGCAGCTGAGTTCGTGACATATATTATAGCCTGTCTACCACAGGCTTTGCATACTTGATAACTCATTTCCTACTTGTTAAGAACATATTAGTTTGGAACAGTTTAAGATGGAATAGAATTTTTGATAGCTATTTGTTCAGAAAATATCTGATTCGAATAAGTACTTCTCGTACCGATTTGTCTGTAAACTTATAGCTCGAAAAGCCGGCAAACTTGTTCTGTAATTTGAAAACCTTGCGAGTTCTCTCTCCTGTCCTATTCTCTTACCCTCAGTAACCATAAAAAAAGAAAAGAAATTAATACCGAGAAGATCTATTTACATAGATTATATTTAGGTACTTTTGAATTATTCAACTTTATTTCTAATATAGTTAGAAATATAGTTTTTTGATTTGTTGAGGAAAATATATTGATGCTTATACTTTGAATTTGCTCTCAGTTTAAAATAAATTATGGGTTGTTGCCGGTATCATCCATGCGTGAGAGAGTTTCTGGTGCAGCTTGCATTTCTAAGGAATGGATATATCTATGGCACCTGTTTTCCGATTTTTTCTAAGGAGATGTCAAATGCAAAAGAGATGACTTACTAATTCGAGCATGACAGATTCTAGATAGCTTTATCTGTAAGACTTGTAAATGGAAACGAACAATTGTGAAAGTAATAGGATCTCTAGTTTATTCACATTTCTTGTTGCTAATATTTCGATAAGTTGTAGCGCTGACGTCAGTTGATCTTCACTATAGCTAATTGTAGCTACACTAGATAAGTCCAGTTTATTGCTCTACATGGCCTCATTTGAAAAAACTTACCTTTCTAACTAGATCTTTATTAATTTTTGTGTGTTGCTGTGACTATAGATGATTCAGTTGTGCTTCTTTTGGTATTCTCTTTTGCTTGCTTACTCTTTATCTCTCCCTTTAGGTATGACTCAGAGGCTATCTTCTTTGATGAGAGTGTAAGAGATTCTAAACGGAAAGATTTGGAGTTGAAATCATTGCAGGTGAGACAGTAAACAGCAATAATAATTATATCCTTCAAACCAGTAAAGGTTTGCAGCATCTTGAAGTTGTTTCCATTCCTTGATATATATATATTTCTAATGAGAATGGCATTACTCGCAAGATTGACATAGGCTTGCTGTTGCAGTATTAGCTCAAATTGCAGTGCCAGTCATCTCACTATGGTAATTTATAGCCAGAGTGAAGGAACTTATGTTGTGAGTCAAACACTAGGAGTTGTAGGTATTATTTGAAAAGAAAGTCACTTGTCCTAAAGTAATTAGTTGTGTTTAAATAGAAGAGAAATACAGCTACTGAAGAGCATACCATGGAATTGTCTGTGGTTCTATAATCAAGGGATATGCAAGAACTGATACACCATGCATTTTGACTGTTTTATGTTTCATTCAGCTAGTATATCCGGCTTTCATTACTATGGTGGGACATCTACGTTATAAGAGCCTTCATAATTTTAAAATGAGGCTAGAAGAGTCGTTGCACAAAGGAGAAGGCTTTGCATTAGCTGTTCGTACTTGTACAAAGTCCTGTATGCTTGATTTTGACAGTGGATGTGCAGGTACTTCCGTCCAAATACAAGTCTGTAAACTATAAATACTTTTGCAGAATGAAAATGAGGTATAGAAAATAAATTGGCTAATATAGTAATATGATAATTAAGGAGCGATGTTTTGACAAGAGTTTTGTCAGTTTTATAATTGAGTCCCATGAATCTAACTTTACATAATAATTTCATCAACTCGTTAAGTATTGAATACTTGATGTCTTGTAGATCCTCACTGAGTAGAATTCTATCCCTCCCTAGTTTTAGTTGTAATTCTGAATTCGTCTTTCTAATTTACAATTCATATACCCTTACTGGGATGAATTTACCTACCTTTGGCAATACGATAAAGAAGCCTGATTAAGGTGATAGGTAGTATTTTCAAATACCTTAGACCTCTGCCCCAAGGTCTATTGGTTCGTAAGCGCATGTTAGATATCATCTAGATAAGTGTTTAATGTCTACGTACACACACTAATGTTTTCCCCTCAATGTAGACGCAACCGTTAAGCAGGCTGATTGGGATGTTTCGAAACTTCGGGATAAACTTTGTCGTGATATTGAGGCGCAAGCAGCTTTTATTTGTAATGAGAAGTTGTCGGAACTAATAGCTAGATATGAGGTAAGTTACCTGGGATTCTAAGGAAGTCACGGTTATTTGGCCCCTTCTTTTCTCTTATGTTCTCTTGATAGGTAACAATGTCTTGTGAAAGTTTAGCATACTCCTTCACTTTGCAGAAAAAGCTTGATATCGCTCTGTCTGAGCCAGTACAATTGCTTCTTGAATCTGGTGCGATAAACACATGGGCTTCAATAAGGAATCTTTTAAAGCATGAAACTGATGCTACTGTGGAAGGTCTTCGTGCTGCTGTTACTGGTTTTGAGTTGGACCGGTCAGCATTTGACAAAATGGTGCAGAACTTGCGTGCCTATGCCAGAAGTCTAGTGGAAAAGAAAGCAAGGGAGGAAGCTGGAAAAATTTTGAGCCGGATGAAGGACAGGTATTCATGTCTGGTTGATTTTTAAGTTCTTTAGGTTTTCGTTATGAGCTGCTTACGTTTTGATTACTTCAGGTTTGCAACAGTCTTCAACCATGATGATGATTCATTGCCAAGAGTTTGGACTGGAAAGGAAGACATACGTACAATTACGAGAGATGCCCGAGCTGCGGTAATTTCCTAGAAATTGGTGTTGCAGAATTGTACGTAGAGTAGTATATTCATAAATAATTTTCTATCTTGATAGTCTTTGAAGCTTCTATCTACAATGGCTGTCATACGCCTTGATGAGAGAGAAGATAATGTAGAGACTGTACTCTCATCGCTTCTGGATGGACCAGTGGCTGTAGCTTCACCTCGGTATAGAAACGTGGGAACTTCAGGAGATCCTCTTGCTTCAAGCACATGGGATAAGGTATCAATTGATAGATACTTTTGCCTTCTAGTGTAATTGGGTCTCATTATTTACTTGTAATGCTTTAACAAATAGGTCCCTCCCGAAGAGACACTGATTACACCTGTGCAATGCAACTCTTTGTGGAGACAATTTAGAATGGAAACCGAGTATACGATTACACAAGCTCTTTCTGCACAGGTACATCATTTCAGTTTGCTCCTTGATCTAAAGCTATATGTAATTTGGAAGTACTGTGTTCTAATTAGGCATAATAATAGCATTACTTTGGTCAAAAAATCAATGGTTGCCAAATGTTGTGTAATCTTGCTAGCTTCTCAATTTTGTATAGGGGATGATACATTTAATTCTTTTTAAAAGGGAACTTCATTCAAGAAAAGTTGCCGTTCTGTTTGGACTGTAAGATAAAGGGAACATACTACATATATGGAGCTTAGGACCGAAGAGTTTGTGGCGAGTGGGGAGGGGGATTTAACAACTTGTAACCAAAAATGAAAAAAATATTTGTACAAGATAAGTTTAAAGTTTTGTTATTTTAAAAAGATTGTAACCTATTTGTTGGAGAAAGGAAGTCGGGAGGGTGGTTCCTGTCTTACATAAAGTC